>JARYHS010011408.1:155885829-156384823 GCA_031002005.1 Vandiemenella viatica | reverse complement strand
TTAATTCAAGTCGAGAGGAATTACAGACACTGATTCTGCAGGCTATATGTCTTCGCCTTTAAATGGTTCATGAGTCAGGATTGACAAGTCGTAATTAACAGGTGGGGCTTGAGAACCGTGAAGTCGGTAGAGCAAAAGACTCTCTCAAAACATCTACATCTACATCTATACCTACACTCTGCAAATCAAAAACATTGTGGGTGGAAGAGGGTGCTAAGCACCAATCCTGAACCCGCCCATTCCAATCCCGAATAGCACGAGGAAAGAGGGAATACATAAAAGCATCAGCACGGCATGTTATTTCTCGAATCTTATCCCTCCTGTTATTGCGACCTAAATAGGTTGGCGGAAGAAGTATTTCATTGCAATCGTAATTTAAAGATTTTAGCATTTTCTCCAATAAATTCAAACGCAAACTACGTCTTCTGTCTTCCAAAATATCCCAGCCCAATCTATGTATCAATTCTGTGGCGCTTTTATAAGGGCTGCAGCAACAAGTCACGAATCGAGCGGCTCTCCACTGAGTCAATCAGGCCCTTGCGATACGGATCCCAATCTCCACAACAGTAATCCAGATGCGGACGCACTAGTGTTTTATACGCTATGTCAAAATACGACATATGAATCACAGGTTAGAATTAGCTTTGCCTACGACCGAAGTTAGGTGCAAGTCCAATTTCATGTTGCTTTGTACTATCACCTCCAGATACTTCAGGGAATCAACCGTGTCAACAGCTGAATTGTTTATTTCGTACTCGTGAGCAAACTGATTATTTTTGTTTCGCAGCCAGCATTTGACGTTGTCACCTAGATCGTTTATAAATATTAAGAAAAGATGTGGTCCTATTACACTACCTTGAGTAAACCTCAAAGTAACATCTATCTTAGAAGAGGCTTCCCCGTCAACCACTGTGATCGTCCAGTTAGAAAAACACTGAACTCTTAGAATAATTCGACCACTTGGACGAGGTCAGCGATGGGCCGCTTCAATGGGTCTCGAAGAGTTAGTTGCCGGACGATGCTATGGCTGTTGCGGTTCACATTACTCGTCTATGGAGAGGTACGCGACGTCAGGATGACGTGGGAGTATCTCCGGGCAGGCAGGTTGCGCGACTGGTCGGCAGCACAGGTGTTATCGGGCAGTTCCGGACACATAGGGCTGCAGGCCCCCGACTCATGGAAATTAATCCACCTCTGGGTTTGCGGCACCCGCGGTGGTCACACCAACACATTCACGTCCCACTGTGGGGAAGAGAATGACCTCTACAACTCTCTTCCCTCCGCTCCACGTGTGCAACAACAAAACCGTATGGTTCGGCTCCTTATCGCCCTGACGCTACGGGTGTCCAGCCCTCACAAAAAGTACCGGCCATTGGTGTCCATTATCGGACGATCTTCGGGACTCCAGGCTCCTGGGCCGGGGCCGCCCACTACCGATCACTATGTGGCGGAGATCTAACACCAGACAATAAATTTAAAAAAAAAACTAATTTCACATTAATAATTACGAGGGTGATTCAAAAAATAAGGTCTCCAACGACGCCGCATCAAAACGAACAATGCTAGGTGAAATCCGACAATAGCTCCGTGTTCATTGTTTCTCTCACCACCGAATGGAAACGGTCCGAACTCGATCGGACGATCAGTCGCTGCTTGGCAGCCGTCCGCAATGATTCTGCCGCTTGGCTCACCCGCCAGGTGCGAACTGCGCTCAGTGATAACATTTTTGAACATGAGAAAGGTTACACCGATAGATATCCACCGTCAGTTAGTGGAAGTCTACGAGCAAAAGTGTATGGACCTTAAAAACGTTCGGAAGTGATGCCCAGGAATTTTCTTCCAGCTGCAGTAACGTACACGACGAGGAGCGGCCAGGAAGACGGAGCGTGCCCAACGAAACTTGATCAAAATTGATGAGATGGAGCGAAGTAAACGAGGGATAGCTCTTGATAAGATAACTGAAATAACTGTGGCAAAATTTCCGTACACTCAATTGTTACAGAAATTCTACGATACATCAAGGTGTCCGCCAGGTGGGTCCCCAGACAGCTCACCGACGAACACAAAAGAAGAATTTGTTCGACGCTTTGAATAAGAAGGAGAATTCCTGGATTCGATAGTGACTGGGGACGAAACCTCTGGCGCATCATTACATTACTGAAACCAAGGAGCAGTCCAAACAATGGAGTCATTCAGCTTCGCCGAAGCCCAAAAAGTTCAAAACAGAGAAGTCAGCCAAAAGGTTATGGCGACTGTTTTTTGGGACCGAAAGATGGTATTTGTTGGTGGATTTCATGCTAGAAGGGAAAGCAATAAACTCGGACCGTTACTGTAAAATTCTCATAAATCTTCGATGGACTGTCCAAAACAAAAGAAGAGGAATGCTCACAAAGGGAGTGTCGTTGCACCTTGAAAATGTGCTTCCACATGTCTCACATCAAACGACCTCCCGCGTCGAACAATTCGGTTGGGATATCGTTGACCACCCCTTCCCCCCTTTTACTTGGACATTGCCCCAAGCGACTATCACATGTTTCCTGCGCTTAAAAAGTACATAGAAGGCCAGAAGTTTGTTGAGACGGAGAAGTACATGTCGCAGTAACTCGATTACTTCGCGACGCGGCAGGATTGGACGATTGGATCAAAATACTCGTGGCGCGGATGCGAATCATCGAACGGAAGGCGATTACAATGATAAATAGCTAAACCTTAAAGCTTTCCAACAATGTATCTCAAGTTGTATATAAAAAATTAGGAGACGTTATTTTTTGAATCGCCGTCGTAATTTCAACATTCTTAATGAGTAAGTATTTGCTGTGCATTTCAATAGGTTCAGAGCGGTTTCCCGAAACAAAGCTGTAGAAGCAAGTTTTTAAGCAAATACAGTATTTTTAGGTTATTTTAACTTTACATTACGTCAGTGCTAAACTATTATTCTTTCTTATATGAACGGATTGAAACAAATAACCGGTTTTGTCCCTTATTTGGTCTTTCTTCGAACAACTATTTACCACAAACTGAACAGTGCAAAGGAATAGACCATATACAGAGTAATTTTAACGTAACCTTAAAATAATTTCAACTAATGAAACAGTTTTAGAAATTATTAGTTAATCAACTAGTAAGATTTCTTCAGTATACTACAGACAACAAGAACGAACACACCGAATGTTCTGAATCAGGGCATATGCGATGTCCTTCATTACCTCAAAAAGAAAGAGACATACGATAATTAGGTTGCAGCAACATATGCTGAGCATGCGAAAACTTAACTAATTTTGTAGTTCTTCCGATTTTTGACATTGCATCGATGTAGGAAGATTCGAATTTGTGGTCGTTGTTGATTGCGGCTTTGAGTCTCGAACGTTCTAGAGCACTACCTACAACATTAAGAACTTTTTTCCATATTCTTCTACTTTGTAGAGATCGCTGGTTCAGTCCACAAAATGATTAACTACAAACTGGGCGACTTTCGAAGACTTTACGACTCATCCAACAATGTTAACGTATGAAGCTGCCTCCTGCGGCACTCACCCTGTAATCACACGTTGATTAGAAGAAGAGAAATTTCCCTTCAGCTCTAGAGAGGTGACTGCGACTCAAGCAGCGATATATATACTGTATAAAATATAATGTAAAACCTAAATAGTATCATAGATCGTATTATGGTAGGAAAATTTTAATATTGTTTCTTAATGTTCAGAAACAATCTAGCAATCCACGGAAGACAGACAACCACCTTATACCAAAGTATTGAGGGGACGTTACACTGTTACTATTTTTTTTAAAAAGCGATTTTCTTGCCTGAAATCAACAGTTTATCGATCATATGGTGTAGGGAGAGTGTGGTGCGCCAACTTAACGCAAAATCCAAGTTAACAGCAGTTTCAATGGTGACAAGTGGATGTCCCGTTCCCGCGAGCATATATGTGTACTCATTCAGATTATTTATCTTTTTCTGTGTGTTCGTATTCATTGCGGCTGCTTAGTAACCGCTTATCGCTGATAAGCTGCCAATATGTAATCACTGTGATTTAGTGCCTCATGATGAAATATCTGAGATGATTTAGTACTCAGCGTCATATCACGAAAACATTATTGAGAGTGAGCAGCCTCTGTTTGTCTTCTCCAGGGAAAGAGGAAAATGGGAAAATGATAAGACAAATGGGGCACTGATCTTATCACATATAATTTACTGTTTACTGGAATGACGAATAAGTAGCAGTTCATACAACATACTGAAGAATATTTTTTCTTTGTGTTAAACTTTAGGATAGAATGATTCCTTCTTTCGTATTCCACGTTAAACTGTTGGTCCAAGATACACATTAGCTATACTTGATTATTTTAAAGGCCTTCTACAGAAGCGGATTGCACATCTAGTAGACATTGGTGACACCTCATGGAAGCACTATTGTAGAGATTGGTAACACCACATGGAAGCACTATTATAATTACGGATTTATTACATTATTATTTTAGATACATATTGCGAAGCAATTAGCCTAGAAGCCTTTGAAATCGATCGTTGCACTAGGTGGACCACACAACATGCTCCGTCAGTCGACGGCCAGCCTCTTGAAGGATCCACTGATGCCGAATATGTCTTCGACGGTGTGTCTTTTATCCGGTCGTCTAGTCTCATCGGCAACGTAGCGATCTTGTTCCAGGAACCACTCTCTGTACATTTCCATCTTGTCTGCAAAAGCATCTGCAACATTGATCCACACATTAAGAACATGATGAAGGTAAATCAGTAGAATATAACAACATGGGCAACGTCTGGTGGTCTGAATATGAAATACGTCAGCTGTAGGAACACTGCCGAAAACAGCACGTATGTATAAACAAACGACGGTCTTAACATCGTACAATAACAAATTAACAATTTACAACATTTTTATTAATGGTGTTAGGTCTTTGTACCTTTTCCCTTTCTAAGTCATTGGTGATAAGGATTATTTTTTTATTCGAAAAAGCCTAAATGACATTGTTCCAACTCTATATTAAATATTAGGTTCCAATTATCTGGCATAATGTATTATGTATTATGGCGTCTTTGTGGTGTGTAGATTTTCTGCAAAAGCTGAATCAGTATAAAGGATGTCGCCTAGTTGCTGTCGTATCAAGGAAGTTCAGTTGTTTTGATGTGTCACTTTATCGAAACACAACGTTTCAGGCATCATTTTGTGGCTATCTTCAGAAGACTGCTCTCTGAAGAAAGCCACAAAATGAAACGTTAGAATTCGATAAAGTGAAGCGATTCCACCCGAACAACTAAGATAACTTCGACAACGACCGCGGAGGTCTGCGCACACATGTTCAGTTGTTTGTTTGTTTCTGTTTTAGAGGTAAATTGTATATTACTTCGAATATTATATACATATTCATATCCTGGCAGATCAAGAACGTTGGCATTTCGAACATCCATAAGTAGGGCTGTATCTGCAGCAGCCGCATGTAAGAAGTCTTTTTAGACTTTCCGTTCTTGTTTTGTTTGTTATTCTGTTCAGATTTGTAGTTGCTGTCCAATATATCTGCATCTCTACCAGGACTTGCTGCGTTTCCCTTTAATCGTGCCATCAATTTCTAGATACGGTTTTCTTCTAAGCTTCATTTATCATTACAATTATATCATCGTTTCAGTCTTTGGGGGTGTCCTGAGGTTTCAGACTGTTTGCGAAAGCTCTTTTGACTCCACTTGTGGTCGGTCATTTGCCCAGCTTAGATAGCTGCTCACTTTTTCTCTGCCTTCTTCAGATAGCACGTAGGGATCTGGAGGTATTTCATCCATTGGCATTGGTTAATTTTTATCGTTTCCTTGCGTTCTTGTTTTCCCTTTTTCTCAGGTGCTTTCCTTACTTTCCACTTCTTCTGACTTTCCCTTCGTTTGTATAGCGCATGTCTTGGAACTTCTATTTGTTCGTCTTTATCTGCCAACCTTATCAAGTTCCAGTCACGTCCACTCCATTTCAACAGTCGTTGACTGAAGGTCAGTTGTCTTCATGGGATCAGATATTTAGTTTTCCGACTGCATTGTATCATCATTTTCTTTTAAATGTTAAAGCGTTTCTTTTATGTCCTCTCGTTTTGTTGTTTGTTTGTTACAGAATCTCCCTGTTCTTTACGGTTGGTGTTGTTCGTATCCTTCCTTTTGGTTTGCTTCTGCGATTTTCCGTGCTTTGTCATTTTCCCGTGATGTTATTTCTGTCGTTTTCTCTACACCGTCACCTTTCTGCAGTGGACAAAATTACTGTGAGTATTCCGGTCTATGTTTTCGTTGTTGATTTCCTGATCAGCTGTCCGCTCAAGTGGCAGCATTGTTGATTGTATTTCTGTTGTTTCCCCTATAATGTAAACTTTCTGCAGTGGAATAAATTGCTGTTAGACTTATAGTCGATGTCTTTCGTTGTTGTTTTCTTGAACAACTGTCCGCTTCACATAGGTTAATGACAGCGTTGTTGACTGTATCCTTGGACAATTAACTCTTCCATGTTCCACGGAACTGCATAGAGCGCAAGTCCTTGGTTGGTCGTCGCACACCACCAAAGCACAGAAACCACAAACATTAATATAAAAAGAATTATTACTAAAAGCTACCATTTTTTCTATTCTCACTCCGTCTGATGTTCCCACTCCACTTCTGTTATTTCTATAAATGTTCCGAATTGTTAGACTGCGTGTAGTATTAATTCACAGATTACCTCAAAGGGAAGGTTCAGTATTCTCACGTGTCCCATTCCTGTATTGGATACTTTAACATTGCTGACGTTTTCATCTGAGTGACTGAACTTTAAATTTCAGGAGTTAGACTCAATTTCTCAGAATATTTTTCATTTGTCATTGTCACAAAAACACTGTTCGGAATTGAATCCAATTCAATCACTACAATTTCTTCGTCATTCAGCATGACCTTGTCGTATACCCACACGTGAATCTCAAAAGCCGTTGGTGTTACATTTGATCTGTCAAACGCAAATTTCACTATGGTCTTTTTTGTTATTGTCGCCTGCGCCATTGCTTATCTCTTTCTATATCTTCGGTCGATGATCTGCCTGGTATCTGTAATTCTTAAACTTCTTACGATAACACTTTTAAATGTTACTTGAAACTTTGTAAACTAGAAGCTTTGAAGCAGCTGTCTGCACGTCCGCACTCGCCGGCTGCTAGCAGCGAACTGTTTACTGCTCACACGACGGCAATGGGGAAATCAAATTAAAGTAATCACGCTCAGTAATATCTGAAGGTAACAAAAAATTTGATGCCGAGGGGATTTGAACACAAGTCCGAAAATTTCGGAGCAGATACGTTCCTGCTTAGAACGCACGGTTACTCATCGTAAGTATAAGACAATTATTATGGTGTATAAAAGACATTGTAATTTTTGCAAGCGAATACCTCAATGACGAAGGCACATTGAAGAAACGACTTTACCACAGACATACGGGACGTACACTCTTTAAAATATTTGCAGGAGATTGAAATTTATTGTGAACATGACTGATGGCCTCCTTGTAAATCTACGAACATAAGGTTGATATCTGATATCTTACCATAAATGAGATGCTTTTTAGCCTGTGGCTTACTCGAGATTTATATATTAAAGAGTTACGAAAAAGAAAGAATCTGCAGCGCACTTGTAATACTTCACTTTTGTAGACTCTATTAAAGACTCGAACAGAGAGAGAGAGAGATGGTAATAATTACTTCACACTAGATTTTTTTTTTTTTTTTTTTTTTTTTTGTAACAGTTTAACGTCCCTTTTTAACAACGTGGTCTTTAGAGACGGGAAAGGATGGGGGCAAGGAATGGGAAGGAATTCGGCCATGGCCTTTTGAAGGAAGCATCCCGGCATTCACCTGGAGTGATTTGGGGAAACCATGGAAAACCCAAATCTGGATGCCCGGACGGGGATTCGAACCGCCGTCCTCCCGTTCACACTAGAAGCGATATCTCAAATTGTAGTGCGTTAAGCATTTATATAGTGGTTTTCTCCATATCAGAGCAGGGTTTCGAACTGAGCTTTGTGGTTTGCATTTCAAATAATATTTATAAGCAAATTTCTATACGAAAAAGCTAATGTACTGTTTGATTTTAACAGCATTTCATGAAATACTTTAGATCCGGAGGCTTTATCAAAGATATTGTTCTTATGCTGTATTACAAGAAAGGCATGGGTAGCCACAATAAAACTAAACCTTTAGAAAAAGTGTGGCGTAATGGATGACCCAAACAGCGTTACTGTCACAGTGACAGTATTAGGCAGCCGCTCTGCTACTGTCTATCGCTAAATTGAGGTTTGGGTTTATTTTTTAAAGTATCTTTGCCATATTAATTAATCTTTCTTCTTTGTAATTTTCCGTCGACACCTTGTCTCTTCTCAGGCGCAACTTACTCTCTATCTCTTCCATTGATCCAGCGGTTCCTCCCAATATGTCCGGTATGTATTCCTTGGGCACAACGTCGAAAATGGTCCCCGCATCAGGTAGGTGAACTGTTATCTGAAAGTAAACAATGTTCTTTATTTAAAAAAAAGTCAGTAGTACGCGTTTTGTTATTATAATATAGTATCACAGACAGGCAACTTGGATATCACTCAGCTGTAAATTAGGAAATTAGTAGATTAAATCAATTTATGACACTAACTGGAATTTACGTGCTATGACTCATATGTGTGGTAAGGCATGTTTACTATTGTTTTAATAAACAATTATAGAAGTATAAGGCTACAGAATAAATTAGAGAAATTATTAAGAAATATTTTAAAAATTTCTATTTTTTGTTATATAGACACTCGGATATCAGAGGGTGAGATATTTCGATAAACAGAGCAACTATAAGATCTAAGGGACTACCATGTACCAAGGAAAAATTAATTTAACACTTCAGTAAAGCAAAATTTAAAAAAGAAAATCCCAAAGATATATATGTGTTAAAAACCATGAGTTTCAGCTGATGTTACTTATGTTTGAGTATTTGTCTTCCTAGAAAAATATTTTATTTAAATAAATTTATCGCTCTTTATCCATTCATTTTACATATCTACAGGCAATTAATTAACCAAAAATAACTATGTGACTGGAATACAAATAAATTAAGGTTACTAACAATTAGTTTGCCGATTTAAGCGAAATACATACTTTTCCTTCAGTGTTTTGGCAATTCATTTCTTCACGAATAATTAATTAAATAGAACTCTTATTAAATAAAGCTCATAATCTCTACAATGTAGTAATATCACTGTCTGTTATTAATCTAGCAACGAAGGAAGGCTGCGTGACGGAGATGGCTACACACTGACCAAGGTTAGTGTTTTATTAGTATGGAATATTTTTGTCGACGATACCTGTACAGTTTACAGTTGCAACTAAAATACATTTTTGTATACAACGAGATGACGAAAAAATTGCTAGATGCAAATCGTCAAAGATAAGTATATCAATCTGTTTAGAGCTTCCTTCTTTGCACAGAAAAAATTGATAGCATAAAATTGTGTTAAATTTGCCAGGATGTATGATTGCTGTATGTTCTCCAAATCTAGCTATTAATTTGCGTGTATAAATGACTGTAGTGTTGTCTGGAAGTGGTGATGAGTTTGTTCATATGCATGATAGCTGCAAATTTTATAACATTACCTCAGGTAATAAAGTTATTGAAACTCATTTAAGTCAGGGTTTAAATAAAATTTAAGTAAATAAATAGAAACTCTTAAAAAGTATTTGAAGGCATAAAATTTCATTGTTTCAGTAGACTTACCCTTTTCTGAAGTTTCTGGGAGAGCGCTGCTTTCAGAATTGTTAGAACGGCGTCAATTATTTTTGGAACATTGATCAAGTGTATACCCTTCAACCTCCGGCAGTAGGCAGTCTGTAAACATAACGCAAACGTTGATAGACGTAATGAGACAGAAACTATGTTAAACCTTCAGTAATGACAATATTTTAAAAGTAACTTTATTATGAACTGCAAGAAATTATCTGTTTATCGCTCCGTTTTAATCTATAAGAAATTAAATGTGTTGCAAGGCTTCGTGCGTTAATGGGGTAAAATGTGTGCAGGACCCAGTCGTGAAAGTTGAAGGACACTTAATAGATCGCCTAGATTTCTAGTGAGAAGCTTTCGCCAGTCGAAGAGTTCAGCTAACTGAGAAGAGGATCTGAAGCTGGCTAGATGCAAGACGGCAAAATTGTTAGCAGCGCACAACCAAGATTTTTTTCCGGAAAGTTATTCCAGTAAGACTTGTGCTTCCATTGTCTGGAAGTATAATTAATTTTTATAAACGATCTCGGAGACAAAGTGAAAAGAATGTTTAGATTTATTGCTGCTGATGCGGTTATTTGTATAGGGAAGTAAGGAATTCGACCGATTGTTTAGAAATTCAGCGCTATCTGGATGTTATTTCGGCATGGTGCGATGAATGGCAATAATAAGTAATTTAGTTGTTTTGTAAATGTAACTATGGTTGTTGTTTAACATTTCGGTTTGTTGAAATCATCATTTAGTTAGATAAAGTCAAAGTGCATAACTAACCAAAAAAAATCAGATTGTTCAGAAATACGAGATAAACAGTTAAGTTATTGATATAGTCGATTCTATTAAATATTTGGGAGTAACTGTACAAAGGAACATGAAATGGGACTTACATATTAATTCGTTAGTAGATAGAGCTAATTCCAGACTGCGATTCATAGGTCGAATCTTGATAAATTGTAATGAACGAACAAAGGAGAAAACGCCCAAATCACTTGTGCGTCCACGTTTGAACTACTGTGTGCTATTTGGGATCCGTTTCGTAAGGGGTTGATTGACAGTATAGAGAAAGTAAAGAGAAGAGCCGCTCGATTCGTGACCGCTTGCTACAGTCCTTATGAAAGCGTCACAGAATTGATTAGAAGACTGGGCTGGGAGACTGTGGTAGATTGATGACGCACGTTTTGCTTAAACTTATTGGTAAACATGTGTACTCCCACTTTCACTTACGAGTGTGGTGAAATACCTAGTCCACCAGTCTATTTGAGTCGGAATGACAGGAAAGATTAGATTAGAGAAATAAGGTACCGCACTGATTCTTATAAGAATTCTTTTTTTCCCTCGTACAATTAGGGATTGGAATGCACAACAAAGAGATTAGTTTTGGTGCTGAGCACCCTCTGCCACCCACAATTCTGTGAATTGCAGACCATATATGTATATGTAGATGTTTGTAGAACGTCGAGTTATAAGCCCCTGAAGATTTGGTTTACGGAATCTAAACTTTTCGGTGAATTGTTCACCTTTCCTTCTAGGCATGATTGTACCGTTAAACCAGCAACTCATACTTTACCCATTCTCTCAGTTCATAAAATCCTTTATTTGTTTATTAATTTTTTACTCATTTGTTATTTTTCTTATGAGACAAAAATTCTTGTTCGACTTTCTGTATCAAAAACCAGTACCCTCATGAAAACATACAACCACTATCCTTCCACCGTGCCGTAAAATGTAAGTATTTGTTGCTCCTTAATCACATTTCACTAGCCAATTTTTGTGAACGAAAAAATGTTGTTTGCCTGAAGACCAAAAGAATTTTCCAAAAAGAAACCAACATAAAGTTATAAATTGTAGAAAACATCCCAGAAGTGTGTATTTGCTCATTATTACGACACCCGATATATTTACTACAGGCTGTACACATATTTTAATATCAGGCATGAAATCACATAAGCTTTTGCTGAGTCAGCAAAAAGATCATCCTTGACATTTTTTGAAGGAACCAAGCGACTATCCGTAGTACCACGTGATTGGTACAAAAACACATCACAAATCGCAGGAATGGCGTGATACGTTCGTGTTAAATACTATTTAGTTGCACTGACTGCATGAATACCAGGATTTCTATTTGTTCAGAAGTTCTGCTTTGTGTATATTTACGGTAGAGTTATACAACTTGCCTCACAATCGGTAAAAAAAAAAAAAAAATGAGACGTACTACTCACTCTGCATCTATTGTGCGTATCATTTTATAGTCTGAAAATCTGAATTCACAAGGCACGAAGTCACTGTCTAGAAATTCCGAAGACTGGTGCAAAGAGTAAAGTTAACGGTGTTGTGAAAGCAATCTAAGTGAGAGCATCAAGAGCGACAGAATTCTGGAATATGTAGAAGTGTAGCGAGAAGGGAAATCGAATACTGCGCTGTAGATCGACGTGATTTTTAGTGCTTCGGTACAATGGGTAGCAATCGTATGTCCCGCTGCAGATACAAAGAAATTCCGTCTAGATAGTGAATCAAGAAGTACGGCTAATTATCAGCAAAACGCACTGAGACAATATGACAGCAACACGAATTATCTATCAGCTCGTAATATGGGTTAGCATCTTAAGAAATACTTAGATACTACTCTAGTTGAAACGTCATGGAAATCGTAATGAAGCAGGATAAAAGCATAGTTTTTCTGCAGAAATGTGTCGGTTGCTCTAATATATTTTGGCTTAAGACTTTCTATATGTCCGAAGATAGCAGTTGCAATAACGGACACCCTAAGACTCATATCCAATGTAACAAGCTACTTGCCCATAGGTACTGAAAAGCAATGAGAGTAATTTTGTTTATACTTGCAAACTTGGTGTAGGAACAGGACTTGGGAACTGGAACTAAATTTACTGTATTTAGTGTACTGAAACGTCTATCTCTGTGCGTTAAAAATGCGAGAATGTTTTTAATGAAGGTTTACCCTGTTTCACAGATTAGGTATTCACCGCATTCTTAGGAAGAAAGATAGTATCTAATCAGAAATCTTGGTAATATTCTCGTACCTGAATGGATCCAAATTCGCTACATCACTAAGTTATTAACACCAGCGTAGTATTCAATATATGAAGGCAATCGGTTTTCAAGGTTATGAGAAACAATTACAGACGCAAATCGTTACAGTGGATGACAGGAGAGTGGCAAATTCTATATTTAACTGAATTATGAGTAGTCAACGATATCAGAGATGACAGAAAATTCGTACAGTTGTATATATTCCAGCCAGAACTTACTATCAGCAGCGCAAAATAAACAAAGGTTAATTAAAATTACATTATCAATCTGTATACATGTACTCATTCAGCGATCACGCACTTCGCTAGAGCTTCACTCTTTCTATCCACCACTGCAGTTTCCCACCTTGTAGGTGATCTCCAGATTGCGCACCAGACCGACGTCCCAACACAGCACCTGGCCCAGCGTGATGCCCCTGAGATCGATAACCATGACGTCACCGAGTGAGTAGTCTTCGACCATCATAACCTCTAGCATCATGAAAGCCCTGCGGAAGATGACCAGTAGGTCCAGCGAGGAGGAGTCCCTGTCGCCCACAGTCAGCACCCAGACGCGGTAACCATCAGGAGTCAGCCGCGGCATCGGAGCGTGATAGCTGTGGCAACACACAACGTTACAAGCGGAACCTTCTTCAAGGGAATACACATTATTAGACAGCAATGCAAGAATATACATTTCAGCACACACAATCATTACTGCAGTTTTCGGAAGGAACTATCTACTAAATGCAGTGAGGTAGAAGAAATAATTTTTCCACCTGCACAGTAAACATAAATTTTCTATTTTAGCTTTCATTACACACATTAATCTTCTGAGGACACTGAGAAAGAATTTAAGCCCTGCATGCTATTTGGGAAAAAAACCTTAATTTCTAAAAAGGGGCATGTAAATTTATTAATTTTTAAATAGTCAACGGGTCCTCCGGAGAGTCAATTCTCCTCCAGTCAAAACAACAATTTACTCATATTTCCGGAAACTATTAATATTTATTGTATTAAACGTTTATCACTATTTGTACGGTATACTGTAAAGATTCAGGTAGTTATTAAGTTCAGAAATTTAGTTTTGAGTACATCTTGGTATTTACAAGAGAGAGTGCCCGAGAGGTGTTTCTGAACAAAGGTCTTATGCTAAGCACCACGCTGCTGGTATACGGAGCTATTGTTTTCTCCACGATTACTTGGTACTTTACGACGTCAGCAGAAAGAACATGTGAGGTATGGTAGATATTAGTTGCTGTGGGCGTATTATAATGTTATTAAATTTAGCATGACTCTCGGAGTGGATAGGTTATTTCTACTAGCGAGCTAAGATTAGTCAGGTTTCATACCAGATAATTTTTTGTGACGCTGAATCACCAATCTGCGTTTAGCAATGATTTCCAGATTTATGATTTATTTATCATCAACATCTGTGCATTTAAAATCATCAGGGAAGTACGAGTAACAACTGTGACACCATATACATACATTTATATCTCAAACATTTGGGTATTTTAAGCTACCGACTTAAGAACATTGGAATAGATTGGGAAAAACATTTATTCATACGAAACTTATCACACAAACGTTCGCGTATCTACCTGCGTTATGCTAGGGTTTACAAGAAGAGACAGGAAAAGGGCCATCTACATTCATACCATAACCAAAGTGACAGACATCTCAGAAAGAGTCACGACCAAAAAATGTCAATGGACTTGTCATTTTGCTCGAAAAGAGACGACAGACGTACTACAACAGTTCTGGACTGGTCACGAAGGAACCTGAAAGGAGCAAGAGGAAGATGTAGAGACATACGACGAGTAACAGGCGTGAACTGGAAGAGAGTTGCTCAGGATCGATCAGCCTGGAAGGAAAGCAGACGAGCAGTGAATATCACACCCGTGGAGCCTCTAAATGTACTGCAGCCGCACTAGCTCTTTGAAGGTATGTCTTCCACCAAGATTAGGAGATGCGAAGAGTCTAGCAAAGGTGACATCTACAAAATAGTAATAAATAACACGATAGTTTGATCAGTACCATATCTCCATGTATTCATCGTCAATTGCCCATTGAAAACCAAGATCTTAATTATTTGCGCCATACATGTTATTTCCGAACATCATCTTTAGATTTTTCCTTAGAGGTTACCTTATTTTAAACACTCCCGTTTCTCTTACCTCAACAAAATGTTATCGTGGAATTTTTTACTTGGATTAAGGGTTGTGCTCTATATACGCAGCTTTCGAAACTCTGTGAATGTAAAACGTTGCCAACTGACTTTATTGGGAACAAATGACGATTTTTAGTTGAATGTAATATTTTGTGAGGGTAGTTAGGTATAAGTCAGACAAGTCTTCGCTGAAGCAATCTCAGCGTAAGATTGTTTGTTCCCTACATAATGCCTACACGCTGACAAACAGGTCACCTTCAGGTGGACCGAACTGGAATTAATGACGCAAAACTCCAGGGGGCATCGGGCCACAGCGGACAACACCAGTCCTCACTCGCTATTAGTTGTCAACCAGGCTAGATTTTTTAACTAGTAGTAAACCGTCTCTCGTTAACTTTACCTCATCACCATGCTTCCAATCTGTTCAGATTGCCATTAAATCAGTTCATTAACACGTTCTATCTTTCAGTATACTAATTGTATGAGCAGCCAGTAGGCTACAGTAATTATGAGTAATAAAGACTCTCGGAGTTATCCTTGCAGGTCGCGTTACCATCTGTAATGTCCCCAATATTCAGTCATTAATAAATAGGATTAGTCACCTATGTAATTCATATCTGGGTAGTTATCGGAATCAAACGGCTGGTGTCACCTCTGAATATTTAACATCATATTCAGTAGCCAAAAAAAGGGAAAAAATATTTTCAAGATACTGTGACACAATATAAGAAAAGTAGAAAGATCAGACGTCGTTTCAAGCTCGGAAGATATTCGAGATTAGAGCATAGCCAAATCTTGAAGGTTAGTCAAAGTCCGTTTCCATATAAACCCCAAATAACCGCCCCCATCCCCCTTCCCCTATCCACTCAGGCCAACTGACAATGTGACTGCAAGAGGACCGGGCTTTTTGCAATGTACGCTTTTTTTTGGTATCCTTTCTGTTTCACCCATCACTTGAAATTATCTTCCTGTAAAACTAAGCTCTTGACTTCTTTATTTCATCTGTTACAATGTAATACATTTAGTCGAAATTCCTATGCCAAAAGTTCTCGCTTGCAATTCAGTGTTATTATCTAAAATGAGAAGAACAATTGTTCTTCCCCTTTCAGTTACGTATTTGAAACTTTGGTTATCACTATAAGTTCGAACCAGTGGTAGTACGTACGTACCCGCAAGGTAGTGTCCTAATGGGTACCCTGCTCATCAGCAGCTCTGGAAGAGTCGTCCTGAGCGAGTAGTAAGCATCCAGTCCTCGCTTTGTGCGCTCCAGGCTGCATTTGCAGTTGATATACATGCTTTCTAATCGGCGATCATCTGGAAAGTATTTCAATAAGCACGTTAAAAGCTGTGTTTCTGGAATATATGTCACATGGGATAAGATCTCAAGACATTAGTATTGTTTTACTGTTTACAAAGCACGAAGGATCATTGTGAAATCCTTTTGTTGCGATAGTAAATTCATTATTGTCCTGTACATACTTACCAAAAAGAGTATTATTTTCAAACAGAAGAAAGATTTTCAATTGTTGATACAATTTTATCAATTCTGTGATTAATAAATAAATGATTATTATACCGGAATAAATAGATCTGTATCATTACACGTCAGCACACTTACCAATGACGTCGGGCAAATGCGATTGCTGCTGTAGCCACTCGCGAAGGACAGTAATGGCTGAATCGATGTCTTGCTGGCTGGTACCCAGCTGCGTCCTTATCCAATCAATCTTCTCCTTCGTCGGCAGCTGCAACTCACATTTCGTCAACATTGCTTACACCCACTGAAAAATAGAATGCAAAGTTCTCCTGTACACATTGGAAAAATCGCTTTAGTAACTGAACTGCTCACTTTTTGCACGTAGCAACTAATATTATACCGCCCGCCCTCATTCTCTTTCCAAACCTTCTCCATTTTCCCACTCTGCCTTCCACACCTCTCCACCTGAGATACCTCACAAACATGATCGAACTAGACTCTGTGTGGAACATTATATTCATCTAGTTCTTACCTAATAAGTACAAGCAGATGTACTTAAATAGGATTATTGTTTGCATTTTCCAACCAGTTGTACACACCACAGTACGGGCATTACATTCACAGACACAACACTTAAACAGCCATGCCCGCGGCCGAACTAGAGCCGGCGACCTTCGGCACGTGGAGCTGTACCTAGCCCCTACGCTACTGAGGCCGGCTAAATAGGAAATTCTGCGACCTATACAAGCCTCAAACTACTGGCGTTCCGTACAACATCAACATAACACCAACTCCACCTATAAAGTTTGGTTTTTTTTTTTTTTTTTTTTTTTTTAGGACATTCAGCCAGCTCGATAGTAATTAAATGTCGACTTAGTGCTTTCAGTTTCTCTGTTATGAATTTTTACCAGTTAATTAGACACACTACGGGACGGACAGGACATTCACAAATACAACACTTAAACACCCATGCCCGAGGCCGGAATCGAACAGGCAACCTTCGGCACGCGAAGCTAGCACTCCAGCCCCTACGCTACCGAAGCCGGCTATATGGGTTTTTAGAATTCCAAAGACAAAACGGAGCCCTTGTAATTTCATCATGTCCGTCAGCGAATCTATATTTTACAACCAAGTATTTCTGAATAATTTCTAAGATCGTGATGAAATTTCATAGGAAAATATTAACCATAAAACTGATGCGCAGACAAATGATAAACTAAATACATAAACAATCTGATTTGTACAAATATTCAAAAGAAGTTTTTTAAAAATAAGTGGCCAATATATATCAAATAGTCTCTAATTTGCGCCAGTTTGGCGTTGTTTGTGATTAAATTTCGCAGAAAAAAGTATGTTTTACTGACCGCAAAAAAATCTGCATAATAATTCTCATAAAAGATATTTTAAAGGATATTTCCCTGTACTTGTGACAGATAGAAGAGAAAATGGGTTTCTTTTATCCCATCGAGTATGGAATCATCGAATATTTATTCGGAAATTCTATCGATGTTATATTGAAGTGAAGCTAATTTTCAACTATTTGACTGAACATTGTGACAAAATTTGATACTTAGGCACTGAAAAAAACTTGATTCGGGTAAGATCCGGAGAGAGGGGATTCTGATTATCCAATGTTCTTTACCAAAAAACTTTTTTTTACCCCATCAATTAAGCGTGAAGTATGAACAATGAGGAACATTTACTTAAATCGCTCGTCAGGCAGCTCCATGGTTAATAAATTCGCTTACAAAATTCAGGGACGTCAGTTAGAATCTCGATCCGGTGGAATTATTGAGACATCTTACCTGAAATTCACCACTGACAACTTGGAAACACGCTAAGATGCTCTGTGGTTCGGATTCCACAGTGGCGACAACAAAAAAAAGGCGAAATATGAGGTAACTGTATTTGCTTAAATGCGACAACCAAGAGAATTCATATAAATCAGTATTTAGTTTCCCCTCAAGGGCACTAAAACTGATATAAGATGCAAAAACGTATAGTTTTCGTGTTCAACAAGCACTTCTCAAGATTTTTACCCGTTGACCTTGGAAGTAATCTCCGAATCAGCCTCGAAAGACCA
The DNA here is from genome assembly GCA_031002005.1 of Vandiemenella viatica. Lineage (NCBI taxonomy): Eukaryota > Metazoa > Arthropoda > Insecta > Orthoptera > Morabidae > Vandiemenella > Vandiemenella viatica. The sequence continues at coordinate 156,366,307 of JARYHS010011408.1, read as the reverse complement.
CGTGGTCGTTGCTCGTTAACAGATGGCTAGTGAGAATTGTGAGAAGGGGAGAGGGGAGGGGGAGGGGGAAAGAGCAGATCTCCTGCCCAAAGTATAATCCAGCATACCTAATATACTGCTTACGAAACGTGTAAGCTTGTGTGTTCTGTATGATAAGTGTATTTTTTTGCTTGTGAATTGTGTAGTTTACGAGTCCGAGATTGGGGCCGTTTATTAATTTGGTATGGATTTTCGTCAAAAACTTCCACAAATCGTGGAGTAAAATGGAAAATTTAAACAATTTCATGTTTCACTTTATACCCATGAAGGATATTTAATGGGTATCTTATCTTCAGCAGCCACTAAACCACATATAATTGTTTTCACTTCTATGATATTTAAAATTTTACTATTTAATAGTGTTAAAATTAGTAAAAAATAGTGTGCTATTACAAATTTCTAAGGTAAAGGGTTCAGAAGACATAAGCGTATGGCAGTGTGAAGTGTGTCATTCATGTTATGTATCAATAATATTATTGAACTGCTCGTTCAACTCTAGCGGATCAGCATCACTACAGGCGCCAACTAGCACTAGCGAGAGGGGCGACTCCAGCATTCCATAGTGGTGGCCTCAACAGTGGGGGCAACCCAGTTGGTTACTCCTCCACCATGTAAGGCCAAATATCTATCAGCACTTACCAGTCTCTCAACAGATTTAGTAGCAGTCTGTGGTAGAGACAAGCACTATCTAGATAGATGAGTAATAGGAGGAACTACTAGTGAAAATGACGCAGGAAGTGGAAGCTACAAAAAATCCGCAACTTGTTGAGTATTCCATGCTCGCTGATGGCTAGGTAGGTGACCATTGCAAATATTAAGCGCGCAGGACTTTGTTTGGTTAAACTGTGGTACTGAAGTGTGGACTCTAATTTCTCATTGGTTGGTGGACTTCGTCATTCTTCTTGTTTTGTGCTACAAGGAATAAATACAGGCGTTGATTGTATTTCTCTCCTGCGAATTTTCTTAGCGAGGGCTACTAGGAGGACGACAGCGAGCACGTAAAATAAGTGTCGAAACAAGTGGAATTGTAGGTCCGGATCATTCGAAACCTACTCGTTCGAAAGGCACCAGGAGAATTATGAACTTTAACGTCTCCATTCGATAGACCTATGTCCATCTTCACTCTACGTGCAATGTGGAAAGGTTTGTAATTTTACCTACGTCTTAGGTGATTATTAATCGTGCTCCACCATCGTTCCCATCCTGATGGCAAAATTCTGACGATATAGATATGGTACACCGTCATGTTGCCGAAACGGACTTCCAGTACATTTAAGTAAGATTAGAGTTAGCTTCGCCTTCAACTTTTTCTTTTTATTCTATCCTAGTAAGTATTTTTGTAACACGTTGTGTTAAGCTAATTATAGGATTGTTTTAATATTTACCAAGTTGTGCTTCATTGGACGCATGAAGATGATTCTTTTACTAAAGTCTGTTAACGTCTCTCTTATTTCTAAACTTTTTGATACCAGTTAGAATACTCTTTTAATTCGTTCTTCTTCTAAGTATTTTAAAAGTAGTACGGGAATTCCATCTATTACTGTGGTCTTATGGTGAGCACTGATCTTTTAAAGCTCCCCCAACATCTGTCCTTAAAACAGGATCTCTTCTGTCTCCCTTTTTCTATGCACAATTTGTTCACGCTACCCTTAGCAGTCTCTCTTTTTATTCCTTACAACGGTTAACTATATCTTGAGAGCTTAAAAGTATACTTTTTATATAATTTTAAAACATTTTTTCTTCATATTTTCGTAATACATTACATCAACAGAAACAAAGTTAGCGGTTACTACTAAAAATCTACTTCAGTCATTTTCATTCAAATACAGCAATCTGAATGTGTATGCGCTTGGCTTATTCACACATGGGGTGTAGATACTAAAATACTCGTCGGAGAAAATTGATAAAGATATTTAAATTGCCATTTCTCCTCGGAGAAGATCATCAATAACTCTGAAAAACGGGTCTCGATATTTGATTGAATAATTGCTTCCAGATATGAATGCTAACAAAAGTTAATAGGAATTTAAGGTCATATTGATCAATAGAGTTTCATGTTCCTCAAATATTTACATCAAGACAACTAAAAACTTGTTATACTCCACGACGCTAACACATTAATTATTAATTAAGCAATAAACGAAAGCATTCATTCTGCAAATGAAACACAGGTGAAATCTAGTGCAGACTGCGGTGGGGTCGAGCAAACGTGAGGATCAAAAACACGGAGCAGGTTATGACGTAACACAATAGCACTTTTTTTTTTTAAGCAAGGTCAGATGACTCTCAAAAGCTTTTACAGATCGGTGTAATATATTGTTGACTCTAAAAGGTGTGTAGTGGACATAAGATATTAAAATGGATGCTAGAGGGAACTTTATGAGATGTGCGAACATGGTGTCAATGGCGCCTTGGACAACAAGCTTAAGTCACTTGCGTGAGCTCACCAATGACAGCGACTCGCGAGAGGAGTGAGGCGTGCCCAATCAGAGGCAGAATGTATGTTTCTAAACAAAAATTGTTTAACTTTGTTTGCTCTCGGTCAATCTCCGAGGGGGAATACGACTTTCTGGCTGAGAAATTGTGACACCGGTCTCAAGGCTGAGGAGTACACACATTCAGTCGGTGGCTGTGCCTCCGGCAAGACCTACATCTAGTCGGGGCAGTAAGCACTACATTTATTCAATGCGTCGGGGTCTGTGTGATAGATTCAGTTTAGTAGAAAGACAGTCTTTAAGTAGTATTTAATGATCGTCGAATGATAAAAGTTAAGTGCACAGAAGTTACTGAGGAAATGTATAGTGAGTTGGTCGCAGGTCAAACAGTGCAAGAAATGGCGTTGTGCAACCGCAGACTCCAAATTGATCATACTGTAACCCATTCACTGAAATAAAAATTTAATAACCACTGGTAGAATCTTATTGTTCCGCTTAAAGTGAAAACCGATGACATGCACAAATCTGAATGTCCTTGTATTTCGAGTCATTACTTAACAAACGAAATTTGGACTCATTTTCTTAATAATAAAACATCATTCCTTCCCCTCAGTATCAATTTCAAACTCAATGAGCTGTTTAACATGCTGCAGTAAATATGATAGCCCTCGCGCACATAAACCCGTTCCAGCACACCTGAGGCACTATGCATCCACCACGAAGGCAGGCATATTTCTAACGATAGACTATGTTCAGATTTCAATCTGTTCATAAGTCATGTGGAAAGATTCTTTTTGAGAACTCTCCACCACCATTAATTCCGATCTCTGACCACATACTGAAATAACTGATTTTAACCGGTCTGTTTCTACCATACTACCAACAATTACTCCCTCCCCCGCCCCACCCCACCCACTACCTTGTGTAACATCTCCATTTAATACTCAGCGAATTCGCGGTTGGAGGTTAGAGGGAGTGGAGAAATTACCTACATGAATCGAAAGCGATTGGTATCAAAAAGTTGTCATGTGCATTCCACAATTGGCTACAGTATTATTGTGTTACAAATCCAGGAACGTCGTTGTTCAATGGAAAAGGTCGAACCACTGTATGTGAAGATTTTAATGCACGTAAGACAACATGGATATCATTTTCATGATAAAATATTCAGCTTAAATTATGAATTTCCAATAGTAATTTCCGCACATGAATAACGAGAATACACTACTTTCTTATTAATTACGCTCGTGGTTACTTGGTTTCATTTTGGAATTAAAACATTTTCTCATAGACACTCCGCCTAACAATTCCTTTAACTTACATCTTTACAGGATATTTTCAGGTTAGAACATAAAAGAAATAAATCTGAATATGTATAAAAGCGTGATGGACGTTGACATATTTCGAACTCGGAATGTTCTTTCGACGTTTTGAAAATCTTCACTGATATCTCCGGAATGTATTGAGTTCTTCAAGGGAAGTACAGAATCTCTGGAATCTGTTGCGTTTCTCAAGTAAAGATCGCGTTAATCGCAGAAGATGGAACACTAATTGCAAAATAAAAAGTGCTTTAAAAGCATCATAAAAAAAAAAAATCTCTTGGTGTAATAAGCCGGTTTCCATGACGTCAGATGAAGGAAAATCTCTCCAAGGTCACGCCACTCACGCACCTACTAGCAGTCGTAAACAATTTAAAAAGTAATGACTGGTACAGCATTCTATCCGATGCTACGCCAAATAATTTGCCGGTTTTTTCCGATGAGTTTTCTGTAATTACGTTATCTTAGACCAGGGTTGCCCAACCGATTTTGGAGATGGGGCACAATTTCGATTGTAAGTTAGTCTGCGGGCTACGATTTCGATTCTAAGCCTGCCTGCGGGCCACATAATACTTGCCTATAGTTTCAATATAGACTTAAATATAATAACAATAATACAGTTTAATTATAATCAAAAAGTAGAAACTATCAATGAGACCTTTTCAGAGGTTTTTGAACTAGCGTACTCTAGACCGCTGCTGTTGGCGGGCAAATTAAAATGCCTTTTTTTTTAACTGCTTTACGTCTCTCAACAACGAGGTCTTTAGAGACGGGAAAGGAGGGGGCAAGGAAAAGGAAGGAATTCGGCCATGGCCTTTTTAAGGAAGCATCCCGGCATTTGCCTGGAGTGATTTGGGAAACCATGGAAAACTCAAATCTGGATGCCCGGACGGGGATTCGAACCGCCGTCCTCCCGAACGCGAGGCCAGAACGCTAGCCGTTAAACCACCACGCTCGATTTAAAATGCCTGGGGTTGTGCAGCCTGTCTTAGACTCTATCCCCAGCACATGCTGATACGCTCCAAGTGCCCATGAGGTGCCTTTTCTGAGAATGAATTAGGGAATATTTTAAAATAATAAACAACTATAGCAACGTGTTGTATAAGAGTGGGTGTCATTCAAGTAATACCAACTGCGTTCAGATTCCACTTAATAATAAAAACATTATGTGTTAATACAAATATAACTACTGAGGAAACTAATATTTTATGAAATTATTGTTACAAGGAGTTATTAAAAAAAAGTTTGGTGTGATATTTCATTACAGTTGCTGTACGAACCATTTGTTCCGTATCCTAGAAACATGTCACAACGAGTCCATTCGACAAACCAGAAGAGGCAGATTAAAGTCTTGCTCCTGTCATTAAAATTACTGATTCATTTACATAGCCACCTAAAGGTCATTTTCAGTTCCTATCCTCACATGTGTTAGTACTAGTCATATTATCCATGCTTTCTCATCCGGCTTGTAAACTAGATATCGTGCAAGCTGGTGGCGGTTCAATCAGAGTGTGGAGCGTGTTTATCTAATATGAACTAGGTGCTCTAGGGAAAGTGAACCGGCCAATAAAAAGACCGCACTCTGCTCAGCTTCTTGCTGGTCATTTCCTGCCCTTTATAGACTTTACTTTCCTCGATAACGGTGGTAAGTTGTTTGACGAAAATGAGCCGTTTGACCTGGAACAGATTTTGGGAAATTGTTATAAGAAGCATTACGACAAATTCATCAAACGAATTGACCATCTAGATCGCTAGGCGTATTTGAGAAAGGATTTTCAAAGACGCTCATGCAGATGGTACAGCAGCAGTACCAACATTTATCTATCAGCTTTACTTCATCTTCTAAAGAGGACAACAAACGTTATTACAGGTTTTTAAGACAAAAAGTTTGGCTTTACGTTTAAAGTTTGAGAAAAAAATTCTTCTGATAATACTGAATTTGAAAACTGCTAATCAAATTTTCACAATTATATCTAAAAGATAAAATTAGAACAATAATTACCACATTTTTATAACAATTACATTGATACTATAACCGTAGAAATGATTAAATATAAGCATTGTATAGCAAGTGATGGAGGTTGTGGTGTAGCTAAAAAGTACATGCAGGCAATTTGTGTGTAAAGGAAACAAATGGGGAAGATTTTAAAAAAATATGATGCAGATATCAAAACAACAAATTTGGAATTTTCGTCTGTCTTTATGTTCGTACGTCACACAAAAACTAATAGATGATTTCAAGTAAACTGCAATCATTAATAGCTTACGTTGTCGGTAAGATACTTTTAATCTCGATTACGTTATGAATCCCCGATGATACAGATTCCAAAACAGTAAATTTATACGTTTTCCCCACTGCCTGGATTTCACCAAGAATCTAATGAATGTATTTCAACAAAACTTCACACACGTTTGGGATACAAATTAATTTCTACGCTGAATAGAACTAACTTTCTGATGACACAAATTTTACAATTTTTTCTCTATGTATGTGTTTCTCGGAAAAAACCTAATGAACGAATTTCAAAGACATTTTGCGTAGTGATAGCTAATGAACACATAGGATACTTTTATCATAATTTGTGCCATATTTCGTCCCTGATACAATCGTCAAATCCGTTAATTTTGGAATTTTTGTGTATTCATTTAATATTGCCTGAGGGAGCTTTAAATGTCTACCATGGTAACTATTAAATATTAGGCGATGATGGGATCGACTTTGTGATTCTATTATGAATTTTAAATTATAGTTTATATACATTTAAATAAGGCAATCTGTTCGTACTCATGTCAGGCAGAGCCACCTAAAATTTTTATGCAAGAGAATTCATGTAAACGATACTGCAGTATACCTGTGAGTCATGAAGAAGCATTAACTTCAACTGAGAACGAATTTAGTAACGGATATGTATGCCCTAGTGATTAAAATATTATTTCAGTAAATACAGAGACAAATGATTGCAATGCACTATTCGAGGACTGATTGGCAGAGAGAGAAAAAAAGAAACACAAGCTTTCAGATGAAAAAGAAACGTTGGTGTTAAACACGTTTGCTCTGAGAATTGCTATAATTTTCAGTACTACATTTACATCATCTTTGAAACAAGCTACTGGCAATGTTACTCAAGGGTTTTAATGGATACAAGCGTTATCCGCGGAAACGTGTTGCCTGGAGATAGAACATGTTTCATACATAAAGCGCAACTCAATTATGTAATTCATTTCACTGATCGGAGAACTTGGTAAACGATACCAAATGAATAAATTTGTGGGTGCGAAACTAAGCTGTGTAACTCACCTCCCGTTTTACCTTAGATGTCACAGCAGAATATACCTGTGGTTTGAAGTGAGATCGAGCACAACTGATATTGAGCTAGTCGGCAGTCTGACCCACGCTGTAACCTGCGGCCTGGGCTATGGAGAGGGGAAACGGGAGGGGATAGGACGGGTTAGCCTTGACTGGATTCGATTATTAATATGCCCCTGGTCAAAATATTTCGTATTGTAGTATGGAGACCACTACGTACCTTTTAAGTTTAAGCGAACCGATTTCCATTAATAGGAATTCCGTTACTAATTTTAGTAGCAACTGACTTGAAGCTTATTATTATCCTAATTATTTTCAAGGACACTCTCAATAATGCAAGATGGGTAAATTAGAACGACTATTTGGAGAGGGAAATGATACTACATAAAAAATGAAAAAAATTAAAATCTTACACGACGTTTTCAGAAGAGATGTTAAAAGTAAAAAGAAACCTTTACTTGCCCTCAATCCTGGTAGTATATATAGGGTTAAAACAATTATAATAAAGTCTTGTATAAAACACAGTGTAACTATCACAAACTGAATTTCTTTACACATTATGGATGTTAAAGAATCCTCTATTCTTTACTATGTACAATTTTTTCTTTTCATTTCCATAAGGAGTTATCACTCGTCGATCTCGAGGTAATTAGAGCCCAAATGGATGGGATTCATTGAACGGGACGGAATTCGAAATTCGACCATTGCATTTTTTAAGAAACCATCTGGTGTCGCTTGGATTAATTTCGCCATCTGGATGGCAGGATCGGTGGTCAAACCCGCAAGTTCCTGAATACCCGGCCTAAGTTTTTCTATCGTAAGAAAAAGGTTTCATTAATTATTTTTGTTCTGATTTTGGACTAACAATTAAACAGATTTTTTTAAAAAATCTAGTAGATATTTCCTAACACTTTTTTGAGATCATACAAAGTATCATAGATACACGTAAGAGCCGACCGAAAAAGTCACCGACAAATACCAACACTTCTTTTGTGACTTAGAGTTTATTATGAGGTTACTGGACTCTTTTAGAGTTCAATATCAACTGAATGAAAGACGGAACTATTATGGATTCGTTTTTTCTGTCCATATGTTACAACTTAACAACTCTTTAATACTTACACTTAGAAATAACAAACAGTTTGGAAAAAATCATGGAGGTGAAAATAATTAAAGCGGATTCAATGATGGGGAGAGGGGCAAAAGCGATAAAATCTGTAGATGTTCATTCATTTCTTTTAGTTGCTTAAAGCTTTACGACTGTTCAACGTCGAGCTCATTACAGGCGGGAAAGGATTGGGGGCGAGATATGGGTAGAAATTAGACCATGGCCTAACGAAAGAACCATCTTGGTATTCGCTGGATTTATTTCTGGAAAACCATGGAAAATTAAATTCTGGTTGGCCTCCAACCCTAGTCCTTCCAAATGCCTGGTCTGAGTGTTACCAATCATCCATCGGGATCGTCGAGCGGTCTGGTGGCTCAGTGGTTAAGGTGTCCGGAAGGAGATCTAAGTGTCCCCGGTTCGAATCCCTGTCTCGGCTGGGATTTCCAGATGCCGTTAAACGGACTTTCACCTATGGCACAGCTTGCTGTGTAATGTGAAATACGCCAAAACGCTTGCGTGGTTCGGATCCCACGTTAAACTTTAGGTCCCCAGTACCCGGTAGGATTACTGAGTTAGGTGAACGCGTCAGAGATGGGAATGAAATGCGCCAGCAAACAGAAACCCTGTCAGCAAGTCATTACGGCCACAGGGAATTAACCACTCTTTGGATGACGAATACTTGATCCTTTTACTACACGGTTTAGTACATAACGCTATGCTGAAGAATCAGAATGTCTCCGACAAAAGCAGATTGGTGCAATGCTGCCACCCACTGTTTAAGCTGTACAATAAAATGTTTGTCATCATGACATTATTTTGTTAACTTAATGAAATACTGATCTTGTTAGTTATTTCATTTCCAGATTTAAACAATAATTCGTAGAGTATGGTATACCGATTCCGAAAAGTCAAAAGAATATACACTATATATAATACCGAAAAAATCTTTGAATTTTAAGAGGATTCTGACTTGCTTTCTAAGCACTTCTTATACCACGCAATATAATTTTTATCTCATATAATATTTTCAGTTGAATTTATTTAAATGAAAGCGTGATGATTTCATATGAAAATATTTGAAATAACGTCAGTTCGTAACAGGCGCTTCTTTGACGTGGAAAAAATCTGAAAATCTTGAATGCATATTATATGATGTGGACACTTTGTCCGAACCCGATGAAAACAGAAGGATGCGCATTCCACTTGCAAAGAATAGCACATCTGCAGCTCAAGGTGAACTTTTGCCACTAGAGAGTGAAACATAATTTCTATTCTAAAAATCTTGGCATCACCTTAAACCATTCCTTAACATTCAAAAAACACCTGGAAAACACAAGTCAGAAACTCAAAACGCGAAACAACATTATGAAGAAGCTAGATGGTACTTCGCGGGGAGCTGATACGGACTCACTATGAACAACCGCTCTCACCATGGTTTACACTGTCGCTGAGTACTGTGCTCCAGTGTGGCAACGTAGTGCTCACACTAGAAAAATCGACGTCCATCTGAATGAGTGTATAAGAGTAAATACTGGAAACTAAAATCCACCCCAGTTCCCTGGTGACACCTAATCAGCAAAATACCACCTCCAGAGGTAAGACGCCAAGAAGCAACGGCAGGTGAGTGGATAAAACTACACCATCCTGACCATCCACGAGGTCCTAAATGGCTTACCCCCCACTCGTATTCAATACAGAAATCCGGTATGGCAAGATGTATTTGACTTTAATGTGAAGGATAAATGGCGACAAAGCTGGAACTCTGCATCCGTGAAACATTTAGATATTAAAGATCCTACAACTGGACTTCCAGGATTCCACCTAAATAGAGACCAGTGGGTCAAACATGATCGCCTAAGAACAGGACATGCGAAATGCAACGCCGTGCTGTATAAGTCGGGTCTCCAGGATTCTCTTGCATGTGACTGCGGTGCTCCTTCCCAGAGTGTGGAGCATACCATCAAGGAAGTATGATGGACCATTTGAAGATGCTTTCAGTGCTACAACTTCCTTCATAGAATGGCTGGAAGAACTGTACATCAGTTTGTGAATGCTAACAACGTTCTTGTCAATGTATGTATTTATATGTGTTATATTAGTTGCTTAGCTATACGACAAATAAATAAGTAAATCTGAAAAAATCGACCAACGACACAAGCAATTCATTAGAGATATGAAACTAAAACACCGTTTTGTTGTTCTAGTTTTAAGATATTTGGCGTATTTCTGGATGCTTTCCAGTACTTTTTCATTGCTTGATGTCCACTGATTTCACATTTTCCATTGATTAGACGTATATTTTTTGTTAATTTATGAAAATTACTGAACTCTTGACTGAAACTGAATATATGCATAACTCACAAGTAAGAAACGAAACATTTTAAAATTGAAACAACCTTACCTTCACTAAAACGACTTTTCTTGATCTTCTTCTTCTTTTCGTGTCGATGGCAGCAAATTAGTTTTCCGCCAATGCGATTGCTTTGTCACTAGCTGATTGAAGGTGTGTTTGAGATACAGTTATGGGCGTGACAACAAATGTACCATTGGTTCGACCTCGCCGCAAGAACATGTGGTGTCTAGTTGCTCTCCCAATATCAATGATGTACTCATTAAAAAAAAATAGTAATAAAAAATATGCTTATATATATATAGCTACCAAACATTTTTTTTTTTTCCATCATGTCCTCCAATTATTATCAATCCAGACCCTTAAACATATCAACTACTAACTGTGTTGTTCTTAAATCAGATCTATTTACTCTCGTTTGCACTCCTTTAAACTACTGTATTTAATACCATTAATGTGGGTCCTATACCTTACAACCATACACAAGCATGAGAATGTCCAAGGTTCTGTGGGAAATTCAGTTATTCCCTGGTACATATATTCATCACCTTCTGTAATACACGTAGGATTTGGAACTATTCCCTACTAGTGTTGTAAAAAAAACTTTTTTTTCTGGCTTGAAAAAAAAAAAAACATGAAAAAAAAGTTAAATAAAACATGTTTTTTCTGGGACATATTTTTTTCCATAACTACTAAATTTCAAATTTTTAAGGCATTTATCGATTAATATGACGGCTTTAGAGTTTATACTAAGTACTTATCTTAATTTTTAAAACTACCATATTTTTCTGGTTCAGTAGAAAAGCAAATTACGAAAATATTGGCAACATTGACTGAGGTTTTCTTTTACGAACGGGGACATCCCGAAGAGGTTAGGTTGCGCGAGAAGGAATCCCCGTTCCTCGTTGTTTGGATTGATACTTGCTATTTGAACTAGTGCTGCCAATCCTGCGAATTTATCTGTAGACCTACGGATCTTTTAAAAAAATTAGGAATTTCAAATTTATCTACGGCTTTTTGCCCCTTTTTATTACTTATTGAACATTACTTATATTAATATACTTGTTAAACTGTCAGCGTATAGTGATACTGAGTCATTAAATTGTCAGTAATTATGAATCGTTTCCTTGCAACCATTGGCGTAAACCAACGATTGAAAAAGAAATAAAGCTCCTATTTTGTATGATAATAGATTTAAATTCAAACTTAAAAGACCTTAATACAGAATTATTGGCGCAGTCTTTATGCACAGTGTGTACTTTGCTCACAATTTAAAATTTCAATCTCAACCAGTAAAAGAAAATGTAATTATTTCTGAAGTCATAGATCTAGAGGAGACAGAAGAAGAAACACAAAATTCTGACACAGACCGAACTAGTGTTGGTAGTGCTGATACTAGTGAATGTGTTACTGACTTAAAGGATAAATAAAATTATGTTACCTATCTAGATACATTTATGAATCATTATGTAAGACATTATATGATTAAGTAAGATTTAAACACACATGTAAAATGTAAGTTTCGTAAATAAAACTATAATTTATCAAATATATTATTTTATGAATAAAAAAACCAAATTTAGAAAAAAAAACAAGGGTGCTAGGTTTTTTTCATGTTTTTTTTCACAAATATGAAAAAAAATATCTTTTTTTTTCAATTTGCAACACTATTCCCTACACATCCTCAGTGAGTTACTGCTGAGTTTAGTATAAAGTAATATGACAGGATATTTTATACTTTCAGAGAGAAATTCTCCGTCCACTGTAAAATCAGGGAACATCATCTGTCTTTCTATTTTTGTAAGTAATAAGATAACTTTATTGATACTTATCTTTATTTAATGCTATCTTCCGGAATAGATACGTCTGTAACTATTAATAATACTCATTCCGGGTAATCTTATTATTAATCAACATAAACAGGCTGATCATTAAGATACAATTCATCTTTTGATTGATTAAGTGTAATGACTTCCAAATAAGTCTCTTTTGATAAAGTTGACCTGTTTTTATAAACATTTCTATTTCGACCATTTGCTGTAAAATTATTTCCTAAATAATATAATTACCTTAATTTTTTGTTATATATCGTTCCATGTAGACATTTAGCCTACTGTTACTGCTGTAATATCTATTACACTGCATGGCCGTTGTCATTTTTTATTTCTTTTTTCATCATAATTCACTCCAAATGCTTTCTTGATTCCATGTAATTAGTAGTAGAAGGAAGAAAAGAGCTGCAGGGAATTTCGAGTCAGGAGAAAGAAATAAGCCAATAAAGCCAGTAATCAGCCTGTTAAAATTTTACGAAAAAAATAATAAGCTGACTGTAGCAAATATGGCATTTAAGTATTATGCAAGAAAAATATACAAGCAGATAGACAAATTATCATCGCTAAACAAAAATCAGAAACTATTTTTTTGACTCTAAACCTAATTTAGAAATGTTTACGGAGGTACCGCCGGTTTGCATCTTTACAATACAATCCTGCAGAACACAGGATTTATTTCTTTTTCTTTTTGCTTATGGCTTTACGCCTCGTCCACGTCGAGGTCATTTGAGGCGGGTTAGGGCAAGGAAGGGAAGGAATTCGAACTTGGCCTTTTGTAGGAACCATCCAGGCATGCGCTTGGGGTGATTTGGGGAAAGCATGGAAAACCCAAATCTGCATGCCCGGACGGGGAATCGAACCCACGTCCTCTCAAATGTGAGCCAAGATCGTTAACCGTTCATCCACCTTGCTCGGTCAGAACATAGCACATAATTTCATGGGAGCCATATGCCGGGAAGTCCCTATTCTGACACATTCTGATAATTATGACACCTCGAGGATAAGGAAACAATATTGCAAATCATACTGAAAGAATCTCACATCTTCTTTCGACCCTCTTTATTTCTGTAAATATTCCTAGAGTATAATTTTACAAAGTTTAAAATGCAATATTCGGTTTTCGTTTAGAGAATCACATGGTAAGTGTACATTTGAAGTCTCCAAATTATTCCGTTTAGTTGCTGGATGGCTTTGGTAACAGATCGTCAACAATAAGATTAAGAAATAGGATGAGATGGCAAACAAACCAGTTGTAACATATAATTGAAAGAGAAGAAGATTATTTGAACAGAGTGGGGCAAACATAAAATTTTCTATTGTGTTATATATTTGGAAAAAATGCTGAGTTAATTTCAAACACTACAATAAAACACATAGGTCTACGTTTCTTGGTAAATATAGGAAATATTGATTTCAATCAGTTTGATATGTTTCTCTTCTTCATCCAGAAGCACTAAAAATACAATAATAATTCTGTGTGGTTTCAAAGACCTACTGAAAAAGTTACTTTCTTTCGCAGCTGCCTATCCCAACTTAATAATCCTACCAGGTGAATGGGACCTACACTATAACGTGAGATTCGTACCAAGGAATGTCCTATCATCGTCACATTAACAATCAGTTTCAAGTTCCGTAATAATTTTAACAGTGAACAGCATGGTTTAAATTTATTTCATGATTGGTAATCAAATGACTTTGTAGTTTCAAATTTTACTTTGTCTATTTTTCCTTTGGTTACTCCACCTCCACTGACTAATAAATTGAAGGAATTACAGGAACCTTAAGAAATGTATACACAACAATAACGAGATCAATTACGTAACACTTTATTACATCCCGTCGATTCCTCTTAGCCACCTAAAGCAATTTTTGATAAAAAGTCCATCATCATTTAATTTGTTTTATAAGCCTCGTATGATAATAAGTAAATTCCATACGCGTATAAACTTTTTAGCCTAGAATCATCGAACAGAAATCCCTAATTATTCATTTCGATGATTTCTTAACCATAATTACGCATCGTCTGCTTTTCAAATAAACAGATAACCAGAGGCAATATACTCGTAGATTTTTCAATAAGTCTACATATATTTTACGATGTTTTTAAGGGTGATTTTTGACTTTATGGCTATATGCGATACAGAACGAGGAACACAAGGCTACTACCCCTGAAGCGTTTCCATCTCCGACCAGTAACAACACAAATAATTTCCGTTACAGGTTTCGATTAAATGCAGTAAGCACAATATTTTAAATTTGTCCTTTTTTTATGCTTTTCATGTAAGTTCCTGAAATATTTTCGGTACATGTCATTTACTGGTGTGTTTGTTTCTTTTTCCAGTTTCGGAAACATTTATTTGCAAACATTAAAAAAAAATAATCTTCCAAGTATACACCTGGAACAGTGGTTCCAAATTAGTTGTTACTCAGCACCACTTCAAGAAAGAGTCCAACGTCATGCATCCATTAGGGACCGTCCATTAATTACGTGAGGTGATTTTTTTTTCAGAAATCTGGACCTCCCCCTTTTCCCCCTCTGCCGACCTCGTGATTTTGGAGACCTTTTTATTGTTTTGTTTTTAGCTCTACTGCTCTTCAAGGAACTAAAATGATGACGTCAGATTTCTGTCGACCACCCACTCCCTTGGAGAGATTTCGCTGCACCCCCTCTCCCCCCTATTTGTGCCACTGCGTTCATCCCAGCCGAGTGTTTCGCACAACCACAGTTTTGCAGAAATATAATTCTCTTCCTCTCTCTCTTTTTCTCTCCCTCAGACAGACAAACACAGAGTTTAGTTGTCTTAAAATACATTTCGGTGATAGAAGTATTTGCGTAATTGTTTTTTTCAGTTATTTTAGTGTTTACCTTAGCCGAGAGAATACAACGGGTACTTCATGAAGCAACTTCACGTACCCCTGGGGTACGTGTACCACTAATTGGGAGCCACTGACCTAGAACTTAACGCAAAGAATGCTGACAATTTAATTATCATTGTAATAGGTCGGCTAAGAATTTGGAATCCGGATCAAATCCATTATTGCATTTCCTTCGTCACATTCAGTCAGCCTGTAGACTTCCCCGTTGTAACAATAGCCGTATTAAAAGAAATAGGAACTGAACTTTGATAACAAAAAATAATAACAATTGCAGTAATCAACAATTTGTTGCTATGAACGCCCGGTCAGGATGAAGTATTTTATTCGTAGCTCTATGTTCGAATAGGTTCCTATGCTTATTTAACGTACTACCTAACGAATAATGATAAGGGGAAACTCTTCGGGGAATGTGCAGCATGCTCAGCCATACCTCGTCATCTCCCCTCCGAAACCATATATTTTTTAAAAAAACGGAATACGAAACTCTTTTGTAGAAAATGGGACTGATATTAAGATCTTCTTTCACTAATAGATTAATTACAAACAGAACAGGATTTAGAAGAATTATAACATAAAGTCATTCCAGTAAAGTATCACAAAACAAAATGAGCCAAACATAGATTTAATCATGTTTACAATTAAACTGGATCATTAAAATCTGTTTTCACAAGAATTTAACACGAAACACTTTTAGATATTTACGAGCACAACATTAATAAATGTGCAAATCATTAAGAAGGGATATTGCACAATATGCACGGTTTTCGGTTTTAAATCCCGATTACAGCGGAAATTTTTCAATGTCCTTAACCAAATCTTTATCTCTGGCAAACGTTTAACTGGATATAACAAGAACGATGTGACGACAGGGTGTTGTTCCTGGAGGATTGGAACTATTCGCCGTACTTTTAACTGTCATTGGTTTACTGTCTAGTGCACGAATATCAAACCAACCTTTAAATTGTAGACCAGCCTAACTCTTAATTTGGAGAAACAGAAACGAAAACTTCATCAATTTTGTGCGCTTAAAACAATTACATGGATCTGTAAGCCTTAACGAATAGGTATGAATTTCTGAACATTATGTCGGAGAAACAGATACATCTGAAAGAGGAGTTCACTGGAGTTTTATGAGGAAGCTATGGCGTTTTTCATAAAACTCTTAACAGGGAATTCCGTAGTGGATGAAAACCTTATCATCACTCCTGTAAAATGATAGTGTTCAAGGACAACAGACACAACAGTTAGTCGATGGATATCTTCTTGAACGACCCCTCGATGCCGAAGATGTCGTTGGCCGAGTGGGCTTTGTTGGGCCTCTTGGTTTCATCTGAGACAAATTGGTCTTGCTTCAGGAACCAATCGCTGTACTCCACAGTGCGGTCGGCCAGAAGGTCTGTAACAACAGAAATTCAACTTGGAAATTTCGTGTAATGATACGAGGTAACTATAATAGTTTGGCTATAGTCACGAATAATATAATCATATGTTTACTTGTTTTAATACGAAAGACAGCAGAAATGATGATGTAACAAAAGGCCTATTTTACATTGAAGTAACACAGAAACTTTGAGATTTGTTTAAGCTGCTCTTTGATTCGTTTGGTTACAGTTAAAACTATTCTACTGATTACTAATCTAAAAAGAGTTGTGTTCAGGCCATCTCTATTTCTAGTTGCGTCTCAAAAATCATGCATTTTCTTATTAAGTTGCATTATCTTCAACTTTCTTACAATCAAATCCCACAATTATATTAGATTGTTAATTGATTCGGTTTTAGAACTACCAACAAGAGAATGACTGTATTTTGAAAACAATCTATTGTGAAGCGAAAGTATAGTAACTAAAAACATTTAATATCTAAGAGGAACAGTTAAGGTGGCATCGAACAAATACTGAAGCTTTTTAAACGTTCACAACAAGCATAAAAATCGTTTCGGAATAATATAAAACATTGAATGCTACGGTTTCACCCAGAGTGATGTCCCGCGGTCAACCATTATGCTTAGTTCTAGAGTGTTTTCTTTCTACCATTTCTCTCACTGATATTACGAGGAGGTCCATGACTTTCTTACATGACAGATTTTAAAAGAAGGTGGTTTTTGGAATACGACAATACTTATTTCCTTGTTTCACCAGTGCTTCGTTTATTTTTGTATTTTCAATAGATTATCTGCAATCCATGTGATAGGTTTAAAACACTTAATAGCAAAAGTTGCCACTGGTTGTATTTTACGTTCTTCGGTACCTAATAAGTGTTATCATTAGATAAAATTTATTGTTTTTTAGGTTAATATTTTGTTTAACACGTTTTATGGCAATAGTGAAAAAAAAAGGTTTGTATTGCAATACGTCTGACTTACAGGCAGTTTAAAGAAGTGTATTGTACAATAAAACAAAAATTGAATTTGCTCACCTACAGAGCAGTATTAGACACACCTTTTATCCCTCATCACTATTTAGTTGTCGAACTGAATCTAGTGTCGTAATTTTTGTGTAGCTGTCCACGGCGCTGTTTTTATAAATAGTGTTTCTAATCCATCACCTTCAAATTTACCTAAGTATTCCATTTAACAGCTATCGAGCAACGTTGGTCTTCCATGAAGACAAGCTTCACAGATTTTGACATCTGAAATCATGTTCTCCACCCGTATTAAAAGCAAAAGAGCTTAATGACAAGGGGTTAATTGCTACTGCTTGTTGACAGGAACTGAACAGTGTAGCTTCAAGGAGTGGCATACACTGTTTAGTGCCCTCCATTTACCTGAAGGTTTTGTCCTGCCATGTAAAACATTGGCTGCCCTCAGCAGGAAACGAACCAACCATAGGCGGTGTGGCTGACTGATGTATAAGTGGGACATGGAAACTTCACCAAGACAGACCATCCCGCATATTGTCTCTGAGTGTAGTAAGAGGGCACACCCAAGTTCGCTGCAAGAATTCGCTTCAGCATCTAGAGCTGCTGCAGAGTGGTTGGTAAATCTCGACTTTCAACTTCAAACGGTTATTTCAGATGCCTTGTTGATCGTTTTATTCTCTAGTATATTGTGTATTTTTTCTTTTGATAAAGAAATGATTGATCATCATGAGTGGCTGATTTCAGTCTCATCCAGTCAGCAACACTGCAGCAAATTGCTTTAACTGACGCAGCATGCAGCTGTGACTCACATCCGTGCTTTAGCGTGGTGACCGAAGTGCGTAGGCCATTGTACTCACCGCGGAAGTCCTCGATCGGTCCGGCTGTGCCCCCCACTTCATTTGGCAAGAATTCTCTCGGCACGCACTCGAAGATGCTATTCGAACCCGGCAGGTGCACGGATATCTGTACAGCAAGGGAAACATCTCATCACTTAAGATTCCCTTAAAGCAAAATAAGAATGCTTTTATTAGAATTTATCTCATTTGATATTTGCTTTTCTTAAAGTGATAGATGGTAACTAAAAGAGTACACAAATCTTTTATTGTGAATGGTTCTAGAATAATATTTAAAGTTGTCAGTGGCACATGCGAACATTTTGTAAAACAAACAGTCTAAGTGAGTAATTTAAAAGAAACTCTAGAATAGATTGTAGCTAATGTTAATACGAACACCCACGTTCCAAAAATACTATGAAATAATTGGTCTCTGGCAGTACCTATCATTGAATCAGTTTACTATACAACAAATGAAGACATTATTGTGATTATATAGTGTGTAATTTGTAGATTTATGGATATATTCCACCTCTGTATAACGTTCTCAGCCCATCAACAGCTTTATCAAGCTGCTAGGCTTAAAACGTATTCAATATTGCTCTGTTTTTAAGCGTTTAAAACTGTAGTCTCAAAAACTTAATTTCTTACTGTCTAAAACCTTATGTATATTTTTAATCCCACATACCATACATTTTTTTGGTCACAATTCGAACTTGTCTCTACATAATTCTTTACGTAAAACACTGCTCATCCGCATAATTTTGAAGGTCCCGTGTGAACACACCCGGTACTCATTATTTGAAAGTTTTATTGACTCCATGTGGATTATAGCACTCGATTAGCATTGTTACATATTGTAAATTTATGTAATATCATCAAAAATCTAAAATATTATCATTATTATACAAATATCGATCATATCCATTATTACTAAATATTTACCCGCTTCTGTAGTTTCTCCGACAAACCAGATTTAACGACCTTTAGTATCATGTCCATGATTTTGGGTGCATTTATAAAATGCAAACCCTTCAGTCGTCGATTGTAGACTGTCTGAAAAAATATTAACAAACAATAAGAATACGTAATCTTGAACGAATTTATAAAGCATATTCAGTCAGTAATGCAGAAAAAGTCAGTACGGTTATAAAACTATAAAAAGATACATTTCATGTAGGGTAGCTATATATACACTGTGGATGCGTATGTTAAAACACTACCGCAGTAGTTCGGGGAAATACAACGTTCCCAGGTTTGATTCCTGCCCCCCCAAGTACCGGCCGTTATGATTTCGGGCTTTAGACGGTTTAACGCAACCACCTATGCGAACTCTGGGTCTGTGCCAATCTTTCACATCATAAACTGGAAGTATCAAAAATAAAAACGAAAACTACACAGAACACAAGCTATACGTTTCGCTGGCGGGCAGGAAAAAAATATAGCTTCTCCATCAGAATAGGATCATTAATTCGTAATTGAAGGAGGCGTGGTGATTCATACTTCACACCCTCAAATTTTCATGACCTTTCCATGAACCAAAAGAATCAATATCATTCGTAATTAAAAATATATAAAAAGAAATCCATAATGTAGCAGCTAGCACACTTATGACATGCCAATCTTGATCAGTTTAATTGCATCGGACTTCAACATGGCAAAATACGGTTACATGTTATGTAAGGCATGAAATAAATATAAATTTTTTTACCTGCGTAAAGCACTGAATAAACAATTTTAGTATCACTTTAAGTAAAAATGCTTTTGAATAATGAAAATCAAGCAGTATCAACTGACCCTCTGGATGATCTAAGCCGATACGTATGTTGGAATTGCATGGAAATGTGTTACAGAAAAGTACCTGACATTCCAGAAGAAATGTAGAAAATGGAGAGCATGTGATGTAATTCACTTTCAAGCACCATTGTTATGGTTAGTTAATAATTTTAAAGATTGAGTTCTCCGGTTGCCAATAGTTTTGAACTTCACTAAAATTTGTTGCCAGTTTTTAAGTCTCAAATGGTTTGATCTTTCGGAAATAATTAAATCACCGACTAACTTAACATCACTTTATTGCATACCGATAACCACCTCCACATATCGGAATTATTCTCGAAAGACAAAAACATAATACTGTATATATATATGCATTACCGTCAGGAGAGGGTGAAAACTCAAATGCAATGCGCAGGAATCTCCCCACACACAAATTTTCAAATTGTATTAATGATCTGACCTTTTCAGAACCTCAACAGTAGCTGCATGATCAAAGAGAGAATTAACAACTGTCCAATTATTTTATAACAACCCATATGTTATTAACGTCATTCAAAACATTGAAGTAAAGCTTTTAGTAGTTAATAACGATTTCTTTTTTTAAAATAGCGCTCAGTGTTTCTTTGGCAATAGTTAACTGTCCGTATGTTTGAAAACTCAATCAAAATATTGTAACTGTTAGTGATGTCCCTAATAAATATCTCCTATCGCAATGTTATTATCTCGAAACCAATTAATAACTGCTATAATCACTCAGTGCAGAGATAAACTATTTTACGTTACATTTTAGTTCGTGTGTCTAATAGTCTGACAGAATAATACAACGTAGAGCATATAATATAATCCGCTTCATATACGGTAGAGTTTCTCAACCTGTGGTCCGCGAGGAAAATGTTAAAAATTTAATTCTAATTAAATTAAAGATATCATATTTTAAAAAGTCAGTAAAAATTTGCAAACACAAAAATATACAGTACTCTTATCGTATACGGTTATAAGAAGTTCCTAAATCAAACATCGTAAAATCCATGAATATTTCAACTACCAGGAAGCAATCTGGTAGACGTTATGAGGATATAACTACATTTTTACAACGATAAAATATTTTGGTGTTACATGTGATGAGAACAATTATAGAGACTCGCAGACAATTCATTAGAAATATCTGCGTGTTATTTACACTTTAGATAAGCCAGCGACGGAAAGATGACCATAGGAACTCCAGGGGTGGTCGGCTACCAGAGAGATTGTGATATTACAGTAGCCTAGCGATCCATGATTAAAGAGTATCTGTGCACGTATCGATAATCGACACAGAGCGAGAAGCTACACTCTGTCTCGTGGCAGCAGCCCGGGAAAAGTACGGTAACTTGAAAATGAAGTGATGTGTTCTTGAAGACATATTCGGGCCTATGGATACGTTATACGCACGTCCGCGACGGGAAACGAATATTGGCTTGATGTCGCTAACGTAAGATGAGCCAGATGGTGTGAAAATACACGGAGACGTTCCTGGAGAAGTGTTAAGGTGCTGTTGTTAACTGGTGATTGTTGCACAGGCATTTAATATATTGCTGTTTGAAGGAGAGTATTTCGTGATTAAACTTTCCACTCATAAACAACGGATGAGTGATAACTAATTCCAGTTGGTGGTCGGCGTACTAATGTAAGACACAAACTGTTGGAATAAAAAAGTTAAAAAAGTTGTTCGACTTAGTACTTCCTATGCGTGAGTGCGTCTTGCTTATTGCTGATTCCTGTGAACTTGTGAATTTAGAGCATCACAGAGAACTGGAAGTATTATTAGTACGTTCGTCAAACCGCTGGTGGCGACCAAGACAAAATAATAAAATTACGAAGTATCGATGCCTCCGTGTGGTAGGTCAAAGTGTAGTGTTGTAATAACTTTACTAACTGTTATTAATTAACGTAGTTAAACACAGTACTAGTTTTACAAGATCTGCCGTACAACAAAACACACGAATCTCGGGCCTTTGAAAGGCCCAAGGAGGATTTGAATGAAACGAAACATAATAGAGACACTAAATTAAGTTTATTGCCACTTCCAGACGACAATGGTATTTTGTAAAGGTTTGCAAAGACAGTGATGTATGATAAGAATACTGTGAGAACAGCACAGCGAAAGGAATCTATAAAAAAAAGTTTCTGGGCGTGGAGAAGTAAAATTCAGTATTAAACAAGACGAAAGCAAGGCTGGAAATTAATTTCTGCGTATCGTTTCCCGAGCTTGTTTGTAAAAAGAAATAATAATTGGACGATGCCGATCGAGAGGAGGTAATATGAGGCTTGCTGCGGACGGACCGATGCGGAGAGACACCTTCGATCTTCGGTTCTCGACTGCGAGCTGCTGGCCAAGACTTCTTGCACGCCAACACCTGATGAGCTCCTGACTACTGGTTGCAGTTCATCAAGACTCCCCACCGGACAGACGCAATTCGTCGCCTTCGCATCGCTGAACGGAAGGCGTTTGTATCATGCCACTGCTGGCCGCTGCTATCAATGAACGGTAAAGGAATTCAGTTTGAGCCACATTTTTTCACCAGAACTCAGTTTCATACGCCCAGTTAACGCCTGTGAAGTATCGCATGCCCTCTACTGAGTTTACAAATATGAATGCCGAAGAACCTTTCTTGTAAGTAATGAGTAATTTAAATCACGTATGCAATTTGATCTAATTAAGAAATAAAGTTCAGTCTCTTTGATTTGTTTGAAAGGAAATAAATTTGTTAACCTCTGTTTGTAAATTCGCTTTTTTTTCCAATTCCTGTTAAACGTTAAGCAGCTTTCATTATAAATCAATATTTATACGTAAAAATATTCAGTCCTTAATTATCTTAGAATTCATGTTTTACACCAGACTATAAATAATTAATACAATAATCAATAAAAACAGTAAAACCCCTTGACAACAAGTAACGATTCATTTCAATACGTTTCCTACGACCATCAAACAGAGCGACGATCTTGTAAGGATTAAGTTGATGACCGTTTGCCTTACCGTAGGTGTAGGTCTTGAGGGACCGCGGTCTGAGTCGATAGTTATTGGTAGGGATAATTTTATAGTGTAACTAAAAAACTAGGACCGTCTAAGTTACTGGTACGTAGAATTATTTTTGCGTTTTACTGGTCCTTGGGTTGAAAAATGTTAAGAAATGCTGATATATATTATCGAACCAATTAAAACAATTATTTTGTGAAAGTGAAAATGTTATTGTTGCACCACAAGCAGTGGAGGAAAACGTGTTTAAAATTACGTGTTTTTTTTTAATTGCTTCAAAAACTGATGGTGTTATATATATTTACTACTA
The DNA here is from genome assembly GCA_031002005.1 of Vandiemenella viatica. Classification (NCBI taxonomy): domain Eukaryota; kingdom Metazoa; phylum Arthropoda; class Insecta; order Orthoptera; family Morabidae; genus Vandiemenella; species Vandiemenella viatica. The sequence continues at coordinate 156,342,744 of JARYHS010011408.1, read as the reverse complement.
GTAACTCAAGAAAAAATAATTATTCTACGATTTGTTGATGACATTGTCTTGATATCAGAACAGGCTCAGGATATTGAGAAGTTACTGAATGTCATGAAAAAAATAGTGAAGGAAGATTTTGGACTAAATTTAAATCAAAGCAAGACAAAAGTAATGAAATGTAGTAGAAACTATACCAATAATAGGATAAATATAAAAACAGGATCGGATACGATAGAAGAAGTAAGTGATTTCTGCTACTTGGGACATAAAATTACAACTGATGGCCGAAGCAGGATAGCAGAATAGCAATAGCAAAAAGAGCCTTTATTAAAAAGACGAATTTTTTAGTTTCAAATATTGATCTAGGGCTTAGAAATAACTTTTCAAAACTCTATGTATGTAACACAGCACTTTATGGTAGCCAAGCATTGACTTCAGGAATACCAGAAAGAAGGAAAATTGAAGCATTTGATATGTGGTGCTATGGAAGGATGCTGAAAATTAGGTGGATAGATAAAGTACGAAATTAACATGCTTTGGAAATGATGGGTTAGAAAAGAAGTTTGTGGAAGAGGCTTACAGGAAGGAGAGACAGGCTGGTTGGTCATATTTTGAGACATGCAGGATTGGTAAATTTGTTAGTGAAGGGAACAGTCGAAGATAAGAACTGTAGATATTTGTATATATGAAGCAGATAATTGAGGACGTAGTGTGTAATGGATATGCAGAGATGAAGAGGTTAGCCCAACATAGGAAGGGATGGTGGATTGCATCAAACCAGTCGAAAGACTGATGACAGAAAAAAAAATCCTCAATCTCAATGCGGGATATGAGTTGGATTCAAAATGCAATTTCAGTATCACTGATGTTTGTATGTGGCTTGAACGTTACAGACGCAGTGTGTCAGTGACTGCAGCTAGGCAGGAGTCTGTATCGACTGCTCCTGGACGCGGAGTGAACTGACCTTGTAGCAGGTGTCGATGTTGCGCAGCATGTTGACGTCTATTCTGAGCAGGTGCTGCAGAGTGGCTTGTCCGAAGTCGAGGACGATGACGTCTCCCAGCGAGTAGTCCTCCGCGAGTAGTAGTTCCAGATACATGAAGCCGACCCTGAACACTCCCAGCAGGTCCATCGTCTCTGGGTCAGGGAAACAGTCAAGCGCCACGTGAACGCGATAGCCTTCTGGAGTCAGTCGCGGCATGATGGCGTGCTTGCTGCAAACCAGAGCACCTCAGTAGCAAGAGACACAGAGCTCCAGCAGTTACGAGTTACCATCATATATTATCATTCATATATTATACTTCTAAGCCAACTATATCTACAACACTTGCTAAAGAAAGGTGAACAATCAAACTCTACGGTTTCTTGTTATGCATATTGCTTGAAGAAAATGAATTAACAGATTTTTTGTATTTCCGTTTATCTTACTGAGATTGTTTTGCTGTAAATAAAGATCTTGAAAATATGTTTTTTTCCCAAAACGTTTTAATACGTAGTATACAGGGTGATTATAATTATAAATTAAGTTTCAAAACGCTATAAAAAACGAAACACTGTGTCAGTATCGTATTTTATTCATAGGGATTTATTTTATAATAATCATAGATTTTAATAAAAGTAAGATTCGATGCAGTTAGAGGCAGCCAGCCAGGTTGTAAGCGCTACCTCAGCATGAACTTGTTCACAAAACCTGCTGATGTGCTGAGTCAATCATCAGCACCGATTTGAACTGGTTAATGGCGTCAATAGGGTCTACCTCCGAAGTAAAGATATATTTCTCGTTCTCAGTCCGCGGGTAGCTTTCATCGAATGATTATGGGTAACTAACAGCTAGGCCAACTCTCTTAAGCTTCAGTCTGTACACCATGTAGGCCTACGTAACTTTTTTTTTTTTTTGGTAACAGTTTAACGTCCCTTTTTAACAACGTGGTCTTTAGAGACGGGAAAGGATGGGGGCAAGGAATGGGAAGGAATTCGGCCATGGCCTTTTGAAGGAAGCATCCCGGCATTCACCTGGAGTGATTTGGGGAAACCATGGAAAACCCAAATCTGGATGCCCGGACGGGGATTCGAACCGCCGTCCTCCCGAATGCGAGGCCAGAACGGCCTACGTAACATCATGGGGCCAGGCATTCCATCTAGCCATTCAGTGTCCATTCAACCAGTCTAACTTCAATTACATGCAGAAGCATTGTTCATAGACGTAGCCGGACAGATCCTTGCAGGTCATCTTATCAACTGTATTGTCTACAGTCTTTACTGGTCATTAAATGGGATTCTGTGAAATGTTAGCCGCCTGTTATCATTTAGCAGGATAGATTCTCAACTAGCCACTTAACACGAGCTAGTATTCCTTATCCTGGGTTGCTGAACCTATTAATCAGCTGGTGTCAAACTAATCTTGACTTAGCATCATATTTAATAGCCCACTAGACTGGATAGAAGAGCTTCGTATCATGATACAAGAGATTTCTTCAGCTACACAATCGCCACGAGGTTAGTAAACTCTCCTCTAGATTCCCGCCACATCAGACGTCCACAAATCAACCACTCGGCTACCCTTTCAGTTCTGTCTCTTAGACCGGACTCTCACAACTGATTAGAATTACGTCAAAATTGAACGGCGTATTATTGGAGAAGGGGGAATAACATGAACGGTGATTCTGCACCAGTAGCTCTGCAGAAATTCAGGATCCTCAAGGATATGAAAAAAAGGCGTTGGACCGATGACTGTCATTGGTCTGGTGAAAATGATGAAAAAATTCGAAAATTCAGGTTCGTTTGATGTGCAGTCTGGTAGAGGAAGGAAAAGATATGATTCGGCGGTAGTTGAAGAAGTGACCACAGCAGTTCAGGAGGCGTCGAGCGGTGGTGTGCAACCATGTAGCGCACGGAGAATTGCCCGAACATTGGACAGGCCTGTGAGCACGGTGCATAACATTCTACGAAACATCCTACAATGCTATCCGTACAAAATTTGCCATGTGTAGGAGTTGTTTCCTTCTGACCTGCCAGCAAGAGAGGGTTTAGCTTTGGAATTTCTTGCTTGCATGGAAGAAGACAATGATTGGCCGTGGAAAATTCTGTGGGCAGACGAAGCCCATTTCCATCTGACGGGATATGTTTTACGATTTGTCATTTGCTGACGAAATTCTGTCACTAAAATTTGGAAATTTTTTTTGGTTCATGTTCTTTCCCTCTTCCTAAATAATACGCCGTTCCATTTTGACGTCATTATAATCAGTGGTTCATTTTTTAGAGCGTTTTGAAACTTAAACTTTAATTATAATCACCCTGTATATACATAACAATGACGTATTTAAATATTTAATTTTTATTTAACCTGGTAACCTCATATCTGATATATTTGTGTAAGGTCCGGAAACTGGTCAACTTATTATTAAGTCATCATGCTGACTGTATAAGTGGCTGTTCAAGTAAACGTTGTATTACGCTATTAACATTTTTAGGATACCTATGGCTCCATTGAAAACAAAAAAATGTTTCTGTACTCTGCACTCAAAACGCCATGAATTGTTGCACAGAATTTCTTTACTGTGTCTGGCACATGGAAAGGTTTATCCTTTCATTCGTTAACTGGCAGAGAAAAAAGAAAAAAAGAAATTTCAGTTTGTTGAAAGATTTATAATTGATGCGGAAAGGAACTAAAGTTGAATGCAAAATGCAATAATTAATAATGACGTGGCAAATTCAAAATCTCTCGGTACACCAACATGAATGGAAGTATGCACAAAATAAAGAGGTAGCGTGGGAACACACATTTTTTAAACAAGATAAATGAAAACAGAACTTGTGCAGAAACGAAGAGTGACTGTGAATATCTAACTGCATAATAAACTAACCAAACTGGAATTATGATTCTGAGCAAAATGTGTCATCAGATGTAGTGAAGTTCCATAACTTCAATATAATATCTGAGATTGCTAGGAGAATGAGTCTCATAATTTCACTTTTGTATCTGAGAAATTAGAAAATCGACAACAGATTCAACATAAAGTGAAAACCGGACATTAATTATGAAGCTAAGAGCAGTTTATTTATGACTTTCAGACACTCTTTTCATAAAACATTCTTCAACCAAAATTTGGACATCCTACCGGATAGTGGATTCTTTTAGCTACCAGACGACAATCAGTAGAGAAACATGTCTGAATAATATCTATTTAATTTCTATTTTTATTGCATTATGGTTCTAAAAACAATATTGGAGAACAGATATAGTTAAACCAGTGTCAAGGATCCGGCGAACAGTGATAATTTGAATGCAGTTTGAGTGGTCCTAAGGAAATTTAGTTTCCAGGATAAATCTTAACCTTCATCTTCGTTGGATTGCTCGCTCTCATGATCACAGCAACTAGAGATTATCATAGGAAAAAAAATGCCATTCATTTATTAATTATCAGACAGCTTAACAAGAAAATTGTTAACTGTAATGACTCCCTAAATTAATCTCTTCAAATGTTTGAAATAATAACTCATCCAATTTAGCTAAGCAGAGAATTTTTTTCATGGCCTGGAGGAGTGATGGAATCTCTCTTCCAAGCCTCTGAACTACCACGAACACCGAAAGTTAATTCCTTTGCTATCTGCCGCTGGACGCTTCGATCCAAGGTTACAGAGTCCGCAATTACGCGTGAGAACCAAGGACATTCGAGCTAAGCAGAAGACCCGCGAAACGTGTCCCAACAGCCAATGAGAAGTATTTCTCGCGAATGTTGCGTGAATTTCAGCCGGTCACAATAATTTTCCTTCCGACTGTGAGCTTATACTCAGTGTTTGAACCATGTTACAGAGAGTATTTTTGGAGCCATGGAGTACAAATCATCGTAAAACCTAGTAAATGACCATCATCCTTTATCTTACTCATCCGTGTGCTTAGAACAGAACTCCATGCTATTATGATCAACACATTTTTAGATTGTTTGCTGATGATGAGGTTATTTATAGGGAAGTAAGGAATTTGGCCGATTGCTTAGAAATTCAGCGTGATCTGTATGTTATTTTGGCTTGGTCCGCTGAGTGGCAACTTACACTAAATTGAAAAAAGTGCAAGACAATGAGCATAACTAACAAAAATAATCCAATTGTTCAGAAATACGAGTTAAACAATTCAGTTATTGATATGGTCGTTTCTATGAAATATTTGGGAGTAACCGTACTAAGGAACATGAAATAGGATATACACATTAATTCGTTAGTAGGTAGAGCTAATTCTAGGATGCGATTCATAGGACGAATCTTGAAAAATTGGAATGAACAAACAAAGGAGATATCGTACAAATCTCTTGTGCGTCCACATTTGGACTATTGTTGTGCCATTTGGGATCCGTTTCATAAGGGGTTGATCGAAAGTACAGAGAAGAGCCGCTCGATTCGTGACCGTTTGCTACAGACCTTATGAAAGTGTCACAGAACTGATTAGTAGACTAGGCTGGGAATCTCTGGTAGATAGACGACACACGTTTCGTTTAAACTTATTGATAAACATGTGTACTCCCACTTTCTCTTACGAGTGTAGTAAAATACTTCTTCCACCAAACTATTTGAGCTGGAATGATAGGAAAGATAAGATTAGAGAAATAAAGTGCCACACGGATTCTTATATGAATTATTTTTTCCCTCGTACCATTAGGGATTGGAATGCACAACAAAGAGGTTAGCTTTGGTGCTGAGCACCCTCTGCCACCCACAACTTTGTGAACTGCAGAGTATATATGTAGATGTAGACTTAAATATGTATTTACCTTGCAATTATTCAGTAAATGTAATTCGATAATCTTCAGTAATTTCAAAACGCTTTTTATTACGTCAATTAATTAAATTTTAACAATAAAGATTTATCACTAGATGTTTTTAGACGCTTGCTAGAAATTTAAAATCAACAGCTGACGAGAATATATGTGACAGCTACAATAGAGAACTTATAAATACTGTTAAAAAAACTATTAAGCAAACAGTCATCTGGATGGAAGGAAATATAATGTTTTATGTCTCATTCATCAGTTTTCAAATATTGGCAGATTCAGTTCGGAATTTATAAGCGAGCCCGTTGGAGAAAAGAGTATAGATAACACCTTCTCAGCTAGAGGAAGCTGTAGAGAGGTATGGCAGAATACAATTTTATGTTTGTTTGTTTACTCACAGGTGCCTCATGGACTGCTTGATGCTGGCCGCCTCTGGCACCCTGTTCATCAACAGCTCCGGCAGGGTCGTCTTGAGGGAGTAGTACGCGTCCAGGGTGCGTTTGGTGCGCTCCAGGCTGCACTTGCAGTTGATGTACATGCCCTCGAGCCGTCTATCATCTACAAAACATGCTGCAGTCAGGGAATATGTAAATATTGTTTCTGACAGTGAGAATTATTAGCATTTTGCCAGAGAGCATGATTCTTTGTCTCCGTTAACTACCCCATTGAGGCGTACCTATTGTTCTGCAATGTATCGGCTGGTTGAAATTAGGGTTTGCACAAAGGTCAGTGTAACCATCGTGAAACTAAAAGGAAAAGAAATTCAGAAATAAATGACAAATTATGAAACGAATTTAAGAGGATGATAATTATCGCTATACCAAGAAACTTCTCGGAACTTATTAATTTCTAATAGCGCTGCACGTATGAACACCTGTATAAAATGTGATGAATATGATATAAGCAGCTTTACTGCAAAAAATTATTTCAGTCCCATTTCACATTCATTTATTTTTACACACAAGATTCTACACTTCTGAATGCTGTGAGATGCTCACTTCACAGTTTGAATTAATTCACATTTTTTAAATCGAATTATTAGGAAGTTGTGTGCAATTGGCCAATTTACAGTTGATTACAAAGTTAAATTTTTTGAGTGACGATGTTGGTAATGACTTAATAAACAGAATTCCAAAGGAAATTGCGGAAAATATGGTATGGGTGATTTAAAATTTTAAATTTCAATACAAAAAAATATGAAAATAATATAATTTAAGATATATCACACACTCAAAAAAACTGAAAATGTTGGCTCAAAGTGCTTTTGAAAGTAGTTACTTGAAATAATTGGAATTTCGAAGGTAACCGAGAAGAACATAAACCGAAAAGTACTTTTTCATTTCAGTGAGAAATGTCGTGACTCGTGATGCAACCAGAAACTAGAAGGGTACGTTATTTTAGTACTATAGAATTACTCCCTTCAAAATTGTAAGACATTCTATGCTTATTTGACTAATATAAATGGAGATGATATCTTCATGTTCTTAATTCGATTGTCTGAGTATGTTAGCATTAGGTAAGTAACTTTCAGTTAATCTTTTCCCTTTTATTGGTTTTAAAAGTGTATATTGAATCTTTCTTTTTTAATAATAAATCACTTTACTACACCAAAGAAACAGTCTTAGTTAGGTCCCTATTTCATAGTTAACTAGCTGACCCGGTCACGCGTTGCTGTGACTTACTAATTATAGTACGTTGGATTAATGTTATTCTAAACTTCCTCAAGTAGTCAAATTAATATTCACTAATAAAGATAAAAACATTGTAGTCAATTTGGAAATTCAAATGTAATTGGTAAAGAGTTACGGAGAGTTGAAATTAAGGACAAACGATCATAAAAAAATTAATTTACATTTCATTACAAATTACTTAATTGAAATTATATAAAAATTGATATTTATAAAAATTATTTTTTATTTATTTATATAAACTGAAATTTCAGTTATATCTTCAGTCATTCTGTTTTTATATTTTTCCCACAAACTCGAAGATTGTGTTGGATAACATGTCAAAATAATTGCAAACAGTTTGACGAATACTATTCGGCGTGGCTGTCAACGCTGCATCAGCAAGTATCAGGTCCCAGCCTGCGATCGAAGGATGTGGTTCTCCTTGTTTACGTGGCTACCATTTTTACCTAATTTGTTCCATGAAAAATAGCTTGGAACATCGGTATATAATAATGTTTTTGCGAATTGGCGGAACACATCAGATTTTTGACACAATGTGAAAAATTCAGTTTGTGGTTTGTCGTTTTTGGTGGCTCAAGTATTCTTTGGAAAATATTTTCTTCGGTGAAATATACACACTGATCGTTTTCAAGATGTATTGCAAGATGCTTGATGGAAGGGTCTCTTTCATGGATGCCAAAACTAAAAATATGCCAGATAGCTTCGTTGTTGCTGATGTATCTACCTATTTGGTATCGTGTTATTTCGTCATTTTTATTTACATTTTGAACTTCAAATACGGCCAAATCACTGTCTTTATTAACATATTTACAAACGTACTTAATGGATTTTACAGAACTGCAAAACTCGACGTTAATATGAGCCTTATACGTTTTTGAAAGCAATGGTGAGTATGGTACGACCCACTGATTGTCAATTTCAACTTGGTTTCTAGAATTTGACATTCGTATTGTAAATGTTTGGCCACCATTCACAGCGTTTCTGCCGCGATGCAACGGATAACCATCGATATCCGTAATAGTATCATTCGTATATTCCTTTGGAAAACGCTTCTTACATTTTCCACCTTCCATGCATGGCGATGTCATGTTAATAGAACCGCACGGTCCGTGGATCGAGTGACTGGTAACAATATCAAACAATTCTTGATCAAATAAATGGGTCCGGAATTTCGGCTGAAATTATTTGATCAATTTCTTCTCGACGGATTTTAACTTCAAGCCAAATCAAAATGTGAGAATGAGGCAAACCTCGCTTTTGCCACTCAATCAAATACAGATAGCAACGTGTGTTACCGAAAACTGAATGTTTTACGATTAAATCAATCAATGATTTTAATTTTTGTTTGAACACACGTGCCATGACATCATGACGATGCATTGATTGATAGCCTGGTAATAGCAAAGTTTGTATTTCCTCCCAATTCGGATTACATGTAAATGTAATAAACAAATCTGGACGACCATAATGACGTACGTAAGTCATCGCATCTTGTATATATTCCTGCACGTTCCGTCAACTGCCGATGTAGCTTGAAGGTAAAATAAATACATTACCGATATCATTGGCGTTAAAATTTTCATAAATATTGCCGATAACAGTATCTCGTAAGAGGATGTATTCCTCCGATCGTAATTTAACCTGGTTGTATCGAATAAATCGCAAATGCTTGTTTTCAACCTTGGCGTACATATCCACGACGTATTGAAGGCACAGTTGACGATATCGAAGGATATAGTTATCCTAATTACGTCTAATCATCAATCGGGGGGCGTAGTACATCATTGAAGTAACTTTTTTATTTGTTTTATTACCTGAAAAAATTATAAATTAAATAGTAAAAAAAAGAATAAGTAATCAATATAGTGGGCCCGCTATAATCCGGCCTCTGGTCGGAATACTGCGGGTCTACTGTACTAATAAAATAACGAATTAAGTAGTTGAATATTAAATTTACCAGCAACTGGATCACGCTGTTTGATGTTGATGTGATATTCATTCTGCCCTTGCCAGAATATCAGTGGATACTGGAGTGCGTCATACGAACGGTGTAGATCCGAAATTATACTAACAGTTCTATCTTGACGTGTGACTTTAATCAACTGAGTCACCAACCATAAAAACTGCAACTTCATCTACGGTTGGTGCGTTGAATCTGCCAGCGTATTCTCTTGATGGTAATTTGTCAGCTTTGATGACAATTTGATAGTTGTCATTTTTTAATTGTGGCGACACAATTGAATAAGTTGATTATTAATTTCCAATTAATTTTCCAACAATATCACAATTGCTCTCTCTTCTGGTTGTTCGATGAAATTATACTGGCACCTAGTTTTCAAGCGTTCCTCACAATTTCCAATAGATTTGGAGAAACTTCGGGTAATCGTTTGGCATCGGTATCAACGACCCAATCTTATGGTACACCTGGCCTTGTATTTTGAATTTAGTTTCAAAATGACGTCCATCAGATGTAAGATCGCAAATTTTTGTTGCCCCAAAAGACGTCATCTGGATGCAAGAATCGAATTTGCGTGTCTTGCGCAGAAACAATTTCGAATCGTTTGATTCGCCAGCAGATTGTAAATGTTCTGACGGATTGGGTAATGGTAATAATACATCTTTTCCTGATGCACAACACATGCTGGCTGCTTCATTGCGGAATTTCAACGCCTGATAATACTGGCATATTTTGCTCACTGCACCGATTGCAGTTTTTGAATGTGCAGAGTAATCAATGGCTGGTGCATATTGGAACGCAAGACGAACAAATGACACACGTGTTAAAGCATGGCTGATTTACTGTCTCTCTCGTTCTCTTTCTCTAAATGTAGCTATGTGCTGTTCTCGTGCCGCTCTTGTTCTTGATATATCCTGTCACAGACGTTCATCACGCTGTTCTTGAGATTCTTGCATACGATGCTCAGCTGTCCTGATTCTTTGAACTTCCTTACTTGCCACGATTTGTGTTGCTGATTGATAAGCTCTCTCGTCGTGCGTCTTGCCTCTCTGCTACACGCATTGTTGAGGTTAGATTCTTAGGCGACATTTCACTGAAAAATATTTGAATTACAACAAAAAGTGCCTTTCTGAAAGCCTTAAAATAAGACACTATAATACAGTGGTGAAACAGGAATTTCTGGGTCCATTGAAAAATACAGTAAAATGGAAGTTAAGAACTAATGAGGAAATATAAAATAGCATTGAAAAAAATAACAGAAAAAGAAGAATGATATTTTTTTGATACATTTATAGCATGGATGACACCAGGATTTCAAGAGGTTTAGAAAGATTTGAAACGAAAAAATACCAGTGAACCGTATGGAAAGAAATTTTTTTCGATAGCAGACTTTGAATATGGCAGGATTCAAAGGTAGAGAGGAGTGCAATAATGAAGGAGTACTGGGGAGGAAGAAAGAAAAAACAACAGGAGAGGAATTTAAATTGACACGTGGAGTCTAGCTGACCATAACAAAAAGAAGAAGAAAAATGATAAGTTAGCGAGAAATGCTTACACGATTCGAATTTATCGTGACGTTTTCTTCAATGTTATATTCATGTGTTTAATTACTTTGTCGTTAGGTATAAAGACACACAAACCATGAACAATAATACAGTATAATTATAACACAATACACAGCACAATTAAAATTGAAGAAACTCGCACATATGGCGTGGAATAGACCGTAGCATAAATAAATCGAATTACAACGCCATCTACTGGATTGTTCGATAAATTAACACACCGCCATCTGTTAGGAATAAATTGTAGCATAAACAAATTGAAACAGAACGTGATCTAATGGATGATTACCCAACCTAGCTAACCAAGTGTTGTATAGATAAGTTAACACATCGCCATCTGTTAGAAACTTATGGAACTATAATAATAATTACGTGTGGTCGTAATGACCTGGTGACATGGTTTCTACTGGCTGGGCATTCTGCCCCTGTCGTAGCCGCCTTTACCTAGCCCGCCCATCCTGCCTGGCACAGGGGACCTACATTTTAACGTCGAATCCGAACCACAGTACCATCCTGGCGTATTTCACCTCATACAGCATGCTGCGCCGGGGGTTAATGCCGGTTTAAGTGTCTATAAAAATCCTCGCCGAGACAGGGACTCGAACCGGGGACCTTTCCATCTCTAGTCAGACGCCCTAACCACTTAGCCAGCAGATCGCTTAGCCTTGGGGGGCTTACAAATAATTACAAACCATTGTTCTATGACAAACGTTTAATGAACATTTATTTCGCAAATAATAAATATTGAGGTCTATAATCCAGATAAAAACTATCCTATCTTTTAAGTTGGACTAAATCACACACATTAAACCAAATTTCATCTAAATCGGTTATGTAGTTTCGGAGTTCATCCCGGACGAACATCGTGACACGAGATTTTTATATATATAAAGATTATGATAAAACAACACTCGCATACGCTAAAGGGATTTTGTCTTATAAAACCAGGAAGTGATTTAATTTAATTTTTTGAATGTTTTAAATGGTGTTAGGCTTCTAGGCCTAACACCTAGCTCCTGTATTACAGTAACATCGTGTAAACAGTATGTTAATTCGACTAAGTATAGATAACAGGACGGTAGCAACACTTAATTAAAACCGCAGATTCCCGAGGTCTAACTCGAACCAGTGAACCATGCAAAGCGAGGCCAAAGTAATAACCCCAACACTGCCACGGCCGGTTATCAGGAAGCTAAATAAAACAGTGTTTCTTCGGGTGGTCCACAACAGAATATCAAAAGTTTAATTGTAACTGAATTACAGATATCATAACAAAATATGTAAGTAAAAATTATTCAAACAAAATTAACACCACACTCATATTGCATAAGGCGATAAGCGAGCGTAAGGTATTAGCAAAACTTTCTAAAAGCCACGAATATTTCAACAACCAACCAAAAAAGCCGGTGTTTCCAGGATATGAAGACACGACTGCATTGTTACTATATAGTTTATAGATTTAATACGTTTCCAGATGACATCAGTGATAGAACCCTTTGTATAAAGGTTAATAACCGTGGTCTAAGGGATCATGTCATAAAATGCTTCCGATTTATTATGTTAAAATAGTACCATACAATATGTCCAAAATTTTAATAATACCCGCAAAGCTAAACAAAAGTAGGCTCATATACACTGAAGACCCAAAACATTATTGACTACTGCCACTGCGAGATTGAATGCCGTCTGGTGACGTTGTTGATAAGCCATGCGGTAAGATAACCATCTAAGCCCAGCAGAGACGCATGGGAAGTCATTCTAGCCATGATACGTGTGGCAAATGGGGAAATCCAATAACATTAGTGACTTTTACAAAGGGCATATTGTTATGGTGCGGCGTCTGGGAACGATCATCTCGGAAACGGCGTGACTGGCCGGTTGTTAGCGTGCTATTGTAGTGAGCGTCTATTGGAAGTGGCAGGGCCGCATTTAAGCATAGGCTGGATAGGCTGTAGTCTAGGGCCGCGTACCACAAAGGGGGGCCCGCACCACAAAGAGGGGGCCGCACCACAAAGAGGGGACCCGCAAATGCGGTCCTGGGAAGTGGTTGAAAGACGGTGAAACCTCGAGTAGGCGACGTCCACGCCTCATCACAGAACGTGGTGTTAGGAAGTTTTCCCGCTCTGTAAAGCGGGATAGGCAGATCTGACGATAGAGTACAGTGCTGGTGCAGGCACATGTGTTTCTGAGCACACCGTTCAGCACACATTGTTGAATACGGGGCTCCGCAGCGGACGGACCCTACGTGTTTCCATGTTGACACAACGATATCGTCAATTACGATTGAATTGAGAATGAGATCATCTAGACTGGACCGCCGATCAATGGGAACATGTCTCCTGGTCTATTCAATCACGTATTTCGTTACGCCAGGTCGGTGATCGTGTCCGGATACGCCGTCTTCCAGGCGAACTACTGCTCGAAACATGTACCTCGCCACGGACGCCGGGTGGTCGGGCAGTATTATGGTATGGGGGACATTCTCCTAGGCTTTCCTGGGACTTGTGGCAGTGATCGAAGACACCATGATATCTGTGATCAACTAGATCCCTTCATGCTTCATGTCTACAATTACAGCTATGGCATCTTCCAGCTGGTTAACTGCTCGAATCACAATGACAGAAACGTGCTACATTGGTTCTAGGAGCATGTTAGTGAAGTCACGGTGATGTCTTAGCCACCAAATTTGTCTGTTCTCAACCTGATAGATCACATCAGGGAAGCTATTGGGCGCCAACTCCGTGCCCAAAAAACCACCGGCCCGTAATTTAAGAGAATGCGTGATCTTTGCGTAGACATCTGGTGTCAGATACCTCCTGAAATCTACCAAGGACTTGTCGAATCCTTTCCCCACCAAACTGTTTCAGTATTCCGTTCCAAAGGTCGGCCAACACGCTATTAAGCAGATGGTCATATCGTTTTGGCTCATCAGTGTAAATTAATAGTTATTTTTTACATTTTACTGGTCCTTGGGTTGAAGAACGCTGACTTAAAACAACATTGTATAAAATAAATTTAAAATGGCGTAGTGAATAATCAAAATTACATTCGATTAGATATTTATAGAAACATTCGTAGGTTGTATCTTGTCCAGAACACCTGACAAATAATAACTCCAGCCAAGCTGCATTGAAACAATGTGTCAACCAAAAAACTTATCTGTTTCGTATACAGGAGAATGTCAGCTTACATATTAGTCGGCAGTGACACAGCAAGCGTTTAAATGAGAACACTAATTCGTGGTATCCACAAACGAACATCCATTCTTTTTCGCTTAATGTAGACGTTCATGTCGTATCTGTATTGGAAACCTCAATGTATTCTACTTCGCCTCCACTAATAAGAGCTCGAGAATCGCGTTGAAGAATTAAGCATTTTGTTAGCAAGTTGCGTGTATCAGATGTTCATATGACGACGACCAGCATTTTGGCACAGCGGTTTACAGATGCTCAGAAACCTTAATTCGTTTAATCTGAAAAATAAGCACCACTAATGAATTTAAAATGAATTTGATATTCAAAAGGATATTTTATGTGGAATAAATTTAAATGAAAAATTGTATTCAAAGGCTTTGAGCATTGAAATAAATTTTTAAATCATCCAGTGAGACCAGCGACAAATACGCTAAATTGCGTTCACGTTCCTAAAGTTTTTCAAAGTGATTAAAACCGTTTAAAAATGAATTTAATAAAAGCGAATTTTATTACGACGTATATGAAGGTGCGTGTGAAGCAGCGTTTTAAACGTGTATGTAAAGGCAGTTTCCAGCACATTCAGGAGCTTTTCAGTGATACTGTATTCTGATGATTAATCGAACACAGACACAAATCTGTATCGTCACCTTCGAATCATTCTCATCCACTTGGGATACATTTTTTATTTTGAAATATTTTAAGTGATCATTTAGCTGAGAATAAATCCAGAAAGAACTTGATGAGCAACGAAATGGATGTCCTGTTACACTCGTGGCTCATATAATTTGTTAATGATTTCGTAATTTTCCAGGGAGATGTTTCCCAAAGCGCTACACAATTATACTGAAAATTTTATTGACCATTATGTTTTAATAGTTAAATGCTGATTTTACAGTATTATAGGTTTGCCATTATCGTTAAGCAGTGGAATTTCGGGTCGTAAGATGAATAGACATGTGTCTAGACATCGATAATCAAAGGCTTGTGATTCGGTGCCCACAAAGAAATGACCTATTGGTATTTGAAAACAACCATACAATATGTAGTCGCCGGGAGGTGTGATACATACGTGACAAGGTTTCTTAATAGTGGAATGTGACATATTTTCCAGGATACCAAGATTGGAATATCGCGTGGTTTGTAAAAATGAATATTTATTGATTGGTTGGCAAAATCAACTATCTTCATTAGAAATTACGTACAGCAATTAATTATTTGGAAGAAGTAGTGACAGAGTGAACGTTTCCTGTTAGCTTCACCGCTCTTAACGCATCATTAATTCGTTATATGTAAAACGCTCATGAGATAGATATTTCATGAACAATCGTAGGCACATCTACTAGCACGTCACATTCAAAGTTTCTTGTGTTCAATTTGAGCAGCAACTTCTCCACTCCACTGTTGTAGCAGAATTGTATACTACAAATCTGGGTGCACGGAAGTCGAGTCAACGGCGGCATTGCCTACCCTTTTCTCGAAGCGATTCGGTCCATTTCTGAACCTGAATTTTTTCTGTCGTATTCGTTCTACATGCTATACATAGATACGAGCAATCTTAGCAAACGTACTAAATTTTATTTTGTTACTGTTCTTAGTTCGTATGTTATTCGGATGCAAACTTAAGCGATTTTGTCACTGACTGACTGACTGATGATCATCAAAACTATAAGGCAATTCCCGTTGCCATAGAAAACTGAAATTTGGTACACAGATAAAATTTTACCCACATGTTATAAGAAAAGCCTGAAACTCTTAAATTTCCATATACCTACCCCTTACTTACCCCCAACGTGAAATAGCTTTCTACACTATTAACTTTATATACCTCAGTTTTTCACTGTGGAGTGAGCTTACTATGTTTAACCAATGTGTTAAATATTAATTCTTTCCTTTTATTACTTTGGAAGTTATTGAAATTATAAATTGTATTTCAGCACGACACCACGACATCAAAATTGCACTGTACTTGCAGTAATCCTAGGAACAAGTAATTTGGTACACATATATGGTTTCATCCCTAAATCATAAGAAAAATCTAGTATTTGAGTTTTTCCCCGTATTTATTTAATTACAATCCCAAACATGAAAAATTCTGGCACATATTTGCGGCTTAATTGTTTTGCTCCGGATGAAGAAATTAATCTTATATTTATATACTACATAGAGGTGAGCAAGTTGAACCAAGTTGTAGGCTATATCCCACCGGAATTATTACGGAAGTTATTTGCCTCGCCAGATGCTAAGGTCAACCAAAGAGCAAAAACTTTTAAAATATTCCTCAAAGGATTAGTCAATTTGTGTTTTGCCTTCCCAGAATTGCACGAATTATTCCCCAGAAACCTTACCTCTCCGTAGGCTTGTGTCACGATTAATTTCATGACATGTGGATGACCCTGCCAACAGGCTGATACAACGATTCTTCTTAGAGGGACTAACGGGTGGTATGTAGCAACACGGATTGTCACAGCATTTTGTTGCAAATTTCCTTGGGTAGCTACTGTGCTGATGAAATACATTCACTTCTCTCTTTGAAGTGTTTGGATACAAATTTCTCTGCATAAAATATTGAATCGATTTGTGAAGATCTCTGGAGACGACTTATCATTAAAAAACATAATCTTTACTCTGACGGTTTACAACTGGATTATGTACATAGCCAAATCCCGGAGAGTTAGATTTTGGTATGTCACTGCAGTACAGAATAAATCGTTGTAGTGCAAGAACTGATCCCTGTTCCCATATATATATATATGGGGCATTATATGTGGACCAGGCAAATATTCTAATCTCAAACACTAATATCTTGAAGATTGCAAACGCAATTTATAATATACCTCCAATTTTAGATAAGAACATTGACCTGACTACCGCCCAATATAAGTGAGTCGGTCAGGGAAATGTTCATGCATTTACGACGGATGTAGTCTTCAACCATCTGTGTTTGTCAGTCATGAACTAAATAAAGGAAAAGAACTGTCATTATTTTTTTAACTGTTGCATGTTTCTAGGTGACGTATTAAGCAGTTCACTTTGACCTGTGTGGTGGTACTGAAACACTGACCTATGACATTGGGCAGGTGCGGCTGCTGCTGCAGCCAGGAGCGCAGAGCCGCTACCGCCTCCTTGATGTCCTGCTCACTGGTGCCGAGGATCTTCCTCAAGGACTCCACTTCCTCCGCGTTGGGCAGCTTGAACTCGACCTTCCTCGACATCTTCCTGGCACCTGCGGGGCAGTGAAGGAGCTTTATTTTGCAATAGGCGTTCTATGCTCCAACCATTTAGACAAATAAATGGCCAGATGATAACATCTCGCGTCGCATCCGCGTCGCATCAGGAACTGTCGGTTGCTAAGAGAAATTATTGTCTCTATTTTAAGGCATGAAAATAAGCTGAGCGTCTGAATATGTGATGTTTATGACATGAAATCAATTTTTGTAGACTTTAAACACAACGTGATCTTTATTATCGTCATGTTTTCTTAAACGGCAATTCCAAGTCGTCAACATTGAGGTCATTGGGGGAAAGTAGAGGGGTTTTGCTAATGAACTTAAAAAAAATGGCCGATGGTGGTAAGAATGTTTTGTTCAGGCGTTCTGCTGGTGTTTCATCTGAGGACTAGGAAGAATAAAAATTAAGTCGTCAACATTGAGGTCATTGGGGGAAAGTAGAGGGGTTTTGCTAATGAACTATTAAATAAAATGGCCAATGGTGGTAAGAATGTTTTGTTCAGGCGTTCTGCTGGTGTTTCATCTGAGAACTAGGAGAAAAATTGTGTCTTATTTAACGCCACGATCTTCCCCAAATACAATCGTAGAGACCTGCACGTTAATCAGTAATCTCTAACTGTGTAAAAACTTTAGTAAGGTTTTATTATTTACCTACTTTTGTGATTAATTGAAATGTTTTTAAGAAAGTTAAATCCACTCAATTACTCTTAATAGTACTAAATTATGGGTTACTTGTCTACTCTGATTACAGAACGAGAAAGCTTCTCATCTATTAAATTCTCTGAAAAGTATGTTTTGTTATATTAAATGCTGTAATATTACTGGAAATGTGTGTCACCTGTCTCAAAACGCTCTCCATTGGAAATTTAATGTCCCTGGCTAAAAAGATGTTATTTTATAACCGGATATATACACTGATAGTGCATTACCGATCCTTGTGGATAAGCAGTAACGCTGGAGCAAGGCATAGGGAGTGACGCTGGTTATGATTCCCTTTCAGCCAAAAACATTTCCGTTTTGCATTTATTACTTTAATGACTAATTTCAATGTTTTTACGAATGTTAAATTCGCTTAATAACTCTTAACGGTATTTAATCCTCTCCCGCCTCCAATGTAATCGACTTCAGCCAGGCCTAAAGCCAAAAAATTATGGAAATAAAAAATTACTGTGGTGAACCACAGAACCATGGATTTGTACAATTCTCTTCGGTATCATCAGATCTTTCAACAGCGGTCTCAGCTTTTAAAAAGTATCACGTTTAAGCAGTAACATTAATAGTGAGTCGGCGAAAAGCTCAGTGTAATACCGTATGTTATACCATCACCTTTAACCGGGTTTAGTAACCATGATGTCTTGGTTACGGTTAAGATTCTTTGAATATGGTGGTGTAGTATGGGACCCACGTTTTGAGTATCAAACACAGGAGTTGGAGGGTGCGCAAGGAAGAGCAGCGAAATTTGTTTGCAGAAACTATCGCAGGACCCAGTCAGTATCTGATATGATAAAAGAGCTTGATTGTGAGTCGCTGGAAGACAGGAGGGGAGGGTGAAGAGAGTGCTGCGAGTGTACAAGGCATATGTTGGTTATGGGCTTACAAGGCTATTAGTCGAAGAATTGGGAATTGGGAAGGAAGGGAAGAGATGACTATGGCCATAAAACTGGCGTTAAATTTCATGCGTGAGGCAATAGGAAATTTTTATTTTGTAGTAAGGGTATCAGGAATGGGAATAAATTACCAAGTGAAGTGACAAATAATTTACCAAAAACGTTAAAGAAATTTAAAAATTAAAATTCGTAAAACGCTTATGTAGATGGGGGGGTTCAAATTAACACTTTAAGTAAATAAGATAATTTTAAAACAATAATAATAAAAATCGGGTTTTTAGATACCGTAAGTAGGGGAATTGGCACCGGATCATGATCATCATCGCAATTAAATTATTAATAATTGTGGGCTTCACCTGATTATTCTAACCGTTTAATTGCAGGAATCGCAAGATGGACGTAATAGCAGATCCGAGTCGTAAATTCAACTATATAAAGTGTTACATAGAATCATTGCATTCGCTGCTGTTAAAAGCTGATTAGTTTCCCACAGCTTCTCGAAAGAACTGTTTTCTTTTCTATTTTATGGCTCCATGGATTTCCATAAGCGGCATTACAGTCGTAGTTATATAGTTGACTTGGAAATCATATGAAATTAGAATATGCCCTGGATCCTTCCCAACACAAAGAGCAAACATAACAATTCGCTAGTTGGATTGGGTAATTTTCATAAATTGAAAGCAATGTACTGCTGTTGACAGGTATTCTATCATTTGAAATGCCAACAGAAATTCTCTAAAGACGTGTTTTCACTCCATGGTTTTCTTCAACTTTCAAAAAATTAAGTGTTAATAGCATAGAATATAAATAACTAATGTAATATCTGCGTTATTTCAAACTGGCGTCAAGTGTGGCATCTAAAAAATGCAGTTAGAATAACCAAATGTATAATCTCAATCATTACATGCGCCGTAATAAAAATTCAGTTTAAAGCATATCATATATATACCATGAAACTTCATTGGGTTTGTCCTGGTTTTCTTATTGTCGGTTGGCAGTAATTTGTTGAGCATAGTGAAAGTAATATTCACGTCAAGTTTGTAATAAAGTTAAACCAAAAAAGGCCACTATCAGGGTATTTCTGGTTGAGGACACAGGTTTAATTGCTTGCTTGTTAAGCGTACTAGTAGTTGCGATTCCAATTAAACTTTCGTGTTGAATGCATTACGTAAAAAAGAGTCATCGCCGTCGTTTTTTGATAGCTTTAAGGAAGATTATCGTCATCTGGAACTAACACACTACCTATTTAAAGTTCGTTTGCAGTGTCAAAGAATATCGGATGTATAAATTGCAAGATTTGCCAAAGCGATGTGAGGAGCAGACACAAACACGAAATTAAAAACCTGAAGAGAACCATCACCGCTGCAAATTCGATTTAAATGGTTATGGGATATATCCAGAATCCTCAGAATGATTCTACATGAGCTAAAATTCTATACATCGGATCCCTAATCATCTACGTTCCGACCCAAAGAAGAAATCGCAATCAACATTTCCCAGTTCTCTTGCTTCAAATGCCTTGCAGAAGACTTGGCGACTTATCAACGGATAGGTAATACGAAACACAAGATGAGCGGATAGTTGTTGTTGAAGATTGTGGCAAGCGATAGTATTGTAAAGCCATGCTTTGAGCACCTCAAACTTTTTTTTTTTTTTTTAACTTTGCGTTAACAAGGTTTAATAAACCACTTTCGACTCTCAGTATAATTTTTCTCTACAGTTTCATTTCGTTGGAATAATTTCGTAATAGTAAGCTTGAAATTATGGCTTTAATAAAGTCCAAGCTACGTCATTCTGTTACTTGATTGAATTGCAATTTTTATGTATAATTATTAGCAACAAAATACGATTTGGTGGGTTGCCTTTCAAAATACTGCCGCAAGCAATTTTAATTAAATTTTCAAAAAAAATCGTTCACTTGTTTTTTTTAAATAAATTACAATTCATTTCAAAGAGAGACAGGCAAAGAACATATAAAGTATGGGTGGCCCATGAAAAAGATGGTGTGGGGCGCTAACTTTAACAGTTGGCAACCCCTTCTTGTCTCAACTTTTACTTGGACAACCAAAACTTTTTGTGTTCTAGAACATCTCTCTCTTTGAAATGACTAATAATTTATTTAAAAAAATACATGTGAACGATTTTTTTTTGTTTTTAAATTTAATTAAAAATACTTCGATCCATATTATGATAGACAATCCGGCAAAATCGTATTCTGCTACTTATAATTATACATAAATATTGCATTTCAATCAAATAACAGATGGACGTAGAAATAATACAGCCGGATCTTTGGATAATACTAATATCGCGCGGGTGCAAATGAATTAATGTACAGGTACGTGCATTTTGTGATCGTTGTCACGACAACTGAAGGCTTCTGTGTCAATGTGCAGATGGCCCAGCGTTTCTGTGTAAAACGCCGACGGGCTTCTTCCAAGGCTGTACTTAAAGTTCTGACCTGAAAACAGGCCGAAACGTCGGCATTTTACACTATCGTGATGCGACACCAAGATAGCCTAGAAATCATTAACGCCATTTGTTTCCTGATACTATTCTATGCTACAGGTGTTATAAAATCAATATTTTTAATAGCTGTTGGCTCAGAATGTCGCTTCCTCCCTTGTATCTCTGGATTATGTTCCTGGGTGCTGCTTTTATTCCGTATGGTTCAGGATGCAATCAGAATACTTCTTTCCGATTTTGCGCTGTCACCATCAATGAAATCTCTTGTCTGACCAATTCATCAGTGCGTCACAGTACTTTAAATAGATTTCTGTACAGATAAAATGAGACAGGTATGAAATTGAACCATAAAACACGTATATTCGTGATCCTCGACCTTGTAGATTTGAGGAATTTTTCTCTTTTATCGTCGCTAGTCTTTCGTCAGAAGCTATGGCTACTTGTTTATGTTACAAATTTTCTTACATAGTCGCAAATAATAATATCGAGCTGCTAGGTTTTACAGCTCTACAAGGCCTATTACTCTGATCACAGAACGGGGGACAGCATCCGTATAATATCTCTTCATACCTTACGCTGGACGTACCCAAGACCTTAAAATAAGTTGTTGTTTCTTTCTTATTTTACGGCTCGACAACAACAAGGACAATAGAGCTTAGAGCCGGAGGTGATGTGGGACTATAAAAGTGAAAGAATTCGATCATGAATTTCCGCCGATTTTGGGAAACTGTTGAAAATCGAATTCTGGCTGGCGAGACGGATTTGAACACGCGTTCTCCCGAATGCCATACCGTAGCGTCACAGCTCAAGCACCGGGCTCCGTTTATAAGGTTAGCATAATTCCCATAACTTATACGTACCTACGTTATTGGGCTTAGTGGTGTATCGATATTTTCCTAATATGCTTCATTCAGATTCCATATTGTCGATTGTCTCACTTCGTTTTCGATAAAGACTGTAACAGTCAACAATCGCAAACATATGTTTCTCTTAATGACGCGGTCTTAGTCTGGGATGCAGTACTTCTTTTCTTAGTAATTTGAATGATTACCGAGCGTGGTGGGTGAACGGTTTAACGTTCTGGCCTTGCATTCGGGAGGATGAGGGTTCTTCGAATCCCCGTCCGGGCATCCAGATTTGGGATTTTCATGGTTTCCCCAAATCACTCCAGGCGAATTCCTGGATACTTCCTTCAAAAAGGCCATGACCAAATTCCTTCCCGTTACTTGTCCCCCAGCCCAGTCCCATCCCGCCTCTAATTTTGTCGTTGTCATCTGGTTTCATTCCGTGATTAGCCGCAGCAAGCATTCTAAGGAACGATCAGAGGCCAACCAAACTGCACAACGGAAGGAATCAGAATGTGTAAGTCGATGATCTGTCAACTACCAGTTCAGGCAGCAATATTTTGCAGTTCCTTGAGACTAATTCAGGAAATGCCAAGTAGTTCCACATTGCTCTGTGGGATCCTAGTTCTTTGTAACAAGCTAGTGAATAAAATGTTAATACAAGGTTTTCCTTCACATGTTTGTATAGCCAATAGTTGCCCTATAAACAGTTGGTAACTGGTGATAGATAAAAACTCTGACAATGGTCTACAAACGACAATAAACATAAAACTCGACAGGTAAAACAGACACAAATATAAAAGTAAATTCCAACTTTTTATTCTCCCTTCATTGCAACTGAGCAATTAGCTAGCCCTGGATACACTAACATAACGATAAAACTGCCATTTCATAACACCTATTTGCAATCAGTGCTTGCCCTCTCTTTCTCCTTCACTACATGGTTTTATTATTATCAAAAAAAGGGCCACACAAATAGCTTCTATCTCCAGGTAGCAGCTCGTTGTTTTTCTTTACCTTGTGTCTTGAAGCCCTTTTGACTTCTAAGTTATTAGTTTTTTTTTTTTTAACTGCTTAACGTGTATTATGAGCGAGGTCTTTAGAGACGGGAAAGGATGGGGGGTGAGGAATGGGAAGGAATTCGGCCATGGCCTTTTTGAAGGAAGCATCCCGGCGTTTGCCTGGAGTGATTTGGGAATCCATGGAAAACCCAAATCTAGATGCCCGGACGGGGATTCGAACCGGTGTCCTCCCGAATGCGAGGCCAGAACGCTAACCGTTACACCACCACGCTCGGTAAGTTATTAGAGGCGGGAAAAACTGGGACCTAAGAATTGGGAAATGGTATTTTAAAGGAAATGTCTGGCATTGACATGGAGTGATTTCTGGAGAAATAACATAACGGGGATTCGGACCTGCATATTCCCGAATGCGAAGCCAAACCTTTCCCTATCACCCACAACGCTCGATTGCTCTTTGTGCTTGCTGCTATACATCCGACACAGCCATCACTAATGTCATTCATTCTTTCAGTCTTATAATTGCCGAAACTTTAACAACAACATCACAAACACAAATGTTATATGCTGAGTCGTGAATTTCATGATTTCTTATAAAGTAATTAATGAAAAACAAATCGACTTAACCACTATAATATACACCTCTCTTATTTAAGTTGATTCACCACTAAAAAACGGTAACAGTACAGGTTACCTACCTTCTGATTCAATCGGTATGTCCCAGACCATCAAGGCTGTTCTACAGAATGTAAATTACTGCAAACAGTGCCGCAATCTTGCACATTGAGTTTAGTCTCACGCTTCAACTTACGACAAGGGCTTGTTCGCAGAGCATGGTAAACAGGAAATTTGCATAACAGTGGCAAGACATTTAGGCAGGACATGCATATATTGCTTCACGAATTCGGATTTTCGCAATGCTCTTGCTGCGGCAAATCAGTAGCTGGTATGCTAAGTGCAAATTAAGAGGGGGAGGGGCGGAGAACGAAAATCACTTTCAAAATTTATGTGCAACAGTAGTATTTTATTAACTTTGTTGCTAATTCATTGAGTGGGGAACTGAACCATCATCTGAGAACTAGGTTAATCTTAGTCAGTTCATAGATGAGCACATTTAAATTAAATGAATTGTTTTAATATACTTGCCAACCCGATTTCTTTACCTGCCGGTGTAGTCCGGCAGTACATATACAAGCTTTTAATTCTGTTGTAGTATAGACCTTGTAGGCACAAATAAAAACAGCACGTTTGTAAACATCTTCAGAAATACTACTATTACCTACGGTTACTAAGTGGAGAAATGGAAACAAATGTAGGACTAGGTTTTGAAAATTCCCTATTGCAGTTAGACTATAAATTTTATTAACTAATTAAAAAAAAAAACAATGCAGCGAGCACTGTCAACGATGTCTAACATAAAGGTAAGCAAAATAACAGTACTACGACAAAATGAATCAGCGCCAAATTGTTACGTTGTTTATTTGTATATAAATTAGCAGTAGCAGACTGTATTCCATTTGTCTGTTTGTTCTGACGTCACAATTAGAAAGCTCAGGATCTGACTTAATGTCTTATGGCTCTATACGACCTAGCGCCGGAGCAAGTAATGTGAATCTGATGTTGACCTCACAATTTTTTAGGACCGTATTTCGCTTGATTTGTTTAAGCTCGAAAGGAGAGTACTTCGATGGGAATATTCGGAAATCTTACGGCAATGTCATCCGTCTTAACCAGTTTTCATTTAGGAGAAATAGAAACTAAAAATTCATGAATTTAAAAAATTGCAGGTAGAAAAGCTAATAAACTATGTCAGCTGAATGGCTACACGTCATTCCCTACTAAGAATGGCAGATTTTTCATTCATGTTTTAACCGTACTTTTTCTTTTATGTTTCTATTTTGCTGTGTTACAAACTTTTTTAACATTCATTAGAACAAGCCATGCTTTTTAGTGGTAACGGAATATCAATTTTTTTCGTGGGATTCCGTTAGTAGGTATAATCATCTACGTCCGGCAAGTGGTTTAAAATTTTAGCATTTAAACTAAACTTTTGACGAAGAGAACAGCAGAAACAGTACGCTAACAAAAAACTGGGACTGGAAAATAAGTACGGTACCAAGGAAGGTGTTATGAACAATATCACATGGATAAGGTAGATCAAAGGTTTCACATACTTGGGAAAATCATCGACAAAAGAATTCAACTAGTATCGAGGACATTTCAATGTTTTTCTTGCTTAGGTTTATCAACTATGGAATAGCTGCGGACGAAAGAACTAATAAATGATAAAAGAATACCATTGAAATTTTTGTTGTTTTTCCCCCTTAGGCATATCACACTATTTTGTACATTATTAATCTGTAGGATATTGTTTTACTTATTGGTTTTATACGTTGCAGTATGAATTGAAGCTTTAAATAAAATGATAATTTTTTATTAAATTCCAGTTTATACTAAAATGTAAAAAGACTGCAAATTGATAAATAAATAGATTACAGCATGAGTCCTATGAGGCAGCTTGATATCTGTACCACGAAATAAATAAAATAACTGCTTTAGTGTATTGTTCATTTCATACACAACCCGTGCAACTGAAACTGAAAACATGGCCAAAGCATCATGCTGATATTAGAAATGTGGTTGTTATACTAATTCTATTATACTCAACCACGAAAGTAATATTTTCTTCAGCAGAAAATTCAGAGAAACTTATATCCTTATCACAAAAAATGAGAAGAAGTAGTCATCAGTAGATACACAAAATTATTTGAGCAATCAGCTTGACAAATGACCTGGTGTGGAAGCCGTATGGTGAGGAACATTAGTTTACATTGACTGAGTGTGCAGTAGCGGAACACATGTTATGATAAACAACGCATGTCTGTAACGTTCAATCAGACTATACAATCGAATTAAACGCAACTGATTAGTCACAAGCATTCGAGTCTAAAAGTGTGATTCACTTAATTCGCAGGAGACTTTTAAAATAAATTTGACTATTGAGTCGTATTGTACAGAGAAAAGCAAAGTATATTAGTTACAACAAAGTATTGGACTGTCGGTAATTTATTATCAGCAACCAATGTACCCCCCGTGGTTGCTTAAACACTCTGACGTGAGGTAGTACTGGTGTCGAGTTGCTGCTCACCTGTCTGCTCGCTGGGACAGTGGCGGACTGACTGTGGACTCCAGGCGCCCGCTGTCGTAGCTGGCGAGTCCCTGTCTGCATTCAGGGCAGGTGTCGAGTTACGGCGCGATGTCCTTGCGTCACCACATCCTCCCTCATGCGTCCTTCTGGAGACATGTCCTCAGTCGCCTTGCGGTTTTGCCTCGCCGCACATGCAGAACCTATCATCTCGGGTGTCCAGCCGAGACAGCTCTCCGGTATCTGGTGTTTACAACCCCACAACACTCTGGAAGAATCTCATGATTATTATTAGTGTCAATTGCGATTCCACTCATTTACTTTCGCGTTACACTTTAAATTCTTTCACTATTGATGGTAAATCATTCGGCATCTTCCTCCTTTATTCTATGACTCCATTTCCTACAAATAAAATCTTTTTAATACTGATCAATAACATCTCTTCTTTTCTCTATATCACTATAGTTCTTCTACATTCAAGCCCTATCGCTTATACTGATTCAGCCCGCTCATCTTAGCTGCATTCTGTCTTCCAATTAATTCCAACCCATCTGACTCTGTTTTTCGGTAGTTCCCGCAAATAAATCTAAATAACGATCATTGCACTTCTACCAACTGTACTTAAAAACTGTTGCTCCCATAGATTGTCATCATAATAAAGCAAGCGGCCAGGTGGTTCAATGTTCAAGGCACTTGACTGCTGATCAAAAGGTCCCCGCTTCAAATCCCAGTCACGGCCCCTCAAACTGACCTTCGCCTGTAGCACAGAAGTACGCCAGTACGCCAGAACTCTTCCGTGAATCGGATTCCACTTTAAACTGTAGGCCCGCTTTAAATGCAGAAAGATTACCTACTCAGGTTAAGGCGGCTACTACTGGGGAGAAGTGAGCAGCCAATAGAAATCCTGTCACCAGGTCTTTGCGACCACACGAGCCTTTACCTTAATCCTGTAAGAGACTTACTAAGGTCAGTTTAGTTACCTATCATTTATTTTGTACATAACTCCTTATTCTTTCCAATATTTGTTGTTTTTGCAACCTCTTTCCATTATTGAACAATATGAAAAGATATTTTTATTTTTCTCTAGCAAAAATTTCGGCATCCACCAAATATAATCGAACAAGACATTCGTTTTCCCGTAACACATAATGGTTTCACGGGTTGTGCCTTCTATTTATCATAATTACACGAGGTAGTATCAAACTAGGTATTATTTACATATGCAATTACACATGTTAGGTATCCTCTCTCATGTTAATCATATTACAAAACATTATTTTATTCGAAATAATATGAATTCTAACAGTAATCGAATAACAGAATCAACAATTACAGTGATAACCAGCGATACACCAGCTTATTGTACTCCTGTTTTCGCTTTCACCATTTTGTATGTCATATTTTCGCCCATTGCCTCCACCCTTTTAAGAATTCCTCCACGCAGGAAGGCACATTATGATTTATTCTACCGGTTTTAATGTTACTCACCATCATTCCTTGTTTATACCATCTACTGCTTTGGATAGAGCCTTTGCTACCCAATTGATTTTCCTTCCCTCGTCAAAAAATCAGTGTCGTATGGAGACATCACCTTTAAAACGTTGACCGCAGCGTAAGAAATGAGCTTGACGTAACTCTCCACAACTGTTTAGAGTGATTCTAAGAATCTAAAGAACAATGAATGAACGAAAATAAAGAAGGATTTCTTAATTTCATAATTGTTAAGTAACTTTGGTAAATTTCATCGTACAGAGACATCTCGCGTTTCTTCCCAGATTAGTACTTCTTTATGTATTTACTTTTGAAACTATACAGTGCAACAATACGAATAAAATTGAAAATTTTCTAAAAGTTAGCAGAATTTTTAACTTGTTTCTGACACACAGCATGGTAATCGTATAGCAAAATTAGCTTTACTCAGTCATTATATGCTAATCTCTTTTCAAACGATTAAAAGTACATCTCTTAATAACAACGCCCAGCAGATACTAGATCTTCTTCACCACGATTCTTATTTACCAGTTCAAACTTCTTAAGCGCATCATATAGCGCAGAAGTATCCAGAGATCGTTTTTGTGTCACGTGGAAATGGTTTTAACTTCCGTCGTTAACTACTCGTTTTAAGAAACAGAGTAACCTATACTAGCTGACCAGTGCGAAAATTTCGCGAAAACGGTGAATAGTAATGTTGGTGGTTTGTAATAGGATGAAAGAAGATCCGCCTCATTTGAAGCAATTCTTTATTTGTTTAGTGTAATAGGTACGTAACAGAGGTCGACACCAGATAAGCAGTTTATTAACGTGTCTGTGATATCCGCTGCTGCTATCTGGGTGCTTGGCTCTGAACTGTCTCATACGTGCGACTTTCACAATTATTACTTTTTTTATGGCTTTACGTCTCGTCCTTTTGAAGGAAGCATCCCGGCATTTGCCTGGAGTTGATCTGGATGCCCGGACGGGGATTCGACCCTGCGCCCTACCGAATCCATCCTTCAAGAGTCTCAAATTCCGAAATATTATGATCTTAATTTATATGTTGCCTAATTGGATACCATAATCTTTAAAATGATACCTCATTTATAGATTTCTGTTATGTATCCAGGGGGATACATGGCTCGCGATACAAAAAAATAGCATTTTACAAAAACTGAAATTTTGCCTTTTAATGATCGATTTTGCAAAAATAACTTTCTTAAAATTTTATTTGAACAAAGCAGATGCCTTAATCTTTAAGATGATACCTCATTAATCGATTTCGATTTGATATGAAGGTAGATAATATATTGTGACAAAAACACAATTTAGAAAATATAGGATTTTTCCTAGATGTTTCCATCCCCATTATTGAGAACCTTCAAAACTATAAATTTAGATGAAATGAATTTTATTAATAATAGTATTAACAACGGACTAACTGAATATTACATTCCTGATGACGTCTTTAGCGTTGAGCTCTGATTACTTTCGCACTGCAATTCTTTTTAGTACGTTAGCTAGTAAGTACAAACAACCGTTTATCCTTTATTAGTCCAGGATGAGAAATAGCCTTATCAGTTCACAGCTAAATTCTTTGTTCTTATAGTGATCTCAAAAGTTCTCGATGTCAATCAACAATTCCGATTAAAATTCTACATATACTGTATATAAATTCTATATATACAAACTATAAGTTTCTTTAGCCTTTTTGTAAAATGATTTTTAACTACAACGTATAGTATAGAATATTGTATTGTTGTTGTTGTTTCACAACGAAGATCAATTTTAGATCACCTGTAAATTGTATTTTAATAACAACTATCTGGTTGGAAGAGCCAAGATCACGCGTTGTTTGTGAGCCAATTAAAGCTCAGTTTAGAACGAGTTCGTTGTTATTTAAAAATCAAACTTAGCAAGCAGTACGCACTGCAAGAAAATTTCATTTCAATATGCGAGAGTGACATTTATCATTTAGTAAATAGAAGTGTTAAGAAGTATGCTGCATGAAGAAGATAAATCCGCAACTTCATACGAATGGAATCAGAATTTTATTGCTATAGAGCTGCGATAATATGTGGGGAAAGCCATTACCCTGCCATTCTACCATTGAACCAGTCCCTTGCAGAGAATCAATTTGCAACGTGTTTAAAAACTTCAAATGTTAAAAGGAAGGTTGCTAAACTGTGGAATACTACCTTCCACAGTTCCTCAGACAGATTTTTGTTTGTGATTTAAAATTATGTCACTATCTGGGGACTTATTATTTCAGTGCCGATTTGTACACGACGTTTTTGGTTTTTCTGTCCTTTGCTAAGATATGTAGCCTATGGGGGCTGGAAATTCGTGAGCTAGCTTACTGGCCATGGGAATAACACGTCTTTTCTAAGTGTACCCCCCTTGCATTTTTAATATCTGTCACAGGGCTTTATTAGTAGTTATCGCAATTGGAAATTTTAGTTGGAATTGAAGTCTTTTAAGATGGAATGGCGGGTAAGTCGAAATTATTGGGTTTCGATAAACTTTTGACAATCAAATCATGATCACAGCTTTTATTGCGTTTTGTTTCGATTGTTTTATTTGTAGGCGTGTGCTGTTGCACAGTTGCGATTTATAAACGGAACTTACATAAACTGACTGCGAAGAAACAATGCCTGAGCGCCCTTACACACGTTATCCGTCTGATTGTCACTGTTCGATAAGTTTTTAGAATTTTATGACATAATATGTTATATAGCCAGAAAAAATTATCCTATAGCTTTCATAATGATATATAGTATTTCCTTGTCAAACTTCAACAAGATCCGGTTAGTCATGAAAACCAAACGCACAGAGAGATAGAGTTACTTTCGCATTTGTAATATTTGCGTAGATGTAATAAGAAAGGACGCTAATAAATGAAGAAAAACTCAAATAAGTGCGTCGGGTCGTATTTCAGTAAATATATGTTGTTACAATAAGACACATTGGTAAAGAAACTTAGTCGTTACTGAGAAGTACAAGAAGTGAAACAGCGATTTAAGAAAGATAAATTCGACAAAGGGTCAGATAACTGCCTTAAATATTAAACAGATTGCGAAAGGAACGAAAAGTAAACGGGAGCCAAAAATAAATAAATTGAAATACATTGTAGCTGCAGGAAATAATGTATGAAAGGATTTTTTTTTTTTTTTTTAACTGCTTTAAGTCTCTCAACAACGAGGTCTTTAGAGACGGGAAAGGATGGGGGGCAAGGAATGGGAAGGAATTCGGCCATGGCCTTTTGAAGGAAGTATCCCGCCATTTGCCTGGAGTGATTTGGGGAAACCATGGAAAACCCAAATCTGGATACCCGGACGGGGATTCGAACCGCCGTCCTCCCGAATGCGAGGCGAGAACGCTAAACGGTATGAAAGGAAGTACCGCCTGATGAAGTGACATAGAGCTTGAGCAAATACAAGTACATTTCTGAACAGTTAATCAAGTTAACAGAGCTGCAAATTCTCATTTTCAGCTTTTCTATTCCAGAATTTTATTAATAGTCCTTTTGATCGTTGGTGTCAACTACGAGTAACAAAAAATATACTTTGTACTAAAATAAAAAAATTTCTTAGTGAGAAGTTATTTAAAATAACTAAAATCGTTTTCAAGAATAATCCTGGGTACATAATTCAGTGACGAGTGTCAGAAAACAACAGTAACAAACTTCAGATATGTGGACATTGGTATTTATTCTAACTACGATTAAACGATGACAAGGAGAGACACATTACAAAGTTATCCTTCCATAAATTTGATTAATCATAACGTTCAAGAAGTATGAAGACTGAGATGATTCCACTACGAGGCACTTCGTCGGATTTCTTTTCATAAAAGCTGTGAAACTAAATCTTCCCAATAATACGATATTTCCAAATGATACAGGAAATAAACGATGCGTCTGTTAAGATTCCAATGCCATTTTAACCACAATGTCGGTTCTTCTTATGCGTCTAACATATACTAACTCAGCAGGAAGTTTGACCCCCAAGGCAACCTGATACCGTAGTCGAAACGTGACTAGTCATATCGTAACCACTGAAAAATCCGCAAAATCTTTTATAGCTAATGTTATTGTTTATCTTACGATCATAAGTGTCCAGAGACCTTGCTCTACCAATCTGCTCCTTCTAAAATCATGCCGCGTAAGACTTGACTGATCTCTCCTTCTAAGGATACGGTATTTGGAAGAATGTGTACAGAATACTGAAGAATCGTCTATCACCTAACAGAGAAGAGAAACCAGACAAGGTACGAATAAATACAAAGAATTACCTTTTGGCAGTTGCTTCGTTGATATGGATCTTAGTTTTCAATCGTATAGTCATTGACCTGTAAAAATCATCATTAATATACCCAGTCTCTTGGTATGCCATTAACATTTACTGCGAGCTTTTATTTCACTGTCCTCCAAGGTTAATTGTTTTTATTATTATTTTTAAATGGATTTCGGCATCTTAGGCCATACAGCCAGTTCGATGAATTTTTTCCTGCTAATTAGACACACCACATGATGGACAAGTCATTCACAGACACAACACTTAAACACCCATGCCCGCGGCCGGACTTGAACCGGCGACCTTCGGCACGTGGAGCTAGCACTCCTACGCTACTTCTCTACGTTATTTAAAGCCTATATAGCCGTTACTTATGGAAAGAACCAATAGATGGTGTTAGGGCTGTATAACATGCATTTATTGTATTTAAGATTCTAGTTTCATGCTACTTCACTAACGAAGGCAGTGTGATGATATAAAGTTCAGTTTTTTAAGCCCTACCCTTAAGTTTACAACTTTGAAAACTTACTTAAAATCTTAATAAAGTCATTAGGTAGTGCCAGATAATAAGGCTTAATGGTCAGAATGGAGTTTTATTTAATCCTCCGGTACTATCTGTCGGATTGAAATGCAACATACGATAGATTTAAAATCTCAGTCTACTAATTCAAACCTTGAAAACACGTTCCAAATCGGATGAAAAGTTTCCAAGATATGGCAGGTTATTAGTATAAAAAATGTATGTTAAAAACAGATTTTAATTTTCTGCTTTTGTGTCGGGTAACGTAGCCTCACAAAACACTATGCTTTAAAATTATGGAAAAAAACCCTCCAAAATCTATTCGGTTCTCTTTAAATGGTGCAGTTACGAACAGAGACACTACTTACAAAGGTTTATAACATCACTAACTTTGCCATCCACCTCACACACGCGGTATTTGAGAGTTGTGCTGTTAAATCGCAGACAAACAATCAAAGAAATGTTGGCTGGGTAGGAAAAAGCAGAAGAGCAGGCCCGTTTTCTCCTCTTTCTTGGATTTTATTATCTTCTTCTAAATTTAGGTTGCAGGCAAATATTTTAAACACATATCTCCCCATCATTTGATTATGCCACCACTTGAAACTATCATTCATTTGGAAGATTTTATATCTTTTGATGACTCAGGTACATTCGATACTGTTCACATAGCTTCTCTGTGACTAAACGAACACATTGATTGATTTGTATGTATGCAACCTAAGATACAAAATCTTTAATTGAATCTCAAAGCCTATCAATTATAGTATGTTCGTTTTGAATACACCGTCACCTACTATTCTTTGTAAACATTACGGCCATGAGATGGCTTATGTGAGACAATTTTAAATGAGTAGATTATTCTACGGAACAATAAAATTAATGGACCGTTTTATATTTCCGACCGTGTCGATGTCACACCCAAACAAAATTTGATGAATCACTAAGGTGTCATAAGCTATGAATATATATAGTTTCCTTGAAGTGGATGGATATTGCTTCAAACATTAACAACTACTTAAAAAAAAAAAAAAAAAAAAAAAAAAAAAACGATTTTCGCCTATGTTTCATGGACGAAATATGGTATTAATCGGGATAAAAAGCAACTTACATGTTAACGGATGGCATTAGCAATCACTGTATTAAATTTCACTGAAATCCATTCGTTAGTTGTTATGATATAAGAGCTCACAAACGCGAAGATTCCCGAATTCACGATTTTGGTTTACGTATAAAAGGAAAATATAACACTGCTCCAGATTTATCCTGCATGTTAACTGAAGTTTTGTTGATATGTGTTCATTAGTTTTTTTGAGATATAGACACAGGTAGAAATATTGACCTTTTTTCCCCTGTGTATCAACGGAAACTATATCACTAATCAGGATAAAAATTACTCAGTTTGTTAATTTTAATACATATTATGTTCTAGAGTCTCGTGTCCTGCTTTGTGCGAGTACAATTTTGCATAATCAATCTCTCCATTCTAGACCCTAAGTAACATGTCAGAAAAATTATTATTATCTTTATTACGATTATGTAAGTTTTGAGTTCATTATTTTTTTTTTACATGTTGGCACATATATGATTTTATGAAGAGTTGTTATTTATGCTTGCAATATTAATACAATACCCAAAATTATTTATTAGTTTAATGGATAATTGACACACATTTGATGACATTTTCATCTCATACTAATGTATTATTGGATTACGTTTGTCTTCTGTTATTATTTTCTATGGAACTGTAACAAGAGTCATCTTCGGTCGTCTATCATTTAATGTTGAAAGATCACGACGCATCGAGAGACTCACTGCACAATCTGCCTACACCTATTTTGATCTTCTGGTCTTCGGTCTAGTTGAATTATGGCCAAGTTAAAAAAAAAAAAGCCCTCTTCTGGCATTCGTTATCGGACCTTAGACAAAATTTAAAATGTAAACATTCAAACATTTCGTTATCTATAGAGAACAAACAAATTCTCCGTTTTAGAAGTGTAGAGATGGATATACCATACTAATGCTCTTGAGACAAGGGATGGGCGAAGAATTATTTCAGAAAACCCAAAGATACCAAAATAGTGGATAGACTTTTTGAATTGTAGCTGCGAATGTTATAGCATTCGGTAAATAACAGATCAAATAGTTTGTTACTCTGATTTGGGTCCATGTTATTTCCTGCGGAGAAGGAGAGGTCGTTTCGACTCTGTTCGTCTAGTAGACATACTTACATGTAACGAGCTATAATGTTTGTCGCGTTCTCAATCGATAGCTCTGTTCATGATGTATTGCTTTAGGATGTAAAACATCAGTGTCAGATCATTATGGTTCAACTAAATTGGACTGAAAATGAATTTAATGAAATGTCTACAAAAAGTCGCCCAGTATTCATCAAAAGTCGAGGCTCTCTAGAAATCAGTAAAACGTATAGTGCCCGATAAGAGAGAGCAGTGTCTGGACTGCAAGAAGTCCCCGCGTGGAGCAAACTTCCATGCGACTGACATCACGCAATGGAGTAACTCATGCCGAATGGAGAATACCCTAGAGCACTGATGACGAAACAATAGCACGCGTGCCTTTGATGGCACGAGACCATATAATTTGGGCACAGCGTTAATTAAGTAGGTATCTTATTGATATAAGTAATTTATTTTTCATCTACATAATTTAAGGTCATGTTAACAAAGTTCACCGTGAATAAAACTACGGATGCTGGAACGACTGCATATTGCGCAAAAGAGGTAGATTTTTAGCGAATTTCTGATAGAATTGACTGAGTGAGCAACCTCAGGGGAGAGGCGCCAAGCTAATTTATTCCCTTGTTAGGTTTTGTTGGCGTCGTTGACTGCTTTTAAAAATTACGCATAATTCTTGAATTTTTAAACTAATTTCGTTAACACAGCATCTTGTTTAAATTTGTTCCAATTATATGTACAACTATTTAATATGGCTAATATGGTAAAAAGAACAAAACGAGCAAGATAAGTGTAATAGAGAATTTCAGCCTTGGTGGACTGAGAAATATGGCGTGATTAATAAAGATGATAATGCGGCATGTGCTTTATGTTCTGGAACAATGCGTAGAACATCATCTTTAAAATGGCACTGTAAAACAAATCAAAAATCTCTTTGTAAAAAAAAAAGGTAACCAGCATAATATTAAAGATTCGCTTCGAAAACACTCCACCTCAGCTAAAAGTAACAAAGTATAAACCTAATTTAAGTTATTTAGCATCTTGTTTGCAACAACAGAAGTTTCACCAGTTTCATTTTATTTCTCTTCCCATTAATTACTAAGGCATGATTGTTTGTTGGCACGTCATGGCTTCGTTCAACATTTCTATAACAAAAATGGCACTTACATCGGTGTCGTGACAATCGCGCACAGTGACAATCGCGCACAGCGACAATCGCGCACAGTTTGAAGGTCGGGCCCACACTCTCCCCTCTCCCGACAATCGCGCACAGTTTGAAGGTCGGGCCCACACTCTCCCCTCTCCCGTGTACTTTATAATTTACGGAACGCAGTATTGACAAATCATCACACTAAAGCTTTGCCAGACCTGAACGTCAATTTTAAGGCCTGTAATAATTACATACAACGGAGCCCGGGATTTGTATCGAGGACCTTCAGTACCCAAATCGTGCGCCGTAACACTGTGAGTCACAGGAAATGGAAAATGTATATTCAAACACAATAAAACAAACCTATTTTCCCTACAATTTATTTTTGCTATCGTAAAACATAAATGTAATCTTAGATTTGTCTGCTTACGGGGTGCATTTCAAGAAAATCTGATGAACCTGAAAGTGAGGTTCAAGAGAAGAAAGACACTTTTGTAAGTCAATCAGTAACATCAACATAAAATTTGGTCGTAAAGGACCAGAAATTTCCGCAATCTACCTACCGCTAATGACTTCCGAGTGTCGGACGACATGCGGTGTCGTATGAAGTCATTTCAACCGAGTAACCCCCAACAACAAGAAAAGTGTCTGTAGGCTGACGGTGCGGGCTAGTGTGGCCAGACCTTAAAACTGATTCCCATCACACTTTATCCAGGCTTTGGACTGGCTAAACAAGTGTAAAGTTACAATTATTTAGGCGTGTTTAAAATCAGCCAAGAATCTTCGTCATAATAAATACTTACAACTTTTTTACATTTATTTACAGTAATTAAATTATACAATTCAGCCAGGGAGACTCGTCATAATTGATTATTATTTACAGTTGACCTACATTTATTCAAGCTTGTGCATGTAGGACAACGCCTTTAGACATGATCTGATGTCGCCGCTCTTTTCATAATTGTCAACAGCTTTTACAATTGTTTCGTCCAACTTCTGGTATGTGATTTTTCTTCTCTTTCCTTGAAGAATCAATTCAGATCTCATATACATGAGACATGAAGACTCGGCTTCCCTCTTCAAACAAAGTAACACGTCTCTAAACTTCGGGTTTGGTCTGCCAAGTACATTGTTAATCCTATTATTCCACCCTTCAACAGCATTAGTCGTGCGATGACGTCTTTTGTGACAATTCCACATGTGAATTGGGATTTGTTCATTCTCAAGCCACGTGTCTACGAAGTAGTCGAAAAACTCAAATAGTTTTGAGTTATTAGGAGCCTGTGATTGGATCTCCAACCAACCATCTGTCACATCTTCTGGTTTAAGGAAAGCTAAAGCTGGGCACATACGAATATGGAGGCGAAGTTCCTCATTTTCTTTGTACTCACGCGCTAGTCCAAGCTCCTGAACCTTTCTCCATATACATTTTTTTATGTGAAAAAAAACAGCCTTTTACTTCCGCTAAGGGAAACACTTCCTTGAGGGCAGATACTGCTGCACTTTCAAAATCTACAGTCACCGTCTTAGGGGTCCATTCTGGTACAGCCTTGATAATTTCACGAAACATACGCACATAAGTAGTCTTCTTTTTGTCTGGTAAGAGTGTAAACACCACAGGATGTATGTTTGTTTCTTCGTCAGTGCTGCCGTAATCTGCATGTATCGTGTAGATTTGGGAGAACTGTTTACTGGCACTTTTAAAAGTACCATCCATAAACAAATGTTGGTGTAATTTTAAACTTTGTTTACCTCTTTCACCGCTCAGAACAATAATTCTTTCACCTTCCATATCATCCGTAAGAAGGAAACTTCCTCCATCTCCCATCTTCAATAAATCACCATCCAAGATCACTTCGTCAGAATTATTTGGCTCCTTCTGGATTCCTTGTGATATATTCCTCTGACGGTACAAGTTTCTCTTGACAGTTGACTTGGCTGGCATTTCAGTTACAAAGTCGTAGCCTTTATTATGAAGATCTCCTAGTTCCTCAGCGTAGATATTTGGAATTGAACTATCTTCCGCTCGAGCTCTCTTCTTTGCCGCATGAAGTTTCTGATGTACTTCAACGCGTGCGTCGTCAGGGGGGCCACATACATGCTCTGTAACATTCAGTATGGCAGCATCCTTACTCTTCAAAATTCCACGACATTGTTTCGATCTTTCTTTGAGACAGCGCCAGGTGATCGTTCCATCTTCTTTCTTTCTAAACTCTCGATAGCTGTACCCGGCATAATGCGCACACGGCTTTCCATGTGTAGTTGAAGTAACTTCCATGACTGAAACTGTGATACTCAAGGCAGCAGTGAATGCGGACAGTGGTGTGCGGTCCGGTGAGGAGGGGATGGGGGTTGGAAGTCCCAGAATCCAGCATGCTGTTGTAGCGGGGACTAATTGGTAACTAAAAGCAGGTAGCAAGAGACGACCCGGCTTGTGCGCGATTGTCGCTGTGCGTGATTGTCACTGTGCGCGATTGTCACATATCCCTTACATCACCATCCATGCCCTAGAGTCTAGACAACGGTGTGAACTTAAGAATGTTTGCCTACAGAATGCGTCTTGAAGAGCTTGCTGTGGGAGGATAGTGATAACAACGTGAAAAGATTACGAATGTGTTTACGAACCTATTATTTTTTTTTTTTT
The DNA here is from genome assembly GCA_031002005.1 of Vandiemenella viatica. Taxonomy (NCBI): domain Eukaryota; kingdom Metazoa; phylum Arthropoda; class Insecta; order Orthoptera; family Morabidae; genus Vandiemenella; species Vandiemenella viatica. Next base: position 156,304,007 of record JARYHS010011408.1, on the reverse strand, counting down.
TTTTTTTGTACCATGCGTGTTAGCAGTTGGACCACGCATGACTTTGTTAACGTAGCTAAATTCTATATATAATTTGGTTAAAAAACTTTTCTCACGTAGATTTATCTTTCTTGCGTCCATGTGTACTAGGTAACTGACGATGAATGTCAGAGATCATCAATGGTTATGTTTTTGGTCTCAGTCTTCCTCGAAGTAATGTTACGATGATTCACTTACCTGACTCATACCGTTAACGTAAAATCACCATGACTTCTTAGTTCGCAATAACAATAAAATAAATATTTCAGTGGCAGGAACAAGAATTCATCTCACATCTGATTCAGGAAGCGATACTACAAAGCGTTATATAAATTTATTCATGTGATCAAATATATTAAATCAATGAATATTACCAAATTAAATTTTTTCTCGGGTTAACATATGGGTTTAAACAATTTTTTTCAGATATTATCATGAGGAAGACATTATAACTAAAAAAAACTTTGACAACATGATTGAAAAATAAAATTGTTTGCAAGTATTTGTTTGTAATCAGAACAATTTTTGGTCGTGTTGAATACGGCTGAATTTTACTTTTAAAACTGGTTTAATTGCATGACATCACAAGACAGAATCAATATTTAATTAAAACACGGATTCCTGAGGGACGCTCTGCTTTTGAACCGAAACGAAACAGCCCAATAGCCGATACATCAGGCCAATAAGCGTTTGAAAAACATAAAACAAAGATTAAGAGTTGTGTAAACCAGGAAGAAAGGGATTTAGAAAGGGAACTATACATCTTTAATTTATTATTAATTGTTGTAGCCAATTCTTGTTCCACCGTAAGATTCAAACCGCTTTTGTGAATGTTACTAGTTTAAACGCCCGTCAAAAATGACGGGAATCATCTATGGTCGTAGCTGGAATTTCTTCTGGGAAATCTTCGAAGGAAAAACGAATAACGGCCTTTTTTTATTGATTTTTATCGAGATGTGAGTAAACTTTCTTTCATTAGAATCTCGGAGTTCTTGGCTAGGAAGTTTATTGTATTAACTGTATTTGACTTTAAATGACGCTAATTATATTATTATTAAAAATTTCTTAGTATAATTTCAAAAACTAATAACCATTGTTCATTTAACTGATAAAATTTTGCGAAAACCTACGTTTTGTGCAAACTTTCGTTTGAGTTTTTAATAAACTTCCTTGTTACTTATCCTCTGTCAAAAAAGTTTTAGATTATGTTGTACCGTGGTTTTAATAACAATTACGTTGAATGCTCTGAATTTCTGCATTTATTCGACGTAGATAAACAAAATATACTGTTAATTTAAACGTACGTCGCACTGCAAATTTTTTAATCTCTGACTCGCATTATAATTTTTTATCTCTGTTTACCGCATTTCGCGTGTACTTTCACAACAGACAATTGCCTTTTAGCTAGCTGAGTTACAGTTCCATTTAACAATGTAAGTGCAAATAAAATCAAGTCAATCATTTATTTGAAATTTAAATTTTCCTTTAACTGTATAAGCGCAAGAAAAGTCAATGCAGTTATTCGATTTGAAATTTCCAGGTTAGCCAAACAGTGCTGACGTGGCGGCGAGTACAAATAACAGTTCGGATACCATCGGAATCGCTCAAGGTTTACGAGTTATTGAGTTGACGTCCAACCTTCAGGTTCAGGATTATTAAATAGATTTTTGTAACATCAGACTTCCTTGAATTCCTCCATTTTTTTTTATTAATGTAATAGTAGATTATATTCATTCGAGAAGATGTATAAACAATGTGATAGCAATAGCACCACTTCATATTCAGAATGTTTCTGTAGCTTACTTCTTATGTGTCATATCCTTCTACAATATTACATTTTTTGCATACTTCAATAGTATTATTTAAATTTTCAATTCAATTAATTGTTTGCAAAGGGAGAAGTACGATGTTCCTTGGAAGAATGCGATTTAACAACTTACTTGCTAGTCAATGTTAAAAGAGGACATCAAAATACCAGTTAATATGACACATTTACTAGCTAGTGAAAATATTTACGTATGTAGCCTAGTACTAACATTCGTTGACATAAAAGTCTAGAGGAGTACAATTTCACAACAACGTGACAGCGTCAGCTGCTTAGAAGACGAAACGCAACTAGACAAACATATGAAAACTGTAAACTCCATCGGGCCAACTATGAGAATGACATTCATCAAGGGACATGTTTTACTTTATATGACTCCAAGGCCAAAAGATAAAATATCTGTTTTACTTTTTTTTTCGAAATTAATAGTTTTTAACGGTTTTAGGCCTCGTTGGCGTCATTAGAGGCGGAAAAGGAATGGGGGCAAATACTAGGAGGAATTCAGCCGTGCCATTTGGAATGATCTCTCCCATCATTCAAGATAACATGGGAAACCGAAATATTGATGGCCAGACGGAGATTCGTATCAGCATCCTGCAGCATACACGGTTAAATAGCTTTCACAGATCGACTTAGTGAATGGTTCAAACTCACAATCAGTTAGGCGCTATGTTATTGTAATAGTCTTATAAACTGATGCTTTGTTTCCTGACACGTAACCAGGATCGGATGTGGAGCAAAAAGTAAGAAAATTCTTATAAGATCGAAGCAAAATTAGAAAATGATGACCGAAGCGACAACGATCTCAAGTGAAAAATAGCGCTATCCAATTGAGCCTTCTGTTGTTATTAAATAATGATCAATGTATATTTTGAGCACAATACTGAATTGAATGGATGCCTGGATTTTCTAAATATAAGAGAGAAAACAAATTGAACCATACGAAATAGGCCTTTACAGAAATGTGTTGAAAACCAAATTGAAGGATGCATTACGAAATAAACACAGAAAGAAGACTATAATGATTCGCATTTTGAGACTTGAAAATGTTGACGGGACATCACCGTCAAAGAGAGTAAATGCAGACAAAGATTATAGTGAACGATGAGGAAAAGTCTCTACTAGGAAAAAGAAATTGAAATTATGGTATAAGTGATACATTGTGTTGTTTCAGAAAACTGAAATTTTTTGTAGTCTTTTACTTTTTACTGATATCGTAAACTGCTAATACTAAAGAAAGCCGATGAAAGAATGCGAAAAGCTGGTGGCGTGTGTTGAGAGTGTTATGAAAGAAAATCACTGGTTACAGCTAAAATGAGTGAGTGTATGGACAGCGTCAGCCTTATGGTAATCAAACCAGAGTATTCAGAGTTTACAGAGATTGGCAATGTTGATGACCTTTACAGAAGTGAGGTCCAAGCATGTGTGGCGAGACTGTCAATGCTGCATTGACGTACTGAGAAGCAGTGCTCAGAAATCAAAACGTCTTGCGTCAAAATAGCATTGTGTTCTGTTGTATACAGCGTATAAGATTTTACACGTGCCGATAACATCAATATATATATATCATGGTTTCTCCCATCCCGTAGCGCCATGAGAGTTATATGGTATGGTAACACTCCATCCCCCATACATGAAGAAGGTTTGGATCTGCTGGCGATGAGTTCTAAGATATGGATGTCAAAAAAAGGGAATCGCACCAATGCACGTCTTATGGGAAGTCAGTGATGCAGCTGGGAATTGAGTGCCGTATAGGTCGATACTGGCCATAATGTTACTGAATGTTCTACAATATTCCAGGCAGAATGTTATAGAATGTTTCAGAATGTACTAGAATGTTGTGCAACACTTAAGAAAGTAGTAGAATGTTCTATAATAACATACAATCTTCAAGATTGTTCGAGAATGTTGAATAATACACTAAACTGATCCAGAATTTTCCAGAATGTTCAAGACTGTTGAAATCAACGAAAGCGTATCAGGGAAAAGTGATAGAAATTTAATTTAATTGCAATGGAGTACAGGCTCCGGTGGCAATTTTCCTACACACCCAACTTCCACTATCCTGCACCCACCTACATTTGCCCTCTACAAATTTTATCTTTAAATTCTTTCAAAGTTTTTGGTAAATTATTCATCATTTCTCTTGGTAACTCATTCCAATCCCTGACACCCTAACCTAAAAAAGAAAATCTTCCCACACCCTTGTGCCTGAAATCGAGTGCCAGCTTGTGGTCTTGGTCATCTTTTCCCTTCCATGCACTGCTTTTCATACCTATTGCAATATCTTTCCATGCCTCATCGCCAGTATATGCCCTGTACACTCCCATGACCCTCCTCATCCTCCTATCTTGCAATGAATCCCATTCCAAGCTCCTTTATCATATCCGTCACTGATTGCATTATGCGATAATTTCCAGAAACAAATCTAGCAGCCCTTCTTTGCACCCTCTCCAACTCCTGTATTTGATACGTAAAATGAGGGTCCCATACTACACTACCATATTAGAGCAATGGTCTGACCAAAGTTTTGTAACCCAATTCCTTGACTTCTCTCGTACATCCCCTCATCACTCTCTCCAACAAGTGCAGAACTTTGAAACCTTTTCCTACCACCTGTACTATGTGTCCTGCCCAGTTAAGTTTGTTATCAAAAGTAATTCCAAGATATTTACATTTCAAGTCTTCAGCTAGCAATTCTTTCCCCACCTTATATACATAATTAACCTTTTTATTTGTGTATATAATAAGCTGACTCTTCTTTGCATTTATCTTCATTCCATGTTTACCAATCCAATTAACAACGTGTAGTCGATTGAATCCAAATATGTTATGGGAAACATTCGAAGAAAATTTGTGCGAGGATTATTGCATCAGGTGACACAAGTTTACCCCGAATTAAATATCAAATTCAGTACAATATTAAGTCAAATACTTTTTCGTTTGGAAGACAAATGTTTTGAAATAAGTAATCAAACTTAGCTGATCTAGGAATCTAAACGCCAGGAAAAGGCATTGAATTCCGAAATATTAAAAAAGAAAGGTTGTAATATTGATGTATTATTGTAACAAATTGCTCAAAACAAACCATGGTTAATAGAAATTCAAAAACAACCTCATGATTTATTCACGGATCATGTGAACGTAGTTATTCGTGTAGTAATTTATTTGGACCCACTAGGAAGTACCGGAAAGGAATTTTTAATTACTTTGGTATTGGCTGAAATACGCGCCAAAACAAGGGAGAGTGCTCTTCCATTTAGATCATCTGGAATTACTGCAACATTATTATAATTAGGATTAACTGTACATTCTGCTTGAAACATCTATTAAATGTTGCAGAACAAGAATTTCCAATTTGTGTTACGTCTAGAGCAACTGGACGAAGTCAACATTTAAAACAGTGAAATAATTTGAGAATAATGTACAATGGCACATAAAAAGTCATTCGATGCTTTAGATGGATCATGACATGATGTCAGAGGTAATTCAGAACTAATGTAAGGTGCGTTAGTTGTACTTTCAGGAGAGTTTCAGCAAAAGCTTCCAGTTATTTCAAAATCTTCTCCAGCTGATGAAATCAACTCATGTATGAAGCAATCATTCCTCTGGTTTCGTGTGAAGAACGAATAATTAAAAACAAACATAAGAGTTCAGCTTTCCAATGATAAAGAAACGAGACATTTTGCCGAAAAACTTTTACAGATTGGCCAAATTGAATTTGGGAACGATTTATGCATTATCGTGTACACTATAGATGAATTAACAGATAAAGTTTATCCGATCGTTGTTCAAAATTACACAATTTCATATTTGTTATTTGAAAGAGCCATTTTAGCAGTAAGAAATGAAACAGTTGACTATTTTAATTTAAAATTTCAAAACAAGATTCCTGGTGAGGAAAGAATTTATATCAATCGATTCAGTGGTTGATGCAATGGAAAGTGTTAGTATCCGCACACAAATTATTGATTAGCTGCAAGAGCCAGGAATGTATTTAAATATTTAAGATAAAAATAGAGTCACCAATTATTATATTAAAAATTTAGGTTCACCAAGATTATGTACAAGGACAAGAATGACCGTGATACAGTTATCAAGCTATATAATTAAAGCAAAAATAATGTGAGGGAATGATAAAGGAACAATGATATTAAATCCGAAGATTCCACTCATATCTACGGAACTAACGCCTCAGTTCAACTTCTATTACGATTAGCCTTTGCATTATTATAAATAAGGCACAAGGATAAACGATAAGATATTGTTGTGTTAATTTGAAAGAATCACTCTTTTCTCATGGTCAGTTATACGAACCTTGCTGTAGAGTGGAACCCCCAAAGAATTTGTACATCTACTCACCAAATAATAGGATGAAAAATGTGGTTAATAAGAAAATATTGTAACACAATAAGTTAATTAATTATGAAATAAATTGAAAACAAAATTAAATAAAAATCAGAGTTTTGTTTCACTATATTAATTTTTTTAATTGTAAACATGAAGATTAAGTTTAGCTCAATAATTTCTGTACTTACCAATTATGTTCTTTTTTAATTCACATTTGGTTGAGCTGGCTGGCAATGAACCAGTAAAGCGAGGATAACTTCAGCTAGTACTAAACAATATGTAACCATGGCATCTTAAAATCTTCCCCAAAAGTAATATAAAATCTCCAGACATCTCCATTACGCGCATGATAGTTTCATACTTACGTTTGTATGGTTTCATAGATTCAGTACTTACAGAACAGCTGTACTTAATCATAGAATTATGTGTCATTTTTTATTATAAATTCCAAGACTTCGCCATTACTTTTAATTATCTTTCATTCAGGTGCGATATTTTGCGCTCCAGCTGACTATTTCATCTGTGTGTCACCGAATCTACCTTTCCTCTCTGCAAGCTCATGTTCTATGATATGTTTTACAGTGTGTTACACCTATATTTTTTGTCCAGCTTTTTCAATCTCTGAAATAGAAGTTTACATAGCCAAATTGCCTTCCTGAATCCAATTCACAATACGAACTTTCGATAACGTTAGGCACAAATGGCAACAGTTTTGATGTTATACCTGCAAACAAATGGCATCATTCCTTCGTATTAGTATTATTTATTCATTTAACTCATCGAGAATAAGAAAAGTATTGCAGCACAAGATGGTGTTTAAATAGTAAAAATCTCGAAACATTTAAACAAAACAATGTTAAATTCATCACCGAACACGTCTCTCCATACACATTCAGATCTTACGAGGACACTTTTTGCGTCATTGCTTGTGTCCACCGAAGTGTGGTACTGTAGTGGGATTAGATCATCAGTCGAATTTAAGTGTCTTGCATACACATCAACCTTTGTTTATCCAAGTAATCCTACACGAACCTCACGAGTCATTCAGTTTCCATGACACTTGCTACAATTAAAAAGTTCTGTACTCCACACTCAGCTAAATTAATTTCCGTGACATCCATCACTTATTCCTGAAATCGGTATCTTGTAAAATAAATTTAATTCTAGTCAGCGATGAATGAAGTTTTTGTTTAAATCGAAATTAAGACATATAAATTACACTATATCTCTGAAAAATGTCATTATACTCGTTCTTCTTAAGTCACATAGATAAACATCGAATATTAGTTCTTGATTTTGTAATATTATTAAGTATCGTTTAGTTGCAAGACGAAGGATCCAAAACAAAACAAAAAAAACGAAAAAAACCCACACAAAAAACAGTTAATAAACACCATCAACACCTACTCATTTATGATGAAAATAAATTTGGCACTATGCCGATACCCATGTACCATTTTAAACAAAACTTAAGCATCTACTAAACTTGTAGGCCACAGCAGAAGGTAATATGAATAAAAATAGTACAGGGCGTTCGCCGGGAAACGCAACCCACTGTTAGCGCTACAAGGAAGAAACTGCTCCCGGCGAGCGAGCGCTCAGTTTCCGGCATTGTTCGACCGTCGGCCGCGGACTATTTCATAATAATTACGCTTCATAAACTTCATAAACTTGTGTGCTAAGCATTTAAATGTGACGTAATTCATTAGCTTACCTTATAAAAGATGCTGAAAGTGTTGACCCTATTGTGTAATGCACATTTCACATCTTCTGAACTATTTCGAGACACACGCTGCCCTAACTGACTTAATGATTTTTTGGGTGACTGTTCTAGTCGAAAAGCGATATCGTCAATTTTCTCCTCTGTGAGAATACGGTTGACCGACAGTCTCTTTTTGTTAAAAAATGAACCCGTTTCTCTTACTTTTTTAACCAGACGCAGAATTGTTGATTTAGCTGGCAGTAAAGCGCCAGGAAATTCGCGACGAAATTTACTGCGACACTTTTTAAACGACTTCTTCTTCACATATGTATCGTAGAGAAATATTCTTTGTTGCAAACTGTAACGTACCATAATTTTACTCACACTCAAACACGGTACAGATTAATAAGAGTATGAAGCCCAAACCAGCCAAACCGCAAAGAAACGTTTATTCACAACACTGATTAATAAGAGACTGAAGTCACAAACTATCTACAATGCAAAGAAACCGTTCTTAACAATGTAAGGGTCACTGCACTGCACTGTTGGGGCAGCGGAGGTGTTAAACAGTGCGGTGATTCACGGTGGCGGAAACTGCTGGCGCGACTGACCGAGCAAGTTGCCGACGGCAACAGACTGGGAGGGTAGCGTTTTCCGGCGAACGCCCTGTATATCATTGCGTGCACATTATTTGCATTGTTTTAACTTCGTACTAAATGAAAAAATTTACTTTAGGTATACACATAATATTGCATAAAGGTTCGTTATCCCCTTTTTCTATTTCCCGAAGGTATGATACTACTAGCATTTTGCTGACACTGCACTTGCCCTCACTCCTTAAAATTTATTCCTTGTATCTCCTTTCCCATCATAGGTAAATATTTAATTGCAACATTAACCCAATATCACTCATCTTCCAAGTTCCTTTTGTAAACCGTTATGATATAATTATAATATAACTTCAAAGAGAATCTTTTGTTCAAGGAAAACATTGATACTAATAAGCACTTAGAAAAATTTAAATAAAGATTTGATGAGAACCAATATTTCAAGATTATTATAGTAAAAATTTAAACAGATTATGAAGTAACGATAGGCAGCGATTAGTGGAATCAAAAGATTGAATTTATAGGATTCAAACAGCAAATTTAAAGATAAACCATTCTCGGCGTTGCGAACCAGCTCCTGGAGCATCTTACGCGGTATGAAAGGAAGTGGATGTAAAAATGGGAGTGCTGCAGGGTAGCGTATTGGGACCATTGCTATTCATTATTCTAATGAATAATTGTGTTGATTGTTTATTATCTGAAATTAGATTGTTTGCAAATGACATAATGCTGTATAAAAGGATCAAAACGATAGAGGATTTTAAACAGTTGCAGGGTGATCTGGACAGGATATCTAGTTGGGTTGGAAAACATGGGATGAAGATAAATGCAAAGAAGAGTCAGCTAATTAGATACACAAATAAAAAGCAAAAGGTTAATTATGAATATAAGGTAGGGAAAGAATTGCTTGCTGAAGACTTTAAATGTAAATATCTTGGCATTACATTTGATAACAAGCTTAACTGGGCAGGACACATTGGACAGGTGGTAGGTAAAGGTTTCAAAATCCTGCACTTGTTGGAGAGAGTGATGAGGGGATGTACGAGAGAAGTAAAGGAATTGGGTTAAAAAACTTTGGTCAGACCATTGCTCGAATACGGTAGTGTAGTATGGGACCCACATTTTGAGTATCAAATGCAGGAGTTGGAGGAGGTGCAAAGAAGGGCTGCTAGATTTGTTTCTGTAAATTATCGCAGAATGCAATCAGTGACAGATATGATAAAGGAGCTGGAATGGGATTCATTGCAAGACAGGAGGAGGATGAGGAGGGTCATGGGAGTGTACAGGGCGTATACTGGCGATGAGGTATGCAAAGATATTGCAGTAGGTATGAAAAGTAGTTTCAGGCACAAGGGTGTGGGAAGATTTTCTTTTTTAGGTAAGGGTGTCAGGGATAGGAATGAGTTACCAAGGAGAATGATGAATAACTTACTGAAAACGTTAAAAGAATTTACAGTTAAAATTTGAAGAGGGCAAATGTAGGTGGGTGCAGGACAGGGGGAAGTTGGGTTTGTACGGAAATTGCCACCGGAGCGTGTGCTCCATTGCAATTAAATTAAATTTTAGATAAAGTTAACTTCCCTGGCAATCTGATGGAAACAATGGTAAGACTGGCAACAACAAGCTAGCTTCATTGTTATACGAGGTTTCGGTTATTTATCTGAGCTGTCGTTAAATGCTTTCTGTTATCCTAGAAATCCTGAAATTCTGATTTTTTTGTTGATTTTTTTTTTTTAAATCAGTGTTGTGTGTCTCCATGTTGCATAATCTGTTCGGGTCATAGTCAGTAATGTTAGCGACTACTTCACACTGTTTTCTGTGTGGTATTTTACTCGTTATTGTTGTTTAAATCAGTATGTTAAACAATATGAATATCTGTTATATCATATATATTATTTCTATAAGGTGTTTTTTTTCCCACCCCTATATGTCCCTTCATAACTAACCGAAATCAAAAAATGAGAAATCATTTTAAATATTAAGGTTTCCACTTTAATCATATCATATTTTAACAAAGTAATTTTTTAAAAAATTAAGGTTTCTGCTGTAGTCACATCACATTTAAAGACAGGAATTTTTCGGAATTCGACCCTTAAATGGCATCATTATTTCCGTAACGTACATTTTTTATCATGATCCATTTTTCTCTCTTGATATTCAACCGAAATAGATGAATGAACTATCAAATTAAAGATTAAGGTCTCTGCTTTGGTCACATCATGTCTTAAGAAATTAATTTTTTTAAATTCGACCCTTCAGGGGCAGGCAAAAGTATCATTATTTCCCATAACTTTTTTTTTACGATCTACACAGACGGAAAAAAAAAAATCCCAACACCAAGAAAAAATTATTGTAGAGTAATGAAATTTGGACAATGCATTTGTCAAGTTAACATGTTTAATTGATTAAATTTTCAAGATCACAGGTTAATTTAAGCTCAAGAAAATGCATTTCAAATGTGAAATACTGTTAAATTAATAGCCGGTGTAACCTCCAGAATTTTGAATGCAAGCCTGCAAACGTGAATGCATTGTGTCATACAGGTTTCGAATGTCACTTTGTGGTATGGAGTTCCATGCTTGTTGTACTTGTGCTGTCAATACTGGGACGGTCAGTGCTGGCTGTGGATGATGCTGGAGTTGTCGTCCAATGATATCCCATACGTGTTCAATTGGAGACAGATCTGGTGATCTCGCAGGCCAAGGTAACATGTCGACACTCTGTAGAGCACGTTGCGAGACAACAGCGGTATGAGGGCGAGCGTTATCCTGTTGAAAAACTCCCCCTTGAATGCTGTTCATGAATGGCAGCACTACAGGTTGAATTACCAGACTGACGTACAAATTTGCAGTCAGTGTGTTTGGTATAACCACAAGAGTGCTCCTGCTGTCATAGGAAATTGCTCCCCAGACCATGACTCCAGCCCTGTAGCGTGCATTCCACTGACTACAAGCCATCGCCGTTTGCGACTCCAGTGGTGTCAAGCCAGAGCTCATTGGAGGACGGAGTGGAGATCTGTTGTGTTTTCTGATGAAAGCAGGTTCTGCCTTGGTGCCAGTGATGGCCGAGTGTTGGTCAGAAGGAGGCCAGGGGAACGCCTGCAACCAAACTGTCTGCGGCCTAGACACACTGGACCTACACCTGGAGTCATGGTCTGGGGAGCAATTTCCTATGACAGCAGGAGCACTCTTGTGGTTATACCAAACACACTGACTGCAAATTTGTACGTCAGTCTGGTAATTCAACCTGTAGTGCTGCCATTCATGAACAGCATTCAAGGGGGAGTTTTTCAACAGGATAACGCTCGCCCTCATACCGCTGTTGTCTCGCAACGTGCTCTACAGGGTGTCGACATGTTACCTTGGCCTGCGAGATCACCAGATCTGTCTCCAATTGAACACGTATGGGATATCATTGGACGACAACTCCAGCATCATCCACAGCCAGCACTGACCGTCCCAGTATTGACAGCACAAGTACAACAAGCATGGAACTCCATACCACAAAGTGACATTCGAAACCTGTATGACACAATGCATTCACGTTTGCAGGCTTGCATTCAAAATTCTGGAGGTTACACCGGCTATTAATTTAACAGTATTTCACATTTGAAATGCATTTTCTTGAGCTTAAATTAACCTGTGATCTTGAAAATTTAATCAATTAAACATGTTAACTTGACAAATGCATTGTCCAAATTTCATTACTCTACAATAATTTTTTCTTGGTGTTGGGATTTTTTTTTCCGTCTGTGTATTTATTTTCATTGAGACCTACCCTAAATCGATATATGAGGTACCATTTAAAAGATTATGGTCTCCACTCAGGCAACATTATAAATTAAGAATGAAATTTTTCGGAATTTGACCCTCAAATCGCAAAAGTAACAACTGTGAAAGCCGTGCGTGTGAGACAGTTCAGAGCCAAGCTGCTAGACAGCAGCAGCTAATATAACAGAGCTACTAAAAAACTCATTCACTGGCGTCGACGTTTATTAGTACCTATTATACTAAACAATTCAATCAAATGAGGCGGTGCTTCTTTCATCCTATTACAAACCCCAACCTTAATATTCCTTACATTCGCGAAACTTTATCATGGGTCATCTAGTTTCAATAAATTTATGCTTCTAAATTATTCACACTAGTATGAGCGAAGAGTAATTCTAAATTCTTCAGATAGAAGTTACACTGTGAAAGAGGCATCTTCTCTTAAGGCGTTTATCACTAAATACACAAGCTAAAAGTAGCCTATATACATCTGGTAATTTCATGTTTACATAGGCAAATAAGTGGCCCCTCTGCTGTCACACGTTATGTAAACTGACCTTCGCCCTTGTGTAAATAAATATAAGCGTTCGTTTTGATGTATTTAACTAACTGATAGCTCAGTTTGTAGCAACTTCTGCATGCCACTGATTAGGACCAAGCAGGATGCTCCCGAAAGCTTTGAAATATAGTACAGACCGATTCGTTGGCTGTGCGTTTCTCATTCATGCTCCTTAGCGTATTACCTGATTTAGCCACATCTCAGTGATGATCAGAAATCATTCTGCGTATTAAAAAGCGTTAAACCTCTTTTTTTTTTACGGCGTTGCTTACTTTAAACATTTATTTTCGTATCTCCTACGCCTAGATATTATCACAACTGTGAGAAAGAATCATGTATGCAATTGCTTGTATCGACGGTGAGATGTTGGAACATGTGTAGCAGTAATTTCAACACAGGATATTTGTCTGTCGTGTTTCCAAGGCTCACATATCCAGCCACTGTAAGGTTAAGGTACGTCAGAAACCTGGAAGTTTCTCCGTATTATTAGATGCGAATATTTTTGCTGTATCTATCATAGGCACTGCACCTTAAACATATGATATCCAGGACAGACTTATAAATCAATATGCACAATAGAGCAGTAAGCCTCTTCTGAATTTTATACGATGATATTGTGAAGGTACTAGAGTTAATATAATTTACAGTCCACTTCAAAGCCATTGTACACGTTACCACAGTATTGTATAATGAAACAATATGGTCATAAAACAACACTGATAAGATTTCGAGCTTCATTATTTTAATTCATGCATGTTACTTCATTCCACATGATCTTGAAACCAAAGAGGTTAATAAAGATAACTGCAGCATACAATAAAATTAAGGTATATATAATGATTCATAAATTACATGGGAACAATTCTAAAATTTCAGGATGATAGTTAGAACAGTCTGATGGAACCAGTAAAAGTGGCTTGATTCTTCATGAATATCTAGAAGTTTTATTTATTGTTTCTAATTTTGCAGCAATAACGTCATTGATGTAGGAGTAGCCAGACTGCAGTATCTTGGAGATATAGCTTGTTTAGTGGTGGTTACTGAGATCATTCCATCCAGTGAAAGAAAAATTACTACGTATCCTGCCACCATTAAAATAGCTCTATAACCCAGCAGAGACCAGCTTCAGCATAGTTGTTGACAATGACTCTAGCAAACATATCGAGAGACCTTGACGTCATGGAGTGCAGTAAAAAGTAAAACTAAATCGTGAAATGTGTGGTTTATTTTAGGCTGACTTCAAGGCTCTTCAAAGCTGAGTTTATTCGACTGCACCAGATGGGATGGCCACAGTATTTGCAGTCCACTCCATGATGTCAGTTAAGAAATGCTATCGTGGCAGTGAATAATTGGAAAGCAAACATTGAGCATTCTGTCTCAAATTGTGCTAATGAGGATATGATTTATAGGAAAAAGAAGTCTGAAAATTGTTTCCTGTGTGTCATCCAATTTTTAAGAGACTTTATTCGAGTAAAGCCAGTGACAAAGTTAAAAAAAGTTATCCTTTCATGAAAACAGTATTTGAAAACAAAGCACAGAGAATCAATCACATTCATCCGTTTTCTTAGGAATTCCTCAAATGGGATTTTGAGTTCAGTTATAATAACACACACTTCAAAGGATAAGAGTCGCAAAATTTAGGAGTATTAGAGGGAAAGTAATTGATTTCCACGCAGTAGTTGCAACTTCCGATGAGGATATGATAGTAGGGAGCGAAAGCTGGATGACGACAGAAGTACAGAAGTAGAATCTAGCGAAATATTTGCTCCTCATTGCAATATTTTTTTGGAAAGTCGGAACTGTCTCGATGGGTGGAGGTGTGTTTATGGCAGTTAGTAAAATCTTAAATGATCTGTCGAAACAGACATAGGAAACTGTAGCAAGTTAATGTGGGTGAAATAAAAATTAACAGACATTTGAAGTTCATAATAAAATAATTTTAGCGCCATCCAGAATGTGGATTAGCTAATGGGAAATATTTTAGAGATTCACTTAATAATATTTCTCAAAACATTTAGGGACATATATTGGTCATTTCAAGATACTGTCGGTTAAGTGGATCACAATTACGTTCAGAACAAGTGAAAAGATAAGTTAAAAACCTAAACGTTTCTTGAATCATTTTCGTCTTCAGATAGTATAGGAGCGTTACGAAAAGATATCTCGTACATTTTGGATCTTTTTCTTACAACCAAACTGGATACTGTCGATATAATTAATATGGAAGATGGTATATGTGGAGTGTCAAAAAAGTTCGATGAATGGTGTCATATCTGAACGGCAACTTGGCGCATGTGTGCGTGCATGCGCATGGATCTTCGGAGACTTGAGGTGAATCGATACACAGCATGCACTGCATGTGACTCGAAGTGTAAACAGACTGCGACCAGTTGAACGTAGTAAGTGTTAGAGGAAGCGTCACGGTGCAATGGGGCAACGTGCAAACATCAAGTTCTGCTACAAATTGGGGAAGACTGCAACGGAGACACATGGAATGTTGGTGCAGGTGTACGGGAGGGACGTGGCGGCTATTTTGAAGGGAAATAAAGAAATTTTGTTTGTATCTTATGTTTTGTTTGTTGTCTGACAGTATTCACCGAACTTTTTACACACACCACGTAAGCGATCACAAGGCAGTTGTGGCAATCTGATCTGACGGTGAAAAAGGATAATATTTTGCTTCGATAAGGCAAACGATGAAGGAGTGGTATATCACGTGGCGGAAAATTTTGAAACCTGAACGCTAGATACAAAGGATGAGAAAAGTCTGTTTAAATTGAAACCAATAATGTGGATAGTTATTAAACGATTTGTTCCTAAGAGGTTTTTTTTAAGGTTAGTAAGAACTTTCTGTGGTTCAGTGGGAAGTAATATGTTTCCTCAGAAAGCAAAGGCGTTTACGTGATAAAGAAATCTAAAGAATCGTCTTACCGCGTTAAATTGGTGCATTTGCGGACGAAAATGCATAAGGCAATGCGTGAAGCTTTTAAAGAACTCCGAGTCATAAATTTAACTGACGATTTATGGAGTTATTGGGAACTATTATAGGGAAGCAGAAATCTGGTATAATATTTTTATCAAGACTTTCACAGCAGAAAAAGTAGAGGTGATCCTACAAAATTATTACAGATCTCGTTCTTAACGTTTTAAAATAAATAAACTGCTTACGAAAGTAAAATCGATAAGGCTTCGAGACCATGCAGTATTCCTACTCGAATCTACTATAGATATGCAAAGGAAATTGCACCGTATTTAATGAAATTATATCTGCCTTCTTGGCTCAAAGAAACATATCAGCTGAATGGAAAACATTGTTTAAGAGTGAGAATGATTCTCAAAAGTACAGGACGACCTCGTCAATATTTTGCCTAGTTTAAGAGCATATAATCTATTCAATTTTTTGGATGAGAGGGAATTATCAGGCTAAAATCAACGCATATTTAGAAAAGACCGATGCTGCGAGACACAACTAGCACTTTTAATTCACGACTTGTGCCGTATGATAGATGAAAGATCTCAGGTTGACTTAGTTTTATTACATTTTTTTAAAAAAAACCTTTCGACACTGCACCTCATTGTGGGTTACTTATGTATGGCGTATCTAGACAATCATGCAGCTGGGTAGCCGACTTCCTGAATGGTGTAGTTCTCAATGGCGAAAGTTCATCAAGGACCCATGTGAGGTCCAAGGTTTCACAGGAGAGTGTAAGAGGGCACCTCTTGTATCTCATATACATCAACGATTTTTGCGACGTAATGGAGGATAAAATATTTTCTGAAGATGCTATTATTTATTGTGAAATAAAAAACTCGAGATTAATGCGCTTTGTTACACGTAGATGTTGTGAAGATAATGGCCTTTTGCAAAGACTAGTAGTTGGAGCTAAACACTAAAAAGTGCCAAGTCACGCATATAAGTAAAAATATGGCACCAGCTTTGAAGATGCAATTAATGACACTATTCTCAGTACGTTTGATTTATCTATGTACCTAGGGGTAACAATACATACTAATTTGTTATGGAATGAACACAGGGAAGAGATAATTTGGGAATCATATTATATGCTCCATTTCCTAGGTAGTGATTGAAAACAGTGTACACCGGAAGTTAAAATCAGTAAATACAAATCACTAACTCAGCCTCACATAGAATGTTGTTCTTCTGAATTGAGCACCAATCAAAAAGGGTTAATATAGGCATAGGAGAATGTTCAAAGAAGGGCCCCTCGATTCGTGACAGGTATACATAGCTGGAAGGAAAGCGTAAGTGCGATGTTGAAGGAGTTCGGATGCGGAATAAGAGCAAACACATTTTTCTACCTGCAACATTCGTATCTAAACATGACCGAGATAAGAAAATACCAGAAATCAGCACCTGAACCGCTTCTGTTCTATACTCATATTTTTTAACAATTTTTCATGAGCAATTACGGAAATCAATAGAAAAGATTTATTGAGTGAGAAAGAAAACTTAGAATCGGACCGGAGTTAGTCTCGAGAAACCGCTCATCTCATTCTGATATGGATTTTCCATGCTTTTCCAAGATCGCTCCAGGCGACTTGCAGGATGGTTCTTCAAAATAGCTCATGGGTGCCTCCTACCATATACCTTCCCATGCATGAACTATTACACATTATAAGATAAGTGTAATGCACCCTCTGCCACTCACTTCAGTAATAGCATTATTTTTTAAATACTCAAATAAACAGTACGGGCATTCATATCTCGCAATGAAAAACAAATATTTCAAGCTACCAACTTATTTACATGAGCTATCACTTCTAAACAGACTTGAAACTTTTTGCTGCAGCCAGAGTTGTACACAATCCTTTTATGTCTTTTGTCTGCAGGCACTTCCAGTTGTTCTCGAAGCTCTTCACTACATATTGTAGATAGCACTTTTTCATATATTCGAGCTATATTCTCCTTTCATTCTCCTATGTCGGTAGAAGCACTCAATATTATTTGAATAAACCAACGTTTGATAAGATAGGACTTGCGATTAGAAGCATAAATTATCTTTTATTTAAGCAATAATAACACTTACGCATATAGGGAAAGAAATTATTTATCTATATTTTCTAATATAAAGAATAGATTTAAAAGGGCAGTGAGTGAATGTCTCCCGAACACGCATTCTAGATCCAAGAATACCGGACAAAGTTTGGTGCCGGCCAGACAATAATCAACCAAAACGCCAGCAACAAAAATTACGGCATAACTGAAAGGGAGCGGTAACTAAAACGGGTTTTGTTTTTTGAAAACGATCGCCTGGTCAGTTGCAAGATTGTATTTTTTTTCTGGATTTTTTTATGTTAAATTCTTTCGGTATTTGATTTCGTTGGAAGACAAGGAAAACAAACGAATGGAAATATTAAATATTTCATAAGGAATTTTGATGTTTGCAGCAGAGACTGCTGGTGTCATATTTAGTTAACTTTTTTGGCATGAGGAACAGACAAATCTAGAACTGTTTTTTATAAAATTGATTAGACATCTTTTTAAGAATATGCATGTAGATATAGAACATATATTGGATATCTTACGCTCTTGTTCCTTAACACAATGATTCTCTGACTAAGAGTTTTACATCGCATAGAAAGTACAGTTAGCTTGAGTAAAAAAAAAAAAAAATTTAATTGTACACTCAGATATCTCTTAATATGTCAAAGTATCCTATCCCATTATCTGGGGCCGCCAGTGTTGTTACGTTGTAGCATTCTTCAGTGTGTAGTGTCGTGGGCAACATATGTCCTGATGTCAACACTATTAGCAACAGTAATGTATGTCGCCTGACTCACGCAAGACTCTGTGCGTGGTCTGGTTGCGTGATTACGGCCGGGCGTCCACCTGCCAACCGGTTTGTGGTGTCGTGCTGTTGGCTCGCTTTCACTTGAGGCTCCTCTCCTCCCAGCTGGCTGCAGCAGTGTGTCGCGGCGTGGCTTACCTGCCGGCTGCTGCTGCGTGCAGGGTGAAGGTAAATACCACACACAATTCAACACTTGTTAAACCAGGCTACGATTGACATCACATTATGAACTGTTACTTAAAGTCTGTGGTTCCCAACGGGAGTGGGACCAACCACGGTTGGGCGTTTCAGGTCCAAGGCAGACTGAGAGGACATTTAGGATTGACCGCTGTCCCCTGCTTTCCAGTATTATATCGGGCTTTAAGGGCTGTATCAAAGAAGTTTTTCATTGCATTCCCGTTATCATATGTAGCTAAAGAGGATTTGGCATAGTCCGAAATTTATTAGCTAATAGAGTATAACGGAATGCAGCAATTTAAGATTGCTGACAGCCGCCAAAAAAATTAGTGTCATTACTCTGAACTGAGCCTTCTAATTAATAATATTTTTCATAATATGTATGTCTTAAATAAGGAGTACTGTGGGTTACCTTATTTATTACAATTTTAAAGGGGGTAGTGAGGTTTTTGGTTGTGTTTTTTTTAATGAAGGAAACGATAGCCAATAAATGTTGGGAACCTATGTTTTAATTTTTCAAATAATTAATTATCTTGTTAATCGAAGGATATAAAGTACAATCTCATAATAACAATTAACATGGCGTTAAAGAAAAACGTAGAAATAAACATTAATTTAAAAGTATGACTGTGTGCTAGGTTTATGTTATATGGAACCCGTCATAACGATATTTTTGAACTGTTAATTTTCAATTTTGTTAATTGTCTGGAATATTAATTACAATTCCTACACAATTACTTTCATCTGTGGTCACTAGCCAAACTTGTTTCTTTCACCTCACTGAAATGTCTTGCAATTGAACTTAGGAGCGATAATGTTTGTGTACGGAGATTCAGTGAGATTTATTGGTAGAAAAGATTCATTTCCTAATTTTAACCTATGTGATTACTGATTATCTGAATACTAATGTTACTAGTTTCATTCTCCTTAGATTTGAGTACTTTCTGTGTCCAACCATCACAGTTGTGTTAATATTTCTGTGTAATAATGACAACACGAGACGAACTCGACCTTTAAGTCAAAACCACCTATGCCTTTTGCCGGTCTCGAAACAGCGACCTATGTATTGAGTGTTTCCCAATTGCTTGCTCCAAGTTGAAGATTGATGGGGTGATATTTTTTTCTTCTTCATGGCTTTACGCCTCGTCGACGTCGAGGTCATTAGAGGCGGGATGGGACTGGGGACAAGGAAGAGGAAGGAATTCGGCCATTTTGAAGGAAGCTCCCGGCATTCGCCTGGAGTGATTTTGGAAACCATGGAAAACCCAAATCTGGATACCCGAACGGAGATTCGAACCGGCATCCTCC
This sequence comes from Vandiemenella viatica, assembly GCA_031002005.1. Taxonomy (NCBI): domain Eukaryota; kingdom Metazoa; phylum Arthropoda; class Insecta; order Orthoptera; family Morabidae; genus Vandiemenella; species Vandiemenella viatica. The sequence goes on along the minus strand of JARYHS010011408.1, from coordinate 156,283,880 downwards.
CGAATGCGAGGCCAGAGGGGGTGATATGAAGGAAGCTACAAGTTATATTTATCAACCGTCATAAAGTTTATAAGTAGAACAAATATTCAATTCAGAAAGCTGAAAATAAAATTTTGATTTAGTTAACTAGCAGAATTATTAAACAAAACGAAAATGATATAACTATTTAACTACAGTAATTGTGACATATAGTGTAAATTATAAGTTTTATACTCTATTTTTTAAAAAAAAGTATTGTTAGTGGAACGCTGTTGACAGAAAATGTCCCACTAGCATCTCCTAAAGCAGACCTAGCCTTGAAAGATAATAACGTTTTTTGTATCTCATTAATTCAAGAATTATTAACATTACTTAAAAATCTGAGAATAATTTTTGAACAAACGACCTAAAATACTTATTAGAAAATAAAATCTAATTCAGACGTGTTGGGAATGTGTAACTTTAATTGGAAATTTAGTGTTAATGTATAATCGTACACATCATCAGAAAATTTCTTAAATTTTTAATGGCATGGTATTGAAAATACTCAAAAAGGATTCAAGGGCAATCAGAACGTTAACAACTCTGCATTGAAACATTACAATGTTGTTGCAGTTCTACAGTCCCTATATGGACAAAAACTGCAGCGAAATCTTAGCATCTTGACTGGTGTAAACGTTTGGTCATCTAGCCTAATTATTTACTTGGAACAACTGTATGCCTGATCTGACACTGTTAGTACACAGAGGAAAAAATTGCGAAGAAAACTCTATGAGTTTTAACAGTGATCCTGAATAATAATAAGCAACCAGTCCATTATATTTAATGGTAGTGATAAACAATCTTGACCGTAAGTAATGTTTTCATGTTCATGGAGCCACTGTCAGTTGATTGGGTCTTGCATTGTGCTAAATGGGTTTCCCATAAAAAGCTCCCATGTCACAACACGAGTCCTGTCTGGACTCGTTCGGTTTGTTGTTTTTTTTTCTTTTTCTTTTTTTTTATTGCTTTAAGTCTCTCAACAGCGAAGTCTTTAGAGATGGGAAAGGATGGGGTCAAGGAATGGGAAGGAATTGGGCCATGGCCTTTCTAAGGAAGCATCCCTGCATTTGCCTGGAGTGATTTGGGAAACCATTGAAAACACAAATCTGGATGCCCGGACAGGGATTCGAACCACCGTCCTCACAAATGCGAGGCCAGAACGCTATCCGTTACACCACCACGCTCGGTGACTCAAAATGTGTCGCAGAAGATCAATTGAAAGAAAATTGTTTCAATTTTCTGATGATCCGTAATTGATCTGTACATAGCGAATGCTATTGTGACATTGATGGTGATAGGAGAAAGTAGGGGTTGAAGCTGAAGAAGGCTAAGTTCTCTCATAAGGCAAGAAATCTCTAAATTTTCCATCACTTAAACTGAGTTCTCGCTCTGGCTACAAGTAATTCTCAGGCAGAAGGACGACCACTTACAGGCTGCTGTCATGCTTGCCGTTAACACAGTGAATATTCAATATTTGCCAATGTATGCGAGAATAGAGTGTACACAATTATAAGCAGTTTGTGTGGGACGTTATACAACACAGAGACACAAACATCCACAGCAGGGAACGGAGACAACGTGATTGAATTAAACAGCAGGTACATTAGATTACGGCAGGCAGGTTGGCTTAAATGTTTTACACTGATGTCTGTTAAACAGGAGACAGTTGGTTCGTATCGCACCAACATCCTTTGAATGTCTCTTTAGCTCAATAGTGAAGTGCTTCTGTTTGATATAAAACTATCACATTTTGATTTTAGCATGATTCATCTGTATTTGAAAAGAATTTCCCAAATCTGGTATACCTGAAAAGGTCAAGCAAACCGCTATTTGGGGCGATGACTCAAACTGAAATCACTTATATATTGAGTTGACTGAAGAAGATACGGACCTTTATTTCTGACAAATCACTGGGATTATTATTCCATTTTTCGGATTCCACATGAAACTATAGGTCCTTGAGGAAAGGAACTGGATGTTCTACCTCTGAGACAAAGGCTTCGTATCGAGTATCTCCTCAAACCATTATTCCACACTGATGATTTTGACGGCGAAGATGAACACACACATCCTTTCAAGTTCCTCCTGTCTTTGAAGAACCAAAGTGTAGACGTCTACAACCTCTAGGCAAAATTTTGACTCGTCGGAGGAGTAGATATGCGGTTATTTGTTGCTGCACTCCTGTTTTACGGACCACTCTGTACGTGAGCTAGTGTTGGATTGTCTCAAGTAGCCACTGACGATCTTGCCGCTCGAATTAGATTACGAAACGTTGTCACGCACACATCTGTCGTTGCTGCCGGAGAGATGTAGCCGAAGATATGAAACTGTAAGTCGACGCCAGTTCCAACTTTCGAGTTGAGATATAATGAGGAAGAACAGAGCGTTTTTGCGTGATGGTACATCCTTTACCTACCTAGACACGACGTTAAATTCGTGCAGTTTAAGATTAACGTCTTGTCATACGAAACGTTTAACAACGTGACAATCCATCTTCCGTACCCCAATGATGAAATTCCCACTCTGGAAGTTGGCAATACAGCACATCTGTATGTTGCAAGTACCTATGCAATTCCCAAGCAATTACGAAAGATCTAAAAAAGGCCTGGTATCGATTCGCATATCAGGATGTAATTCATATTGTGTAGATTTTTATGATGTAGATATTATGATGATATTACGTTGGATAATCGGTGTATACGGTATCACATGTATAGTATATCGTATTTCTGGTTAAGTGGGGAGAGAGGAAACTTATGACCAGCAGTTTTTTTTTAATATTATTTTCGCTGGTGGATAGAATAAGTCATAAAAAAGGTTGAATTTCTACGAATTTTAATCACATGGAAGAATGAAGATATTCCTTTATGAGCAAGATAGAAACGTTAGGCACCAAGAAGGAATGATCAGATTTGGGGATGATGCAGTACACGTGTATGACGGCGATCAGAAAATACTTTATTCGATCGTCAAGACCGGCCACTAGAGAGCATAAGTGATGATATTAAATGTTGAGTAGGCAGTGGCCGCAGCGTCAGTCATAATCATGACAAGTCATCATTAGACAGCATTGCCGGTGCCTGACTGAATCTATTAGGGTTACATTGTGAATTTGCAAGAGAGCTGTTAATCGCATAGTGCAATTTCCTAATATGTGGGGAATAAATGAATACGCAAGCTTTGAACATTGAAAATAATGTTGCTGTGCAGAGTTTCATTGTTGCTGTTAGAATAACAGCTTTATAGATGTGGCTGTGTATTGTTACACCAGTTTGCTGGCTTCAAAGGGAGACCTGGACGTCATCAATGTAAAAGCCAGGTGCAATGCTTTGCTGATACACGCAATAGACAAGCTGAAAGACAACAACGACTCCGGTTTCACAACTTCAGTCATGAAGCATTACAAACCACAATGCACGAAAGCCCCAGTCTACACAGGAAATATAGGGAAGAACTTAAACCAGCTCAGAATCTATTTATTTAGAAAAAAGTTATATCGAAACGAGATTAGATCCACCTCCACCCAAAACAACAAGGGACATTTATAATAGACTTTCACCAATGGCCGAAAGAAACAACATTGAATCAAAGTATCCGGGAACTAACTGGCATAAGTTTGGCGAACCATCTTTAACAAAAACCTTCCATCCGAGGTAATGTCCGCATGGTATAAAACAACCAACGAACTAATACCGACAAACGAAAAACTTTTCCGGATTCATCTCTCGGCAACTGACAGATGCCACAAATGCAACACCCTTTTGCCCCGCTTCTCGTGCGGCGAAACACAGTGCATTTGGATATGGCTAAAATCCAAGATAGCACAGCTGGACGGAATCACAACTTCATTACAAGAAATCCTCAGACCGGATAAGATCCGAAAACCAGCATGGAAACAAAATGCCGCAACATGGTTGCTAGGCCACACAGTACTATATGTTTGTCAACATCACCATAAAGAATACAACAGCTACATTTCCTTCATGGAAAGAGAATTCACTAAAGCGACCACTTCTCCCCGTTATGTCAGCTCATTCGGCAACAGACTGCAGTCACTCGTAATGGGCGGACATCCAATCATCCAGTAACAATACACACAGGGGTGTCAATCCGGAAGAAGACCGCAGGAGAAGACTTCTCTTACTGCAGCTGCCGAAGAAAACACAACTCACCGAACGACCACGCTGCAAGCCCACAAGAAGCGTACATCGTGAATGATCATTTTAAACAGACATGTATCTTGTATCTCGCATCCAAGAAGTCTGTATCTTGCATCTTAAATCTTTGTATCTTGTATCTTTGTATCTTGTATCTGTCATTGATACTTTGAATCATACAACTTGTATTTTGCACCTAGTACCATACATCTTCGAATTTTGTAACCAATATCTAGCAAAGTAATAAACCAAAAAAAACAAAAAATGTCAAGCTAGTTGCGCCCTTGCCTCTTGTTGCATTATTTCGTATACCAGGTTTTACTGTATGAAACGAAATTGAAACAGACACAAAAAATCCCAACTACCACAAGCATAGTCTCCTCGGAAGAGATTTTCTCAGCACGACCAAGTAAAGGTGTTACAGATGTTGAAAGAGATCAGTACAACTGAAATCCTGACAATCATGTAGCAACTCCACGAAATTAAACATAAATTTATATTTTTTTTCTTTCCTCTTTCTGTGCTAAGCCCAATACAACATTGAAACTTCTTTTGTATCTATTTCTTGTGGTCATAGTAGTTAGTTGGCATTAGACTTGATACAAAATTGTAACATTGCGAAAACTGCTCATTAAAAAACTTAATAATCTGTAACAATCTACTACAATTACATGATGATTCTATACTATATATTGCACGATCATGACTATTTTTACATCCCTCATAACTCAGATAGTATCCTTTTTTTTTTGTTTACACGACCATAATTGTTTTTCAAAGTTCAGTAAAATGTTTAAAAATTTAATTACACTGTAAATATTAATTCTTCACCACGTAACTAATTTCTTCTACAAAATTATGAAAAAAAAATCCGATTCTCAATACGCGATGAGTTGTAAGCTAAGATGCAGTGATTTTGCAGACATACCGCACTCCCGCCATGGAGCCAGTGCTTGAGTTCCAGCACGCGTCTCCTCAGCAGACAGAGTATGTTCGGCAGCAACTGGGCACCAGCCAGCAGGACATCGAAGCCGCCATCAAGGCCCTCAGGGAGTGGCTCGACAAGCAGCCGCACTTGCCGAAGGAAATAGGTCAGTCATGAGGATCCAAAGGTACGGAAACATGAGGACTGATATTGTTTCCGAATCTCATGTCTGATTCGTATTAATCTATATAGCATCAAAACAGGAAGCAGAGGTATATTACAAAAGTGGTTTCTCCATTAAACAGAAAAACATTGATAATCCCTTGGAGACAGTAACATGTCATGATTTAAATAATTTTACATGGGAAGAAAAGGTAGCTTGTTAGCGTAGTAACGCTAATGAACGGGAGGAAGGTTATTGGTTATTATAACAATAGGCGAACAGCGTGGAAACTTGAAAAGACAAACACACAAATGATAAAATTTTCTGGCACAGCTCTTCTTCTTCTCTAAGGAGAGTGTTTACATGGTTATATCACTGTATTGACTGAGAAGGTCTGTAAGAAGTGTAATGGAGGTGGAGAATATTGTCAGGGAGAACTCAACAACGTTGGTCAGCACTAAGACACCAGAAGTCATGGGATAGGAGACTTCGTGTATGTAGTTGGTGAATATGTCGAGACAAAAGGTTACACGAATGGGCGGTTCTAATAGTTGGACCTTCTACTGTGCGGTGCAGCTTTTACTAACTTGACAATAACTACCTAACACTAATTAAAAAGTTTGAACGAGGAATAATCGTTGGAGCACAACGCATGGGATTAAGCATTTCGGAACTGGTTGTAGTTTTTACATTTACCGTCAAGGAAAAAACGGGAATTTCTCATAAATGGTAACTCCTTCCAAACAGTACAGTGCAGTGCCCAGCCACATCTTCTCAGTAATCGAGAATTGTGACGGCTGAGCAGAAGCAAACGCTCCGACAGGCGTACGAAACTGCGCAAACTAACTGCAAGAGTCAGTGAAGAACGCGCTAGGACCATATCTGTTCGTTTCATATTGATGAGACATGACAGCAGAAGAGCAATTCGGGTATTCTCAATCGCTGCAAAGCATAAGCGTCAATGACTGTTCTCACTTGCATTTGAAGAATTTAGCTTGATACTATGGGTTACATTTCTAGATGGTACATAGTAATGGACGGATTCACGTTTGGCGCAAATCGCATAACACCTAGGAGTGAACTAATCAGCTTTGCGCTCTGCAAGCTGGTTGTGTATCCATAATGGCGAGCGATGTTTTTACCAGGCGCGAATTGGGTCCTCTGGTCAAAGTGAAGCGGTCAGTGAGTGATCATCACTGTGACCAGCTGCTTGGTGGCTATTTGCAACCCTTTATGTACTTTGCATACGACGATAACGATTCAAAGCAGCAGTGTCCCGTAGCATGATTCACCGCGCCAGCCGGCCGCACGTATCGTCACTGATTACGCGGCTTCCCACGCTATGGCGCACTCCTAGTGCGCTTTCTTCCGCACCGGCAAGACACTTGCGTCCTGTGCGAGCAAGGGTTCCCAAGCACTCGAGCAAGCTCCACAGAGCATGATCCCCTGCAGAGGCCCGAAGGTCCCTGCAGCGCTCACAGGGTGATTCAAGCCCCCACCCCGGGTAAAACCCATGCACTACCAGTTCCCACTTTTATAGAGGACCTACTATGGCAGTAAAGATGCGGGGGAATATTTGTACTGTAAAGAGACCATTTGTTGGCTACCGTTAAGGAAAACGTGAGTTGCCACAAAAGGGAGGGGGGAATTATTAGAAATCTTAAATAATTCCTGAAAATGAAAAATACATATAATAATGATGCTATAAGGGGATCTAATAGGTTACTAACTAGAACCATGAATTTCAGACACAAAATAAAACCTCATTTATTGAGTCTTATGGCCTTACAAGGTCGGGTAGTAATTAACGTTACGTTAAACACAATTAGATCACAAAAACAAGCAATACCCGACGTTTACAATTCGCCGGAGTAAGCAAACAAAACTGAATGAAATATCTCAAACAAGTAATAAAAACAGCAAAGTTAACATTGAAATAACATGGCAACACAGGCCATCAAATTGAAGCTAACATTTTACTGTACAAAGGAAAATCCCAGGGGGCGCCGTATAAAGTGAATGAAAAGCATCAAAATTGAATTAACAAACAGCAAGATGCTTAAGAAAAAAAAAAATTGAATCGAAATATAAATTCAGCTAGCTCAGAATTTAAGTGGCGGGAGCAGAGTCTTAACCCAGGCGTCGCTTAAGGGCACATAAGTCTGTTAAAATCCACTGAATAGTGACCGTCGTTTCTGGTACATTACCATAGAATCATCGCCGTGATGGTGAGCGACAAACACAATGCCACTGCAGCAATGGAAGCTAAATAAGCGGCTACGCCCGCGTTATTAGCATAACTTCCAAATAATGGCAAGCATGCCACTCGACATCTCGCTTTTCCAAAGCAAGAAATGATCAACCACAATGATCATCAGAGAGCGTGCCGGGCTGACACGTCTATTCACCAGCTCGTCTTGGACCCAAGTCACGTCCGTTCATCAGCTCGTCTTGGACAGAAGTGATCTCTAAAATGGCTCCTTCTTCTTCCTCGGCTAGTTGCTCGCCACATGTAAAAGAACTCCACGGAATTAGTATTGTAGACCCCAATAAATGTTCAGGATTGGCTATCTACACATTTCCGTCGTCACGTGTTTAATATCATGCGTCGCATTCGCCGCCTCCTTCGCGCGTTTCCTACGTGGCCTTCGGGGTAGTAGCGGGGTAGGGGTAGGTCACCGCCAGATTTCGAACGGGACTCAAGCCGGGCTGTCCCGGCGCCATCGAGTCGCCTCGCCTGCTCCATTGTTCCTCTCTCAACCGCCGAAATGGCAGTTTCTAGCCTTCGATATTCAACCCTTCTGAGCCATGCGTTTACAGAAAAATTGATTTACAATAAAATATACCTTTGGCCGCCCTGGTTTTAAACGTACATTTAACCTATCCAGACAACCCTCATTATTTACAATTAATTACACATTGCAAGACTAAATAATTAATAAATTTGAATATAATAAAAAAAAGGAATTATGAATATAATTAATAATAATTTAATTATATTCATTGTGGGTGACGCTGTCACACCACAGTACCGTGATCGATAGGTGGCAACATATCTTTCCTGAGGACTTTCGCCAAATAATTGAATCGACTGCCAGCACTTCGCCATGAAAAAGAAAGGAGGCTGCACACTTTATTGGATTGATATCCTACGAATTTTGATGTGCACAAGGACATATAGATTTCCTGATATTGATTCAGACTGCTGCTGAAACTAATAGGTACATGAAGATTAAACTGCACTCTGTTGTCGGAAAATAATTACTGATAAATGCTAAGGGTGCTTGACATGGATTAAGTGATGCTAATGTAGTATATAGTAGGTAACAGATAATATAGTTTATTCCATTACGACTCACACTTATGTATGAAATGTAAGGACTTGCAGAAACAATTAAATTTAATTTTATCACGGAAACTTTCCGGCGTCAAGCAGATATTTGATAGTATACATAATTTTCAGTAATTCGACCTGCGAAATTACCCGGAAATCCTTCATTTCGTATTTTGTCTGTCCATTTAATTACCAGCATTCTTGTGTAGCACCACATTTCAAATGATTTAATTTTATTTCTTTCTGGTATTCCTAAAGTCCAATTTTCGCTACCATAAAGTGCTGTTCTCCACAGATAGAGTTTTGAAAAGTCCATTCTAATTCCTAGATCAATGTTTGAAACTAAAATTTTTCTCTTTTTCATAAAGGCTCTTTTTGCTAGTGTTATTCTGCATTTAATTTCATTCCTGCTTCATCCATCGGTTGTAATTTTGATTCCCAAGTAGCAGAATTCACTTATTTCTCATATTGAATCCGATCCTATTTTTATATTTAATCTATTAGACTCGGTATCATTTATGCTACATTTCATCACTTTTGTCCTGATTAAATTTATATTCAGTCAAAAATCTTCCTTCAGTATTTTGTTCGTGCCCTTCAATAACTTCTCCAATATCCTCATCCCGTTCATCTAATAAGACAATGTCATCAGAAAATCGTAGAATACTGATTTTTCTCCTTGAAAACTTATGCCACATGATTTTTTTTTACTTCCTTTATTTCTTCTACTACATACAAGATGATATTAATGGGAATAGACGACAATCTTGTCTCACACCATTTTTAACTGATGCTTGTCTCTCATGGTTCTCTGCTTTTATTATATCCACTTGATTCTTATATAGTGTCGACATCGCCTTCCTTTTCCATTACGCTATTGTTCAAGTCCTCCGCAACATACAGTTTCTCAATGTATTCCTTCCATCGGTTAGCTCTATCTTCTGAGCTTAAAAGAGGTTCCACATCGGCTGCTTTAATGTTTTCACCTCTTTTCTTCATTTCTCCAAAATTCTGTTCGATTAACCTATATGTAACATCTGCTTTACCTATGTCTTGTTGCCCTAAAAGATTCTTACTTTGATTCTTAAGTCTCCTTCCATATGAATGAAATGTTGCACAAAAGACAAGGAAACATGAGGATTCATTTGTATTACTTTCAAAATGAGGCCATATTAAAACCCTTCCGAAAATGATGGTTAAATGGAAAGTGAGTACAGTTTAAGGTAAATAAACTGGATGTTACTAAGACAGCCCTGCAGCCATATGTTTAAGGGTAAAAGGTCGTCCGATTTTGTTAGCAGAACACCTACTGACCTTAAATTGTAAATATCTGTTGACGCTTCAGCATCAAACTACATTTGGATAAAGAATTTCATGTAATTATTTGCTGCCACTCTGACGATATTTTCAACAATTTTTTTTTCCAGTCACCGTTTAGATCTTTTCCCTTTTTTGAGTAGGTGATAAAAACCAACTGGAATGAAATTGCATAAATATTAATTGTGATTCTAAAAACTGATCTGATCTTTACAGTGACCAAAATAATAATAATAATAATAATAACCTTCAACCCATCGTAATTTCATTACATCGTTTTGTAGCTCCCATTTGTGTCCACCAAACAGATTACATGTTTGTTGCAGATGACGTACGGCTGGAACGCATGTACATCAACTGCAAGTGCAGCTTGGAGCGGCTCAAGACCTCGGTGGAGGCGTATTTCTCTCTGAAGAACAAGTTCCCGGAACTCCTCATGGACAGGGATCCCGTACCCATCATACACCACTGCAAGAAGTTCATGTGAGTACTTTGCTGAAACATCGTGATAAACTGCTCATTCTAAACGCCAACAAAGCGGCAGTGCTTTATTGTTTCTTGTCCTCTTCATGTTCCATATTTTTCTCAGTTTTATTACTGTTTCGAATATAGCGTGCATAAATGAATACCGTAGGTGTTACTGGTAAAGCAAGTAATAGTATTCCATTGTAAGACCATGAATACTTCTTAGTGACACAAAGTCTTACTACACTGAAGCTTACACAGTATTTGAAGCTCTTCTTTCTTTACTTGAATCCAGTTTAGATCTATTGACAATGGCAATGTTATGCTTTAGGATTTTTTCTAATTTGTTTAAGAGGAATTTTTTTTTTCTTCGATGTTATGATTAAATAGCTACTAGCTTATATTATTTACTAATGTTTAAGGAACTGTATTGGTTTTGGAAATACATCGTCACGGAAAGAGGAAATCTCTGTGGCTATGTAAGTATCGAATCACTATCGTTTTTAATGTACTTACAGTGAAATTGTTATGCCACTTCAGAATACTTGTATATACGAGTACAACACCATAAGTCTCAGAACTTTTGTGTTATTGATGTTACTAGATGTATTATTGCATTTCGTCTAAATTGCATCAAGTTTCATGAGGTTTCTGAATGTTGCTCTTAGTTATTCGAAATAGAATCTTCCAATAAAGGACTCTAGTTCCCAGTAAGGCTCAATTATCCAATGCATAGCTCGTCTGATGCCTTCTGAGGTCAATGACATAAGCATTTTTGTTACAAAAGAGCCCATGTGTTTGTTCTAAAGATTATCAGGACTGTTTGGACGCTCAGTGGTAGGAAAAATTTTCATAATCAGGACTTGTGCATTGAGGGTAAGAGGTTTGGTGGTAGGCAGTTCCAAATTGTGTTGTGAGATTTGCTTTTCCCTAACGTATGGTTGACAAAATTCTTCTCGGGTTTTCTCGCTGCCTTCATCACGTGAGATGTCATAGCGAAGCTACCATTGCGACGACAAATCACCGACAGTCGGTACTGTGTCATCGCAGTGGTAGCTTCACTATGACGTGCCACCTGATGAAGCCAGTGGAGCGAAACGTTGTGGTCAGAAGATCTTATTCGGCAGTATATCCGAGAAGAATTTTTGTTAACCAAATTGTAAATCAGAGTGTTTGATTAAATTTTAAACTTGTCCGCAGATCGATCCTAGTGGATAAACAGTACCCTCGGAAATAGGGGGCGTCCTTTAACTACGTGTGGTGAAATAGGGGGTGGAGTTCCCACGAAAGAACAATAGAGGTAAAAAATGGTCCACAAACGACGCGGATGTTGACTTAAGGGGGGGGGGGGGTTAAGGTCTAGAAACAACGTGGAGGTGTGTAACAGCCCTCGGAAGGAGGAGAGCTAAAAAAATATAAAAAGTCTAAAAAATCTTCGAGGTCAATCAGTAGGGGCACGGGGGTCCCGTCATAAATATCACGTCATCTTAGGGGGGGGGGTTTGTAAAGAATTAATGGACATCCCCTTAGCATTTGGGAGGATGCAGTTTCAAATCCCATACAGTTATCTTCATTTCTGTTTCCCGTGGTTTCCAGAAATAACGCAAGTCGAATTATTGAATGTTTCCTACAAAAGGTCACGGTAAATTTTTCAGTTCTTTGTCTTCAGTCCTCTCTCTCTGTTATGACCACCAAGTCGACGAAGTGTTGTAATACAACGGTATAATATCGGTGCTATGGATTGCTGAAGAGTTAAATGGAAGCGATAACAAGTGCGCGTGATTAGGATCTTGAAGATATAAACTAAGTATTGGTGTTTATAACGTGACGCGGGGAAAAAGAATATAGCTGAATAAAGTGGAAAATGAATAGCATAATACAGTTTTTTTTTTTTTTTTTTTTTTTGTTTTTTTTTTTTTTTTTGTTTTTTTTTAGGGCAGAGAATGGCAGGCATATTAGCCATTGAGCGGTTACTCTTCGAGGTCATTAGAAGCGGGATGTGACTGGGGACAAGGAACGAATTCGGCCATGGCCTTTTGAAGGAAGCATTCCGGCATTCGCCTGAAGTGATTTGGGGACACCATGGTAAACCCAAATCTGGATGCCCGAACGGGGATTCGAACCGGCGTCCTTCCCAATGCGAGGCCAGAACGTTAACTGTTCACCCACCACGCTCGGTTTGGGCTTAGGGCAGAGATGTGACAAACTTAGAAGATAAAATTGGGATCTTAGATGAAACAAAACCATACAAGATCACTGGGAAGCCTACAGCTTGACCCGTAAGACAAAGACGTTAGATCTCCGTGAGCTGTGAATTTAAGTTCGTAATGATTTGTGTGCAATAACAATGAGACAATGGCTATTGGACAGTTAACTTCACCGTTGCCAGAAAATGAATAAAAACTCTGTGCGTGGCAAAAAGAGCCCATACTAGCTTAGTCTATCAATCGTTAGTTTTCAATGTACAGATTGAAGATCTACATGGTGCGGGCTCCAAACTTAGCGCGTATGATGGATGTTGGATAGAATACCGCTACCAGGCAATCATGTAAACTATATTAATTCTCTCTCGCAGACTAGTGGAAATCGAAGGTAATCTCTTTGATGAATGTTTGTATTTCCGAATGTTGTAAATATGGGTAACTTTGCTCTTGTGTGAAAATATGTAGAAAGAGAGAAGTAGTTTGAACCATTTGGTACACAGATAATTAACTTAAGAACATTTGCAGTGTTGATTGTATAAATTTGTACAAAGCAATTTGTATTTAATTGTTGTAATGTAAATTCCCTTCTGTTTCTAATAATTAATTTCAATAACAGTGCTCACTGAATAATTAGTGATCTGCAGAAACGTCAATGAAAATGAGAGAAAATAATGATTAAAGTAAAATGATGGAGGAGAGAGGGGACGTTAAAGTGTAAATCTATAAGAAGCAAAAGAATTATCTGCAGTACGTTTGCAGTGATGGCATGCGCTAATGTGGCGGGGGTTTTGTTCGTACACTGGAATCGTAAAACTCAACGTCTTTTTCAAGAGTAGAACAGAACGGGCCGGTAGCGGGCAGTGCCATTTTCCATCTTAACTCCACAAGACAGCTACACTGAACACACACATATTCACAGTGCTCCATACATACTAACACTTCTACACTGGAGTAGTCAGTAGGTGACCACTCCAGTTATATCTCCTTATGATTTAAATATGGAGGGGTATAGTAACAAATACAGGCGAATACGGGTTATAGTACACACATTAAATTTTGTTCGGCATCAACGAATCCTGCGCAAAATGTATTGTATATACCAAGTGAGTTTTTTATCTTGAGACAACTAAATATCTCGAAAACTACAAATCCGATCAAAAAAAGTGGGTAATAAAAATTGTTCGTCTCGACGGGGGACATCCGATGATACCAAATTTGACTCCCCACCCCCACCCCCTAGGGGTGGGGGAAGGGGGAGAAAAAAAACTTAAATAGGAACCCCCATTTTTTATTGCAGATTCTGATTCCCCGGAAAAAACTACCCCTATTTGACCCCCAATTCGAGTCATTTTGGTCGATAGATGGCGCTGCATTTCTCAGAGTTTTCTCATTACTTGATGTACTTCCATTGCGTTCACATCGTCGCTCATTTCTCAGAGTTTTCTCATTACTTGATGTACTTTCATAGCGTTCATAACATCTCTGATTTATTTACTTCGTTCTGTTGCACGTGTCAATGAGAATGCAGGCTATAACGTTGCAAGAAAAAATTGAAATGGTCTACATTTATGGAGAATGTCGCAAGAATATCGATAATGCTGTTGATCTTTATGCTCATCGTTTTCCAGACCAGCCTCGATCGCGCGCTTCTTTTTACCGTATTATCCAACAGTTCACTCAGGAGGGAAGTGTGCACACAAACAAACGAAAGCGGCGAAGGACGATAGCTGGAGAAAATAACGAAGTTGCAGTTTTAGCTGCAGTGGCTTATAACCCTCACATTAGTACTCGACAAATAAGTCGTGAATCAGGAATTTCTCAGACTACTGTTTGTCAGATTTTGCATCGTAGAAAATACCATCCGTTCCATGTTTCGTTGCATCAAGAACTTCACGGCAATGATTTCGATAATCGATTGACATTTTGCCGATGGTCGCTACAGAAAATACAAGAAGAACCCCATTTCTTTGCTCGAGTACTGTTTTCGGATGAATCCACTTTTACTAACCACGGCACCATTAATCGACACAACATGCATTATTGGAGTGTGGAAAACCCGCATTGGTTACGCCAAGTTGAACATCAGCGTCCGTGGAATGTAAATGTTTGGTGTGGGATAATTGGGGACAAACTTATTGGTCCACATTTTATCCATGGACATTTCAATGGGGAGAAATATCAACAACTCTTAGAGGACGTACTGCCAACATTGCTTGAAGACGTACCCTTAGACGTGCGACAAACAATGTGGTTTCAACATGACGGTTGTCCAGCACATTTTGCTGTAAGATCGCGGGAAGTGTTAGATCGTCTGTACAATCGTCGATGGATCGGAAGAGGAGGTCCAGTGCCGTGGCCTGCAAGATCACCAGATCTCACTTCGCCTGATTTTTTTTTATGGGGATACTTGAAGAATGAAGTTTACAGTGAAGTGCCAACAACGCCTGAAAACATGATTGAACGAATTACCAACGCTTGTCAAAAAATCACGCCGGATATGCTTCTTAGTTGCGTCGAATCATTCCAAGAGCGGGTAAATAAATGCATCGATGTCGGTGGTGATATTTTCGAGCACTTGCTTTAGAATTGTTGTTAGAAACAAACACGTGAGAGGCGAGGGGACTCACCAAAAACAAGCACCCCGATGGTGAGAGGCGAGGGGACTCACCAAAAACAAGCACCCCGATGGTGAGAGGCGAGGGGACTCACCAAAAACAAGCACCCCGATGGTGAGAGGCGAGGGGACTCACCAAAAACAAGCACCCCGATGGTGAGAGGCGAGGGGACTCACCAAAAACAAGCACCCCGATGGTGAGAGGCGAGGGGACTCACCAAAAACAAGCACCCCGATGGTGAGAGGCGAGGGGACTCACCAAAAACAAGCACCCCGATGGTGAGAGGCGAGGGGACTCACCAAAAACAAGCACCCCGATGGTGAGAGGCGAGGGGACTCACCAAAAACAAGCACCCCGATGGTGAGAGGCGAGGGGACTCACCAAAAACAAGCACCCCGATGGTGAGAGGCGAGGGGACTCACCAAAAACAAGCACCCCGATGGTGAGAGGCGAGGGGACTCACCTAAATCTAGCACCCCAAAGGGAACAGAAAATTACTACGTCCACGTCGTTGTTCCTGGGTAACGCAAAAAGTAATGTTTGACTTTCGCTATCTGCTAAAGAATTTGCATCAGTGCATTTTGAAATAATGTCCATTCCCATCCCTCAAGTTTGGAGGTGGGTGGTGTTATTGAATAGTTTTTGAAAAATATCAATCACATTAACTTGTATTTTGCTGATCTGATGTGTATTTCACGAGATATCCTCATTTTTAAATGAATTTTTGCTTATTTTGATTTTTGTCGATTGCAGCGCCATCTATCGACCAAAATGACTCGAATTGGGGGTGAAATAGGGGTAGTTTTTTCCGGGGAATCAGAATCTGCAATAAAAAATGGGGGTTCCTATTTAAGTTTTTTTTCTCCCCCTTCCCCCACCCCTAGGGGGTGGGGGTGGGGAGTCAAATTTGGTATCATCGGATGTCCCCCGTCGAGACGAACAATTTTTATTACCCACTTTTTTTGATCGGATTTGTAGTTTTCGAGATATTTAGTTGTCTCAAGATAAAAAACTCACACTGTATGTGTGTGCACCTTTAGAAATGTTTATTGTTCGTGATCTGTACTTTCGGCTCGTATATTTTTCATAAAATTTCATGGTAGAGTTCAAAAAAATAATAAATAAAAAATAAAAAAAATTTGTAATCAAAGGAAACCAAAATCTGTTTTATATTGTCTGGGTGCATTAATTCCATTATCTTTTTCTAATCGTCTTTCTATTTGGCATTAGTAACACAAAAAAGAATTAATTTCATGGGGATGGTTAGAATGGTATTAAAATATTAAAAACTAGCTGATACCCGCGACTTCGCACGCGTGGATTAAGAACTTATTTGCCGGAATTGAATATAGAAAATTGTTAGCAACGAAGGATTGGTTCAGTATTTTTTGAAATTATAAGACAACTTGTGTTATTTATACAGATAATTTTTCAACCAAATATAGACAGTATTTTTCTACTTGTTTCAAACGATAAATGTGCAAAGTTTCGTCGAGATCGGATGAAAACTGTTGATTTGTATGAAGAACAAGCAAACAAACATACATACAAACATGTATATATATAGATAACCTTACTTATAACAAGGAAGAAAACGTTTTAAGCACCAATTCCAATAACATTTGCTAATCTGTACCTTTTAGCACATTTAATAGAAATCATATTTCCTTTCGATATTTTGTATGCTGGTTGATAATGAACCGCCTGATGGTGAGCTGGGTCTCGACGTTTTTCTCTGTGCCTTGCAGTACGATGTTCCCGATGCCGCGGCTGACGCCCGAGTGCTGCCGCGTGGTGATCGTGACCAACATCAGCGCCGACCCCGAGCAGTATGACGCGCAGCTCATGTGCAAGGCGATACTGCTGTGGTCGGAGCTCATGCTGCAGGAGGACTACTCCCTGGGTGACGTCATGGTCGTAGACCTGAAGAACGTGGTGGCAGGACACGTGGTGCGCACCAGTCCCAGCCTCATACGCCACTGGGAGCTCATCTACAGGGTCAGTGGCTTGTAGCTTTCCTCTTCACAATATCAGGTATAATTCATTTACCGTTCATTCCATCGATAATCTGCCAGGCTACTACAAATCAGGTTAGGATGAAATATTAACATCATACAAATTATTATGTGTTCGAACTTTCGTACTCTTCTATTTAGGTTGGGAGTAAGTACAAATTATTTCTTATTTGTTAAAAATCTCGTCATTATTTTCGAGACAGTGGGTATTATTTACTGACTATGTGGCTCATGCTAAAATTTCACGAAATGTATACGACGTATAGCGAGGTTGATGGTTTGCAGCAATATGAAAAAATACCGGTTCATTTGTAACAATTGCTTATTTGTCAAATGAAAGAGTTATGTAGCAAAACGCTTACAATGAGTTACGGAGCAATTAGAAATGATTAAATGTTTCCCTAACATAAACAGTATTATCCCAAAAGATCCTCCTTCTAGAAAACACAGTTTATCAATATCTGTGTAATATGTGGTGCTGCTATCTAACTCCATATCGATGCCAGCGATGCCTACCATCTTGATTATGAACTATCGCATACTCATGACCTTGATTGTTCATAATTTTGGCCATTTACAGGTTGATTTTTGAAACATTCCTTTCTTAATTAATGATACGTTATTTAGCGATTTTGGAGATAAGTATGGCTCATCAACAAATTCTAAAACTGAAAACAAATAACACAATTAACAGCCAAGAGACAAAATGAATACCCTTGGTAAAATAGAAATATCTTATATTGCAGAATTAGCATGATACAAGAAATTTGAAACAAGAGGGATAGTTTTGTAAAATCGGAGAACATGAAACGCTTATAAGTTGATGTCAATCAACAGGGACGTTTTAGGCCGGGAGAAAATTTGATAGAAGTGAACATTCATTCGAAGTATATTACCATCACAGTACGGCAACAGCGACATTGGAAGCAAAGTCACCTGTATTTCAGATCAGTGAAACCTGATGCACTCACAGAATTCGTTAAGTCAGCCACATACTTTTACGCGAGTCCTGATCTCAGAACTAAATGGGTTATCTGAATGTTGCGCCAGTCTCTATTTTAAGATTTCTTGAGTCTTCTCTTAGTAGAAACCACAAAATTTAGCTGAGGCATACAAGTACCACTCCCATCAATGCCAGGATACCAAGATGCACTCGCTATGAAGTCAGTCTCATGTTATCTCGGAGAGAATACGACCATCCAATCACCGGAAGACTCATTTCATCCTCATTTTGCTACACCTAAAACAAATTTATAATAATTTAAGAACTTTACCATAATTTAGAGTTCTTATACGCTACTTCTAACACACAATCCGTCGCATTATTGCACAACCTCTCATTCGCTCGCCAGATTCGCGTACATACTTTTATATGAATCTATTTCCACCTATGTAAATTTCCCAACTCTTGTCGTAGTTGCCTTTTATCTCCCATACGTGATTCATTTCGACTCGTCTTGACGTGACCGTTTGGCTTGGATCTAATCTCTATAACAAATAATGATTTGACTTGAGGTAAGAAATCTCTGCCTTTAGAAGCCATAGTTCCTGAGCTTAAGTACCCCCAGAGCTTACATGATACCAGAAATGCCCTCTCTTTATGTTGACTGCCTGCTTTATTGACTGATATCAGGGATCACTGACCTCCTATACTCGGCAGTGTTCTCACAAAAATAAAAACATTGCTCAACATTGTCGGCGTCCTATCTCGTATGCGTCTATACTTGAATTATGAATATTAAATACATTTAAATATGCAATATCGTCTCCATCAATGTCTAATGAAAGCAAAACGTTAAACAACTGAGCCGTGCGCGGCTCTCTGTCGCTAGGCGGTTGTTTCATATCGCTAACTTCTCCGCTAGGGCGCGCGGCGGCCAGGTTCCGGCCATCTGGTGGCGATTGTCATCTTTCGCCGGCCGATAGAGAGCGCTGTGAATGTAAGTGCCCTCTATCGGCCCGTAGAGAGGATTTAAGGGGCGACCCGGCTCAGGAATGAGGTCAGTCTCTGCGGTCAGTCTCGCTAGGAAGTGGAACAGTCTGAGGAGGAAGTGGCGGTGTCGGAAGCGGTAGTTGAAGAAGGCGACGTGCTCCATGCACGGGCAGCAGTTAGGCGGAGCAACGTGATACTTGGCCGTCGACGAGGGGTTATTGACGGTGCCTGGTCTGACAAGCAGTTCTGAGTGGCCGTAAACAGTGTCGTCGCCTCACATGCCCAGACTATATGGCAGTTTGGGGTGTCCTCGTAAAGTGTGCGCTTTGGCACCTTCTGGAGCAACCTGTGCCTTCATGTTCCACGAGTGGATAGACTGTTAGAGAGTTCGTGGTATTCAGACAATTCAACTTCGTTGTATTTTCTGCTTCCCCGGTGCAATTGGAGATTTTCTGTTTGGTGTTCGTGCTTGTGTGGGACAATCTATGTCACTAATGGCTGTTCTTTCACATGAGGGAAACAGTGTATGTATGTTTGTCTGTACCCTTGAGGGGTGCTGAAACATTAAAACAGACCAGTGTTGGTTGAGCTCAACTGATATAAGTGCCTTGAGAAGCTCGATCTTTGGAAATCCTGTTTAGGAACTTATAGCACCGGATATTCTACCATTATTAAATTATTGTTTAGACATAAGTAAATTTAAGTGTGTAAATCCTTTGACTCTTGGGCCATCATGGATCATTAAGGCCAACTAGTATTGTTGTTATTTAATATAAGTACATACTTGGGGGAATTTTAAGTAACCGATTGGTAATTAAGCTTATTACATGATATAGTGTGGAAATCTTATGTTGAAGTTGTTGATATTGTTGTGTAAAGTTGTATTGTATTTGGTGTTTATTGTAATAAACAAGACTGAGACAATTGTAACCATGCGCCCACATGCTTGCCAACCTAACTACCACCTCTAATGGTAGCAGAGTGTGGTTGCATTGGGTAGTCTCAAGTCTTGTTGTTGTTGTCATTTCGGATTCTCTATGGAAGGCACACGTTTTGCAGGGTGGAGTTACCTTAAGAAGGATCAGCTCGAGTATGAGCTCAGGATTAGGGGATTGTCTGACGATGGTGGTGTAACAGAACTTATTGAACGTTTGCGTACTGTCGGTCCTGCTCCGGTTACCGTTCCGCCAGAGCGGATTGGGGAGGTTTGTGATGCTGTTTCCGCTTGTGTAGTGGGGTTGCAGGAGCTCGGAAGGAATGTGGCCTTCCTGAAGGAGAGCAGCCCAACCAGACGTCAAATTTATAGAATTCAAGCCCAGCTTAATCATTTTAACGATCGTCTGACTGATTTAAAAACCTTGAGATTAGATAAAGATCAACTTTCTGTTGTAAACCAGTTGAGTGCCGAATTACAAACATTGTTACTACAAGTTAATTCCCTGGGTCTAGAGAATGACACTTGTGGTGATTCAGTAGAAGAGGTAGCAGTAAGAACGGTGCATCCTCAGACACCCCAAGTGGTTCCCGAGTATCAGGCCATTTCGAATCAATTTGCCAAATTGCCTAATCCTTTGGGTGTGTTGTTAAGAGAAGTCGAGGAACTTTCAGTGGATGATATGAGACAAATTGAACATTTATTATGGCTTACAGTTCGGTTTGAGAGGCACGCCGACGCTCTTCAGGTCCCTCAACATAGTGTTTTAGCCTTGTTGTATCCTCTGGCCAAAGGTCCTTTGGCAGATTATCTTGCGGAGATTGTGCAAGTAAAAGGGTCATTGAAGGATTTAAGACAGAGGGTAATTCGTGAAAAAATACCAATACGTGCTACTGAGAGAGTTGGAGAGAGTTCATTTTTGGAGAGTGCAATCCATAACAGAGTCATTAGGAGAATTTGTGGAGAGAGTTCGTATGGCCGTTACAGCGTTGCAAATGGATATTTCTGAAAAGGATATAGTTGCCAATATTGTTGAAGGTCTTCGTCCTGAGGATAGGGCTAGGGCTGTGTTTAATATAAAACCAGTGTCCTTTCTGCAGCTTAATCAGTTGATTACCTCGATTGAGGCCTTGCGACTTGTCGATCAGCAGAGAACAGAAGCCAGAGCACAGGTTATTAAGAAAGGTGAGAGGAATTCTAGGGGTTTGCGTGCTAATGATCACTATGTTGCAGGCAAGTGTTTTCGTTGTGGCGCTGGCGATCATTTCGTCAAACAGTGCCGAGTGCCAGCGGTGCGACGAGCTGATACCTGACATAACGCCTCTCAGCGGACAAGTTCCGCTGGTAATAAGTATTGGTGCAGTAGTGTTCGTCCAGGTGGGGTTGTTAAGCGATGTTTTCGTTGTGGGTCTGGTCGACATTTGGTCAAAGAGTGCCCGGCGGCCAAGCGTCAATTGAATGGGAGTTTAGCTGGATATAAAAGGAGCCATTCACGGCTTAAAGACCTTCATAAACGTATTGTGATTCCTAACACGTCTCATCTGCCCTTTATCTGTGCCACTATTAATCATGAACCTGTTTGCGTTCTTATTGACTCAGGGAGTTCCTTCTCTCTGGTCGATTATAACTGGTATTTGGAATTTCGTAACATCTGTCGCTTGCCTGCACTCAGACCCCCTCCGCAGGGATGTCGTACGATTAATGGTCAGAAGTTGGGTCTCGTAGGAGTGTGTCGCGTTCGGGTGCGGGTGTGTAATTACACCTGGCCTTGCGATCTGGTCGTCACAAAGGGGTTATCAATACCCGTTATATTGGGAGTTGATTTTATCAGAGCCACTGGTCTAATTATGGATTGTAGTTCGAGCACTTTTCATTTTAAATTTGATCCACAACATCAAATAGCTCTTTGTTCTTGTCGTGTCTCGTCACGGGTAAATGCCGTCCTTACTCAAGTAGGTGACTATAAGGTGGGCCATCTGCCTCAGGATCAAGCTCGTCAGCTTTTGCAAATGTTGGAACAATTTGGAGATGTTTTGGTGGACAAATTGGGAGTTACTCATCTTATTGAATATAAAATCCACCTGTCCGATGATGTGCCGGTGAGGCAGGGGCCCTACCGTTTGTCTCCCCCAAAGATGAATTTTCTGCGAAAAAGGATCGATCAGATGCTCAAGGAGGGAGTTATCAGGCCCTCCACTTCACCCTATGCTTCGCCTATGTTCTTGGTTCCCAAACCTGAGAAAGGGGATTACAGACCCGTGGTTGACTACAGGGCATTGAATCAGAAGGTCGTTTTAGAATCTGTGCCCCTGCCTGATCTTCACAATGCTTTTACCTGGTTCGCCGGCGCCAAATATTTTTCTGTGTTGGATCTGAACCAAGCATATTACCAAATTCCCCTGAGTGAGGATTCGAAGGCAGCTACTGCATTTTGCACGGATTGGAATTTGTTTGAGTTTAACCGTGTTCCGTTTGGTTTGGCCACTGGGGCCGCAGTGTTATCCCGTCTCCTTGATAGGGTCCTAGGAGATCTTAAGTTTCGATTTGTATATAATTATTTGGACGACGTGGTGGTCTATAGTGAATCCTTTGAGCAACATATGGATCATCTTAGACAAGTCCTAGTTAGGTTCAGGGAAGCTGGTCTGACCGTCAAGCCTTCAAAAATTACTTTAGCCTGCCCGCAGGTTTCCTTTCTGGGGCATCTTGTGTCATGTGATGGCATTAGAGTGGATCCTGATCGCACCAAAGATCTCCGAAATTTCCCCCCCCCCCCTCGTAATGTTAAGGGTGTCGCTAGGTTTATTGGTATGGCCAATTATTTTCGCCGTTTTGTGCCTAATTTTGCCCATATCGCTGCCCCGTTGAATGAACTTCGTAGGAAAGGCTGCAAATTTGTGTGGGGAGCTAGCCAACAGGCTGCCTTTGACGCGCTAAAATCTGCGCTTACCAATCCACCTGTTTTAGCCATTCCGGATTTTAACAAACCCTTTGTGGTACAGACGGATGCGTCTAGTGCTGGCATCGCGGCCGTTCTTTTGCAGGACGGTGATCAGGGGAGAGCCCCGGTGGCTTACATTTCCAGAAGGTTGGCTGGTCCGGAATGTAAATACTCAGTGTACGAGTGTGAGGCTCTTGCTGTTCTCTTTGCCTTGGAGAAATTTGGATTTTATCTGGAACATCGCGAGTTTATTCTGGAAACGGATAATCAAGCCTTAAGTTGGGTCCTGGCGCGTCCCCGTAAAACTGGGCGCATAGCGAGGTGGGCCGTCCGGATCTCAGCTTTCCGCTTTTCGGTGCGACACATTCGGGGGGCTGATAACAGCGTCGCAGATGCGCTTAGTCGCATGTTTGAGGAGCCGGAAGGGCCCTCGGAAAGCAGTAATCAGGGTTGTGACCTGGCAGGCGGCGTTTTGACTGAAGTTCCCTTATTGTTTTCTGACCTCCGGGTTAAACAGAGATCTGATCCCTGTCTGGGTCCCATTTATCAAACTCTTTGTAAAGGTGAACCATCGCCAGGTTTCGTCTTGAATAAAGGTATTCTGTGTCGTCAGGTAGGAAGAAGAAAGCAACTTAGAATATGTCTTCCTAGTGAGTTAATCTCGTCTGTTTTTTATTATTTTCATCATTCTTTGGCCGGGGGCCACTTGGGCGTACACAAGACCATACACAAGATTCAAGAATGTGTTACATGGCCTGGATTAATAAAGGACGTCCGCAAAATGGTGGGGGAGTGTCGTATTTGCAATATGTCTAAACCGGACACTGGCCCCAAGAAAGGCTATCTGTGCTCTCTGCGGGAACAAAACCCTATGGATAAACTGTTCATCGATCATGTCGGGCCACTTCCCCGTACTAAACTGGGAAATAGGTACATCTTAGTGGTGGTTGATGCATTTACTCGTTTCTGTTGGCTTGTTCCTGTTCGGACTACCTCCACCTCGTGTACTGTAAGTCAGCTCCAAAGAATATTTGCCTGGTTTGGACCTCCTCAAGTCATGGTGAGTGACAATGCTTCTACATTTCTTTCTCACCAATTCAAAAGGTTTTGTTTTTCTCAGGGTATCAAACATGTCACCACTACCCCCTATCATCCTGAACCTTCCTTTGCAGAACGAGTGAATCGTAATTTGAAGGCCGCATTAATTGCTTATCACGCTAATTCGCGTTCCAAATGGGAGGAGTCCATCTCGTGGATTAACTTAGCCTTTAATTCTGCTCGTCATGAGGTCTTGAAGGCCTCGCCCGCTAGTCTGATGCTTTCTTTCCCGTTGAATTCCCCGCTGTCCAATTTGTGGGACATTAGGGAACTCTTGCCTGATAGGATTAATTCACAGACTGTCAAAGATAATTGGGATAGAGCTCGTAAGAATATTAAGTTGGCCCACGAGCGTCTGCGTAAAAGGTATAACACCGGTCGGGTTCCCTTTAACTACAAGGTCGGGGACGAGATTTTCGTTCGTAACCTAAATCCTCAAGGCGGCGTTGAAGGCGGGCAATCTGGTAAACTGGCCTACAGATTCATAGGCCCTTGCGTTATACGAAGAATATTATCGCCCGTTAACCTGCTAGTTCAAGATTTCAAATCCAGAAGACTGATGAGGGTACACCTGTCGCAGGTTAAGTGTAAGGTTAGGCCGTAATCTCTTGATCTCCCGGGGTCTAGCTTTGGCGGGGGAGGTTGAGCCGTGCGCGGCTCTCTGTCGCTAGGCGGCTGTTTCATATCGCTAACTTCTCCGCTAGGGCGCGCGGCGGCCAGGTTCCGGCCATCTGGTGGCGATTGTCATCTTTCGCCGGCCGATAGAGAGCGCTGTGAATGTGAGTGCCCTCTATCGGTCTGTAGAGAGGATTTAAGGGGCGACCCGGCTCAGGAAAGAGGTCAGTCTCTGCGGTCAGTCTCGGCTAGGAAGTGAACAGTCTGAGGAGGAAGTGGCGGTGTCGGAAGCGGCAGTTGAAGAAGGCGACGTGCTCCATGCACGGGCAGCAGTTAGGCGGAGCAACGTGATACTTGGCCGTCGACGAGGGGTTATTGACGGTGCCTGGTCTGACAAGCAGTTCTGAGTGGCCGTAAACTGTGTCGTCGCCTCACATGCCCAGACTATATGGCAGTTTGGGGTGTCCTCGTAAAGTGTGCGCTTTGGCACCTTCTGGAGCAACCTGTGCCTTCATGTTCCACGAGTGGATAGACTGTTAGAGAGTTCGTGGTATTCAGACAATTCAACTTCGTTGTATTTTCTGCTTCCTCGGTGCAATTGGAGATTTTCTGTTTGGTGTTCGTGCTTGCGTGGGACAATCTATGTCACTAATGGCTGTTCTTTCACATGAGGGAAACAGTGTATGTATGTTTGTCTGTACCCTTGAGGGGTGCTGAAACATTAAAACAGACCAGTGTTGGTTGAGCTCAACTGATATAAGTGCCTTGAGAAGCTCGATCTTTGGAAATCCTGTTTAGGAACTTATAGCACCGGATATTCTACCATTGTTGTTTAGACATAAGTAAATTTAAGTGTGTAAATCCTTGGACTCTTGGGCCATCATGGATCATTAAGGCCAACTAGTATTGTTGTTATTTAATATAAGTATATCTTGGGGGAATTTTAAGTAACCGATTGGTAATTAAGCTTATTACATGATATAGTGTGGAAATCTTATGTTTGAAGTTGTTGATATTGTTGTGTAAAGTTGTATTGTATTTGGTATTTATTGTAATAAACAAGACTGAGACAATTGTAACCATGCGCCCACATGCTTGCCAACCTAACTACCACCTCAACAACATACATGTCAATTATGCATTATGGGTGAACATTTGTTTGAAGGAGTAGTAACGACTTGACAGAAATTCTAGCTCCCCATAAGCTTATCTTCCAAAAGTGTTTATTCATTTTCAAGATGTGATAGGGTAAAACCAATACAGGCATGATTTGAGAGGTTATCTCTTATAGTAATCGCTGTTTTTGTATTGCCTGATCCATGAAGAATTTGTTTGATATGAACATCACTGTGAGCAATCATATTCTTTAATTGTTACTTCATAATCTCTATGCAGTTCGTGATATTGGTAAATTCTTGCTTCTAGAGTTCGGAAGTTTAGCCTCTAATTAAGTATCTTACTCGAGGAGCATTTGACAGTCACTATTTGTTTTTATGAAGGCTTTCATTATTTTAGTAGGCACTAACTTTTTACTCCGAGGGCACCAGGTGCTCTCATCATGCATGTGATTTCTGTTTCCCAGACACCTTCAGGCAAGCGTAACGTTTTCGAACTTCATTGACGAGTCAGTACGATAAATAAATATTAATTAATGTAGGTGGTAACATCAAAGTAACCAAAACATAGCTTGATGTTATTGACAGTTTCAGCATTTGCATACCTCGAGTTCGGACTGAATGATGATACTTCATGTTTTCTTGTTCTAGCTTGCCGGCTCATCGAAGTTAAGGTGATTAAAGCCGGAAGAGACTAGGGGACAAGAAATGGCGAAACAATCCCGGCATTCCTATGGAGTGAATTAGGAAAACCTTGGAAAACCGTAATCTAGATGGCCAGATACCAGGGGTACTTGAAACTTGTTGTAATCATAGGAATGTTCAGATACTTTCGCAATATGCAAGCAGCTTGTACCAACAGTAATGCTTCGCAGTTTCCAGCTTTATTGACACACGTGAGCTTCCATCTGGCCTTGGTGACGACCTCTTAAGAATGTTGACTCAGTGTCAGATTTCATAAGGCTGAGATCGTGGCAAACTGCAGAATCAGCGTTGTTTTAGATGTTATATCAGACGGAAGACTATTTATTTTACGTAATGGGGTGTAGATGAAACGATTTCTGTTTTCGGGAAAAAATTTAAGAGCTTTACTTAATGTAATTCTGAACAGTCAAACAAATATTCGGCGAAGATAATTTGTTAACGACCAACTGTACTACAATTGCAGAGTCAGGTTATTGAGCTATTAGACTAATTCTCTTTAGTGAAAATGAAAATAATTTATACTATATTACAGTGGCTGCTCGTGGTTTTTATAGTGGGGAAGGCTGCGAATCTTTTATCCCTGCAGTCAAAGTCTCAATGGCGAGAGTCCTACAGAATTTTTTGCCCTCTACAATTCTGTCTCAAAATACGTATTCTTGGCAGTTCAATCTAACGGACATGTGA
Organism: Vandiemenella viatica; assembly: GCA_031002005.1. Classification (NCBI taxonomy): domain Eukaryota; kingdom Metazoa; phylum Arthropoda; class Insecta; order Orthoptera; family Morabidae; genus Vandiemenella; species Vandiemenella viatica. Next base: position 156,256,639 of record JARYHS010011408.1, on the reverse strand, counting down.
AATCCGTCAAAATGTACCTAAAATAGTAGCAGTAAAGATTGTATCAATTGTTTTTATTGGAATTATGTTTTTCACCTTTGCATGAAAATTTATAAGTCTGTACTACCGTTCTCTGTCCAAGCATTGTGATTACAATTCGTAACAAGAGAAACAGAAAAATTCATTTTTCACTTCACAACCACACAGTCACTCAGCTGCATCATACATTGCTCTGCTGAAATTGCGAACATACCCTTACCGGGATATGCAATGTTTTTGTTCTTGACTGATGTTAAGATCGGTTCTAGGCGCACTAAGATTATTCACTTTAAGCTCGTGTTTCAATTTTTTTTTTTCTATTAAATTGCAGACCGAATTCATATTGCGCTTTCAGATTGCTGGAAAGCTTCAGCGATTCTGAAAAAACGAAAATTTAACTCACAAGATTTCAGGCTCAACCGCGCAACACACGAAAAGAAACTTCCAAGTAACTCACTTCCTCATGCAACTTAGATAATGATACGTTTCGCGCGCTTATTTCATCTAATCGTTCGACAAATTCTCGCTAGATGGTAAAACTTATATCACCCTATTCTAGTGCACTCTAGCGGAATGTTTACAAAATTACTGTACCGGTACTATAATTTATACAATGTCCAACGCCCGTAACATAAAAGTATCTTTTACAATTTCAAAACATAAATATTTAACGTCGATTAATGACACATGAAAATATAAACTGGAGATACAGAGACAGGGATTCGAGAGTGGAAGTTCAAGCGTTACAAGAAAATCATGATGGGGTTGGTGCCACTACGAACCCATAAGAGCTCTATTCCGTAAAAGAATCCCCCCCCCCCCCAAATCCTCTGCTACATGCAATGTAACGGCGTTCCAAAGGCGCAGCCTTAAATGTACTACCCGTCTGAGAAACATTCTTTTATATCAAAAGTTCTAAAAACATTGACTGACAGTGTTTCAACGTGTGTGGAAAATTCTCGAAATGTTTCCTGTTAATTTAAATCTTGTATTACTCTATTTAAAAACATATTTTAATATATCTTTTGGGGCGCCTCCACCTCAGAATCTTTAACGACGAGCCGCTACTTCTATATTACAATTTTGTGCAGTATCTTTTGACTAGTCTCTTGCCAGTCACTTCAGAGAATACTGCTTTCGTCCTCGGTATGGCTCTTCCATATTTTCGATCGAAAAATATTTCCAAGCGAACAGTGAGATTGTTGCTTCAAAACCTACCGGATTATTTGCTTGGTTTCAGTCCTCTCGCTGTTACAATGAACTCGTCAAGATCGAACCATAAAGCTACAGTTAACAAAATAGATAAACAAAGACTGTTCTGAAAAAATGGAACAAAGAGTAGCCTTACTTGTAAATTACATTGCTTTTCAATAATTTTGGTGAATTGTCAATTTCTTAATAAGAAATCATTCCACGTTATGTCTATATAATGAACACCAGCTAAGCATCTGTGATTAATAGTCTATGGCTTATCATATGGCACGGTCTACTTTTCAGAGTTTGAAATTACAGTTACCTGTCAGCACGTCTCCAATTGTTTCATACTAATTGAAACACAATTTCAGAGGAAAATGAAACTGGTACACCAGGTTCGTTTAATTTTGAATGTTTTACTATTAAATGGCAATCATGTATGTGTACCTATTAATGGTAAAGCCTGTACATAACAAAAAATTACTTTACCCGGAATATTTCCCTAAGCTTCCATTATTATTGATAACTCCCTCATTCATTACTAAAATGATCTCAGTCATTACAAATTAATAGATCACTATATAGTGCTGTGCTGTTTTTAATAGTAAAACAATTTACTCATAGCAAAATTTTGAGTAATCCGTATTATTACAAATGTTCTGTATTTAGACTATTGCAGCCACTCTGAACTTTTGTGTTTGAGAGTTGTGTTTTAACCTCCATAAACATTTATTGTATTGAATAGCTGTACACCTCATTTCTTAATACTTAATATAGACTGAGTACACTGTTGCACTCTGTTCCCAGGGAGCATACTGTCGGCGGGTGAAAGCCTTACACCTGGTGAATGCTCCAAGAGTAATCGATATGGTGCTAACGCTCGCCAAGTCGGCACTGTCTGAAAAGCTGAAGAACAGGGTACGTGACACAAAATGAACTCTGATGCATTCCAGATCGTTGTCCGAACATTGTGTTATCGCCTTTCTCTGAAGTATAATCAGCAACCAGTTCAAAAAAATCTTCCTAAAAGCAAAGCTTCCCACTACTTTCCCACCATAATTTTTCTGATCCAATTCATTCTTGACATAATCTCTTTCTCAACGTATTCATTAAAAGCTTCGTCTTGAGTTATCTGCTTCATATACTCTAATCTTTGTCTTCCTCTGCATTTAATTCCTTCTGCTGTTTCCTACATTAGCAAATCCAGCATGTTTTAAAATGTGTGACACCATCCTGTTTGTTCTGCCTATGAGATTCTTCCACGAAAGTTTTTCCTCACTTTAGATATATTTTAGTTGATACGTGTAACTAAATATGCTGGACGTTACCATTCATATAATTTTATTTTTTGAAAGATAGACCTTATCCTAGCTGACAATCCGCTCTGGGACCTCACCAAAGATGTGAAGATCACCTCTAGTGAACACCTGGACGAAAGTAATTGTTTCTGACATAAAGAAGAATAAACCGAAGAAAATTAAAATCGATAGAATCATCAAGAACAAATTATCGAAAATCGTAGAATCAGATAAAAGAGAGAAATATATTGAGCAAGTAAAAAATAAAATACCAATAAATAAATTACTGTCAGTGAATGAAGAATCTAAAAGACTAAAACGGTTATGGTTAAAGCAGCAGAGAAAATCTGTGGTCGGCACAGGAAAACAAGAAAATATAGGGAATGCCTTGGTTGAATGAAATTACCAAAAAATAAAGCTATCAGAGTCGGCACAATTTTAAGTAAGAAAGGTCGGAGATATCAAAAACGTGCCGTCGAAGATAAAATCATACCGAACATGGAATTTAAGGGCCTGGTAAAGAAAGAAAAATAGAAGGCTAAACAACAGTTAGCAAATAAGGTAAAGTTTGAAGAAAAAAGAAAATCAAGAAACTACTGTGTATTATGAGAAATAAAAAAAGCCTCCCAGTGTATAACAGTTATAGCGAAAACGGGAATATAGCTCATAATGTCGACAAGTCAGCAAAAGAAATGCAGTCATATTTTGACAAGTTGCGTAACAAAAATACAAACTGCAGCAAATGTGAGGAAGCAGGGAGACAAAATTTCTGGTGTAGTACGAGTGATATTTCCTCCGCAGGTATTGATGAATTTAACGTGGATATTGGTTTGAATATAATCATAACGCTAGGGCAGTCAGAATGCACTAGATGTACAGAATAATTGGAGATATCTGGAAGAAGAACAAAATACCAGACGATTGAAAAAATAACTGATTATTCCATTATTCAAAAAATTTGTCAAAAAATTGAGTTATTTATTTATTTATCTTATGGCAAGAAAATTTAGTTGAATTATAGTGGCATAGCACTTCTCTCCAAAGGTCTGGGAGACGCTGTTGTAGTTTACACAAAAAAGTTATGATTTTCGTCTAACAGTATGCTAACGTATTTAGTACTCATTTGGTGTAAATTCAACTTACTATTCAACTGATTTAATCTCTCTCTCATTAATGTGTTGTCCGGACCAAAACGGCACAGTATTCTCAACATTAATCATTAGAAGTCCCTGCTTTGAGAAAATTCTTTCAATATTTTCTGTGGTATGATCAATGTTGAGAAAAATCAATGATTTCAAACCCTGTGGACAATACCAGCTCATCTCGAAACACAACAAGCTTATATTCTCATTCTTTCGTGACTATTAAAAAGAATCGTTTAACTATTAACTTATGTAAATATAAATTTATTTCTTACCAAAAATGTGCCCAATAAGAATTTTCTTATGTTTAATTAAGTCCACTTTAAAAACTAGGTGAATATGAAGAACAAACATTTTTAGACATTAATGACTGATATTCTTATTTTGGGATTCTAAAAAATCTAGAATGAAAAACAAAGTTCCTGTTACTGGTTTTAGACATGATATTGTAACCACAAGGAAAGTTTTCAAAATGCAGTGCAAACCTTAATAAGAAGGAAAGCGGTTGAATGCAGTACTATACCGTTATGTTAGCTCAATAAGTAATTTAAAGGGCTATGATCTTAAAATTAAATTCAACTAGACAAATTTTTACTATGGAAATTAGCAACACAAGATCGAGTAGATATCTATATTCAATGAGAAAACTGCAAAAAATTACGTAATTGTATTATTTTTGTATCTCTTTCGTATTTGCGCTTAATGAACTCTCAAAAGTTCCCCTTTCTCTGTCCGTCATTATTATTAACTAACGCAAACTATGCCCGCGAGTTCTTTCACGCGTAATTTAAGATTTATTCTTTCAGTTAGTAGATATACGTTCATATAAATGCCCTTCCTAGGGAAAGCAGAGGTATAGCCCCGTTTTTCCCCCTCTTTTTAGGGATCTCCTCCTCTCATTCTATATTTTGGTTGTACGCAAAGGTCTTAAACAACACCTTTGGCACATCATTTGTTTCTACTACCCCTAGAGACTCCAACTATTTCGGAAGGTTTTGCAGTCGACGATGAGTCATAAACACACTTCAGCATTGTTCACATAGTTTACGGGACTAATGTGTATATTACAGATCGCTTTATTTGCGTGTATGTAAATGCATAGACTCTGTCACTGAATAAGTGAATTAGCAGCTACTTTAATTATTTCACATCGTGTCGTTGCCACATCCAAACAAGCAGACACTAACGTGACATTAAGCTTTAATTATGTACAATTTCACTGAATTGTTGGTTATTGCATGATCCGTGCACACACATAGAAATTTCCAATATTTAACAGTTTCGCCTCTGTATCATGAACGTAATATGATACAATAAGCCATCACTATGTGCAGTTACACAAAAATCCTGTCATTAGTTTTTGTGTGAAGCGCTCGTAGAAATTGCAAAATTTAGTGGTTTGGCCTTTTTATCGTCAACAGTTATGTTACTAATCTATAAAAAAATAGTATCCTATATGCTAACTGACGACATTTGCTATCGCTTTGTGACGTTTCATTGAAATGCGTTAGTTAATTTTTGCGACATGTGCGCATAAATGGACATATTTACCAAATTAACGGTCTTAACCTAACTCTAAAAGTATGGTGATTGGAAAATGTAGGAAAATATTAAGTTAGGAAGAGCTGAATCAGGGAAGTAAGATCGATCAAATATCTTGGGAGTATGATCACCGAAGATTTGAGGTTCCATCAAGAGATAAAATCTCGCATTGCCGTAGCGAAGGAAGCATTAATAGGAAAAGGAGGATACTAACTGGAAAAATAGACAAAACACTTAGGGAAGGACTCAGCAAATGTTTTGCATGAAGTGTGGCTCTTTATGTGGCGGAGACATGGACACTGTGACGAGAGGATGAAAAGCGGTTAGCAGCATTTGAGATGTGGATGTGGAGGAGGATGGAGAAGATAAGCTGGGTGGATAAAATAAGTAATGTTGAAGTGCTGGACGGAGTCAGTGACAGCAGAAAAATTCTCCAAGTAATAAAAGAGAGAAAAACTGGATGGGACACTTGTTGAGAGGGGAGTGTCTGATAAAAGACGCGTTGGAAGGTCTAGTCTGTGGGAGGAGAATAAGAAGAAGAAGGAGGTACAAAATTATAGACAACATCAAGGAAGACGGCAACTACATGGATCTTAAGAGAAAGGCAGAAGATAGAAGAGCATGGAGAGCAGCCAAGTGAAAACCTGCCCGAGGACAGAAAACTGATGATGATGATGTTCCTAACTATGTTGCTAATCTGTAGGAAAAGTATCTTGTGTCTATACGGTTACGTAAGATATCTTAAGTGTTGTTTTGTTAAAATCCATTCATTAATTTATGCGTGTTGCGGCAAATAGACAAAAATTTCAAAGTTTGCTGTTTTGGACCATATAATGGGGAAGTATTTTACTAATATGGATAAAATGTATACTAACCAGTAACGTAAGCTATCACTACTTGCAGCTTCGTTAAAATCTATCCATTTATTTATAAATGGTGCATTAACATACAGACAGCAGATGTAAGTTTCTGAAAAGTGAAATCAGTTGCTTTAAATTATCTGAAATGTTATATCTGTAAACAGATCCATAAAAGACTTTGCTTCTCTTGCAAGCAGTTTGTGTATGATCTGTGCATTAACTTGATGTGCAGACACCTTTCTATTCGAATTCATTATATAGTTTAAATATCTCTGTTTGAAATTTGAGAATTAATTCACAGAATTAATAAATCTTGTACTGTGTTTTCTAGTAAATGAGTTAAAAATTCTTTGACTGCGTTTTCCTTTAAATGAGTTTTCTTTTAAGGTTGTAGGTGTTTAAGATCTTTCTCTCCTTATGAACAGGAAAATATTCTTTTATTCCTTTAGATCTTTAGGTAATTTTAATTTTATTCAGAGTAGATTCAAAGTATGTATGTGACAATATTTTATTTTCTATTCTGCAGCTTTCAAGAAAATATTCCACAGGTGTGACACATTTGAGCGATTTTAATAGAAGAGTTTTCTTCTTACATGTTTAAATATATTTGGTACCTTCGTTTTCCTCCTTTGTCTCAAATAGAGGTGAATTTTTGTCGGAGTATATTGAACAAAAAAATTTGTATACAGTAACTTTATTTTTTTGCTAACAGACACTACAGTCTTTTGAAAAGAACGAAGCTATGGATCTGTTCCTACTGCCCTGCCGTCGTTCTTCTATTGGTTTGATTCAGCTCTCCAGCTCTTTCTATCATGAACCAGTCTTTTCAACTCAACGCATAAATAACTACTACGAACTTAGTTATATACATCATACAATCTCTACAGTTGCTAACCTTCATCTGTCCTCTCAGTTAACGTACTGCATGATCTTCTATGTTTTTAAAAAATTACTGACCATCCTGTTTCGTCTTTCTTGTGAATTTCTTCCACAAACTTATCCCCCTGCATAGAATATATATAAATAAAGAAAGGTTGGTTATTTGGTTCTTTAGGTGTCAACTTCATATTCTGTCAAATGTGAACTCATCATTAGCATCGTCTTTGGTGGTGAGTGTGACATTTGAAGTTAACATGTTAGTCTTCACATGAAGAAATACTAAACATCAAGTCAGTAACTGCAAATCACTAATTTCGAATATATTATTTTATGTTTTGTAGGCTAGTGAATTTTGAACAGAATTACTTGTTCACAGATCATGACACACCTGCCCAACTCTGACACACTGTTCGATCACGTAGACCGGAAGTTCCTGCCGTACGAGCTGGGAGGCACGGGAGGTCATGCGGAGGAGCTGGCAGGTCAGTGCACTTTGCATACTTACATAGATACATTATTATTATGCTTAGAAACATTACTGTAAGTTTTACATTAAATTTGTCCCTGCTCCAGGCAAATCAAGCGGAAACCTATAATATGGTTATTCTTCACTCCGATATGTTACTCCTACTCTTTGAGATTACACGCGCCTGAACCTATCTTTTCACCTATCTCCTATCTTCCACTGACTCCTGACCTAACTGTTTTTCATATTAGTTACTGGAGAAGCTTTACGGAGTTACCAAAAACAACAAATTTTGCTGCACTCCTCTGCACATCATTCATCTTTTTTATGTGCTGCTTTTAATGTGAGTCTTACCTATCCGGTAATACTCATGGAAGAGTGTGTCCAAGATTTTGAATCCCAACTCCCTCGCTTTCCTGGCAAGTTACCTCATCACCCGCTCGCCTCCCCCCCGGTAGTTAAGGTAATTTGAAACCTATCTCTGCCATCTCCATCCTTCTGCACCTAAGTTTACTATCAAATGATGTAATAAGACACGTATTTATATTTAATGCCTTCAATAATCATTTAACCCTGCAATTGTGATAGCAAAAAGAAATATGTTTCTGTGTTCCAAACTGGCTGACTATTTTTACATTTAGCTTTATTCCAGTGAGATATCTTGTACAGATCCGCCTGCTTCTGCTCGCCGTTTCAACTTATTTCAGTCATAGTAAACATCGTCGTCTGAAAACGATTTAGCTTCTTACTGTCTACCAACAACAGAATCATTCATTAGGATAAAGTACAATGATCAGGCAAAACATTATGACCACCTGCATATTAGTGTGCTGGTCCAACTTTGGAGCGCAATACAGCAGTGATTCGGCATCGCATGTATTCGAAAAGTACTTGTTAGGTTTCCGGAGTTGTCTGGCAGCAGATTTCTACGCACAGGTCACCCAATTCCCTTAAATTACGTGCCGGTGGTTTTTGGGTGCCGCTTCTGGGAACGAGCATCTCGGAAACGGCGAGGCTGGTCGGCTGTTCGTGTGCTACTGTAGTGAGCATGTATGCAGAGTGGTTGAAGGACGGTGAAACCACGACTGGGCACAAGGTGGTGGATGTCAAGTCCTCATCACAGAGCGTGGACGTCGGAGGCTAGCACGTTCTGTAAAGCGGAATACGCTTCGATCTTTGGCAGATTACAGCAGAATACAATTCTGGTGCAGGGAAAAGTGTTTCGGAGCACACTCTGCTGTAAGATCTGCCTCAGATTGCCGCCTATCCCGCTTTACAGAGCGGGCAAGTCTCCGAACTCCACGTTGTGTGATGAGGAGTGGACATCCACCACCTTGTCGCCCAGTCGTGATCTCACCGTCCTTCAACCACTCTGTATAGATGTTCACTACAGTAGCATGCGAACAACCGACCAGCTTTGCTGTCTCCGAAATCCTCATTCCTAGGCACCGCGCCCACAAACCACCAGCCCGTTATTTAAGGGAAGTGCGTGACCTGCGTGTAGACATCCGGTGCCAGACAACTCGGGAAATCTAATAAGGACTTTTCGAATCCATGCCACGCCGAATCGATGCTGTATTTCGCTCCAGGGATGAACCAACATACTAATAAGCAGTTGGTCATAATGCTTTGATTGATCAGTGTATAACACTCGAATAAACACTAATATTCACGAATTCTTTCCTTTACTCGGAACTCAATCATTAAATTACCAGACATTAATTCCTAGCTCATTACACCTGATTATTGGCTTTGCTTTTTAACTCCTCTTTTTAAAGATTCGTTATGTTCACATTATTCTTCGGTGTCTTCATCTGCAATCAGTGCCCCTTCTATAATTTATCAGTTTCATAATACCAGCAGCTTCTATGGCACTGTTCAAACCATATCACAATACTGAGAAGCTTGCATCGAAACTTTAAATAATATCTTGCAACCCTTCCCCCCCCCTACCCCACGCCCCTTGTATAAACCCACCTGTCAGCCACAACCACAGATAATCGTCATGACAGACTTTATGGATGTCAAAAGAGGAACCTTTGCTTTCCTATTTACCAGCCATGCTTCCCGTTTTCACATGATAAATAAGATGATTCAATATCTCTTGCGAAATAAGCCAAATGATAAAATGGATTACGCCAACATGTAATGTATACTATACAATAAAATTGTAGAAATGCTTTGTCTGCACATAACATTTATTTCAGTAAGAGTAACTAAAATGTTCGCTACCGATGACAGAGGTGCCAAAATGTAAATTTAGAAATTTTTTGTCGGTCTGTATGTTGGAGGATTATGCAAAAAATAATGGATATATTGTAACAAAACTGCATATAGCGATAGTTAATTCAGTAATTGTGTTATTGGATGCTTTTTATCCAGATTAGCAACATATTTCCCGCTGATACAGATGCCAAAAATATCTAAATCTGTAAATTTTAATTTCTCATCTTTCTGTCAGCGAATCAAGCAAAAATTAACGAACGTATTTCAACTAACGTATTTCAACTTAACTTCGCACAGTGATTCCATATGTCATCAGTTAATCTATACGATACTTTTTATCTAAATAAATAGTTCTCGATTACATAGAGGCCAAAACAATAAACTATGGAGTCTTTGTGTACGTGTGCACACTTCATGCTGAAATTAATGAATGGAGTTCAGTGAAACGCACATGTTGGTGATTGCTTATGTTATCAGTTAGCATGTAGAATATATTTCATCCATATTAATATCATATTCCATCAATGACACATTTTCATGGTCTTGTGCTTCTGTTCCATTGTGTTCTTAGAGGTTCATCGCGGGTTATTCTGGCCCCGGCGGCAGTGGTTTCTGGATCAGGACAAATTCACTGCGGACGAAAGTAGACGACCCATTGACTCCAGGAACATTGGAGACCTGTTCGGCGTGGAGGGATCTTTCAAGAAGCTCACAATCGACTGACAAGGGTAACATTAGGTTGTGCGTGAAATTCACAATCACACATATAGTGTGCCATGTACTGACTCCAGATGTTTCTGTTTATCATACATAGTTGTTGATTTTTTCTTTATATTTCTGTTCTTCGTTCATTTAATTTAAAAAATACGAAGACTTTAAGATATTTTGGCATTCTTTTATTATCAACTTACATGAATTTCTTAGTTTACGGGTAAAATCCGGCTTTCCTCGTCTGAAACAAATCTGAACAATGGTGATAATGTTAAATTTTGGAGGGTATACTATTCATTTATTTATCTGAATAGTGGTTTAACTTCTAATTTCATCATCAGAAAACAGTAAAAGTTTGTGACTCTGTATTAAGAATACTGTACGATTTAAATTAACTTTAATGGATTTCACATTTAACAGATCTCCACAGAAAATATGACTGAATAAACGTTAGCCGATAAGACTCAGCTTTTCTGATGGACGAGTTAAGGGAAGAATATGCAAATAAACCTAGATTAAAATACCAATGACAATCTCATTAAATCCAGAAGTAAATTCCCTATCCAACCAACATTAAAGAAATCACAGGAAAACATTTTATTTATTGCTTTTACAAGAATTAGTCTGTTCCAAAAATCTAGCTTATTTCTCATAGTTAAATTCTGAAGCTCAATAATTTTAGCAGCAATATTGAAACACCCTTTCATAAATTTTCATATGTGTTTGTTAATGAAATTTATGATCATTGCTTCGTTTGTCCTTCCTGATAAACTTCATTTGAAGTAAGTAAATGTATGACTTCTAGTCCTACCACTAATTCTAACTTCCTGTCTTCAGTGTTCCAGTACATGGCCTTAAGAAATTGTCTGTGATGTACAACTTCGGAGAATTTCAGAATGAAAACCTAATTTACAAATTACTTCGAAGCTGAAATTTCAGTGTTAATAGAATTCAAGTTAAGTTATCAGCAAAATATCGCTAATGGAATAGTTACTATCTAGTCAGTCATCGTTTTCTAAAAGAAATACGTCGCTAATGAAATGATTCCTTATCTATACAACTGACATAAAGCATATTAATTAAAGTCAAGTGATGATGATACAATACTTCTATATGTAATTACAATTCCACATAATTCTAATTTCTTTTACTGACTTATGTCAAGTAAGTGTACAATCTATTATGTGCACTAACAATGTTAAAATGTTTACTAGTTTGCTATTGTATTAAATTGTTTCCTCTCAGCTAGTTTAACATTTAGTTGGAAACGTTTTTCTATTAAACATGCTTATAATTGTCAGATGTGATCGCTGATTCATGTACATCTTGTTGCTTCCTAAGCTATATTTACTTTGACGGTAATCAAAGTTACTAATTAATAAAGAATACTACTATTATAAGGAATGTGATGCTAAGGCAAAAAGAGGCTAACATATTTACGCGCTCCTGACAATTCAACATTTCTTGTCTGTTACTAAATTTCACGCACGGTCAGAGTTTTCGGTTTAGTAATTGCTATTTCAAAGATATGAAGATATTACTCTTACTGTTTTCAGAATATTTTTAATCTCCAATATACAGACAGGCGAGGTTACAAAAAGAATCTTTATTTGTTATGTTTTTTGCTTTACTCTTACATTTAAATCATACTACAGACCTAAGAGCATGAATATAGAAGTGGTGTAATTTTTTACTCGAAATGAATAAATTAATGCACTTGCCTCACAAGACATTTGTTGTAAAATATATCTCTTTATCAAATTTGTGCATTATATTTGTCAGAATCATTTAGCTGTAAAAACAGAGATGTAAAAGCGACTCTAGAAACATGGAATTTGGAAAATTAAAATTATATTAATCAATATTAAGAACATTGTAAAGAAATATATTGAAGTTTCATGTGGCACCAACATATATTAGTAGAAGTCTAATGGAAAGAATGAAAACACCAATGTATCAGTAATAAATTATTTAAAGAGGGGAGAGATACAGCAAGGATAACGTCAAGAAAGTTGTGTGAAACCAAGAAAATTAGAGGAAAAACAATGTTATTATGTCATTTGTATTAAGGTATTGATTCATAAATTAGGAATAGTGTATTTCCACACACGCTGAAATGAGTGGTAAATGCAAATAAAATTACCACGATAATTTCGTCCATTTTGTTATTGAGTTGAGCATATCTTTATTTGATATACTGCCGTAAAATTTGTCATTAAATATAAGAAATACTTATCATACACACATAAACTCTAGATAAGGCATTACTTTTCAAGAAATCAATTATATGAGTAAATCATTTAAACTATTTAGAAGAAGAACTAATCGCAACATCTGCCTGAAATCTATAATCGTTAAATTGCACTATATTTATGCAAGATGCAGTTTTTGAGTAGAAGAATCTCTGATGTTCCCAGAATTTACCTGCGTGGCCACATAAAACCGAAATCAGAATAGCTGATAAATAGAATGAAGCTGGCATCTTTGTTCTTAACTCCCTCTACTTCTTGTTCTCTACTACAACATTTTAAATCGCATGGTTAAACTGCCAACAGGTTATTTTTAAGTAATCCTGAAACCATGTCAAACCACAACATCGATTTGTGAAAAAATCCTATTACAAAAATTATTGTCGTCTGTTATCAATACGATAGTACAGTATGGATAAAGAATTCTATTAAGTTAAAAATGTAATGAAATACACGTTGTTAAGCTTACAGTCTGGAGTCTCGGGTAGTCAAAATACTTTATATGTATAAATAGAAGAATCTTTTAGACTTTTTTGTGATTTTCTCAATATTACGATGCAGATATACAAGTAAAATAAATAAATAAACAGTTGGTTTCAGAAAAATTATTCCATAAATTGTTGTTTAGTATTATATAAATCATGTTATGTTTTAAATAAAAATTCTTGTATCTTTTAGTTCTATTCAATGTGTTCTTCCTACGAGTGTAGGGAGACTGTTGAATGGTTTGATCGAAAAATCATGAAAATCTTTTAGTTGACAAACTGAAGCACTGCTAGTATATTAATATGCAGTCTCAATATAAATAATTTACAAACAAAGTCAATAACTTTTATGACAAACAAACATGAAATTTTCACAATTATACATTCAGAAGGATGCATCACCAAGTTTAAGAAAAGGAATCAAAACCCTCGTATAATTCGCTATGATAAATACTTTCATAACAATATCCGCAGCCTGAAATTTATAAATACGTTGATGAAGTGTTTACGTTTTGACAATATTATTTACACAGTGTATAGTCTGAGATCTGAAAGTTTCCACATTCAAAAGAAAATCGTATTATTGTGGCATAAGAGAATGCTGATAATTCCCTGAAGACCTACTAAAAATTGATCAAGTGCTGAGCCGATAGATCGAACACAGGGGGAATTGCCCGAACACAATGCGGAATGACTCACGTAATCTGGGTACTATTACGATAAGTGTGGACGTGAAATACGTTATAAAACCAATGCGGTATATTTTTTTAGCGAAGTTAATAATTTATTCTAGTAAAAGCTCATATACTCCCTTAATAAATAAATTACACTTCTGCTCCCCGTTAAGTATTCCATTCCGTTGTATTTTAACCTAATTCATTAATTCTGAAAATAAGCGACATATACAGCTTAAAATGAAAGGCACACCACGTTGAGCCCTGGTGCGTTCATTTACAAAATCAATCATCAGGAACTGAAGTTTAGGATCAGGGACTCTTGAGAATCTCGATCTATACCAGATAGTTAATTCTAGATACCCTGGCCGATACCTTGCCACTAAGCCACTAGAAGATGAATATGAACCGATAAATCTCGAAACGTACTGTGCACCATATATATATATATTAATCAGACATGTACTAAAAGAAGGTAGTTAACTTTATATGAAAACATTTTATTCACGCTGTATTATTAGCTTTATGAACATGAACATGGAAACAAGGTAATAGTTTTCAGTGTTACACTTCTTTGTTCACTGGTAATTATTTAAAAGAGTGAATGGTGTGTGCCTTCACTCCCGGGGTGTTTCCTTTGGCTGGTGGGCTCAGTCGATGTCTAGCTTCCTGAAGGAACCGTCGAGGCCGTACAAGTCCTCAGGTTTGCGGCTGTCCACCGGCCTCTTTGACTCATCCACTTGCAACTCATCCTGACCCAGCAGCCAGTCTCGGTGCCTGCCCAGCCGTTGCCAGGACTCCTCTGAAGTGGGAACATACATCTCATCAACCTCTTGTAACGATGTAGCTATAAGAATGCATCTGTATTTAATGCTTACGCAATCAGAAAACTGTAATGATGGGCTGTTAAATATTAAAACAATAATGTATACTGCATGCTTCATTATATAACAATTATTTCAAAACAAACAAACAAACAAAATGATTTCGCAATAAATGTCATTGATGAGGAGGGAAAGTCATCTTTGATGGTAAGAAATATATCACTACTTCAGAAAAGTGCTGCTTAGACAAAACCAAATACCTGATTTTTTAGAGAAACATTTGTTTCTTAGAAAAAATTATTTTGTTTCATACCGATTCCGAGTCTTCTGTACTACTTTTACCATCGCTGTTGCTGCCTAATGATCCAGAGGAATACATCTGATTTTTTAAAAATCTTTTGTAACAGGGAAGAGATTATGATTCTTCCCTGGCAATAAAAAACTGATCATACTTTTAGCTGCAAAAAAATTGGTTGGCTGATTGAGATTGAATGAAGGTGACATTTATGGTAGAGTGGACATTAATTTGTCTTTAGTCATCTTCTTATAGTCACTTAAATAATTATATAAAGCTATTTTCACTTTGCTGTGGGAAACTATGACGTCTGCCATCCAATAATCGAACCGATGTAATGCTTGTATTGAGCGCCGATGACCAGTAAAGAATATGAGTATAAAACACAGTATGATACATATAAACTGACTTGTGATATCTAATAATGAATCACATAATTGCAGGAAACTGGAAAATTATTTTTAATTTTGTAATATGAAAATGGGGTGTTCTTTAGAAGAAAGACAATGTCTCTTTCGATTAGAATGGCAGTACATGCCATCGTGTATTATATTGCACCGTCTTGTGCGATAGAGCAGAAACTAAAGTTCAAGTACATATTGAAGATTAGGAACCTTCTAACAAACGGAACTTCTTTTCGCTAACTAGGAAGTTGGTGACGTCATTAGATAGTAGCATGTTTCTTCTTCGGCATATAGTTGGCAACCTTTAATTAGTGATAGCATTACACCACATACACTTGTATCTAGCAACATGAAACAGTTTGATCGATTTTTCTGCAACATATAAAGTTTTTTTTGATGGTGGGTATCTAGTTTCCTGGCTGCAATTGCGCGTCACGACTTGAATCGAGGGGGGTGGGGGGTAACTCTTAAATGATACAGAGGAGATGACTTGACCCTGCACTGAATACCGAACCGTTCAGGCCTTCAAATCGATTCACTTCACTGGTATTTGCTGCAGTATTATCGATATAAAAGAGAGCAGTAGGAAATATTTGGTTTTTGGATTCTCATAGATGATTCAAAATAATGAAAGAGCGTATGTCACGACAATACAAAACCGGAAATTGCATCACTGCTAAGCGAAGAACTAAAGGATAAAAACTACCAGAATTTATCACATTATTCCTATCAAATATTAGTAAATTAATTGTTATAATTTACACTAGCTTTCCTGACCCAAGAGCAAGAAGGCAAAATGATTCCTTACACATCAATGGGTGTTATTTATGAATATCAGTATTTTCTTACATCAGTGTGAACAAAATAGGTCCACTGAAGAAATATCTTGTAATATCCCATAATTAATACCATTTTAATGAAAATGTGTGGTGGATATCAAAAAATTATTCGATTTTGAGTTAGGATTCTGCTTTTCCTTATATTTTTTGAATTTTTATCGAAGCAAATTTTTTTGTTACTTTAAAAAAAAAATTCATGCAATTGCTTCCCCAGCGACAGGTTTTTTTTTTTTTTTTTGAACCTGCAGAAAGCAGGAAAAGGATCGCAAATGTAAGAATCCGAACAGGCATCTTCCTTTCCCATAAAGGTTAGGCTGAAAGAGAGGTATGTAACCACGTACTAAGAAATATTTGTGATAGCATGTTTACATCAATTTGGTGAACCTCAGACATTGTAGAAGTAAAAGTGCTATTGTTGCGAAAGCAATCATTTTGTCTAGATTATTTTCTGTTTTAGCATTCCAATTACTTGTCAGTTACAAAGTTGTAACTGTGTAATATTAATGATGACTACATCTACTGTCGTTTTGATATATTGCACTCAAATATTGCTAAAGATATCAACCCAATTTTGGACAGTGACCTCTGTCGATGGACCAATAGTAATGAATTGACAAAATATTTGGTAATAAAATCACGCATTCATTTAAACTTGATGATCAAAGGAATGTTTATAATCCCATACAAACAAACCAACTGCGTAATTAATATTACATCTTCATTACAGGATGAAAGTTTACTATGTAAATTTTACCATGTAAATCAGCTACGTTTCCACCGCAGCCACCCAGTTGATCCGGTAAGGATTCTCTAGGAATATACTGAAGAAGTGCATCGCTTCCAGGAATGTGAACTATTATCTGAAACAATTTAATTGAACCAAATTTATTTGGGTTGACAATACTGCTTCCTTACGTAAGTAGAATAATACCTCACAAGATATTCCAAGAAACTTACATGAAGAATTAATTACGTTTGTTAGGAGCTAATGGATGTCTGGTGGCTACAAAATATAAATAACCAGCATTTTCCGGCTGTTTCGCACGCGCGTGAGCCCTGGTGTGTATAGAAATGCTTTACCTTTTTATTTTAGTGCCAAACGTTAACGCGGAAAAGCAAAAATGTAATTTTGATCTGAAAACTTTCCCTTCTCTTAGTTAATACCTTCGATTCGGTTTTCATACAAATGTCTGAAAGTTTATTTTTCCTTTTACATTTTAACGCATTATTTAATATATAAAATTAAAGCTACGCGATAAAGTGTTGATATTAATACGTAGGTATGATTATTGTGTATTAATTAGTATTAATAATAGTAAATAGTATTATATCGCTAAGCATAAACTATGGCTGGAGTTATAACTGTGGTCACAATAAAAAATATCTCAGTTATGAATGCTGATACGGAATAACAAAGCAACATGCTATCAATTTTAATATCGATACTAAGCACAAAGATGTAAATTAAACATGACAATTAATTTCTTTACGCTTACTGAACCGATAATCTATGATGTAGTGATTTGACTAATGCATTTCTTTCATTATAATTTACTATATGTTAGAAAACAGAAGCATTAAAAAAACAATAAAACACAATACAGAGAGTAGTAGAGTCATCTTAGGTCAGTATCACTTCAAGTACAAAAATGTTTATAGTAAATTAAATATTATTTACGCTCATTACATTTGACTCACATATTTAATTAATTTTAATGTATAACATTTCAGAAAACTGGAGAAATAAATAACCAAAGTCAATAATAAGAAACAGGTTCCAAAGAATAGTAGTAAGATCTTTTGTCAGTATTTTCTGAGAGGAGTGGTATTATTCAATACGGAGTGATCTGTGGCGCTCATTTTTCTCATCTCAAAATGATTATAATTTCTTGCTCTTTTCTACAGTAGCTTAGAATCGAGAGATATTTTCACAGATTTTATATTAGACCATAAGTTTTCAAAATGTGAAAACAACAGCCCAATTTCTGCTGTAATTTTTACGTGATGCCATTTCAAATCCCCATACACACACAGCCCGCTTTCGGAATTATAGGAATAATAGATTATAGATGAAACGTTCTCGGGAAACTAGCGGAGTGAGAACGATTGTATAGCACGAGTTGAGACGGTTATATTCTCTCCCGAGAACATTTCATCTATATACAACACCGAGAAAGCCTCATTCCACTCTTATATAGTATAGATTATGTTTAGAAGTACCTATAAGGCAATATTCCTGAGCCCCCCCCCCCCCCCCCTCATTTTTAAAGTACAGTTTAAACGATTTTATTCCATTATGAAGTAAATTGTTGTAAATCAGAAGCATGTGAGTTTTCAGATTCAGTACATGTAAGAGTCTGCATATAAAAATAATAATATTGGCCTTACTCTCCATTTGTTTTCGGAGAACCTGCAGGCGAAATGAAGCGAACCCAAAAATGAATACGACATTTGAAACTCATTAAATTATATTCTCGTGGGAACTCAATTAAGTAAACAGGGTCGACTTTTTTCTACCACAACGTATAAGGTTAACCAGAAGACTGAAGCAAACTTTAAATTATTTTGCAGTGGAAAATAAAGTAGTGAATTAACATAAAAGTTATTACCTTCAGACCATCTAAGATTACCAGGACTTTGTCAAAAATACTATTACGTCTGGCTCTGAAAATTGTCTCTATTAACCATATTCTTTATAAAAATAACAAATACTAAAAGTACTTCTCTAATTTTTAAAGTTAAAAAGCAATTAAAGCAGACATTTTTATTTTGAGGTTATTTTACTACATACTAATATCATTTTATTGAAAGTGATCTTTAATCTGGGTATACTGTACCGATGGATGAGACAGGCAATATCTACAATAAATTTGATTGGAATTGTATGGCGCAAGTGGAAATGTGTACAGGGATGA
Source organism: Vandiemenella viatica (assembly GCA_031002005.1). Classification (NCBI taxonomy): domain Eukaryota; kingdom Metazoa; phylum Arthropoda; class Insecta; order Orthoptera; family Morabidae; genus Vandiemenella; species Vandiemenella viatica. The sequence goes on along the minus strand of JARYHS010011408.1, from coordinate 156,237,618 downwards.
ACAATCTTGGAGAATGTGTTCTAGCTAGCCTGAAAGCCTGTTAAGCCATGATTTTTGTGCCATGAAACTGCCTTTTGACCTACCACATCCATAGTTGACTAGTTCATTAGAATACGGAACTATAATTACATGAATCTTGACTCAAACTTCGCCGATTTTTTACCACTCCACGCACTGCTAATAATATCTCGTAATATTCCTACATTTTGTCTGTGTGTCAGTATTACATGTCAACATTTCGGCCAACCTGAAAATTTAATATCATCACGTAGCGCCACACGGGAAATATGTTAACTATTTATATCAACCGAGGAAGCTTTTAATTGTTTACCACATTTGGTTTCCTTCTGCAAATTTTCAAGTTCTTTTCCTCTGATATTATTTATGAAAGGGTATTTGTATATTTATATTTGCTGCTCAATCTTTGAAAAGTAAAACATATTAATGGGCAAGAAACTATGTCGTTAAACTGCATTTTTTACTTGGCTTCTTCAGTTTCCGAATGTCAGCATAATTAGAGCTGAGGATTGCAACTCCATCAGGATAATTGTTACTGTTAAAGAGATTCCTGGGGAGCCGAAATCTCACTTTCAATCCTAAGATTTTTCACTGCAAGGTCAAGCAAAACATACATATATCATATCCATACAATCGTCGGACTCACCCTCTTCCTGATTTTTTCTGGTAGGGCGTATTTGCAGATGGAAAGCAGCATGTCCATCACCTTGGGAGGGTTGAGAAAGTGCACGGCCTTGACTCGCCGACAGTATGCCTCCTGTAATATAACCAAAACGTACTGCTCTTCTAATAAACATGAAAGTTTACAAATCAAAACAAGAACAGCGCTCATTTTATCCGCAATTACATTACTTAACTGATAAATTTTCAGATATACAACAGGTGCAGTGTCTGTGTTTAACAAATCGTATATGGCATACACACCAGTTAATACTTGTGAGGGACTAGCCTGCGGAAACATATATTTCTGGGAGGCGTAAGGAATGCGTACTGGTGGTATAATGTTCACACTGAAGCTGCATGCGAGTATCAGATACAAAATAAAAGTACTGCTCAGATGTAAAGCTGTGATTATCTCGCCCTCGATCACCGATGTTTGAGATCCTAAGTAAATACTGAATGCTTACAGTCCAAGGTGACACTGTCTGCAGAGAGTCAGTCGGCAGAGGTGCAGAAACAGAGACCTGGGCGTCCTGAGAAGCATTGCAAGGAATTCGGCTACTTGAAATCATCGGTGAGTTCTAGCAACGAACACAACCAGAGCGTTACCGTTGCATACCTATCTCTTCTTCCAAACATATCTCTTCTTAGAAATTAACGTATAAAATAAAAATAATGTGGAAGTGGTAGTACTTGTTTGAATTTTTGGAGCTAAAACATTGAGTTAATCGGAATAGAAATTTATAAATTACCTGAAAAACTGAAAAGAAATAGGCCTATGGAAGGTCTATAACCGAAAAACAACACAGCTTCATTTTCCCGAATGCGCCACGGTCAGAAAATCCTAAAGAGCGTCAGGTAAACGGAATCTCTTAAATAAATTATTCTAAAACGTCTTTTCGTTATGAAAGGTGGGGAAATCTATTATTCCAGTAGAAGTGAGTAGACTGGATATTTTGCCTCTGATCACATCTAAGAATGGAAAATTAAGTGAACTGAGTTTTATATTAACTGTATCTGTTAACATTTGCTATTAATATTTACGAATGAATTTTCCAAAGGAACTTAAAAACAATTCAGTGAGCTATGGAATGGTCATAGCCGGGCTTTACCAGATAAACGAGATAGTTGCAACCGACACAATATCAGTTACAAGGGTTGAAAACATGTTTAAGAAATCGTCCATATAGAAATTATAGTTGGCCAAACACATTGTTTAAACAAAGGTTTTAAGATGGATGGAAAGATGAAGGAACGTCCAAGACATCCTCAGAAACCAACTGGAAGATCGCTAGACAGATGGGACAAATATATAAGCAGTGTCACTTAAATTAGCTGTAAAAAACTGTTGAAATCCCTTTTGTAATTTTGAGTTTACGAGGCAAAATCTTTGCTTGTCAGAATTTGGTGATAGCTTAATTTGAAGTTTGCAATTAAGAAACTCAAACAACCGCATTTAACCGATAGTCATACTGCTACTACTGACAATCACTATGTAATGGACGTGATTCTTAATTAAAGTAAGACTGATGATTATAATTAAATTTACATTTTATATTACTATTACGTAAACACACAATTTTTCTTTACGAAGTCCTAAATTAAATTATTTTCAAATTACTCAGGTTTTTAGCTCTTAGAATTTTTTTAACTTTTAGGATTTTTTTAACTTTTAGGATTTTTTTTAACTTTTAGGATTTTTTAAATTTTTTTCCTGTAAAAGGTGACTGAATATGGAAGTATGGTATAACGTAATATTAACATAATTTAATATTCATTCAATATTAACATAATTTTATAATTTCTTTCATTTAAGAGGTGACTGAGTATAAAAGTATAATAGAATGTAATACATTCCCACCAAATTGAGAATGATCTGCATTCACTGCAGGTGTTATATTAAAGTCGTACCAGCTTTCAATATCAGCATTGAGACTCAATGGAAGAGTTCATTTTCTCTTTTCACAAAGCAATATAGAGAGTCCTATCGTGTTAACTCTGTAAAAATAATCAATTAATAAACACACCTTCTTCAGACAAGTGTGGGCATACTGCATACATTAATTGTAAAGCTCTTCATTGTGCCTTAAATAAGTGTCTGTGAAGGATTTTCGCGGAAGGAGTTTGCCTTGTAGGAGTAGAGAACGACAATGTGTAAAATATATGAGGTCACTGATTTCCAAAGGGAACTCAACAGGTATATAACATTCTTAACGACAATGTTCCAGCGAAAGGCATTTGTGAGTTTTTTTTTGGACGTGTTGACTTCCTTGCTGTTGTATATAAACACACGAGAACCTCGTGTTAATTCCTTCGTTGTTTGTTGTCTTCACAAAAGCAACATTATGAATTTCTCAGATTTATATTTCGTAGCAAATTAAATCTGTTTAATTTTTTTTATTATTACGTACAACTTTACTGGCGTTGAGACTCATCGGTGTGTTCTTTAGAGTATGATTGTTGTGTTACGACGATTTTTTTCTACGCATTTCCTAATGAAGCGCTTGTGTCATCACAAATATAAACAACTACCATCTAAGTCCAATGTTAAATAAATTATGAGGAGTAATAAGTGATTTATTGGTATATTCGATATTATAACTTCGTCTGTAATTACTTATTTTTATGATCCAGTTTTTTTTCACATCACCAGTAGGGGGGGGGGGAGGAGGAGCAGCAGATCTCACCAGATCTCACCACGGGGTGGAGGTCCAGATTTTCGAGAAACACCACACGTAATTATTGGTCGTCCCCGAGAATAATTTCATGCGGGGATTCTATGAGTGGGTATTAATGCAGCAGAAGTTGATGTTAGAATCTGGCTTGCTCAATAGCGACAGTTTCATTTCAGGTGACATATGTCAGTTATTAAGCAGCAGATTACGAAGTGTGCGATAGGTAACATTTTTGTTGGTGGAAGAGAAGAAGCACGGTTGGAGCTCTGGTGAGCGTGAGAAAGTTTTGTAATCGAGACCAGAGGGATGTTGGAACAAAGTTAACGCATAGCTGTAATGTAACTCATTTTTCAATTACAGAAGTATATTTGCAGTTTGTTTAATTTCATAACAGCATCATTCGTAAACGAATCAAAGTACGTTGCTAGGCCTTTTTGTCAACAGCGAATGACACGGCACAGATGCAGAGGAAAAGGGCAAGACGAATCCACGAACTCAGTAAACTTAGCGACTCCTTGCCGGGATGACGTGAGTGTTGTGACTCAACTTACTGAATCTAATTTTTTTTCTGTGCTTAAAATATGGTATAGTTACGGACTTAAAATAGAGATGTAAATATTTCTTACTTTTGGGAACATGATTAAATTATCAACAATAATACTTCACGGAGAACATGCTTAAGTCAGTATAAATTCATTATCAAATATTCGTATACATTTTTTGCTTAGTTACCCGGTAAATTGTTTCGGCAGCCTTCACGTGACTAACTCCGATGTTAGCGATATGGCCCACATCGAAGTTGAGCAGGTCTATGATTACGATGTCGCCTAGACAGCGATCATCTACGAGCGCCAAATCTGTCAACATCATCACTGCTTTGATGTACATCTCGAACTGCAGCTGTGATGGGTCAGGGGTGATCTCAGTGTTGACCAAGACGCGGTATCCCTCAGGTGTCAGACGAGGCATCGCGAAGATTTTGCTGTAGAGAGAACAGATACTTTTAACAGAGCGGCGACTAACCGTAAAGAATATAATTTTAAATTTTAATGAATTTATTTTCTGCGTCTCATACTGACCTAAAACTCTGGTTGTTGCATCAACAAAGAAATCTAGGGTATGGGATGCTGAAGTGGACGATTATTTTAAAACTTTTTCTGTAGGTCTGTCACTGTTGCTATTTTGTAGGTACTTTTCACTGTCAAAAGTACCTTATTGATACATTAGTTATGAATCATCAAGCGTAAGGTATCTTATATTGTTGGGCCGTATGATTTTTGAGTGAATTTTAGGTTTTTCATTTTCTGGTGACAATGGACATTTTTGTTTGTAACTTCTAAAAATGTAGACATATAATAGTGACTCTAAGGAAATCTTTACATGTGATAAGATTAAAAGCATTAAATTTAAGATGAATACTATGCCAATAAATATTTCGTGAGGGTGAACTATGGGTGGCTACATGTAAACATTGTTGAAATTAACTTTTTAAGATAATGCGAAATACTGAACAAGGTACAATATATTTTGGCAGTTACTATTTACCTGAATAACTTATAAGTATGGAACCAAAGTTGTTAAAAATGGATGAAGCCAATAATGGCTTTTAATTATCACCACGAAGTCGCGAACAGCGCAGGGGAAGGGGGGAAAGATTTGTGAGGCTTAAACTGATCAAACCAACTGTAATTATTAAAAAAAAAAAATAAAAAAAAAACACACACACACACACACTCACCAAAAATTTTAAAATAAGTTTATATCTTACTTAGAAGAAAATAAATCCAAATGAAAAACATTTTATTGAAATTTTAACATTTTATTTGTGGAGCAGGTATCAGCTGTCATTCAGCGAGCAGCATGCCTTCGCGAGGAACGTATTACTACACTATATTTGCTGTTCCAGGCGACACGGGAGTACGTACGAAAATTTCGAATATTTTACAGCTTACAGTGAGGTCGAAGTTGTTTTTGCGGGAGAGAGATTGAAGAGACGAATTAGAATTTAGATAGTATTTTATTCTGTGGCTCGGCCTCTTTGGTAATCGAGGTATATCTCTGGAGCCATAGTGTCGCCTGACAGATTGCATTATATGATAAAATCTTCACTGCTAAAATAATGTATTTTTGATTTGTTGAAATTTTTTTCCTTGCCTTTGCTGCCACTGACTCCAAAAATAAATAATTAATGTATAAACATTTCAATAATTGTAATATAAAACATTGTCAATTTCCACTTACTTTATTCTAAGCGAGGTATAAACTTATTTTAAAATTTTTGATATAAATGTATTTTTGAACGTGCCTTTTATTTTATTTTATTTGTAGAAAACTTATTTTATTATATTTCTAGTGGAATTATACTTTGCTCGTATTTTAAATACAGGTAGCCCTTCTAAACACCCTGCTTGAATGAGACTGCACCTAATAGATGAAACTAGTGACGAAATGGATGATCGGTTAGAAGAAACAAAGAAAGAAAATACAACCAATACTTCAAAAGAGAGTAATCAGCAGCGTGCTCACAGATTTTCACAAATCAGATATTACAAAAGATTGCATCCGACGTAAGGAAAGGTCAGAAAAAGGGATGGTTTGATCTGTTCTTAACAGAAATTACTGTCAAAGAGAGACCTGGTTCCAAGTCGGCCAAATATTGGTACGAAACCACTAGAAAATGGATACCAGAATTTCGAGATTTCGATCCCAAAATCGAAGAATGATTTTTCCGCTCTTTCAATTACGGAATTGAGTGACCTCGGGGAAAAAAAAAACCATATGGTCTCAGTCGGATTGCTTTATTTTTGTTCAAAAATTCGGAATTGAGTGGCCTAAAAAATCCTTTTCATAGGATCTCAATGAAATTTAAGTGGGACCATTTTGAAAGTATACCCTACCCAATTAAAAAAAAAAAAAAAAAAAAAAAAAAAAAAAAAAATGTGAAAGATACGAAATCATACATGAAGCAATACTGCTCGAATTTTATAATCCCAGTTGTTTCTTTCTTTATTATCTATGTTGAAATACACAAACAGTAAAATAAAGCCGTTTCGTAAAGCGATATTTAAGTAATAAAAATAGGACGTTCCTGCCATCAGCCGGCTGTGGGTCCCGTGCTGTAAAAAATTTAGACTAAGTGCCAAGAGAAACAATAAACAAACTACGGAAAGCTGTGCCCGAAAGCGTTTCAAGACTTGGTATCAAGAAAAAGGCTTTATGAGACACGTGCTATGACATTGAAGGGGCCAACGCGGAAGCTGGTGGTTGGAAGCAGTGGCCGTTCGTAGTCTTTTGATATGCAGAGATTAGTAGAGGGAATTCCAGTTAATCCCGATGCATTTTTGTTGTAAATTTCTTCTGCTGATATAAATGTTATCAAGTTCTGGTCAATGAGAAGGAGAAAGGTCATTCACGGCTTCTAAACCGAGCATTCATGTGGAAAGAACAAGGCCTTAAGAGCATTCTGTTCTGAACTGTGATTCTGGCTGGTAATCCAACTAAAATGGGCGTATGCCAGACAGCTGCCTGCGCCCAAGGTCAACAAGCTTTGGCGGGGTGCATAAACCTGAGACGCGAAAAGAGGACAGTGCCCCATTTGACCGAGTTGACGAGGTAGCGATATCAACTCTACAATCGAGCACTCTATGAGACAGGCATTGGCAACATTATTCTCAAATCCCATGCTTAACTCACAGATTTCTCACTTGCTTCTCATCGAGTTTTCTTGGAACAATGTCTGATTGTTGTAATTTTGTACTGTAAAGTTTCAGTTCTGCTTGTTGATCAATTCTACAGTTATAAAATATCTCCTTTCCATTCATAATAGAATATTGTAAGCCCAAATCCGTTCAAACAACCCACATAATATCGCAAGTAATGCCACATGCATTTAGCAACTGTATAAATTCTAATTTAGGAAAAATAATCTTTTATCGGTATAGCGCCCAGTAACGGATAGCCAATAAGTAACGTCCTACAAAGTAGTAATTATAGTGTAGATCACTAATCTCACGATACTGATTGTCTATGCAGTGTAGAAAAGTTAATGTGAACATCTGATTTTTTTAAAAAAATATTGGGCTATCTGATAGTGAATTTAGCTCATCCTAATGACTGTAATAAATCAGCGACCTTATGCACATATACACCAGACTTATAGCAATGATTGGAAAGTACACACAGCTAAGGTCACTTAGCTGCTAAAAGATTCATTAGTGGGCGCGTGGAACCTACAGGAACTATGTAGAGATTTGGCATGCAACAAAATAGTTTATTTCAGATGTACGTATGTATTAGAAACTACATGGCATTAATTTGAGATCAATCTTGATGATTAAGAAGGCACAGAAATACTTAGTGGCAAGTAAAAAGATCGGTTTCCTAGATTTCTTCTCACATAACAAAATACAGTTATAGGTATTTGTGTTTTACTTATCTTTAATAGAAGCTAAATGTGTGAAGTTTATAAATTTCGTTGAAAGGCTCTGTCGTATGTTTTCATAAGTTTTCGGATATTAGCTTGAAAACTCTCTTACACAGCATTAAATTTAAACGCTTGTTACTAGGGACAGCTATTTTTGTTTAATTTTATATCAGATGTGTGGTGATAGATGACTACCACAAGCGTACTGACCCGTAAAGTGACGCGATCCTATTATTTATGGAACATTAACTAAAGCTTTTATCTCATGCGTAGGGATTGATGTACCAGTGTTATTTCTGAGTTATTTGCGTACGCAGGCATGCTAGGGTTACCTGTTTGCACATAACGGCCGCAGGCAGAAGGAGACGGCTTAAGATCACAAGATCTTTCCCTGAGCCGTGTTACCAGAGCAGAGTACTCTGGCCGAGGCAGGGAACAGTCATTGTTCAGGTCGTGGAAACGCGACCATAAACTTTATTTAGATTGTTCCGCATGTACGATCTGAGACCGTCGAGAGGAGGAAGAGAACCAGAGCTGAAAGCGTAATCGAGAACGTTATTCTGTACCTGACGTACCGACTAGATTGTCTTGGCCAACCCTTCTGTCAGTCCGTTATGATCTGAAGAAACCGTTGCCTGATGGGCAAACCAAGGCCGAAACTCGTGCGGCTGTCGCCACAGACCAACGCATGGGTTCGCTAGTCGCGGTGACAACACTTCAGACGCCCGCCGAGTCAACACCAAAGGACGACGCCCCTGCAGGTCTCAAAATGTCGGTAAAGTGACTTTTACCCCCTACAACACCCCGCAACGAATTTTGTCTACCCCGTACACGACCCGTAATGACCAACTCAAGTATTATAACCAATCGACGAGTGTACTGTTTCTTGAGAATCTCATGCTTGGCTACTTTATCACGTTTCTCAAGCCCTGACCATTAGCATAATTTGGCTCTTCAAGCCATTAATATGAAACTTGTGAAGACAATGCTGTCACGCTTATAAAATCAGTGTTTTAATTTTAACTGTCCATTAACGTTGGATGCTGCAGTATATAGAATATTCATTAAATGATTCCTTGTCATGACGCCCATGTATTTTATGATATTCATTGATTTGTCGGAGTCCTTTCTGCCTAATAAATACAGTGTAATCATCATTTCTTTTTCAATTGATATAAAATCTTGTTGCCCGAACAATTATTCTCCATGATAAATTTGATCATGACCACGGCATATCATTTCGACGCCACTCCATACTTATAGTTACAACAGGTATTATCATAAAAAAGTATGGAAAAAATATCGGTAGGTCACATTTCGATTAGTTTAGGATGAATAATTTATTATCGAGACTACTGGCTGAGTGGTTATCAGTAGGTCCCAATATTTAAGAGAACGAAGTTTTGATTCCCGATAGGGCTGTCCGGATTTCAGTTTTCGTCGGTTTCTCGATATCACTCTAGGTGAATGCAGGCACAGTTTCTGGAAAAAGCGATGGAAAAATTCCTTCCAGTTACTTGCAACCTATGCTTTCACAGTACTACTGAATTCTATGTCAACTAGTTACAAATCCTCAACAAAAAATGGTATAGTTTTTTAACAGGCGATTTAATTGTATGGTAGACGAATAGACCATGATTAGAGAATCGAAACAGGTAAATAAGGACGATAACATTGAGTGAAGCCATGAAACGAATTATACAAAAATTATTCTGCCTATTTACATGAAATAAACTAACGAAAGTAGCGATAATAAGACACAAAATTATGGTAACATTACCAATGGTATGTAATTTTTCAAACTGAATATATGATTTCTAGTGTTTTTAATTATAAGACGCACAAATAAAATACTCAGATACCTAAGTATGGGAATATGGTGCCTTAAAATTTTTACATTTATCTTATATTTTGTTTCGGCTAGTTAAGAAGGAAAGATCGTGTCACAAAATTTTTTGTATGTAAACGTAGACTACTTTTCATTAATATAGTAGGGAGGCTTTACATTAAAAAAATAAAATACTTACACAGCGTTCTTAAAGCGCTGCATTGCTGGGCTAGTAGGATCTCTGTTGGTAAGCAGGTCAGGAAAGGTGCTCTTGAACGAGAAGTAAGCATCAATCGAGCGTTTGGTGCGTTCCAGGCTGCATTTGCAATTGATGTACAGACCTTCCAGCCGGCCGTCGTCTTTTGGAAAAAGAGGAACACGTCTACTAAATTTCTTGTTAAAATAATTTATAATAAATAATCCGTGCTTCAGTATACCATGGTGATTTTGAATTATGAGTGCAAGTACATATGAGTGGAAAATAATGTTTCAGGTTGCTGACTGGGATTATACAATCATGTACATGATTACAACAATTGCCTATACATTCTAATTAAAAAATGATATTGAAATTACGGGCAATTCTATCATTACCTTCGCGCCACAATCTGATAATGAATTCTTGTAGAACTCGATTAAACAAATCGAAAATAAGGAATAAAAGTTTTTGAAATCTCAATTGGTTTTCGAGATGTAGGATGGTAATTCTATCATTACCATAGCGCCTCAATCAGATGAATTCTTACAGAACTCGGCGAAACAAATCGAAAATACTTTTTTTTTTTTTTTTTGATATCTCGCTTGGTTTCCGAGATATAGCATGTCAAAAATCAGTATTAGGTATAGTTCTATGTGCTTTTGGTGACGTTTCTTCTGGTCCATGTTGTATACCGTCGTAATAACGACCACTCGGAAGAAAATAAAACACCTATAGTGCATTTGCACTAGATATAGTTTTGGTGATTTTTTTTTTTGGCCAGGCCGGATCTCATCCAAATCGCCTAAGTTTTGAGATACAATATCTCGATAACTAAGTGATATATCCAAAAAAATAAAAATATTTTTTATTTTCGATTTGTCTCATCAAGTTACATACGAATTCCTCATCAAATTTGGCTATGACGAAAATTGTCTTCTTGTTCAGGCCGCATTTCAACCAAACCACGTTAATTTTGAGATACAATATCTAGAGAACTAAGCTATACATAAAGTAACAGACATCTTAAAAAGAGTTACGACCCAAAAATGGCAATGGGCCGGTCATGTTGCTCGCAAAAGAGATGAAAGATGGACTACGGTAGTGCTGGACTGGATACCGAGAAACCTGAAAAGAGCAAGAGGAAGACCCCCGGATCGCTGGGATAAGGATATACGTCGAGTTACAGGCGTGAACTGGAAGAGGGCGGCTCAGGATCGATCGGCCTGGAAAGAACTACAGCAACACTATGTAGAATTAAATTCTAATATATAGCTCATTAGGCTTAAAGAGGCTACATCCTGAAAAAAGGATCGATATAGCTGCAATAATAATAATAATAATAATATATATATATGTATACTTTAAATTTTTCTCTTTGAGTTACATAATACGGTTATCGTAGAATCGTAGAATCCACCAGATTTTTAACACTTTCTATTCTCGATTTGGGGCAAATATTCTGAGAATATGCGAAGATCTGTAAAAATTTCGGTATGAAACAATATTATATCCTATTTTTTGTCATTAAAAATCTGGAAGCAGTGTAAACCTCTCATGAATAGCTCCACCGTATAGGGTATAAACCAAGTACTTTTTACATCAACTGTTACGTTTGAGAAATCATAAGATAGGGTAAAAAAAAAATTAAATGAGACGATGCAGAGGCATCAAATTTAATAACAAATCTTTTAATTGACACTTCAGATATCTATAATTGACTAATAACATATAAGGAGTCACCAGACAATATTTAACGGCCTGTGAGATTGGAATTTAAGAGACAATTTAGTATCTAAATTTATAATCAGACAATGAGAATATACCAATCTGTTTTGGTAAGTGTGGCTGCTTCTCCAACCAGGTACGTAGAGTTGTGATGGCTTCTCGGAGGTTGCTGTCTGAAATCCCCAACTGCTTGCGGACAAAGGCCACCATCGCATCATCTGTGGTCTCCATCCTACACGGCGACAATGAGGAGACACAAACAAGTCATATATTAAATTACATCCCTTATTTTCTTTCCATTGTATATTAATATGGTGTAAAATCTATCTACAACGTATATTCATTGCTAACTTCAGCAGAAATTTCATAATGAGTTGACAAAAGCAATCACCAATATAGACCCTGCACACACCCATGACTCTCTCCACTCTCCTTCTGTCCTCCAATGAATCTTACTCCAGCTCCTTTATCATATTATTTACCAATTGTGTTCTGCGGTAATTTCCAAAGACAAATCTAGCAGCCCTTCTCTGCACACCCTCCAACCTGTATTTGATACTCAAAATGTGGGTCCCATACTGCACCACCACTGCTGGAGTATGGGTGTGTACAGGGCCTATGTTGGAGATGAAGCATGGAAAGATATTGGTGGGAAAATTAAGAGAGGTGCAGGAAAGGGTAAAGATGAGCACAACCACGAGCTGGCACTTGATTTCAGATAGGTGTGAGAGAAAATTTTCCTTCGTTGGAAAGGGTGTAAGGGATTGGAATAAATTTTCAAGAGAATTATTTACCAAAAACACTGAAAGAATTTGAAGTAAAAATTTGTTGAAGGGTAAGCTTCAGTGGCTCTCGAGATGAAATATTTCCTGTTCTACATGATATGCTTTGAACATCCGCAATGATACAAGGCCATACTAGTTACAACGACAGTCTGAAAATACTTTAAAATTATTGATAAAAGATGATTCTTGTTACGTTTTTGTTCGAATTAGGTTCATGATCAAGATCTTAGTGAAAGGAAGACGGTTTAGTAATTGGTTTTTCCTGACTTCAAAGTAACATGAAGTTGGATTTTGATTGAGTTTTGCTCTATGTACAGCCCAGTTTCTCAAGGATGAAGAAGAATTTGTTTCGTTTTCACTGGCTGTTTCATTTTGATGGGGTATCGTAAAGTATTAGATTTAAGACAATTAAAAAAACTACTGGTTGGATTTTGATTAATGTATATCCTTTGGTCCCACGATTAAAATATGGTATACTCGCAGAGTAGCCGGTCTTGCTGGATTTAATTGGGATTGATTTATCCATTACACTAGTTTTATGTTTCCAATGAGAATCACGTGTACCATGTTTCAATAATTTGGCACTAGCTATTTCCGGAGTAAATATTGATACACCCGAAAAATGCCCAGAACGAGTGAAGTGGAATCTGTTATACGCAATGTCAGATTACATCTGCAAAAGTTGCTGCTCGATAATCGAAACATGTACTATCCGCGCCTTAATACATACCACATACATAAGTCTGTATCTGTATCTGTATCTGGAATATATCTGTTTTTTTCTGGCATCACGCAGAAAGTACAGTTGTTTAATGGGTTTTCACAACATGATAGCATGGGGCCCTATTTAAAAGCAGATGTACATGTTGAGTCATTAGGATACATTTATTTCATGAATAATCTGTAATTACTTGAAAACTGCTGAATCGATTTTGACACGATTCAAAACTGTAAGTACCTATAAAGAATATTGGAAACAAAGAGGGGTTGGTGTAAAAGGGGTTAAGCTTTTGGATACAAAACAAAAACAGTTTTTTTTCTGTTTCTTTTACGTGCACGTATGCAAAGTTCCTTCAAAATCTTATAGAATCTATAACTTTGTATAAAGAACACTGACCAAAATTAAAGGGGTGTAAAGGAAGAGAGTAGTTGGGTTTTTGTAAAACTAATGCCGACAGCATTTTTCTCTTTTTATTAAAGTACATGTGTGCAAAATGCTATCGAAATAGGATAAAAACTTTACCATTGCACTAAGAATATTTGAAAAACTAAATGGTATAAAGTGATTGAAGGGTTGGGTTTTTGTAAACAGAATGTTTACAGTATTTTTTCTTTATTTTAAAGTATATGTGCGAAGTATTCCACCGACAGAACTGAAAACTGTATGTTTCTATATAGAATATTGGAAATTAAGAGGAGTGGCGTTAGAAGGAGAGAGGGGTTGCAATTTTACAAACTAAATGTATGCAGTATTCGTTTGTTTGTTTTGAAGTACACGCATGCAAAGTTCATTCAAAATTGGATAAAAACTATAGCTTTTGATAAAGAATATTGACAAAAATTTAATGGTTGGAAAGGAGGAGAGGGATTTGATTTATCTAAACTAAATGTAGACAGTATTTTTCTGTTTGTTTTATAGTATAAGTTTGAAAAGTTCCATCAATATCGAATAAAAATGACGCATGTATAAAGAACATTTTCAAACATTAAGGGGGGTGTAAAGGGAGAGAGTAGTTGGATATTGTAAAACTAATGTCAACAACATTTTTTTCTATATTTTAACGAATTCTTGTGCAAAGTTCCATTGCGGATAAAAAATGTGGGTTTGTATAAAATTAAGGGATGTAAATGGGAAGAGGGGGTTGTTATTTGATTTTTTTTTTTTGGAAAGATACCTGCTCCGTGATAAAATACACAACTTTTGTGGTGATCGATCAAACGGTGTCGACTGTAGCTTTGCATGAAGAACATTGCCAAAAATTAGGGTTTTTGAAGGGGAAGAGGGATTGACAGTATTTTTATCTTTATTTTAAAGTATACATGTGCAAAACTCCATCGAATTCGACCAAACAATTGCGGTTTGTATAAAAATTAAAAGTTGTAGAGGGGGATGGATGGTTGTTTTTTTTAAATTTTTTTAATTATGTTAAACCTTCTCCATGAAAAAAATACAAGTATGTGCCAGCGGTTAAACGGAGTCGACGTATATTAATCTCGAATGTGTATATACACTTATTACAACAACAGTGTGCAAATACTTTAAAATTGCTGTTACAACATGTTCCTTATTAGCTTTTTGTTCATTTTTGGTTCATGATAAAGATATTTATAAAAAGAAGAAACTTGGTGAACTTGGTTCTTTCTGACAGTAATTTCAAAGTAACTTCAACTGATTTAAATTTATATGTATAACTAAGCTGTAACCAGGAAATGTCTTTACATTTGAGATATTTTTAAAAGATGAGTTGGGATATTATTAAGCTACAGAGCAACAGGAACCTACATCCTTTTTTATTAATGTTTATCTGAGTATCTGAATTTTTTTTCTAAGTTTGGATGAACGGAATTCACGCAAAAACTACTGGTCGAATTATTATGGCTTTTTGCTTAATGTGAGCTAAATCACTCCCGTGTGAATAAGGGTTCCTTTCGTTTTGATATGACATCAAAATAAAAAACTATGGATAAATTTTCGTTGAAATTGATTCACGCAAACAGCATTGGTTGTATATTGATGGGGTTTCAATTAATGCTAGGCTCGTGCGGTATTGTGATATTTCAAATTGATGTGATACCGTAAACTCATAAATTTAAGTTAGTTAAAAATCTACTGGTTCGATTTTGATGGGGTTATGATTAATGTATACCCCTTGGTCCCACGATTAAAATATGGCATATTTCAATTTCACGTGTTATCATAAGGTGATGCGTTCACACAAACACTACTGATCGGATTTCCGTTACGTTTCGATTAATTTTCAGCCCTTGGTGACGCGAATAAAATTTAATTTTGAAGTAATGTCTGAAAACTGAGAAATTTTCCGATTATTATTCATTTTGGTTGAACGCAATTCAGAAAAAAACTTTGGTCGGATTTTAATAAATTTTTTTGCGACTCATTTTGACGTAACTTCGAAAAAATTAGAAATTTCGAAAAAAATTGAATTGCATGAGATTAACACCAATTATTGGTGGAATTTTGATTAAGTCACATTCCGTGGTGGCACTGGGAAAATTGGGCATGTTTCAGTTACATGTCGGAAAACTGAAAAAATGTGTCAAATTATCATCATTTTTAGCTGAACGCGATTCAGACAAAAATGTACTTTGGTGGGGTTGGATTATTACGTGGCTGTAGTGGCGTGGGCAAAATTGGATATTTTTCACTTTCATGCGATTTTAAAATTTCTAGAAAGTTACCATATTAATATCAATCTTCCGATGAACGGTATTCACTCAAAAACTACTTGTAATTTTGATAGTGTTTCGATTAATATACAGACAGTGCTCCCGCAAGTCAAACAGGAAATGTTTCATTTGGATTTGAAGTAGAAAAATGAGAAATTTAGGACGATTTTTCAATGAATGCTATTCATGCAAAAACTACTGGTCCGCTTTCTGTTCAGTTTCATTTAATGTACAGACCGTGATTCAGCGAATAATGTACTGTATGTTCAATTTCGATGTGTTGTCGTATAGTTGATAGAATCATGTTACCGTTAACGTGACTTATAAAATGAACTAGTCGGATTTTGATTATGTTTTTGATTAATGTAGAGCCCATGGTTCGACGGGTCATGTTTCAGCAGGTAATGACGAATCACCTTTATACAACATCGCTCAAAGCTCTAAGACTGAAAAGCTATGGTAAGTCATAGTGGTAGAGTAATAGGTACAATGTTACTATAGTAATGTAGCGTATACCTCAGTACCTCCTTCTGACGACTGGAGCTGCCGCTGCTTCTTTGAGGAAGGCCTTACATCGACTGCCGCCCGTACTCGCTGCCGCTAGAACCAACGGTCACATAACGACAGGTGGGATCGTTACCAAACGCGATGGACTTGTTGTTCCGACAGTTCGGCTACCCCACACAATACCTTTCACTTTTATCTGCCCATGACATTAGCATCTACGCAGGTATGCTGGAAGCGTCTTTGTGCATTGTGAAAAAAAATTTAAGTAATTCTTGAACAAGTAGATAACGCTGGTAATGAAACGAATACTTCAATGCAATGTAAACAAATTCTTACAAAAGTTATTAGTTGCATTGAAACATGAAGGTACTCGTGCTTTTGCCTTATATAATTGGGAATAACAGTAACACAATTCTTACAGAAATATAAACCAAATCAAGACAATAACCGGGAAGAGTAGTAGAATTGATAACAATAGTAGTGGAAAAAATATAAATACTGGAGCAGATACACTCGACTCAAGAGATTTCAGTTGCTTAAGAATTGTAATAACAACTGAAGTCTTTCTTAGAACTCTGAAACACAATGGTATTAGCGGAACGAACCGCTTATCTAAACATATATTTTTTAGGGGCAAACCGGAGAGAAGAAACATTCCTGGCCTCGCATTCGAAAGGATGCGCGTGTAAATCCCCCTCCAGCCAACCAGGATTAGATTTTCTATGGTTTCTCCAAATTACTCCAGGCAAATGCCGGGATAGTTTCTTCAAGGACAATGGCCGAAACCCTTCCCATTCCTTGCACCCAATTCTAATTCGCCTCTAATGACCTTGACGTGAACTAGGCGTTAATCCATTATAAAAGTAGAAGAAACGTAGAAGAACTCGAAATGTGGTACTTGAATAACTAAGTACAAACAAGATATTTTGGAAATGTGGAGAAATTCTGTGGGTATGTCTCTCCGAAAGAAGTGCATACTGATGGCTTGGATTTTAAGACTTGCAGGATTTGTTAATTAGTTTCTGGAGTGAACAGTCAAAGGATAGAACCATAGAGGAAGACAAATGTTATAATAAGTGGATTAGATAACTGAAGTTTCGGCTATAATGGGTATGTTGAGATCAAGAAATTAGCACAAGACGGAATAAAATGGAAGATTGCATCAAACCATTAGAATAAACTTAAAAATACTTTTAATAAATGTTATTTTTATCGTTATTGAAGTAAACTATCACTTATGTCAAATCAATAACAAATAAAGAGTACCTCGCTTGTGACACGATACAATAGTTAGTTGCTGATTTTATTTTACGGGCAATACATTAGATAGCAATTATTATCGGTCTGTTGTTCACCTACTTCTACAAACTGGAGAAAGGATGAGTTTTATGGAAGCTGAAGATTTATTGCAAGAATTCTTTCGTTCCCTTGCTTTTCTTGGAAATACCAATAGTTCAGACACATTAGAACTGTTGATGGTTATTTTCAAGGCCAGAGATTTCAGTTAGATCGGAAGAAATGCGTCGGAATCTGTATGGTCGATGCTGCGATCATTAATGGGAACGTCGTTCAGAAATACTTGCAAAAGTAAAGAAGTCGCCCCCTCCCAAGTTATATATCACCTTGTGATCCTTCGTGAGCACCTAGCTGTACAGGACCTTTCTACTAAACATTGTGGTCAACGGCAAACTTCAAGAATTCAATTAGCATTCGAGTAATGTACTCCAGGTTATTAATAACACTGTTTGAAAGTATTGAATCATATGTCCAATATTCATATGCGAAAGTTAGGTGGTTACCGAGTTCTTCAAAGCCCTTCCGAATCAGGAGAAGAAGTAAAGAATTTCCTGTCAGTGCAGAAACCTGATTTACGGTTAGTAGATCCTGTATTCCATGAATAACAGATGATTAATTTTACATTTAAGACATAAGTATTTAGCACTTCTAACGAAATCAGTTTTTCCCTCCAGGTGGTCTACAAATACAGATACTTTTACAGTAAGAAATAGAATGGATGCTTTAAAAAATAAATGGTTCTTTAAAATAGTCTCCTATAAGAGGAAGAAGGTATAGACATGATTCCACTTTTGGGATAATTTTTATTTCTGTTGATACAAACCAGAAGACCATTGTCAACGTAATACACAAAAGCTTAAGGTGTTAGCTGAAAATCTTGGTAATTATTTATCCGAAAATAAGGTAATCATAAACGTCAATTTTGGATTAATAATCGCTTCTTCGAAGATGGAAAATCATATGCACTCGATCCTCAAGAAAAGAAAGCTCATTTAGCTACGTTCCGGTATCATTCTGGAGTCCTAGCATACAATGCATTTATTGTCCTCAATTTGTCATCTGTGGAAGAATAATTCCACTAATTGACTCTAAAAAAGAACGCTGCAGCTACATACGTTTTCTAAATCAAAAGCACTAGCAACTAATACATGGGAAGATTAAAATAATAACTGTAGTAAATAAAATACTATTTACATTGGTTAACATTTCTGTTTTAGTCATTAACCAATAGGAAAAATATTTTTCCTACTTTCACCTGTCAGCAGGTGTGCTAAAAGGTTGAAGGATGCTGATCTACACGAGTACTCGAGTAGATACAATGTTTCTCAAACACAGAAAACAGAATAATGACTCAAAACAAACTTATCTGTCCAAGGAACGTGTTTAACGTCAAAACGTTGATGCGCACTTTTTTTTCTACACTCGTAGGTTATATAATAAATAACTTTATTTCGATACTGAAAAGTACGTTGTATAAGAGGCTAGAGTTTTTCTAACAAAACTTGTTGCTAAAGACATTCTTTGTCGAACTCCTGCATACAAAACTCATCGATCTCCTTCAAATAATCTGAATAGCTGAAACAAACATTCGTATTTGGCGGTGTGGATTCGGGATAAAGAGTTGATAATCGTCAATGGTTTCTTTTATTACATCTTTGTCAAGGAATGCCAATGATGCTAATATGGTCCAGTCTAGGAGATCTGTTTGTTCAACAGATATCATGCATCCATGTGTCTTTATCGAAGCCTGTCTATATTACCTACAGGATGCCATATTACGCAATTATGCAAGCGTCAGGTTTTAAAAATCGCTATGATGTGGCAAACGCCATTTCGCTACGACGTAACAATTGCCATCTTTGATTTCAGTTCCATGTAGTAATATAAATTGCAACTTACTATAGCAAGATACGAGACGACATATTATAAATACTGTGGTGTGGTAGTGATGTGAATGTGTCCAATTTTTACCGTAGCATCATTTGCTATGGTAACTGATGGATTGTTTGTCCTCCCTCACCAAGCGACGCTGACTATAATAGTTTTCTTCCTGCCTTCATAATTTATAAACACTCTCACAGCAAGCAAAACTCATTAAATTAGGTTATAATCAGTGAAATTCGTGGTACAGTTTGTGACCTTCTTCGTCATAAATACTGTATACAGCCAGAAATACAACATGTGATATTCATGCAAATACGAAAGTAATTATTAAAGTCACAGTGTGCAGACTTGCTTTCATTTAACTGTGGTGAAATTTGACTTTGTTTTTTCAGGTTTGCTGAACTGAAAGACTATATATTTAATTTGTGCACCTACACTGTGATTGAATCAGCAGTCCCTGGCTGATGGTAGTAGGATGTTCTGTTGTACTCGAAATGCCGTAATAAATAAACTGGTTTTTCTTTTTAAAATAACCTTATCCTACTAACTACTCTTTTAGTATGTAGGTACGTAAGTAGCTCAATCAGCGCATTTAGTAAAACAAGAATAACTAATGGTTTACAGACATTCCAATAATCGTTCAGAAAAAAGATGCTGAAAAGAGTTTAAAAAATAAAGTAGTCACACTAAACTGCCACTATGCCAAAGTTTATAAGATCTTACAGAAAGTAATGCATAACAAAGTCGAAAAAGATGCTCTCCATATTTGCATCATTACCTTGTTCATTCTGAACTTGACTGGTTATATCGATACTTCAGTATTAGTAGGAAGTCTGCCTTTACTTACAACTGTAGTGAAAGACTTCGAACTCCAACATGTTAGGGTCGAAATGATATAATACATAGAAAAAACAAAACAAAAAGTGTGTAGCTTCTATAAGCTATCACTAAATGCAGTTTTGTTAAAGTCCGTCCATTAGGTTTTGCGATGTACGTGGTTCCACAAACGAAAATTACGAAATATATGGTTTTGGCCTCTGCTTCATGGAGAATATATTAGTAACTTAGATAGAAAGTGTCCTACAACCTAACCGGTGCAATAAGCTACCAATGTGTATAATTCTTTAAAATTTCTAACTTAGTTTTTCGTGATGCGCGGACTTGCAGACAGAAAAAATTAGCATATTTTAGAGTTTTGGCATATCTACAATCAGTTGTATATATTGGAATTATTCTTTTAGAAATACATTTCCGTACAGACAAAACATTTCAACTATGTTGATGTAAAGTGTATGTGATCTTTGAATACCTGACACGTATTTTAGTTACTCTGTACAATTTTTTAGAAGGAACTATCCCATCATTTGCCTGGAGTGATTTCGGGAAAATAGAAACCTGGATCCCGGACGGAATTCGAACAAGCGTCCTACCGAATACAATGCCAGAGCGTTACTACTCACCCATCACTATTGGTTATTTTTTCTTTTAAAATATTATACTAAGTCTTCTGGGCTATTATTCAGAAGGGACTTTAACATATTCACAATTTACTGCTCACTACTAATTTCATTCTATAGTAATAAATGTGTCACAGGATTTTTACTACGCTAAGTCATTTCAGATTGCCAAAAAACCAGGCTTTAGCGTTATTGTTGGAGCCTATTACTCTAAAGAAAAATATGATATGACAAAACCAGAAGGATAATTTGTTTCCGAAAGTATTTAAAAATTGTTAAAAAAGTTCCTCAGCAGTGAAGGACACACAGGTAAGATATCTCAATCATATAACCCACTGAACGCAACGTAATTCTACTGAGCTAAAATGAAGAAAGAAATAGGTGGAAGTCTTTTAACCTAGAGCAGAATCCTCAAAGTATGACAACAATAACACTTTGCCACCAAGATTTTCCTATAATTACTTCGATCATTTTACTGCATACTCAATATACACATATAATAATGTATTAAACATGGAAAGTTATTCAGAGCCTTCCGTGGAAAGTGGGGTAGGCCGGAAATACTTTTGCACTGCGTCTATAGAAAATCTGTAGGCTGAGTACGTATAGTGTGTGTTAGACTATAATGTGCTATGTATGTTCATTAAGGAGGGAAAAAAGATAGTGAGTTGAAGTGACAGCCCCCTTAACTTGAAATTCCCATTCTACTGTTGAAACATAATCAACAGCATCGTACGCTGTCAAAGCATACACTGCGAAGATTAGAGAAGTAATGAAGTCAATGGATTTTATTATTCTGCTGGAACGTTACGCTGTTGGTCAACTATCAATTAACTACGTATCGAGAGCAGGGTGGATATAGCACCGCACTTTTCCCAAGCCCTCAAAATATAGATAATTACATAAAGCGGCTTATCCAACAGGAATAGATTCACAAAGAGCAAATATAATGCTGTTTGGCATACACCGCTGTGAATTTTTAAGAATTTTCCATTTAGTAGAAGTGTATTACACAGTGAAATGGCTGACCTTCGAAAGTGTTATAAAATTGCAACCAAAAGTTAACCTAAAATGTTCTCTGAATTGACCATTTCGGTTCTGATATCAAATTCAGAAGATTCTCATAAAATAATCGAGTACGAAGCCAAAATATTTTTAAATTGTAAGAGATCGATAATAATCAGAAAATGAAATAATCCTCATTATCTGCAAACTTCTTAATATCAACAGATTGCTTTAGTAGAATCATAGAAGAAGAATAACAGGAAATTAATACTTCAAGTATAAAAGGATGACTGATGCGTTTCTCGTTAACTTGATTTCAGTGTAGTACGTTTGTTAGACAATGTTTTGATTTATCTTTACTCCAATTTTACTTCAGGCTTAAAGCCATTACACCGTATTTAGAATGTGGTCTTTTTGCATTTAATTAACATGCAACTTGAAAGTTTTCATGTCTAGTGAGTTATTCATGTTTCAAAATGTTTACTTACTTTCCAGTTTCTTTTATACAGGGCGTTCGCCGGGAAACACAACCCACTGTTAGCGCTACAAGGAAGAAACTGCTCCCGGCGAGCGAGCGATCAGCTTCCGGCATTGTTCGACCGTCGGCCGCGGACTATTTCACAATAATTACGCTTCATAAAATTGTATGTGCTAAGCATTTAAATGTGTCGTAATTCATTAGCTTACCTTATAAAAGATGCTGGAAGGTGTTGACCCTCTTGTGTAATGCACATTTCACGTCTTCTGAAACATATTTCGAGACACACGCTGGATTTCACTTTGTCAATGGACATTATTACTTGATAGATTTTTTCCTCAAGTTCTTCAATGTGTGAGGATTTCCTTCGTACACCTTACCCTTAAGTTTACCCCACAAGGTAGAAGTCACAAGGGTTTAAATCCGGTGATCTGGCGGGCCACAACCCACGGCTGATTACACGATCATAAAACACTTCGTCAAGTGCAGCAAGCGAATTTCTAGCGGTGTGAGCTGTCGCCCCATCCTGTTGAAAAATAGCCGTACAATTTTTCTTCTACAGTAAGTTTCTCGAAAAACGGTTTCACAACATTTCGATATATCTTGCGGAAGTAAGAGTTTCACGGAAGAAAATTGGACCTATGATTCTCGAAGCACTAATCGCACACCAAACACCCACTTTTAAGTCATGCAATGGCAGTTGGAGTAGAGTATTTGGTTTTTCTGAACTCCAGTGTCGACTGTTTTGAGCGTTAACATAACCACTCAGATGAAACCAGGCCTCATCAGAGAAAAAACGTCAGTTGCGGATCAACAGTGCCATCGTGGACACCCTGCAGGTACCAGTTGCAAAATCTAATCCTAGGCCCCTGGTCTATTTCTGTAATTTTATGCACCACAATTGTTTTGTACGGCTTTAAGTGAACTAGCTTTGTTACTTCCAAGCTGACGTCTTAGATACGCCTGCCTGCTGCCCTAACTGACTTAATGATTTTTTGGTGACTGTTCTAGTCGAAAAGCGATATCGTCAATTTTCTCCACTGTAAGAATACGGTTGACCGACAGTCTCTTTTTGTTAAAAAATGAACCCGTTTCTCTTACTTTTTTAACCAGACGCAGAATTGTTGATTTAGCTGGCAGTAAAGCGCCAGGATATTCGCGACGAAATTTACTGCGACACTTTTTTAAACGACTTCTTCTTCACATATGTATCGTAGAGAAATATTCTTTGTTGCAAACTGTAACGTACCATAATTTTACTCACACTCAAACACGGTACAGATTAGTAAGAGTATGAAGCCCTAAACCAGCCAAACCGCAAAGAAACGTTTATTCACAACACTGATTAATAAGTGACTGAAGTCACAAACTAGCTACAATGCAAAGAAACCGTTCTTAACCATGTAAGGGTCCCATTATACTGTGCCACTGCACTGTTGGGGCAGCGGAGGTGTTAAACAGTGCGGTGATTCACGGTATCGTGTGGCGGGAACCGCTGGCCCCGCTGACCGAGCAAGTTGCCGACGGCAACAGACTGGGAGGGTTGCGTTTCCCGGCGAACACCCTGTATATTCACACTATTATAAAAACGTACCATTATTGAAAAGAAAACGTGCAGCATTGATTTGGAGTTCGACCAACGCTGAAAAATAAACGAATTACACTGGCAGTTTATTCGTGCTAACACCGAAATTAAACCAATTTGTCAATTTTTTTAGCAGATACTATTTCATGGTTCAAACGCCTGTATATCATCACGGTTTTCAATAATTTCTTAGCTTTTGAGGATTTTTTTTATGTACTACTTGTCGACAGAAACATCGTGTGAGAAGTTTTACCAGGCGTTGCAATTACTCTGAGCTACTGAATCCGTTGTAGTTACGTCGTTTAGAAGGATACTATCGCAAAATATACCACAAAATATTGGATTATGAGAGAAAATCATCCTCTTTACGATCAACTCTGCAAAAGGCGCAATCATATTGTCAACACGTGCCAAATTCGTTGAATCTTCTAACGATACCTTACCCTTCCCAATAGAATGGTCGTTCTGTATTCGTCGGAGAAAATACCTACTTCAAAATTGGATGACATAGTAATGTATCTCATCCGCAAGTCCCGCAGATCATCTTAGAAATGATAGCAATTCTCAGTATTTTAGCTACATTTGCCTCACAAGTAGATACTAAAATCATTTTCATACTAGTAGAAAAGCTTTGAGCCATTCTAGTGTTAGGAAGATTTCGCTTTTCATACTCTGTACCACATTACTCTCGCATTCTCTTAATGAATAAACTTTGCTAGCTTTTAATATCGAAAGATATTAGATTCGGAGGAAAATAAAAAATATTTTGTGAACAATCCTTATCAAAAATCCTTTCACGCTCATCGGAAGGTGATTACCCTGAAAAGTAGAATTCCAGAATTTACAAATCCATAACAGTCCGTGGAACAAGTTGGCGATAGTCCAAAAGTTAACGTGTTTTTTTGCTCTTAGCGTGGAGTAAAGTGTGAGCAAATCTCTTTTACATGGAAAACACCACAAATGGTACTGTGTATCTGGTTATGCTTTCACATTTCCACATTTAGACGAAGATGAGCAGGTTGTACCCCTTTATTATCTGCAAGACATTGCAAAATCGCATTACCTCAAAACAATTCGGGGTTACCTTAATACTCGTTCTCCAGGTAGGTGGATTGGCCATCCAGGGACAATTTCACGAGAATCTCAGTTCCAGACTTCACATTTACTGATTTTTTTTCAAGTGGTGTTTCGTTCAAGATTGAATGCATGTTCCATCTTTAAAGGCAAATCTCGGGGAGCTAAGAAATCAAATCTACTCCGTGGCTGCTGAAGTGACGCCCAATATTCTGGAATCATATTGGCAAGAACTTTTTTTTTATCAGGTGAGATGTCTGCAGAATCAGCAGTGGAACTCAGATGGAACCAAATGATACTAGTCGACTTGATAAGTTATCTGATCAGATCCAATTGCAATAAGATTTCAAATTTAAAGACTCCTATAAAGCATCCATTAGATTCTCTTGATTATTATTCCTATTGTAAAATTTCAGGTTCTGCGACAATGAGCTACAGTAATTGTTAGTTAAACTCTATATACAGGTATATTTAAGCCTTTTGTGAAATATCTAATATATCAATCACTTATTTGTATTACATCTCATAAAATAACGTAAAATCAATGTTTGAGACTGTCATTTGTGATACCGAATCAAGCTAATTTTTGAATGTTTACTATTTGTTTTCTGGTTCATTAAAACAAATTACCATTTTAAGTTCAGGTGTGATGGGTCCATTATGTCTAGACCATTTAATTCAGACTATCTGATGGTACATTGAATACGCAACAATTTTCTTCCATAGTTTTATCATACTTATTAAGTTCGTTATATCTTTAGCGAAAAATAAAACATAGAAGTAGAGAAGCACATAAGCAATAAGAATTGAAGATCTTTAAATTACAGATGTAGAGGCAAATGGTGTTTTTTATTTCAGAATGGCTAACAGTTTTATCAAAAACAGACAATCGTACCAAATGAAGAATTTAGATTGTTTCTGACCTATTGCCATTTAGTTAAATTAGAATCACAAGTTTTTGAAAAAACGGGACAGCAGTTTGTTCACAAAACTCAAATAAAAGTTTCAAACTTCACGTTTATGAAAACCAGATTTGACGTATCAGCCATAACAAACGCATTCTATTTGACTAACTAAATACTTGTTTAGTATATAGTGTATATTATTTCTGTTTTATAAAGCTACGAAAAATAAAATGATGAAGTATAAGATTTAACTGTGATGTAAAATTATTTTTAAAATGCATATGAATTATTATAATCATTATTAATAGCTGTTAGTGTTGGATGTTTCATTTAAATGTATTACTTGGTGTGCAAGTCTTACAT
Source organism: Vandiemenella viatica (assembly GCA_031002005.1). NCBI lineage: Eukaryota > Metazoa > Arthropoda > Insecta > Orthoptera > Morabidae > Vandiemenella > Vandiemenella viatica. The sequence continues at coordinate 156,211,343 of JARYHS010011408.1, read as the reverse complement.
AGCGTATGTCAATCGCTTTCTGTCATAAAAAACGTCTTATTGTGTGTGTGAAATAATATTTACTGCCTCTAAATTAATTCTGTTAATGTTTAAAATAAGAGCCGTAAAACTTTCTTTAAAATTAAAAACCTTTTTAAAGAATAATCTATGTGTAGTATATTATTAGGCGATAAGAATCTGCAATCTTCAAGATAAAATTAATCAAATCTTTTGCATGAGCGTGAGTTTTTTAAGCAGTATTGACTTAAACTACCAAAAAGTACTTCAATAAATCATAGAAAAACAGCGTCGTAAATTCTGAAGTTTAATGTAGGCCTACATTTACAAGAAATAGGACGTTGATTAAAGATGAAATACAATATTAGTGTGTAGAGTCCCAGACACCTGCCGAAACGTTTCTTATGGTTGCAAAGCACTATTAATATTTAAGTAACTGATCTCTGGAATTAGTGAATGCCATTTAATCATCACCAAACAGTTACTTCCTAATCCACTGACCTATATGTTCATCCATATATTCGTGCAGTAACCAGAGCATAATATACCAACGAACATGAGGGAGAACTGAATGTAATGAACCTTTAAAATATATATGAAAAACACGGTATCAGATATATCTAAGTATCCAATTCATCTTTCTTTTTTAGACCTTGAGTGATATTAAATCTTGTTACTCATCGTTGTGGGAATTGTATATTGGAAAAATCCCAACAATTTGAAAAGTTCGCAAACCTTTAGTTCCGATTGCGTTTTAAATTCTGACACATCTCCCATATTTTTATAAAATTTGCATTACAGTAGCGCTGTTCATTATCTATGTATTATTCAGGTGTATGTGAATCCAAAACTAAACACAGTGTAGAGTTTCAAGTAGGTTTGTTGAAATTGTACTAATGCTTTCGTGTAAATCAGAGCGATTTAATCTTAAACTAAAATTTAAAATATTGATCACGCCATTTCCATATTTCACGGTGCACTTTTCTCTCTTGATATTTAGAAAATGAGGTCTCTGATCTTCAGCCACAACGTTGACAGCACATACGTCATATCTACAGCATTCAATTTTATGTCCTTTGACAATTTTCTACTCAACTCAAAACTAAATACTTATAATCAGAAACTCTTCATTGGCATTCTCAATATGAGTTAATAATAAAGCACCTTTGTTTATAAGTTAGCTGTGAATATTTTAAGTAGAAGATCGATTAACATTACCCAATACGACACGAAATTAATAAGATATTGTTTGAACTATTTTACTTGAAAAATATGTATGAAACATAAGTTAAAACGAAATGGTAGTAATAAGTAATAATGAATAATAAATTTCACCATGAAACAGTTGGAACTTAAAGGGAAAAGGGGAGAGATAAAGTTAACGACTGAATGCAAGGATTTAAAAGTTATCACAGACCTAATGAATATCATTTGTTTCTACATCCTCTATTGTCTATACATATAGAGGCAGATAATGTAATTGGTGAAAGTATTTGAGTTTAAGATTCCTTTGTGAGACAGAAAATAAAAACTTTAACTTACAAAGAAAACAATGCTTCCTGTAGCTGCCACTGCAATGCAGTTACACTTGGCATAAGTGGAGGAAGTGATAACCCAAATAATTGACAGATATATCAGAGCTAATGTTCTTTATTTGGATTAAAACTGCAGATATGTAATCTCTTTCATTCAGGGCTACACCATCATTAACCCAAAAACTTTATAACATTGAGTAACAATCTTGTGGTAATTCTGGTAACTGTATTTCCAGCCTAATGTTCTTTATTTATCGTCTTTCATTGAAACTGTCACCTCATCTCTTGTGGCTTAACTTTGTTAGGTGACAGGTTGGAAACCACAGTGGCTGAAGATGCATACTGACAGCACGAAGGCAGGTGAGGGAAACCCGTGCTGTATCTGTAAGGCAAGTGAAGTAAACCGTGCCGTATCTGTACATGCTTTATCTGTTTGGCATTTGCAATACAGCAACTGCTCTATGAACACAGTATATCGCTGACATCATACATTTGTTCTTCAGATCATTACCAACAAGTACCACGAAACATAAGCAAATGAAGCAGATAACTTTAGAAGTACTTCAGGTATTTGATTCATAAATAAAGTTTTCATTTTCGCACTGCCCGAGTCCCTCCGAATATTTGCTTCCGGCAGTCACTCACGCTCGTTGAAAACCTCCATTTTTCGTTGTCGACAGCGTGTCGTCGATCTATAGCCATCGCACTACCTCCAAATGATACTGGTGTAGAATGGGTAAAGTGGCTTGGAGAAACCAGTCCTTATTTGAGTCCTAAGAGAAATGACCCTGGGAACAGTAACGAAATATAGATATGTGAATATTGTATCTGAAAGTGAAAGTATTTTTTTAATTTTAAGCAAACAAGCTTTATTGGCCCATTCCAGGCAGAAGAGATCTTTGGATATGTTTTCTATTACTTTCACTATAACCAAACTGCAGAAAGTTGCAAGTAATGCACTACAGGGAGGAAAAATGTTAAACGATGCTGGAATTAAGAAAGAAAGTGTATTACGAATACGGTGGTTGCTTCGAAGAAAAAATGCCCAAAATTTAGGAGGAGAGGAGTGCAAGTCCTGAAAGCCATGAAAGCATGGAAGGATATAAGGATGTATTGATAAGAGAATGATGTAAAAGCAGGTGTGGGGAATGAAAATGTGTACGAAAAGGATTAATGACAGGAAATGCTTGGTACAAAACCACAAGGTAACCAAGCAGAGTAGTCTATGGAAGGAGAAGTCTACAATGAACCACTTGTCATTAATGGTGACTGGAGGAGGAGTGTCGCTCACACAAATGTAACACAGTAAAAGATTTTAATTGGTGATCCACAAAGACAGTGGTATGTAGCCTCAGAACAAAAACAAAGAGAAAAGAATAGAAATCAAGAACTGAAAATAAAGGTACAGAAGCACAAAGACGTGATTGACATAGAGGATTCATAAGGAGCAAACAACATTCAGGGTAACATTGAACAGTGGGAAAACGGAGAGAAACGTTTAGTGAAAACTGTATGATGTTTCATAAACATTCGTATATACTTGCAGTACCATAATTCAAAGTGGTGAAGTGTGATAGTATAAAAAGCATCAAATAGTGAGAAAAAATTACAACCAGAAAATTAGGAAGACTAGGGAACTGCATATTAATGACTAGTAAGGATTAACCGAAAAAAAAGGAATAGTACGAGTGAGCAGATCGGCTTGTCGAATGAAATAAACTGTGAAGAAGGTTTTAAGTAAAATGATAGACCTAGTAGAATATTAAAGCCTTATTAATACCACCCTGGAATACTAGAGAGATATTGCTAATGGAATAGATGGATAGTAATAAAAAAAATTGATCTAACTTTGAAAGAAATGGTAAGAGTAATGGACAATATTAAAAGTAAAAGCAATTAATATATGTAAACACTAACTGCAAAAATAGTGAGAGCTCCAGGGAAGGTAGAAACGTAGTGGCTATATTGCGAAATAAACAATATGGACGAGGTTGCAAGCTCGAAGGGAAAATTACACCTTTATTCGAAGAAGTAAAGAATATATTATTATTGAGGAGTCTTTCTGATGTGCCACTGCACTAAAAAATTTGAACAAAATACAAAACAAAATACAAAACAAATTTTAATTTCTGTTGCATGTGAATCAATTGGAGGAGGCAGCACTCACAGCCGTCTTACTTGTACTCAACTGGTCACCTGTCAATAATGTGGTAATACATCGATATATGGTTTTCTACAGCAAACCATGCTCGTAATAGACACTTTCAGTGAAAACTGATCCAAGTTTCTCATTGTTCATAATTCAGTAAATAGTGAACTTTTAATTTCAAAGCATATTACAAAATCATTCATTTTACATGTTTAAATTTCAGTAAATCCCTGAGATGCGCTTTATAAATTCATTTTATTTTTTAAATTTATTCATAGTTCAGTCATTAAATTACTAAATCTTTATTCTTAAAAACTGTATCTTCAGTACTATATTAATATAAACTGCTTATCACATCAGTAACTGAATCGTTTTCAAATCAAAGTAGAGGAAGAAAAAGAAGAAAAAAAAAAACAGAATGTACTTTGCAAAGAAATTGTTTAAATTTGCAAGTTCCCTCCACTTTATATTTTTCATCGTTATCTCGGATGAGATGTAAAGAATGTAGCAAGAAAAACTGTAGAAAAGAAAGTGTAAAGTGCATAGCTTTTGAGAATTATCCAATGAGTTAATGGAATGAAGAGTAAGATTTCAGTTAGACATATGGACAGATGTCGAGATAGATTCAATAAAATGTAATAAGAATAGGACGTACACACTTTGATAATCTTGAGATTGAGAGGAGCAGATAACAAAAGGTAACGTTATGCAGCAAGAAGCATTAACTATGGCAAAGAGTTTAAAATGTTGGCAAAGTGTACTGGATGAAAGTGGAAATATTGATGGATTGAAATTAACAGAAATATAAGAAAAAATATTTTTACAACTTTCAGTAGGCTACTTTGAGGCAAACTGACGCCATAGAAGAGCATTATGTTCCTGCCCTTATTTAAGCTTTCGAAACATATCCATTGAAGAAAAGGGACAGTCAAATGAAAAGAAATCTCTCAGAAACAGAAAAGGAGTAAAAAGAATAATTAACGGAGCTAAACATTATAATTGATTGTTTGACATGGAACGATAACGTCTTCTGGAATTGATAGGGATGCAAGGTCAATTGATATAGAAGAGTAACGAAAATTGGGGAAGAGACAAGAAAAACGATCCATAGGATGAGCAACTTCTTCAGAAAATAACGTTTCGTCCTTAACGTGCACGTTGTTTACTCCTCTGCCTGACGAATTCAGTCGATGTCGAGCTTCCTGAAGGAGCCGTCGAGGCCGTACAGGTCATCAGGTCGCCTGCTCTCCGCTGGCCTCCTGGACTCATCCACCTGCAGCTCGTCCTGCTGCAACAGCCAGTCTCGGTACCCGCACAGCAGGCGCCAGGACGCCTCTGAGGGCAGAACATACATCACATCATGTAACCATGCAGTTATAAGGAAGCACTTGTTGCTAACAAAAACAAAAATCAAAATATTAGAATGTATTTCGCGCCTGGAAAATTCTCGCTAAGATGACAATTGAGGTACGTAATGTGACGCAGGCTTCGGGGGTGTCTAATCAATAAACATTATGTTGCCAGTAGAACTTTTAGGACTGCCAAAATGGTTTACAAAAAGGTCGACCCAGTACCATTCAAAAAGCTAGCACAAAACAGGATATAACGTAGTCAAAACAAAAATGTTTTCAGTAGAACAGTATAAGCAACAAATCTAAATCAGTATTCAAACAATGCCCTAAGATCAAATGAATTTCATTTAGGGGAAAGCGATAAACAATGACAGACGAGGCTGAAGAAAAAGAAGTTTATGATAACCAGTATAACATGCCTTCAAGACTCTGTGCGTAAATCAATGCAGCGAAAGTTTTTTTAAGCACTGACTTTTAAGAACTATACACTCTCATTTCTGGAAGTACTAATATTTCTCTGGCTTTGGGTTTGCTATTCCAAATCATCACCCAGAGGGTGATTAGGGTTAAAAAAAATTCACATTTAGACCATCCTATATATACATAAGAGCTCAGCATCTGGTTTTTATCTGTATAATTTTGACCTGTAGGAACCCAATTTTGTGAGATTCATGTACTGTATATAAATACCTTTTAATTATTGTTTTCTGTTTGAAATGATTCTACAATGATGTAGCGCCTGTTATTGGGTAGTGGTGATGGTAGCTGATTGTAAGTGGGTGGGAAATTGTTGCGCTGTGGAGAAAGTTCTGGAGAGGGGAAAAGGTAATACCAATGAGGCTCTTCCGACGTATTGTACGGTTTGTTTTAGAGGCAGAAGATTTTAGATTTGGAGGAAACAATCAAACCTGTTCATGCTTAACTAATAGAGGTGAAAAGAAAGTATAATAAGTTTAGGGGTTATGAAAAAGGATAGGTAAGATCTGGTAAAAGGTCCCTTAACATGTAGGTTAAGCAGATACTTTGAATGTTGTGAGGAGAATTTTTAACCAGTTACTAGAGGCAGTGCAATCATAGGAGTAGAAAAAATGCAGCAAGTTATTACGAGTAGAGGAGCGAATGGAAAAGGTCGGAAGAACAATGGTTCTCCGCCACATGTAGTTTCTGCGTGAACATGTATTTGTAGGTTCACTTGTGCCTATCAGATTCAGGCTGCTAGGTCACCTAATGCCATGCTTGTTCATGTAACAAAAGATATAGTATAACTGAATTTTACAACGAGGACGTAATAGTTACACGGTATTTGCAGGAGATAGTGTCTACAGGAAGCATATTGACTTGCGGAATGTGGTTAAACAGGTATCTCACCATGGTAGGGTCGATAAGGTCATGCATCGACAAGATCAGACATACAGCAGTCAGATCATGTTGTGTAGTGGACAATCGTGGGGGCTGGTGGACTAATTGCGAAAGACTCTGTCTTGTGATTAATTTTTGTGGACACCATTATTCTTTAGGCATGACTTTCATTTAAGTAGAATATGGAACAGGGTTATCGCTGTGACGGGACGTTATTTAGTATAACATTTTACTATTGAAATCGTGTAAGTTTGTTATGTTTCACTGCAGCCAAAAGTCGATTAAGCACGTCCTGTTTGTTCTACTTGCTGCCGATCGACAGTTCAGGTTGCAAGTTACAAGTGCGGTGCTGAGCACGCAAACCAATACTTTACCAGCAAGCCAGGATACATGGATCACTCTCACTTCTTCCCTGGCGGCAACAAGTTACCAGCTAGGACTCGGAATAGTTAGTCGCTGCACCAACCTTCCCATTCTCTGTTCGCTGTGAACTGTAGGGCTAAGTTTCATTCCAAGGATCAGTATCACGGGTTACAGAATACCGCTCTTTCCAGAAGAGATTGTTTCATTCAAGTAACTCTTAGCTGTCTGCTCCCTCTCCTAGATGCAAGTATACCCTGGATGCTCATGTTTATTTAGCAGTACTAGAGAAGAAGAAGATTGGTCCGTAGAACAAGAATTCAAGAGCAGAAGATACATGAAGAACGTCGGGGCAAGTCGTAGGGCATCGTAGGGAAAACCCCCATAGAACCCACGTGCCATCCACATACACAAATATAACAAAACGCCCTCAACAAGGGTTCAACAACATCACTAAGTTGGCATATATATATATATATAAACAGACGTGTTTTTCCTTATTTTTCACTTTTCAGCCACCAATACATAGCACACATTACTGGTGTGAGGAAGTAGCATAGAGTAGCATGGAGTTTCCTATCTTGCACAACGTTGGCCGAATACCGATAGCTGTGGAAGATATGATGATTAAAGTTGGTCAATGCAGGGCGTTTACATATTTCGACCAAAAATTTGTGTCTCCTGCTACAAATACATTACATAGACCATTGATGTTTGTGTGTGGTAGTACCAGTGAATGTCCCATCGTGCACTCTGGTGGTTAAATGTCGGTATCTGTGGGCGTGTGGGAGATATGGGGGTTGAAAGTGGTCAAACTGCACCACTTTCATATTTCTGCCAAAGAAGCATGTGTCTTGGTGTACCACTTTTCAAACTATCTATCACAGATCACTGGTGTTTGTGTGTGGTAGTAGCACAGAGTCACCTTTCGATCACAACGTTGGCCGAATTTCGGTAACTGTGGGAGTGTGGGAGATATGGTGGTTGAAAGTGGGCGATCAAGGATATTTTCGTATTTCGACCAAAGACATGTGTGTCCGTAAATTTTAGTTTGCTGCCTGAACTACATAGCGCAGATGCCTGGTGTTTGTGTGTGGTAATAGCATCGAGTCTTCCATCGCGCACTATGGTGGTTAGATGTCGGTAGCTGTCAATTCTTTACAAACACGAACGAAGTCGTGGATGCCAGCTAGTAGAATTATAAGAGAACACTACCAATTACTGTGGTGATAGCACTGTCGCTCTAAGTTAGAGGCTTCTTGATGGGCGATAATATATTGTCAGAGGAGAACTAATTATAGGGATGGAGGTATAATTTAAACCGAAAAATTTAGTAAAGTTGAGAACAGTACATAGAAAATGAAAGGAAACGACAGGAATATACCAATACTAGATATCTCACTGCTACTAGTGAATGATAGAGTGTAATTAAAAAATATAAACTTCAATAACCAAGTGTAAATGTGCAAACTTCGAATTATTACTGGTGCAGAGGGATTCAGAGTGTGTTAAACTAAAAAAGGAGAACTTCCTACAGGAATAATCATGCTTGTTACCTAAGTATATTACAGTATTCATAGATGATAGCCATAAGCTGCTGTAGAAGTACAAGAGAGAAGGTACGAACGTTGTCTGTTTAGCAGAACCGGAGGATAAGTTAACGTAATGAATCACTTGGTAAAAAAGTGAAAACATAGCCAGTTCCGAGAAGGGAAAGGCATTGTCAGGTAGGAACTTAAACTTAATAGGGAAGTATTACGTACGAATGAATTTACATTAATTACAATAATTTTCAGATATTGATAAACGTATTAATAGGAGAAGGTGGTTTTACTGCGGTTGTTTAACTAGGCGCAAGTAGAAAACATGCTGATTGTATTTCGAGTTATCAAAAACTGGTTGCATTGGACACAAGAAGGTTGTAAACTTGCGGCTAATAAATAACACAGTTATGCTTAAATTAAAAAAAAAAAGAGACCATAACCGTTGCGAAAAACAGCATGGAAGCAGGTAAAACATTAAACAAGTAAAGGAGGAACTACAGGAAATAGCAATGGAGGATGTAAGGTTGATTTTATAAAGAGTATTATGGGTAAGTAGGTAACAAATTATGACTGAGACAAAAATTTCTATGGACATGTTAGAATACTGACGGAGAAGACATTCTGACAATTCTGGATAAGAATGATGTAGAATGTGATGATGTGTGAATTGAATATCTCGTATTGCTCGCGATACGGAAATAGTGTGGATACAAGAAAACGTGCTATATAGGCAAGGGACACAAACGCTATGGTATCTGGTTCTCACGAACATTAGCGTCTAGCAGGAGTTTAGTGCAGACACGAATGGTCAGCAACAAAAGTGTGAAAGTTAGCGTTGGTTGACAAGAAAGACTTTATAAAGGAAGATTAACAGAGGCGGAATCGCTTCAAACTTAATAGATAAGGAAACCACATCATCGAGAATTGTTGAATTCGAAAATCGTCCACTCTACGAACTGGTTTTCTACCCCTCTAGTGTGTGCTGAAATTTTCTATGCGAGACTCTGATTAACACTATGCACTAATAGCTCTAAATGCTCGACTGTGTTTCAAGGAACCCATATACAGAGTGTCCACAAATGAATATCGGGGTTTTAATGCTTTATAAGATTTATTACATTATCCTTACAGTTATAAATGATATGTCAAATGAAAGAGCAACTCAAACAGTTTTATATACAAGCTTACAAGTGTTCTATGTGGGCACCATTTGTCACACGGCACACATCAAGTCTGTAGCCGAGTGCTTCCCAAACGTTGAGCAGTGTGTCTTCAGTTACTGTTGCAACAGCTGCTTCAATCCTCTGTCGTAATTCAAGGAGGTCGGCTGGTAACGGAGGCACATACACACGATCCTTGATGAAACCCCAAAGGTAGAAATCACATGGCGTTAGGTCAGGTGAACGTGGAGGCCACGCATAGCAAGCTCTGTCATTGGGCCTTGCGGCCAATCCAGCGGTCGGGTACAGTTACGTTCAACCAACCGCGTACTTCGTTATGCCAGTGAGGTGGTGCACCATCTTGCTGGAAAATGAAGTTCTCTGGTTCATATTGTTCCAACTGAGGGAAGAGCCATTGCTCTAGTGTATCAAGGTAAGAAGTACCAGTTACAGTCGGTTCATCAAAAAAGAAAGGTCCGTAAACTTTCCGCCGGGATACGGCACAAAAAAACATTGATTTTAGGGGAGTCTCGTGGCACTTGTACGATCTCTTGAGGATTTTCTGAGCCCCAGATCCGCAAATTATGAGTGTTAACATGTCCACTGAGGTGAAAGGTCGATTCATCACTGAAGACAACATGATGTTGAAAATCTTCGTCATGTAACAACATTTCGTTAGCGAATTTGGCACGTAAACCATGGTCTGCAGGCTTTAGAGCCTGTAACAACTGTAAACGGTAAGGACGTAGTTGCAAGCGTTTCCTTAAAACTTTCCAAACAGTCGACTTAGAAATTTCTAATTCGCGACTAGCCTTCCGAACAGATTTCTTTGGGCTACGAGTGAACGACTCTCTCACTCGCTCAACAGTCTCTTCGCTAACTCTTGGTCGTCCCGCGCTCTTCCCTTTACAAAGGCAGCCTGTATCTTCAAACTGATGATACCATCTACGGATGTTATTGTCACTTGGAGGATCACGCCCGAACTTAATGCGGAACGCACGCTGCACAGTAACTACAGATTCAGTCTTTGCAAACTGTAAAACACAAAACGCTTTCTCTTCACTAGTCGCCATCTTTGCTACTACCGCATTCTAGCGGATCGCAGCGGAAACATTTCACGCACAATGCGCACTAGTGCCAACGAACAAAACTGTTTGAGTTGCTCTTTCATTTGACATATCATTTATAACTGTAAGGATAATGTAATAAATCTTATAAAGCATTAAAACCCCGATATTCATTTGTGGACACCCTGTATAATGTTTTCAGTTTTCATATGGCCTATAACATACGAGGAGAAACTTAGGAAATCCTGTAGCTGATTGTTCAATTCTCCCTCTTAAGCACCTTATGGAAGATGACAGTACTTGCAGTATCACGGTGCTAGAGAGACATTTTTTTCATGCTTATACACTGGTGCAGCAATGTTGTGGGACGGAAAGTTGACAGCTGACTTGGTATTAGATTCACCAATGACTGCAGTTCGATGCACTACTGGGAACTACGCAGTTGACTGTCGTGTTAATATGTCTATACTCAGTAGACGACAAGCCTCCGTAACATGCCATTTACTAAGCTCACATTCTACTAATCTATGACTAGCCAATAGTAAATTCTTTGCATAGTTTAATATCAATAAATGGATTTTTTTTTAACTCAGCATTTAAATTCTCAGCCACTCTTCACATTCAGCTAAGAGTAGCTTGTTCCTACTTTTGATGTCAATAAACGCATCTTTGATTTCTTTAACGTAAACTTTATTATTACGAATTTAATTTTCTGGCTCTTGTTATTGTATTCAGACACGTCGACACTGAAGTAGGTTCAGAACACAAATAATTACACCTTAGTTTCCTTTAATGTTTTTATTAGTAACTCTGTGGATTTAAGAAACATTTAATGCACGTTACGTATTTTGAAAGTTCACCCAACACAACAATATAAATCTACGTGATTCAGACTTCTTCCGACCGAAAACTATAGATTGAGACCAACAAGATTGTGCAGTAAGCGTTCTTGAATCCTCTCTGCTGTAAAATCACTGGAAATATATAGCAGCATTCACACATATGCCATAGACAAAAAAATATCAATGGCTGTGGAGATTCTAAATGTACAAAGTTCTTTTCGTCCATTTGCCTTGAATAACCCTCAATTTGAACACAGTTTTCTGCCTACGATTAAACTGGACATGACATGCGCAAAAAGAAACAACTTAAAATCGGTTTTGAAACGAATGTCTGACTTCGAGTGCCTATTCCAGCTGACCACAACTGAACATCGACTCGGGTTTCATTGGTTCAGAAGAAAAGCAAAATGTATTTAGCGGTTGGTGAGGGCTCGTTCAGATACACTTCTATACGAAAATCTTACTAATCAAATAATTTTATTATTAATATCGGCTATTTCTTATCTAACTGAACCACATTTCTTTTATCTAGTGTGATCTATCGAATCAAATGAGACACGTAATATGTCAGAAGTGGATCATAAGCATAAACTTAAATTTTAGGACATGTAGTCTTCACGGGTTTTCCGCCGTATGTTGTTGAAATGCGACAACGAGCTTTCGGCGGCTGACTCTGCCGCCATCTTCAGGTTGGATGTTGTGCAGGGAGAACCAGCGCTGAAGATGGCGGCAGAGTCAGCCGCCGAAAGCTCGTTGTCGCATTTCAACAACATACGGCGGAAAACCCGTGAAGACTACATTTCATCGATACGCCGTGAAAGCCTTCAATATCACATTAAATTATAGGCATAGAAAATGATGAAGGAAATAAATCAAATTTCTGCTACGCATTATTGTTTTGAAACAGTAAATATTATGCTACATTTCGATACGAATATACATAGCATTTCATTTACAAGCTTGCGACTTCTTTCCCAGCAACAGAACGTAATTTCTGCCAGCGGATTTGACCCTCTCATTTCTTTTACCTACATACAAAACCTGAATATCTTTCGTCTAGCAACAACTACATACATTTTGGAATTATTATTCTACCATTACTTTATATTTAATACAGTATTGTAACAAAGTACTTCCCTAATTAGATATCTGGATGGTAAAGTTAGTAGAAACAAGATTAAACAAATACAATGCAGTGCAAACTCATTTATGTAGAGCAAGGAAGTAAAGTTGATAATGGGTATCGGATTTCGAGGCAAAGAAACCTCCGAGAAGATCAGGTACATACCGGGTGTTTCAAAAATGACCGGTATATTTGAAAACTCAATAAAAACTAAACGTGCAGTGATAGAAATTTGTTTCAATATGCTTGGGACAAAAGGCGATTTGAAAGATATAGAAGTAAACGCAGTCTGTGAGTTCGCCATTCTGTAAGTCGTCTTTATGCTGTAAGCGTGTGCTGTTCACAGATTGCAAGTACTTTAGATTTATCCAGACTGCAGCGCCATCTGTTGTAGAAAATTGTAACTAATTTCGAAAGTTTGTCTGCCTGAAAATTTACTGTTGTCCCAAGCGTATTGCAACAAACAGTGTATTTCTATCGCTGCACGTTTAGTTTTAATTGATTTTTCAAATATACCGGTCATTTTTGAAACACCCTATACATTAACCACAGGCAAACACTGCAGATGAAATACCAATAATTTAAATCAGTGACTCACAGACTACAAACTGGTACCAACCATTGTTGAACACAACCGAGGTAGTATCTGTGCGAATGAGTATTTTCAATTCATTTTTATATACCTCAGTGAAAATACAAATTATAGACTTATTTTTTTTTTATCATTAATGCTTGCAATCGATAATGTTATGCTGATAAGTTTTATACGGGATGGTTATCCAAAACCGTAATGGCCAAAAATTACCTCTCACTATCAGCATTTGGGTGGTCTGTTAACATTACACAGAGGAAGACACATTAGAACATCGTTTTATCTGCAAAGAGAGGAAGGAGATGTGAAAATGGGTGGAAGGTACAAATCATAGCTTGAACGTTGCCAACATAATAAAACCAGATAAGTCGTCATATCCAATATCCAGGAAAAACTCCATGCTTTGGATTATGGTACAGTTTGTCGACTTTGTTGTAAGGAAGAAAGGCACTGATTTAAACGATTTTAAATATCATATTTTAACAGAATTCAGTGCTGCGGAAGAATTTAAAAACTACTCGACGTCACATGAACAATTTCTGAAGACAGCAATACAGGGAAATACATAATTCACTAAGGAAGAATACAGAGCCGGTACTTGATAACCCCTTGCAAAGTGCAGAACTTCTTGAATCACACATGCCGTGATAACGGAGGACCTTGGGAATCTGAGGATGGAGAACTATCTTCTTCATCATCTTAGAAATGTATGATATTGAATGTAATTGCGTTATTTTTGAATAAATATATGTAATCAGTTAAAAAATGTGGTCAATGCGCTTTCTTTCAAAAAGTTCGTTGCTCCGGTCCCGTGTTCGAGTACCGGCAGGCGCAGGAATTATTAAGAATTGTGTTTGATCATATGAGCTATGCTAGGTCGCTCCGTGGTTCGGATTCCACGTTAAACTGAAGAATAAAGGAACTGGACGATCCTACCTCTGACACAATGGCTTAGTATGCCTCCTACCGGAGGATCCAACCAACACTCTGGTTGTGGACTACGTTGTTTTTTATCACCATATACGAAATCTAGATACTGTCAATTTTTGCGGTCATTATTTACCCCATCCGTTTAGACTTGAGGATCTAAGAGAATTATACAACTCAAGGCAAAACAATTAACGATGCGGTAAATGAAAGATGTGCGCTAGAGGTCGAGTGTTTGCGTATAAAATTTACCGTGAAGGTCATCCAGTTTTCCGCCGCTTCCTCCCATTTCGTTTGGCACGAACTCTCTAGGAACATGCTGGAAAAGAGTGTCGCTGCCTGGAAGATGAACTGTAATCTGAAACAGAGTAATGTTGGTGCTCATCACTGTTTGTTTAGACTGGCTAAAACATAATCTAATTTAAATTAATATATTGCAGTATGATATAAATATTATTCCATAAATCAGATACGAAAATCATGCAACAATGGATGTAATAGTTAAGTTCAACGGGATGTGTTACATACGTTAATGCATATTTTGCATAATTGTATTCGGCCTGGTATAAATTATTATAAATCTGTGTTTTAATGTCAGTTTATTCAGCATATATGGTTTGTGCCCAATTGTCCATTTTCGCTTTGTCACAATTAACTCTTGATTTATTTCAGAGTATTAAGATTTGAAAACTGCTACTGAACATAAGTAAAAGATTAAACTGGCTGATTATAATAATAAAGAGTTGCTCACAAGCTTATGATTTATATATGTAGCTTTAGTAGTTTCCTGTTGAAAAAGTACGTAATTTGTGACGAATTAGATTACTAAACACGGCATGCCATATGAATTCGTGCTGTACCGCTTTCATTTTTTAGCTGCGGTAATCTTTTGTGTTTACACATGTACTACAACTTACTTTCTAAATTATCTACATCATGTGCCCCCATTGTTTTTTTTATTGATTAATTTTATTAACAGTCCCAATAACTGAAGAAATTGTGATGGAGCGTTACACTCTGTGCTCTGCTAAGAAATTAAAACTCCTATATACCTCAAGCAGTTATCGCCTATATTACATTTTTAATAAGATTTTTGCGTATCCTCCTTTCTTATATATTTACTAGAGAAACATTTGTTGTGACACTAGAATACTAAAATTTGTTGCAAGTGTTTTTGGATGGATAACATTTCAGAACTGATGATTGAGCGTGAAACCTCACTCTAGCGTCAGAAGATCCTTTTCCACCCATTTTGTAAGACTATTATTCAATCAGCGCGATAGTATAGTCTGAAAAATACAACTGGAGGACTACTACGGCATCAGGACATCGCTAGTGGTGATGTAATTTCAGGGAACTCATGATGTTACTTATTTTATAACTTAAATCTAAATAAATACGTTGGAAACAACCAGAAAAAATCAAATTTTTAGACTAATGTGAATTAATAAACAAAAAAACCTTGCTCTTACCCTTTTTCTTATTTTCTCTGGGACTGCAACCTTGCACAACGAGAGCAGCATATCCATGACCTTCGGAGCGTTCAGAAAATGCACAGCCTTCACTCGCCTGCAATACGCCTCCTGTGCAGTATGCAACACATGCTTAAATTCCTAGTAACAATGAAGACTGCGACTTATCATAAGGTGCAAAAAGGAACAAAATTAATTTTATTGGCCATTTTATTACTGAACAGATCAGTTACCGTCTAACCAGAGTTTGTAACGAACATCAAATAAAAAGAAGGGAAGGGCATATCGGCATTTTATTCTTTCATGAAGATATACGAATAGTGGCCAATTGTCTTTCTTGGTGGTGTACAGTAATGCGATTTTTATTCCATTCAAGCCGAATTAGTTCGATAAACAAACAATAGATTTTCTCAAAGAATACCTGTGTAACCGCGTCAAATTACAACACTAAAAATTTCTTTACATACTCCCTTTTTTTGCTGTATATGGCAAAACTCGTTCGGCAAGGAATATTCTTCACATCAGCTGATCTGATTTAATGACATATCTCGCTGAAATGCGGTACGATGTTACTATCCCCACAGAGCTCTTCAATGACCAATACTGCAAAATTTTAACGAAAGTTTTGCTTCCTATTAGATGGATAACTTTTTATCAGTCGAAGCAGTGATATGTTAAAGACTACTTCCCTGCTAAGAAATATTGCGGGATTTTAACTACAATCAGTTCACCAAGTTAATTATTATGAACAAGATGCATTTTGCGATTACAGAATTGTTTTATACTGTAGCCTAGAATTAGATCTTCAATTTAAATTACGGTATATCTTTCGACTGGAAGGCACAAAGAAAGTGTTTTGACACAGAGTCTAAGAATGGTGAGGAATAAGATGAAAACCGTTGAGGTAAATAGAAAAGTGATTTGCTGGGAGTTGGAATTCTTGAGAGTATTCTTTATTATATAGACGGAAACTGGAAATATAGTATAACTTCAGTATGGGAGCTTTAAAAAAAAAAAATTTGGGATGATGAATTTAATGTGACTTAATCACGAAGTTAAAGTGTGAGACTGGATATTTTGAAATTAATGCCATTTTGCTAGCTAAATTAGTGTTAACATGTGATTTTTATTATTTAACACTTAAGTTTATTTATTAAATAATTAAATAGACTTTTATTTTTTAATTTGACAGCATTTAAAGCGTGTGTCGGATCGCGCAGGATCCCACGGGATAGACTCCAATCCCACAAATGCCATGCAGGATTGAAAATATTGCGGGATTCAATCCTTAGACACAGTACTAGAAACCAGACCTCGCTTGTGCAGATACACTCCAGTGCTTGTATATAGCTCTCTAACGACATGAAAAACGCTATTATGTCTCATGTTAGTTTTGACTTGCAGTTTTGTGACATTCATCCAAATACGTTATCTGTTTACAGAATGCTTGACGACTAGTGACTACTGATAAAATTTGTACTTACAAGTAAATTAAAAATTAATGTTTAGAAACCCACACAGTTACGAAATATGTATAATTTTATGTCTAATTTCTA
Organism: Vandiemenella viatica; assembly: GCA_031002005.1. NCBI lineage: Eukaryota > Metazoa > Arthropoda > Insecta > Orthoptera > Morabidae > Vandiemenella > Vandiemenella viatica. Next base: position 156,194,308 of record JARYHS010011408.1, on the reverse strand, counting down.
TAATAAAATATATACCAGCTGGTTATAATTAAACTTTCTCCTATTAACACGTAATAACACGGAAAATAATTACCATACGTGTACCAAACTTGGTAGCATTAATGTCCAGAGTATGGGGTGCATGATTTCCAAGCGTCACAGCGCCACCGTCCAGTTCCAACTATGGCCACCAGGTGCCGTGATCATCCAACTGCTTCTCCGAACACATTTGGAAACGGTCGGAATTATCAGCCGATCGTTTCCAAATGCTTGGCCGGCACGTTCACCCGACCTCACTCCCTGTGATTTCTGGTTGTGGGTCTACCTGAAGGACAGGGTTTACCAGGGAACATTCACACATGTGCCGATCTGAAGCGCATCATATCAAGAGAGGTAGCCAGCATACCTACGGACATGCTTCGTTCTGCTGTTTAGAATGCAATCCTGCGTTTTCAGACTCTTCTGGACACTGATGGGCGCCATATTGAGCCCCTTTTGTAGGAGTAATGGTACCGGTATGTAATGGTATGCTGTACCCTAGCATCACTTTAAAAGTGTTTCAATTAAATTGGTACTGCATTATTTATCTTCCCCATGTCATTAACATTAATGCTACCAAGTTTGGTACTCGTACGATAATTTGTTTCTGTGCTATAACGTGTTAAATAAGTAAAGTTTAATTATAACCACCAGGTATAAATGAAAAACCAATTTGTAATTAAAAAATCAATTAAATTTTGCTTTAAGCGTAAATAAAATGAGAGAGTAGTTACATTAAAAAATTGCCATGAATTAAAGTCGTGCTGAAAGCTAGTTAGAGAGGTCAGTCACAGAGGGATGTCTTGAAGCATCAGAATGTGCTAATATATGTTCCCTACCGGCTGTCTCTTAGCGAACCGACTGACGCACTACGCCTATATCTCGGCAGGCCGCTATGTTAATCAGCCCACAATTCTTTCGCCATCTTCTAATGTACAGTCGCAAATTTCTTGCTGTAAAACACATCCCACAAAAGCATTTATTGTAAAAATAGGCCAAGTCTTGTGTTCGTGTACTGACAAAAAGTTATGAGATCTTCTGAACCAAATCTACGCTTTACAGTGTGTATTCACTTCCCTTTGTGAAACAGAATGATTTTTCTCTATGTTATAGGTTTTGTTTAGAATAAAAAATAATAAAAATTGTGACTTGGCCATTGTACATGCCATGGTTTAGTAAGTCTATATAAATACCTTAAATGCATTGCTTTATCAAACTTAAAAATACATAAAAACCAAGATTTCCATGCATTTTTTCGAATTTGACAAGTATATATTAAGCCTTCAAATTCAGTAAAAAATTATGACATGCCTAATAACCAAATCACCATAAGTTTTTTTTCTTCTCAATAAAATCTATAACACCAAGAGAAACCATTCTGTTTCACATTGTGAAGTGAATACACACTGTAGAGTGTAGACTTGGTTCAGGAGATGATCTCATAACTTTTTGTCACTACACGAGCACGAGACGTGACCTGTTTTTACAAGAATTGTTTTTCTGGGATCTTATTTCGATTTGCAAGTTGATTGCTTATTCTGAATCGTCGATCAAATGTAATTATTCCACTCAAAAATCGGCAAATAGTAACAGATATGGTAAAAGAGCTGGAATGAGATTGATTGGAAGACAGGGAGAGGGTGAAGAGGTCATGGGAGAGTACAACGCGTATGTTGGAGATAAGGGATCGAAAGATATTGGTGTAAGAATTAAAAGTAATGAATGGAAGGGAAAAGATGACCATGACCACATGCTGGCACTCGATTTCAGGCACAAGGGCGTAGGTAAGGGCGTCAGGGATTGAAATAAGAGAAATGATGAATAATTTACCAAAAACATTGAAACAATTTATAGTTGAAATTTGCAGAGGGCAAATGTAGGTGGGTGCAGGTAAGGGGAAAATGGTTGTGTTGGGAAACTTCCACCGGAGCGTGCGCTCCATTGCAATTAAAATTAAATTTAATCCCTTGTCATCAAATATGGCAGTTAGTATTGTCATCAAATACAGCACTTAGATGCAAGGAAGGTAATCTAGAATTGAGTACTGAAATTACCGTAGCACACATACATCAACTTTTTGACAGAGGTGATGGGTTGGCAGTAACCAGAAGATAGTTGATGGGGGGGGGGGGGAGGTGGGGAATGGCTGTGTATAAGTTATGTAACGTCGATCGAGCCTGAATTGTTAGTGATAGAGGAATTAGGATTAGTATATGGAATAAAAGAATAGACAAGTCCATAAACCCACACATCATTTCATAAACAAACAAGTTATATATTTTAATTTGTAGTCGAAATGTCAGACATTAGAATAAATCATCTTGGAATGTGATGAAGCATTTATCTTAAAACAGTAAAAAATTTAAGAGATAGTTCACAAACGCAAAGATAGGTTCGTAGGCGAATTGTCACATTAGCAAATGCTCCATGGGAATTAGTGATTAATAAAAACAATAAAGATATTAAGTAATACACCTATCTAATACCATTATCTGCGTTATTTTCCAGATAATACAGAGAGTACCAGCTGTGTTAACATTTTGACCTGTTTTACGTCTCAGTTACATCTCATTATCTTATATATCGCGTGATGAGGAAACCTTTCCCTACGTTCTCCCCCAAGCTATAAATTTACAGGTCATTGTTAATCATGTCAAATGTATAAATTATTATGTACAAAAATATCTAATATGTTCCACCACAGCCAGATTTACAGTTCGCTTTACGTGAATCAGTTGTGTTATTAATTTTTGCAATTACTGAATATTGTAGTATCAACTTTAATTCGGAATTATTTCTTAGAACTTAAAATGATAGAAGTTGAAATATTACACAGTTGTGACACCTACAAAAAAAAGAAAGGAACAATTATTTGTAGTTACGAATGTAGTGATATTGGATTTTCGGTTTGTATTGATATGATCTGAGCATACGGACAGATGTCTGATGGCAGATTTACCATCTCGTATATCCTGAATGATGAAATAGGGGTAAATATAAAGCATAAATTCCTATTTGCATTGCAATTAGGTTTCAGTTGATCCTGAACCTCTCTGGAAGCGAAACTATCATGTATGAAGTGTTTTTCAATGCTCTTAGTAAATTGATCTTTAAAAATGCTAACTGAGTTGCCGCTTTAGCACGTTAAAAATCATATATGTTAAATGTAAAAATATCAATCCATGAATGTAATGGCTTTAGAAAATATATTTCAAAAAAGTATTTCTTTCTTGTAAATGAAAATTGTGAAACATTAAACTTTGTTAATTTTAAATTCAAAAATACCCCATCATGATTTTTCATGTTCAAATCAAAATTAATTTGAATATATTAATTAATAAATAAATACTTTCCAAGCTTATTTTTTATTTATATTTCAAACTATAATTAATGTAAGTATAACTTGGGAAATTTAATTATTTTTAGAAAATGCTAAACTTTAACTATATAATCAGGTAATAGTACTAAAAATGACCAATATCTAAGGCACAATTTGACTTCTTACCCGGTAAATTATTTCCGAGGCCCTGACCAGGTTAGCTCTGATCTTGAGGACATGGCCGACGTCCAGGTTTCGTAGGTCTATGATGATGATGTCACCCAGAGAGCGGTCCTCTGCCAGCATCACCTCCGACCACAGCAACACGAGCTTAAAGAACGCATCTGGCCTCAGCTGGGACGCGTCCGGGGGGATTTCAGTGGTGACGAGAACCCTGTGTCCTTCAGGGGTCAGTTTTGGCATCGAGAAATGCTTGCTGTCGGAGAGAAAACATGCTCTATCAGAGCCACAACTTAATTTGATGAATTAGCTAGCTTAGTTTATTTTTTACTAGAAACTCAAATGGTTGCCGAGGTTTCATTAAACGCGGAAATCAGCCATGACTTTTTGAAGTATCGATCTCAGCTTTTGAATGGAGCGATTTCGGAAAATGATGAAAAACCGAAATCTGGATGGCTAGATGGGAATTTTAATCAGAGTCCTCCCGTAAATGAGATCAGAGCGTTATAACTCACCCACCACGCTCAGTATGAATTTTTCAAAATGGTAATTTTGAGATCTGAAGTACAGATTTTGTGGAGTCCTTGTATTGTCAAACCGAACTTGGTGGGTGAGTAGTAACGCTTGGACCTCGCTTTCGGGAGGTTGAGAATCAGATCACCAACCAGACATCCCAAACTGTGGCTTCCACAGCTTCCCGAAATCATTCCAGACAAATCCCAATTTGGAGCCTTCAAAAGGCCACGGCCGAATTAATTCCCTCTCAATGCATCTGTCTTTTCCCACTTCTAGTTACCACGATGTAGTTGAGGCATAAAGCACGAATTAAACAAAAATGTTGTCACTAATAAGCTACGGATGCATTATATGACTAAGTGTGGTTAACTATTTGAAAATGCATATTTGTACATTTCATGCGAGAATGGTTATGTTTACAAATAATTACTTTGTGCTATGAACAAAACTTTTTAAAAAATCAGAGGAGAAACACAAGTCAAATTTTACAAGGTGATGGCTGCATCAAACTGAACATGGTGGGTTTAGCGATTAACATTGAGACGAGGCTTCGTGTGAACGCAGGTTCGATTCCAGATCACATTATCCAGAATTTGATTTTACATGGTTTCGCAAAATCACGCTAGAGGATTATCGGGTTTATGTCGTGTAAACACTTGAAACCAATTTACTTTCGGTTCCTTGCCCCGTTCTCATAATAATTGCGTCAACGAGCCATAAGGTCCCAATTAAAGAAAATGAAAAGAAAGAGGAGCTATGTCAAAAAATGGTCATTAAATCGAAACTTGTCTCTCAAGGAGAGGTCTTCGGCATATAAATCGGAATCGGAGAACAAGCAATGTTGATTTATGGTATAACACTTCAGCTATTAAAATAAACTTCTTGACTTCAGTTAAAAATTTCACAAGGCTCTATGGTTCTTTTAATCAGTATATTCTTTAAAACTTAATCTCAATATTTATGAATTACAAATGAAATGAGTGTACATCAAAACTCTCAAAAATAAATTTAGATTATAGTCACAGGAAAGAGGAAAGCGGGACAGTTGTTACCAGTGTCAGTTGTTTCAACAAATTACTTCTATAAGGCCATTAGAGCAAGAAGAGGATTAACAGCAAGGAAAAGAAAGTGAATTTGGCCTTGAATTTTCGGAAGATACCATGCTGGCACTTGCCTGGAATGTTTTCGTAAATCCATGATAGCCAAAATCTGAATTGATCCGGCGTTAAATCTCATCTATCAGTTTCGGTACGTTATTGCAGTCGGTTCCTCAACTCACTTACAAAATGAACCGGGAGAACACAACGGCACTGAAATGTTGGCAACAATAAGACTGTTTACTGATTGAAACAATGTCATTCACCAGTGATTTGCTTAGTTCAGTTCAGAATGGGGAAATAGTATGCTTAGCAGATTTAATTTATAAGTACCTAGGACACTAATCTTCGCTGGGAAACATTTTTTTTAGTAAAATCGTGTTATTAACTTGAAAAGCAAAGCATTATCTACATATAAAGTTCCATCCTAACCACTAGAGCGATTTTCGAGATAGTCAGATTTAAAACGTCATAAACTTCTTTCAAAGAAAAATGATATTATTATGTTAAATAGAAATCATAAGATTAATCAAGAATTATTTAATGGTGTGATATTAGTAGTAATTTACTTAGACGAGTACATCATCAATACATTAACCTCGCACCTTCTAATCCAACCGTGCCTTTCCAAATGATAAGAAAGCAATTCCCAAATAAAAGTAACCTTATATTAATCATTATTCTTAACAATTACGCCAGTACTACTTTTGGATAATAGTTATTGCTATGACCATTAATAAAGAACAAGGTCAGACGCTTCAAAGCACACGACTGTATTTACCAGAACCTGTTTTTTCGTATGGACAGCTGTACGCCACTTTTTCACAAGTTCGTAGATTCATTAATATTTATGTTTGTGTTAGTCACACACGGTCAAAAACTAAACGATGAGTGCATTGTTAGTGCTAATGTTGTTTTCAAAGAAGTTTGAAAAAAATCACGTCCGATATAGATAATATCTTTTTTTAAATATCTATTTTTTAAATATTTTAAATTGAGCTTATGTTTAATGATAACGAATTTTACAATAAAACTATTATTTATTACTACTCTTCAAAATAAAATACCTTTCATTAATAAATTTACTTGTATTTACTTATTTCTACATTATGATGTAACCATTCGGTGACTGATCACGATACTGAACGAAATATTCGCTCGGGTCAACTAGGATATAAGAATGCTTCTTTTAAAGACCTAAGAGTTCTTTGCTGCAACCAAAGAGAAACTTGACTAACATCAGCAGGCTTACTGGTACCTGCAACTTCTACGAGATGGCGTTATAGCCGTTTCCAAGATAAAAAATTCAAGAATCATTTGTTTTGTCTAAAATCACGTTTTTTCAGGGAACACACCTATTGAGATAAACTTGAAAAGAAAAACGTTATATAAATATGAAATTTAACCATATCGTTAGAGTCTTTTGCGAGGTACCAAATATATATATTTAAATAAACAAGAATTGCTCGTTCAAAAATATAAAATACGGATGATGCCCTCCATTCCTTCACATACTTTATCGCTGTGATTATGTTCTGCAGGGTTCGTAGTCATGTGAAAATGATTGGAATGAAGTACAGGCAGGAACCGCTGATTTAGCATCCTAGAAGGTAGGGGCAAAAATTTCTACTTCAGTAAAATCTGATCGTTCCTCACAGTTAGAACAAATACATGATTTCCCGGTTGAGACAGTTACTGGGTACTACTATAATTAGTTCCGGCATGTCAAAATAAAAGTTTACAATTTTGTTCCATGCGGTAAGTGTAAATGAAATTTTATACCTTCCTCAGTACCAGAAATCGTCCTTTAGGTCTACTAATACGTAGAGGTGCTAAGGTTTAATGCTGTGCTGTATCTTGTACAACACGGTAAATTACTATCTACTGAATATCATTTTTATCTGTAGTTAAGGAGAAAATTCAGCGTCCCGTATTCGGATCTCTGCTTGGCTCTGAATTTTTACGGATATTGCTTTGTTTATGTAAGATTTAACGATGAAATTTTTGTACAATAGAACAGATCGTCCTGACACTCCCTAATCCTGATTTCACCTTAAGCAGGGTGCACAGTAACAATAAACTCTGATACGACGTCGTAAGACCATAAGACTTTTCATCTATTAAATTTGTAATATCATACGATTTCGTAATAAATACGCATAGGACCTATAGGGGTAAAAGCGTTCAATTTAAATGTTCTGTTTCTGATCATGAATTAGATGTTGTGACTGCTCGAATAGCTTAACAACAGTTATTCACTGATATTAAATTCAAGTAATAGAATGAGTGTACTTTTCTGTAACAAGCATTATTGCGTCCTTTTCAAAACACAGTTGTTAAGTTTAGTGTATGTTAACAACGTTATGCTGTGGTAACCAGGAAATATCAGAGCATTAAATTATAATCACAAACAAATAAAAAAATTTAAGTAGAAAAGTGAGTTTTATTAAGGTTATATATCAATAATTTCTAAATCTATATTGTATTTTGACAAATAACTGTTTGGTAATTGAGTTATAACGTCATTCTAACCAGAATCCATTCATTTTTTACTGTTCCAACACTCAAAATGGTTGAAAATTTCACAAAATCGGTATACGATTTTAAAACTAGGAAATTACTCATTTTTTTAACAAAATTAAATTGTATAAAATACTATAATGAAAACAAGAGAATGTTCCAAAGTTAAAAAAAAAATAAAAACATTTGCGTCTGGTTAGAGAGGATTTATATTTTCTGAAATATATATAAAACATATTTGCTCCAGAAAATACTTACAGAAATTTCTTACAACTTTGAAGTTCTGGACTAGTTGGATCCCTCTTGGAAAGCAATTCAGGGAAAGTTGTCTTCAGCGAGAAGTATGCGTCGATTGAACGTTTGGTTCGCTCCAGACTACACTTGCAGTTGATATAGATGCCTTCCAGCCGGACATCATCTTTTGGAGGGGAAAAAAAGAAAAATGCTATTTCAGACAGTTGACCACTTTGATTTAGCACATTGTTATTAAAAATAATTTTTTATACTCAAATGATTCAAAATTTTGCTTGGTGTACTAATGCCAGAATATTTGCGGAAAAAAATCACTATTTTACAAACGCCATAAGAAACTTTAATTTAATTAACTCAATTTAATTGGAATGAAGCATTTGAACCACTGACAATTCCTGAATACTCGATGTTTATCTTAAATTCTTTGAGTGCTATTTCCCCACCAAACTACTTTTGTTCTTTAAGAATTTTAATTTTAAATTCTTTCAGTGTTCTTGATAAATTCTTCAGCATTTCCCTTTGTAATTTATTCTGTTCCCTTAAATATTTTTACACATTATAAAATATTCCCGCTGTCTTATGCCGGAAATCGAGTGGCAGTTTGTGACCATCTTACCCCTTCCTTGTGCTATTCCTGATTCTTCTATCAATACCAAAATAACCCTCATCAATAATATACAATTTGTACATTCCCAGCACTCTACTTACCGCCCTAGTGTTTTCGAATGGCTCCATATCTACTCCCTTTATCATATCACTTACTCGTCATAATGTTCAGTAATTTATACAAACAAATAATTTTATCTTTGATTTTAATGAGTCGTCAGCGCCAAGTTCAATAAAGGAGGGAGAGATGTGGGAACAAGGTATGTGGAAGAATTCTTATAAGCTTTTAAAAGAACCATCCATGTATGATTACCGGTAACCATGGAAAACCGAAATCTAGATGACGTAGTGGGATTTGATACCGCGTCCTCCCGAATACGTGGCACGAATTTTACCACACACCCACCACGCTCGGTAGCAATGGTCTGATCTAGTTTTTTTTTAGTAAATTCCCCCAATAATCTATTACCCTCTTCCATAAACAAATGATTTCGAAAGTCATTCCTTTTACCTGCTCAATGTGTTTTACAGTATAACTTTCCTATCAAATGTTGTGACAAGATACGTATTTACATTTACTAAAAAAAGTAATGCATTTTCAACTGTTCCCTTAAATTATCTCTGACTCTGTAAAAAGGTAAAAGACTGAAAAATCTGAATCAGTTTATTAGGGGTTTTTTTTTTTTTGAAAACTGTGAGGAAGGATGTCTCGGAAGATCATGCAAGAGTGAATAAATCCCAATTTTTGTGGTTTCTACTTTAATCTTCAATTACCTCTGAGGGGGGCAGTACGCCAAAATTTGAAAATTTTTGAAAACGGTGAGTTGAATCATCTCTATAAATAGTATAAAAGGCATCGAAAAAAATGCCAAATTAACGCGAAAAATAATCATATGTTTCACAACTTACAATTGTTTTGGATGTCCTCTGCTTACTTCATTACCAATTAAGCTGAACGTGCTGTCTTAATCGATTATCACCCAGCGAAAAAGGCTAAATCAAAATAGAAGGTTTTCTGAATCTAGAATCGAGTGAAGTATGAATCAGTGTATTGAGGAAAGCAGTATTCCTTGGGGTGAATTCAAGGTTGCCCCGCAAGTTACGATCAGCAGAAAATCGATAAAAATCGTATGATTCCGCAGCACGGCCGTTGCCACGTTCCTTCTACAGGTGACGTTTACAAAGGGAAATAATATAATGCGGAGATCCAAGAATACTATCAGCAGAAATACAGACAAATGACAACACCAGTAGCCAGAATTCTGACAGACACCAAAGCGATACTGTAGAATCATCTGTTAATAACGGGCTTGATGCTATTCCTTGTGTCTGGAATGAATGTACTATCATGCTCAAAAATAATCTCTGCACAAAGAAGGGCTTGATGAAAATAGCAGTTGGATTAGTTTATACTGGTTCAGTTTAACATTTAGCCTACTCCGTGCAGGCGATCAAATTTTTAGTTTCATATCTGCACTTCGTAACATTGGAAGGATTCGATTTTGCACAAGAATTTGAATCTTGCAGTCTCTATAAAATTAATCTGCATGCTCATTTTTATCAATAGAGAAGGTTTTTGCGTTTAATTTAATTGCGATGGAGCAGAAGCTCCGGTGGCAGTTTCTCTACACACCCATTTCTCCACCCCCTTTTTTTCCTGTACCCACCAACTTTTACCCTCTACAAATTTCAACTTTATATTGTTTCACCCTTTTTGGAAAATTGTTCATCAATTCTCTTGATAACTTATTCCAATCCCTGATCCCCTTGTGCATGAAATCGAGTACCAGTTTGTGGTCATGGTTATCTCTTTCCTTCCATGTATTAGTTTAATTTTTACACCAATATCTTTCGACGCCTCATCACCAATATACATCTCGTACACTCCCAATACTCTCTTCACCGTCCACCTGTCTTTCAATGAATCCCATTCCAGCTCTTTCATCATATGGGTCACTGATTATAAGAGAGATGTCTTCTCGATTTCTAATTTAGTACCAAACACCTTTTTCAATTTTTTTTATATACGTCACATTAAGAATAATATTTTGAATTAATCCAAACTGGGTTTTTCAATAATGTTTTAAGAATAAACAATTGAAGAAATTTGTGGGATATGGTAAAATTATATACTTCACTAAACTGACTGGTTTAGCAAAACTCGAAAAGTTATTTTCAGCTGATTTACCTGTGTACTAATTAAGCCAACATTTCTTCAATCCATGTTGACCTACGTAGCCAGTGATCTTGTCCACATCACCGTGCAGCTGTTCACACTCCTCGCTGGTTTTGATACTATTATATAACATCAAGTAATGTGCAATCTACCTAACTTCTGACAGTAAACCATTAACACAATGATCATTAGATTAATGGGAAGCAATAATCCCAATCAATTACCCTACAGCACTCTCATTTTCATTTCCACCTGTTTTGATACTGCATTTTCTATCCTAAGCTTCGCTTTTTACCTTATAACAATCCCTATATCCATCAAGCCACATTTTCATCTACTCCAACGGTTTCTTCTCTGTTTATACTGTTTCATGACTAATTCACTCTAATGCCTAGGAGAGATCTAGTGCTATTATACCAACTTGGCTGGACCCCCTAGGTTATTGCAGCATAAATATCTTGCATATAACCCGCTAACTATGATTCAGATGAATATGTTTCCCTAAAACCATGTTGCCGCTTTCAAACCAGTTTCTTTTCTCATAGGCAGTATTTATGGTGTTGTTTATCAATTTCTCCATCAGTTTACTTACCACCGATGAAAAAATAATGGGTTAGTAATTTTTAACCTTATTTGTCTCCCCTCCTTTTTTAGCCGGAAATGTTATAGCACCAAATTAATATTTCAATATTTGGTACAATAGTACGTACAGTACATCCACCTATCTTCCATACATATATAGTAGTGTATCCATACCGGCATCTTCTCGCTTGTTCAGCTTCTCAATTCCCTGATAATATTCTCAGTATCTACTTCTAGTAATTTGAAGAATCTCCTGTTCTCATTTTTCTCCCTCCTATCTCTGAATTACAGTCCGCAATTGTATGATTAAATCAGTAATTTAACACCTTTGCTCTCTTCTCCCTATCTACATTGATTGAATATTTTCTGTTTCCTTTAATTTTCTAATACAGTGCAGACACCTATCTGAAACTGCACATTGACTTTACCCACATCACGTTCCCTATTATATGATGTTCTTTGCTTTTATGACGACTTTAAATCTGCTGGGGAAACTTTCAATGAAAAGTCTAAATGTCTGGTGGAATGGCAGCCCATTCATTCTCCCTCAAGAGTTGAAACCAGAGAAGGTAGTGATGCTGGACGCTGAAGTATGGAGCGAAGTCGACGTTTTAGCTATGCCAAAAGAGTTTCATTAGGTTCAGGTCGGGACTTCAGGCAGGCCAGTCCATCAGGAATCCTCATTGCCTCATAAGTACAGCCTCATATGAGGGTGTAATGTATGCTGATACAAACAATCATTGTCACCGAAATGGCCCTCTACCTTACGGGGTACAAAATGGTTGAAAATGTGTTCACGTCACTGCAATTAACTAGTAACAGTCTTATAACTGGTTTGGTGATACTTCCAGCATTTCTCTTCAACCTTCCTGTTGCAACATCCTCCGTTATTGTTTCTTTTGTATTTGTGATTTTTTCCTTTCAGTAGGCCTACTCTACCCCAAGAAAAACTTGTGGATTATGCGTCTCTGTTAAGCAACCAAACTCTATTACTTTGTTCATTACACTCCTAAATTTAACGGGTAACAGTCTTATAAATGTTTTTGTGATTATTTCAGCATAACTCTTCACCTTCAATATTGCAACCCATTCAGTTACTGTTTCATCACCATCAGCCTATTCGTTCTTACTTATTATTTTTTCCATCCCGCTTTTGCATTCTGTATTTCTTTGGTCACTTGTTACTTAGTTGAAAAAGGCACTGTAGACCCCATCATAACTGGAAGTGCGATCTCTAATATTTTTGACAAAAAATTCATAAAGTAGTCTCTTCTTTTTAAGTGTAGGTTGAGCCTAGTAAATCTCCATCTACCAAGTGTCGACAGACACAAACTTGAAGACAGCACTAATACCTTTCCCAAGCGTCATCTCCGTCCACTCGTCTACCCATCTGATTATCAGTAGCATGCGTATGGGATGCTCCTGGTATGATTTAGGATGCGCCAATAGGAAACCCTTAGAAAAACGTTTTTTATGGTGAGAAAATCTGAAAAGTTATTCTTGCATTGTTCAGAATACAATAATGAATTAGTAGTATATATATTTTATTATTTACCATAAATCTGTAATCGATAACTAGAAAAGAAATTGCAGCCTGTGTTTTGTTATATTTCTCGGGGAGAACGGAATTAACTGAGAATTTGTGTCGATAAATAAAGTGTCGCCAAAGCGACAACTATACCTATCTGCTTTGGCAGGTGAGGCTGCTTGTCCAGCCAGGTACGCAGAGCTGTGAGGGCTTCTTGGACATTACTTTCGGAAGCTCCCAGCCGCTTGTAGACATAGGCCACCATCACAACATCTGTGTTGTATATCTCCATCCTAAACAGTGTCAGAAACATTTTTACGTTAACAGTCAGATCCATCACTTTTTGAATATTGTAAGGATTACTAGATGACAAATTAAATGTAATCACTTATTAATTAATTAATATACAAGATTTTTATACGCACACAATAATTAAATGCAGTTAAATTTCCCCAGGGTGGCAGTTTTTTTAATAATTTATTACATCGAATGATTTTGAACTACCCATTTAATAGAAATTATAATGTACATGTCGTAGTTTTCAAGTGAATTCCTCAGATGTTGTTGAAACCACTATCACTTAAATTTGTTGAATTAAAAAATGAGAGGAAAGAGGATAAACCTATAAACATAGAAAATAGCATTTCTTGAAAAACGAACGAGTTCCGTTAATCTTCAGTTCTGGATCATAATTTAAAGGACTGCAATTACGTAACGGTCAGGAAGTATTTACCTTTTTTGTTATGTAAGAGCATTAAGTAGAAGATACACTACCCAGCTGTTGAGCCTGAAACTGTGAAGAGAAGATTACTGGTTGAAACAACTGTTTTTCTCACCTAAAAATCACTGCATTTGCTTCAAGTGAATACTAAGCTTTAGAAAATCGTGAATTTAATTCAAGGAAGTATTATGTAACAAGGTGGAACATGTTATAGGCAATCTTTCTTTCACGTAGCTAATAGCTACAACTAAGCACTGACACTACGTGCCTGTGCGACTTGAAATCCAAGGTTGCGAGCTCACCTGAACCGCCCAAAATTATGTAACTGCTGTGTCAAATTACACTCCGGACGTATTTCCTGTAATTAGTAACGGACGCTACAGGTCATATAGAACTTGTTATGTTCTTAAAAGTCAGTTTTTAATAATTTATTACACCTCATGTTTCGGAACTATCCATTTAATAGAAATTGTATGTAGAATTTTCAATTCACAAGTGACTTCCGCGGCCGATCCCAATCCGCAAAATGCGGACTTCCGCTGAGGAAGTATGTTTACGCAGGTGGCTTAGAAATGTGTTTATTGTCTCTTTGAATAAGGAAACGGTCATTAACGTCAGTAACTGAGGGGCTCTACGAGAGATATGTAAGCCGGTTAGTAGGGTACTCGAGAGCTACTTCCAGATATAAACTTCATACATTCCTTCACTCCTGTTACTCACAGGATGAACAAGCTTGTGCCACTACACGACTTGAGTAATCGCTTACAGTGTTTAGAATAGTTTCCAGTCGTTAAAAGTGTCTATATCTCTACAGTATAAAGATGTGGAAAATACCTACGCTGAAAAAGACATCTTGGAGTATAAGGATCTTCCGGTAACATAATCTAGTTACGAATACCAATTTTTACAACCATGCGAAAATTACATATAGTTCCTTAGCCCTTTGTAAAATGCATTATGAAATTGAATTTTTTTTAGAATGGGCCTATAACCATTGTTTTATTATAGCTACTGAATTTCAATGTAGTGTGATTAAATATTTTTGTAAGAATAAACACTGGAGATTATCCTCTAACAATAAGTCTAGAGAAAACATTTACTCAGGAAAATGTGGATAGGATACATAATTTGGTGACGACGGAGTCATTAGTTCCGTAGATCAGCGATACATCAGGCATTCCAAAACAACAGTCGATCGCATCCTGGCAGACTACTTGGACATCCGTATGGTTTCTGACCGTTTTTTATCGAAATTTTTCACAGTAGCTGAAACAGTGATGAGGGGGTGTATGTTTTGGAGATTCTGATAGTGCATTGCTACTGTAATTCCAGACGGAAACATATTAGGGTAACTTAGTAAAGGAACTGAGAGTAGCTTGCATGGAAAAGGGTAGTGGAAAGATATTGTTTCACCAGGGAAATGCTGCCACTTTTACACCTCTTACTGCATTGGCTGTAAATAATGAGTGTCGGCTTCAGATTAATCTCGAATGTGATGATTTGATCAGTCACTTCGTATTTCATCCTATTTCGAAATGTTATAAAGTTTTAGTCTGGCACCCTTTTAAAGTAAGTTGATGATGTCATCAATGCGGTCAGCTCGAATTTAGACGCCCTTGATAAATCTTTACTGGGCCTGGTAGCAGATTCTACTGTCAGAAGCAGCCGTCTCGATTCGATTTTGTTTCTCAAACTATGTTACCTCTAATTTTGGTATTGTTTCAAATAATTTCCTAAAAAATAAAAATTTTGGTTCTGACAGGAAAAAAGGATTGTGATATATAGGGATCAAGTTCTAGAGAAAAGTGAATATGTTTTTACGCTAATATCCTGATATTTCATTTCAGGAATTAGGGTACTACGATGGAGACTGGTGGTTTAGTGGTTGACGCTACAGCCTGGTAGTTCAAAGGACATGGGTTTTCTGGTTCTAATATTCAGACCGAGCGTGGTGGTGTAACGGATAGCGTTCTGGCCTCGCATTCGGGAGGACGGTGGTTCGAATCCCCGTCCGGGCATCCAGATTTGGGTTTTCCATGGTTTCCCCAAATCACTCCAGGCGAATGCCGGGATGCTTCCTTCAAAAGGCCATGGCCGAATTCCTTCCCATTCCTTGCCCCCATCCTTTCCCGTCTCTAAAGACCACGTTGTTAAAAAGGGACGTTAAACTGTTACAAAAAAAAAAAAAAATATTCAGATTTCGGTTTTTCACGGTTTCCCGAAATCAGTCTCAGCGAATACCGAGATGCTTTTTCCACAAGAAAAGTGACCCCAATATTTCTAAATCACAGCCAATTGACGGTCTTTAATGACCGAAGGAAAAATTTCAGTACTGAACACAATTTGTGCAGATGCCACCACACCAAGGTATTTCATAGCAGCACAGAACATCATGCTTTGGTTTCTTGTACATAAGTTCGTTGACTTGAGTCTGGAGGGCTGTTTTTATTCAGAGTTACTGTTCATCACTTTCATAGAAACAAACTCTTTGAAACGTAGGAAATACAAATGGCGATACCATTAATTTAAAACTTTGGAGTCGACTACATGGCTTATTAGTTAAAATGACATTCTAAAACAATTTACCCCTAGATTTAATTTTCCGGTAGGGCGAAAGAAAGCATTACTCGTTACAACTGAATTGGAAACATGAGCGCAGCTAGTTGCTGTGCGCACGTAAAACCAGTCTTCTGACCTTTTGACTTGTTGCAAAATATAGCTGAGAAATACGTTCGTGGTGACATAGGCGCAGAATTTTGCCAAAGAGATTTGAACAAAGTTATTCATTAGCATTTGTGGAATTATTAAACAACACTGGCCCTAGAAATTTTTCAAACATAAATTACTAGAATTCTTGTGTCTTAAAGTCAAATACGCACTTGGATTACATCGTCAGCGTAGGGCAGTGTTTTTCAACCAGTAGATAGCTACCCCAAATAGTTTATTGAGAATGCTATTCCTGTTTATTCTTTAATAAAGTGTCCATTCGTGGTTATATTTTTGAAACGGGTATAACCAAAGTATTTTCTAATTGGAGGCTATTTTTCTTCTTAGTTTTTATATTTATTCTGAAAAGACGTTGGTACACATAGGTACGATATGATATGGAGAATGGCAATAATAATTTTAAAGCTTCCCCTTCCAGCTATGTATATTCTTATTTTCTTCTCATCCGAAAGATGTTAATCGTTTACGAATTAAATCCCATACTAAGTATGTCGTCAGCAGCTAAATCTAGAAGATTTTCTTTCATTTTCATGGTCAGATCAGCCAGTTGTTCTTACATATCCATAAGAGAATGTATCATTCATCTCTGTCCATTGTATGTAATGAAACTTAGTAGATTCTCTTCCAAATTACGGAAGCTCTGTATCAGGCAAGGAATGTGTGGACCAAGGATTGGTCCGTTGCACTTTCTTCGAGAATCTTCTGAACACAAGGTAAAGACTCATACAGCATTTTTTGTGAAGACACTGCGAGGAATCCTTTGATTTTCTTCTTGTCCGTTAGAGTTTTGCTTCTCTCCCTTGGAGACACTTGTTTAAAATATTTTTAGGTTTGCCGAAAGATCAGAAAAAAATGCCAATTTTAAGAGCGAACCATGGTTACAAAATAATTCTCATACTCAGATTTAGCATCCTGTAAGGACATTATCAATGCAGCTTTTAATTCCAGAACTCGTATCTATTCCTTTCCTTTGGAATATACCTCTGCGTGCAGTGCTAGTGACTACTCTTCACAACACTTGATTTCTGGATCAGTAGGTGTAACCCCAATAGAAAGAAAATTAGATTTGAAATCACTGAAATAGTTTTTTACGGACCTTATGTTTCGACAGATATTTTTTTTTTTTTTTTTTTTTGCTTGTAAGCAGATTAACAACCAAATGGGGATACAACAGTTAAAGCGTCGTAATAATTCGTAATCATTGTAGAATGATTTCTCTCGGTGTTATCAAACGTTGTTTTTGTTTTCAATAAAGCTGTAGGTCACTATGCATGCAATGTTTATGGGCCTTATTACACTAGGCGACTTGGCGGCGCAACCAGCCGGACCACAGGTGGCTCTTCTCGTCGCTAGGCACTGAGTCTTATGGAGCTTATTACACTAGGGCAGCCAGTGGCACCGCCAGAAACTGGCGGCCGGCTGGCTGCCCTGCCCGGCCACCAGGCCGGCAACCACTGGTGGCCGAGAGTCGTGGCGGGGCATTGTATCTTACGTAGCTTATTACACTAGGCCACCAGGCGGCGCCGCCAGACTCGCCACCACGCGTTCAGTCTACTGTTCATATGCCCCTTTCCTACTTTACAATTTTAAAATTGCAGAGATACTGAGTGTCAGGTTTGGTGAGACAACTAGGGACAGTCATCCTGTGATGGGAGGGAATGAATCAGAGGAGATTATAAATGACGAACGTACAAAATTTGAAATAAATTCTCAGGAAATTGCGAAGTAACTCAGAAAGCTAAAACTAGTGTAACTAATATTACTACAGATTTATTAAAGATTATGGGATAGGATATTGTACCTTACCTTAAAATTTTGTTTAAAAAGAGTTTGGAGACTTGCTGCTTACCAAAGGATTGGAAAAGACCGATAGTAGTACCAGTTCATAAAGGAAGGGTTAAAAATATGGTGAAAATTCCTGTCCAATTAGTTTGTCATCAGTGATGGGCAGAATGATTGAGAGATTGATATACAACTATATCAGAAATGTCTGTGAAGAACGAAACTAGTTTTCAGATCGACAACATAGCTTTAGGCAAGGATATTCATTTGAATCTCAGATAGTGGGCTATATGCAAGATATTTCAAATGAATTTGAAATGGGAGGCCAAGTTGATAGTGTGGCACTAGATCTTTCTAAGGCATTTGACAGAGTGAGCCATAAAATGGTTTTAAATAAACTGAAATGTATTGAATTGGATGAAAAAAATACTTGCTGGGCACAGGAATTCTTAAAAGTCAGAAAGCAAAGGGTTAGAGTAGGAAATACATTATCAAGAGAAGTGGAAGTAAATATGGGAGTTGCTGTTCATTATTCTAATGAATGACTGTGTTACGGTCAGAATCTAGGTATTTTGCAAATGATACAATGGTATACAATAGGATAAAAACAGGTGAAGACTGAACAGTTGCAGGATGGTCTGGATAGAATATCTAAATGGGTAGGTCAGCATGGAATGAAGATAAATGACAAGAAGAGTCGGCTTATAAGATACAAAGATAAATAGATCTAAAGGTTAATTATGATTACAGAGTGGGGTCAGATTTGCTTGATGAAGTGTAAATTCTTTGCATAACGTTTGATAAACTCAATTGGGCAGGTGGTAGAAAAATGTTACAAAATCCTTCATTTGCTGAAGAGGGTGATGAGAGGATGTAACAAAGAAGTTAGGGAGTTGGGTTAGAAAACTTTGGTCAGATCATTTGTTAAATATGGTGGTGTAGTTTGGGACCACATTTTGGAGATCAAATACAGGAGTTGGAAGGTGTGCAAAGAAGAGCAGCTAGATTTGTTTGTGGAAATTATCGCAGGACCCAGTCAGTAACTGATATGATACAGGAGCTAGATTGGGACTCATTGGAGGAAAGGAGGAGGGTGAAGAGAGTGCTGTAAATGTACAAATTGCTACCGGAGTGTTAGCTCCATCGCAATTAAACTGTATTCAGACAACAAGTTTTTTAATTACTTAAGAATGTCTAAATCGTCTTTCTTTTAATCATTGTACTTAGTAAAGGTTGATATTACCGGGAAAGATACGAAAATGAGAAATTCTTCTTGCTTTACCCCTTTGTCTTCTCTACATTTTCACTTCCCGTCATTTCCACAGTGACATTCTGTAGTTCACTGGACATATTCAACTACACAATTCGCATACAATGCGAGGATAACAGCAAAGTGACTGCTCGGTTGTGCGAGTGGCTGGCTGGCGGCGCGGCGCCACCAGAATCCTGGTTGCGTCGCCAGCAGAGCCACCAGTGCCGCGGCTGGTTGCGCCGCCAAGTCGCCTAGTGTAATAGGGCCCTTAGTAAATTTCTATTATACAGAGACATCAGCAGTATTAGCATACACATTCTATTGCCCTTCATTTCAGAAAAAATAGTGACATAAATAATGGCAAAGTCACCAGAATTTTTCGGTTTTAATTTATCAACGCTGAGAAAATTCAAGCCTTATCAATTCACTTGCGTCCGATACCAACAATGCGCATACTGTCGGAAAACAATGGGTGTCCAAAATTGGCGAGCGATGCTGATTGCCGTAGATTTAACTGCCACCCTAAGTAATTTTTGAGCAACTTACAAACCAAGCATAGGAAGAAAGTAAAAATGTTTTAGCTAATCATGCTGAACTTATGTATAGCAGAAATCTGAGAAAAACAACGCGTAGTGTGATAGCAAATAGAAAAAGGTCAACAAAAATATATTAATTTTAAAAAAACGAGAAGTATCTGTAAGTTTCACATGATTTTAGTCTCTGGAAATCTCTGTGTTATGTTAATACGTCATTGTTTGACACTTGCGTTACGTCGGAACATTAACGATGAGTTATGTTGCGTAAAAGGAAAATCTTTCCGCCTTGCCGGTGAGTTAGCCCATTTGCTTGTGCTAGCTCGTAATAAGGGGAAAATTTCCGACGAACGCTTTTATAATGAGGGTCCGTCTTTTCTTTATCTTCATTGAATGTTATAACTACTCATCGTATCCGAAGATACGAACTTCGCGAGAAGATTGCAGTTAGAACCTGAGTTCCATGATATTGTCACAGACTATCACGGATGATGGCTAAGGGTTAATGTATAAATTTGAGATGAGAGACCTTGGTTCGGAAACTACCGAGTCGAAATTTAGAAGCGAAAATCGTTCCGATTCCTCTGACATGTACCGGTACTGTTGTTGCTAAGAATGTAGGGTACGCAATCCCGACGAACACTTATAGTAGTTGTAGAAGTTGGCATAAAAACAGATGGCTTACTTTTTACTGACATGAGGAATCCTGGTATACAATGTCTATACTGTAGCAGACTGAGGTACTAACCATTGATCAACCATAACTAAATGGAGTTTTGCCGTTGACGGAACTTGCAGACATGATTTTCGTGTATGGGCAAGCAAATGGAGGCAGCAGAGAAGCGGAATGGTTGTACAGGACCAAATATCCGCATAAAAGATATCCGGCTCACACCATCCTTCCAAGACTGTTCCAACGATTAGGTGGAACAAGGCAGTTCAACCACTGAGGAGGACGATGAACTATTTGGATTTCCGGCTTGGAAGATGCAGTTCTTGCTCGAATGGATGAGGCGTCTGGAATGCAATTGATCAGTTTCACTTGAAATGAATGTTTTGTAGAACACTGTGTGGCAACTATTACGTGAAATGCAGCTACACCACTACCAGTTATAGAAGACGCATGTTTTCGCTCCTGCTGACCTCGTGTCGCGTTCAGCAAATGGTTCGTACAGCAACTTACAGTCGATCCTCAGTTTCCAGCGAATGAACGTTTCATGGATGAAACCTGTTTCACCAGAGACGGAATTCGAAATAATCGCAATAGCCGATCAGAAGCCCTACGCTACATTTCTGAAGAACCATCAACACAGATTACCAGTCAACGAGTAAGCAGACGTATTAAATTGATCCGTACTAGACATAGCGGTCTGGTGGCTGAGTGGTTAAGGTGTCTTACTTGTGAACAGAAGGTCCCCATTTCCAATACCTGTCTTGGCGGAGATTTTCAAAGGTCCTAAACCCCACCTTCACCACTAGTACAGCTTGCTGTGTAATGTGAAGTAAGCCAAAACGTTTCTGTGGTTCTAATCCCGTGTTAAACGTTAGGACCCCTTTACCCGTTAGGACTACTGAGTTGCGTTAAGGCGGCTGTGACAGGGGCGGAATGCGACCAAACGGAATTATTATAATAAGTACTAAGCCCAGTTCCTCTTCCTACCCGCTTTAACGTACCAGTGTACACAGCAGGACCGCATTTAGGATTTGTGGGCCGGCCCCTAGGCTAAACATGTGGTGCGGGCCTCCCTGTCGGCAGTGGCCACTCGACAGGGGGCTGCCCCTCCGGTTATCGATATTTCAATTCGAAATTCGGCGCAAAAAATTTATGGGCGACATTTTTTTGGGGTTGTAGGGCGGGCCCCCTCTTTGTGGTGCGGGCTCCCCTTTGTGGTGCGGGCCCCTAGGCTACAGCCCACGTAGCCAATGCTTAAATGCGGCCCTGGTACTCAGTATTTATCAGAGTCATACTATCCAAGTTTCTGGAAAATATCCTGCTTGTTATTCATCAAAGGATGTGGTTACAAAAAGACGAAACCCCACCTTACTATAGTTCATGAACAGCTAGATCAGGCAGTCGCGTGTCCTAAAGTCACACTTGATAGCTCCGCACATCTTGACGCCAGAAGTAACACCTTTGTGTCTCTCAAAATCATTGGAAGAATGGGTTCTCTCACCAAGACACCACAATACTCACCGACAATAGTCATCCGAAATATCGCAGAACCGTGATTCACCGTTGACCACATGTGACGCCTTTCATTAGAGGTCCAGGCATCCTGGTACTAGCACTCGAAACGCCGAGGCTAGTGTTGTGGTATTATCGGCAGCCTACGCATAGGACGATAATTCCCTAATCCGGCTGCTGATAGCCTCCGATCAATACACAGAATTTTTGAGTCCATTACGGACCGTGCACAAACTACGTGGCTCGGTCCAGGGGGGAGGGGGGTGTTCCGATCCAGGCCATGTAGCTTTCCTTTCATAACATTTTTCACGGTTAAAATGAGGAACAGAATTCACAATAGCATGTGAATATTTATTTCCCTCAGCTAATTATCTCCGCATGTAATATACAATCGTCTGAAAAGAGAAAACAGTAAAAATGTCTTCTTGAATCAAAAGGAAAAAAAGCTACATGCAATGTGCGGGGGGGGGGGGGGGGGTTAGAGGAAAAAGCCACCTAGGGATACGTGGGGGAGAAGGAGGGTTTACAGGAGGCCAAAATGGAGCTACGTGGTTTATGCACGCTCCTTTACTTGTTCTCGGATGGCTGGTGCAGATGAGAAGGGGTTATGAGGTGCTTGGTACAGAATGCGCCGATCCTAACTTTTTTTTTTTTTTTTTTTTTTTAAATGGCTTTTGGCATCTTAGGCCATACAGCCAGCCTGATGAGTTTTTCCAGATAATTAGACACACCACAGGACGGACATGACATTCACAGACACAACACTCAAACACCCATGCCCACGGCCGGACTCGAACCGGCGACCTCCGGCACGCGGAGCTAGCACTCTAGCCTCACGTTACCGAGGCCGGCGATCCTAACTTGTGGCGGTCGGACGTATCGCCAGGATACTTGTCGACAAGTACGACGGCTTTAGAACATCGGGCCACTGTCACATTCGAATGCGCCACAAATCTGGATAATGCAGCATTCGACCAACTGACAAAATAGAGACCCACAATGAAGCCCATTTCAAATTCTGTTAGGTGTCTCACACGAGTTCGCGACACCTGTATGTCCTTCACAGTGATCACTCAACATCTGATGCTGTTCATGCTCCTTATAAACGCTCTGGTACTGTTCTACAGGGTGTTTCAGAAATGACCGGTATATCTGAAAAATCAATAAAAACCAAACGGGCAGCGATAGAAATACACCGTTTGTTGCAATATGCTTGGGACAACAATAAATTTTCAGGCAGACAAACTTTCGAAATTAGTTACAATTTTTAACAACAGATGGCGCTGCAGTCTGGAAAAATCTAAAGTACGATTATTCTAAGGAATAAACCATTTTTTCACAGCAAACTTCCAATCTGTGAACAGCACACGCTTACAGCAGAAAGACGACTTACAGAATGGCGAACTCACAGACTGCGTTTACTTCTATATCGTTCAAATCGGCTGCAGCGCCACCTGTTGTTGAAAATTGTAACTAATTTCGAAAGTTTGTCGGCCTGAAAATTTAATGCTGTCCCAAGCATATCGCAACAAACGGTGTATTTCTATCGCTGCCCGTTTAGTTTTTATTGATTTTTCAAATATACCGGTCATTTTTGAAACACCCGGTACCTATCACAGATAATCGCAACTCTAATGATTTACGTATCGACCGATGGTGTGTAGGTGTACAAAGTTACATTTACACCCGACTGTCTTCTAGGTCATGAGAAAGAATTGTTAACATGCTGAGCTGAGATGAATTAATGTTAAATAACATAGTAAAGTGGCAAACAGAGATACAACGATCTACTTTGTGACACTAGTCAAGTATAATCAGTGAAAGTCATAGCTATACTTACAAACTACAAACTACAAACTGCAGCAAATGAAATCAAATAGTCGTGCTTTTACACCTCAGATGCATATGCTAGACGAAAACCGAATTAAACGACACACTGTTTTGTTCTTCTTCTTCAGTTTTTCCCTTTAGTCAAAGTGCTCGATATGAAGGCAAACTTTTTCAAACATTTGGTGATAAAATTTAGAATAAGGTGCGGTTAGAAAAGTTGGCTTTCCAGGCATTCGATATCATTAAAAAAAAAAACTTCTTGATAGTACGAATTGGTAATTACAACCATATGTAATCTGCTCACGACGGTGCAAATGTCTTTAGATAAATTTTCTTCAAAATTAATTTCATTTATTCAGAGTTCTCATACAATTATGCTATTTACTTTCTTTTATCTTTATAAGTCAAAATTAGCCACCCATGCAGCAAGGTTTATACACATAAATTGTACCTTTCCTTCTTTTATTTTTATTGGTATATAATCTTCATGCTGTATCTACTAGTAATTGAGTTATCTGGCCTTATCTTATTACTGTCTTTGCGTTATTTGTTTGACTGTTTCTGACATTAGAGTGCTGTTGTTAATAATCCCGTAGCATGCTGACCAATTTGATTTTTAAGACTACGGTTTTCATTTAATTTAATTTAATTGCAATGGAGCACAGGCTCCGGTGGCAATTTCCCTACACACCCATCTTCCCCCTATCCTGCACCTACCTACATTTGCCCTCTACAAATTTTATCTTTAAATTCTTTCAAAGTTTTCGGTAAATTATTCATCATTTCTCTTGGTAACTCATTCCAATCCCTGACACCCTTACCTAAAAAAGAGAATCTTCCCACACCCTTGTGCCTGAAATCGAGTGCCAGCTTGTGGTCATGGTCATCTTTTCCAATCCATGCACTACTTTTCATACCTATTGCAATATCTTTCCATGCCTCATCGCCAGTATATGCCCTGTACACTCCCATGACCCTGCTCATCCTACTCCTATCTCATATCCGTCACTGATTGCATTCTGCGATAGCTGTCACATACGGTACACTTCGGCAGGGTGTCCGATACGGCAATGTCCGAACATTGGGCAGTCGTGTAACTGCATGTAACATGATGCAGTGGTGGCGAGCTTACAGTGTGTTGTCACTTATCTTTATATCAGAGGCAGAGTAATTCACTGCACGGTAAGCTGGTGGTGTACAATGTCTTCTGAGATTTGGAAGCTAGCATTAATTGTGAGTTATTTGGTTAGCGGAAATATTTTTTGCAGTCCAGGGCTTGGCCATCAGATTGGATGATGTTGTGGTGCACAATCATCAGATTTTGCTCAAATATGGCTAGGTTAAATACTGAAGCTCCGTGCATAGCGTATCGAGAAATGAGAACATTTGGCCTTATTGGCGATGTGTGCTCCGTTGAATGAGAAGTTCTAAGTTATTGACACTTCTAATATCTTCATGAATAAGTACTCACAGACTGGGATCGGTTTTCAATCTCTGAGCATTGTACTCTCATCACAATAATGGACACGTATACAGTAAATTGCACTGGGTGGGAATGGATGGACAACGGAAATATATTTCACTGTTCAGTACGTGATCATCAACGTAAAAGATGTATTTCTGAATAATTCTCTTTATACGCGAAGTCTAGGACCTTCCTTAATGCAGAACACAGCAGGCATACAGATGTGTTCCATTGGTCATGGCCAACAACTATACCAACTTTCACCGGACCTGAAGTATTACTGTTACTACTGCGAAACAAATTTGGTATATAGCTACCACTGTCGAAAATGGACATATGGTTTCAATTCGTAGCAATAAAGCGTTGTACATACTGCTGCTGTTAAATCATGAGAACAGAGTTATGTGAACTACTTGTACTTGAAATAGAATTATTATCATGAGGCAACAAGAACAGAGCTGTATGTTTAGAGCATGTATGGTAAGTCATGATATTACAGACGAGTATTGGCTTATGGATGTCATTGATATCTTCGTAGATGGCGTTTACATCTTACCCCAAGTAAAATCAGTCACAGTGCAGGTGAAACAGATGCAGCCAGAAATAGCATGGAATTAAAAGTATTTTTTCGGGAAAGAGAGGTCTTATTTTTTACCTTTGATTCCTTTAAGTTCATATGCTATCGAGAGTTTCCAGGGCGCAGGTTTTTCAAACTATCTGAATAAACGCATTGTTTTATATCAACTCACTATGGTTATTATTAATTTTATAAATAGCTGAAATTTGTCAGCATTTATTTTGGGTAGAGAGTAACAGAAAAGATAGTAACCTTCTGTTGACATGATACATATTTTTCATATTTTTATGATATGTATTGATGAAAATAGTTTATAAAAGATTAGCATTCATTTTCTTAGATGAATCAAATGAATGTATTACTGTATAAATTGATCAAAATTTGAAGTTTATTGTGCTGTAGTATCTACAGCGCGGTTTCATTTAGTGAGAGCACTCGGATATTAGAAGTCTAATCATCCATAAGTATTAAATCGTATTTCTCTTCGAAGTTTATAGTTCCCCTGTATTGATTTTTAGGAAATTGCCATGCTATAAGTACGGTAGAGCGAAGATAATCCGCACTAATTGGATCGAGCGTGGTTCGGATTTTCGATTCGTATAGTTTGGGTTTGCATAATTTTTCATTTTAATATACATTAGGAACTTTATAATTTTACATACCCCTAGTAAAAGAAGTCTCTTATTTTAGTCTATTTCAGTTTGGATACACTTGTACTTCCTTTTAGAAGATGAACACGATACCATCATAAACGTATGACGTTGGTACAAGATACTAAAGTCAACAAAACTCACCAAAGCAGTAAATCGATATCAAAGGCTAAGGGCGAACACGGAGGGTTTCAGATTTCTAAGAAACTTAAAACTAATGCCACACTGAAAGAAAAGCCGCGTTGCGGTTACAACAAACATTCAGCATTACAGCCAGTGTCTTGTTGGTTATAAGGATACGTATTACGGCTATATACAATAACAAACTCTAGGTGTATGCATTAAATTAGTTGTGCCTAGTTCTTTAGTAGAGGAAATTCCGAACAAAATAAGTGCAAAGATGTAGTGTAAATAGGTACAACGAAACAACGTCGATGCACAATTAAAAAAAAAAAAATTCGAATATAAGACGTTCCGGGTAATGACATACGGATTATCAACGCTCTAACGTATAAAGATGCGCTGAATTTCCCACAAGTGGTTATTAGGAGGAGGAGGATCTCTGTGTCCAAAATACTTCTCAACCTGTAAAGATTATGGTAATTTCCAATCTGGTATATTAATAATTTTATTATTCGTTGACAAAAGTAAGTTCAGTTGAAGAAGCAATTACATGCAAATAGTTAAAATAAATAAGATTTTATATTACTCAGATATCCATATGAGAATTAAATGTTATTATTGGTACATTAGCTTTGTAATTTGATATATTGTTATACACAGCAAATTATACAAGCCTAAACTGTAGCAATATGCGAAATAATCTGCCTACTATGATAGTACTTCCAGAATGGTAATGGTAAAACATTCTGTTCCTTAAATAGCCTCCCCAACATACTTGGACAAATCAGTTTCCTATTTACATTTTACTCTTGTATATTGCCGGAAAAGCACCTGACTGCAGCGGAAGAAAACCTGCTAATAGAGCGACCCTGAGATCAGGAATGTCTACTTGAAGAAACGTCCTTGTTACAATAGCAACTCCAACAAGTAACCAGCACAAGGCTGCGTATTCTGGATGTTTTCAAACAAATATCCTCTTCTGCAGTAATTTATTTAACTGCATTCCCGTGGCATTTAACAGTTAAATTGTTTTATCCATGCATGAATTATTATTAATATTATCCTAATAATTATTATTCTAATTAGTTTCTACATAGACGACGGAATTAAAGCACGTAATATCTAAGATAGTGAAAATTTAACAGTGCAAAAGAAAAAGACCGGAATTAATACAACCACTACGGAACGTTTTTTCATATTTACAATGCTTATCGTTGCCTCGCCTTTTATCTTCGTTAAGAAAGAGAAATTAATTAATAACGAAGTTGCGACGAAAATTTTAACCACTTTCTTGTCACAGTTAAATTCTTTTATTTAATTCTAAAATATGTCACTGAACACAGTGGTTCAGACAGTGATGTGAAAACCGTTTATACAAGTTATTCCACTATTTTGGATGGACAAATGTACAACGTTAAATGTATCCCTCTTCGAAACAGTCTTTGATGCGTACAGAAGCAGATCATCCTTGTTTTTAACTATGGCTTTACGCATCGTCTTAGAGGAGGGATTGTATTGACGACAAGGACCGGCAAGGAATTCAGCCATGGCTTTTTTGACGGAAGCATCCCGGCATTCACCTGGGGTAAAATGGAGAAACAATGGAAAATCCAAACCTGGATGCCCGGCCGGGGATTCGAACTGACGTCCTCCCGAATGCGACGCCAGAGGGCTAACCGCTCACTCACCACGCTCGTTCAGAATTTCCTGCCTGTATATTTGTGCTGGAAGTTAAAATGGATGTTTTGAAGAGCAGAAGAGTGAAAAAGTCATTGTTTAGGCCAGATATATAATTATTTAGCATTTTTACAACTTCGTTAAATATTTTCTAATTATACAAGAAAAAGACTCTTAAACCTAATTTTTGTATTTAGATACTTTCTTTGGATAATCTTTCGTTTATGTAGGCCTTACATTATTTGTATCCAAAGAAACAGATCTCGGAGAATTTTACATCATTTTATATCCCAAATACAAGCAACACTGCTTTATCCTGGCAGTTACCTGGCACTATAGTTAATAAGCTATAGCTGGAATATACTGCTGCTGCAACATCTGAAGTTTGTTCAATTCCACCTGTACAACAGGGGGAGTAACCCATCAGCGAAAGACTTGATGTTTCTGATAGGTATTTGTCATAAATGATTCTGGTAATGACAATACGTACATTTAATAGAGTGACATTTGATGCATATTCCTTTAACCTGCTTTACCATATAGGCTTAAGTTACGGAGGGTGGAATTAAAGCCAGCTAGGAAACTGTAACGTTATATAGTAATGGCTGTATTAGATTTAATTAGTTGTAGTTCTTGGAGACCAGTACAAACCCTCATACAGTATAATTACCAACATCTATGTATTAGCCGCGTGCGATCACTAAGGGTTTAAAACTATAATTGATCATCAGCTTTCTTAAGCAACCATTTTATCCGGACCAATTAACTATATAAGATTTGAAAATTAATATAATTGAGGTGTTACATTTTCAACGATGTTTGAGAAGACAGCAGCTATGTACAAGATTCTATCAAAAATCTGCCAGTGAGAGACTGTTCCATTGAATGAGTTATCACTGGTAATGCTCACGTAATTCTAGCGTACCACCTACTTGCTGACTGACACCTTGAGCTGCCGCTGCTGCTTCCAGGAAGCACTCACATCGACTGCTGCCGCCCATACTGGTTCCCGCTAGAAGGCAACGCTCACGTAACGACAGACGGAAAAACCTGAGGGCTGCCAGGCCATTACCAGAGGCGATGGGCTTGTTATTCGGATCATCACCATTCATTGTCATCAGTTTAGAATGACTTAGTCCCAGAAAGTGTGCTGACAGGCTTACAAAATACCTCAAAGAAAATTACACGACACATGAGGAATTGGAGAACAAAGGCCATATGATTAGCAGAAACATGTGATTTAATGAAAAATCATGAAGCAGGAAGGTATTGGAAGAAAACTTTTGAGTATGAACATAAACCAAAGTAATAAAGTTATGAAGCATAAAACAAAAAATGGAATTTATATAGAAATATAATGAGACGCAGTAAAAGAAATAAATGATTTATGTTACTTGGGAAGTAAAACTTGAATTAAACACCGAACCATGAACGTTCTCAAACAGAAAGCCATCTTGGAATGACGAAATCTTTCAGCGTTAAATACAGACCTAGGGATCAGAAACAATTTTCTAAAACTGCGTTTGTGAAACCTTTTTCTGAAATTAAGCTTAGTCTTAGAGAATAACAGAAATAAGTATATATGAATACTATTAAATTTTTTAAATAAAGTGAAAATATACTGGATACATTATGCAGACGTTTGTTGAACAGTCTCACAGAAAGAAGAAACATTACGGTGGGTTACTTTTTAATTCATGTTTGATATGTTTTTTATTAGTTGATTGAACAGTAGAATGCAAGAACTACAAAGTAAAACAAACGTTAGAATAAATTAGGCAGGTAACTGATACTCAGAAGATGCACGAAATAGGAAGACTTGGAAGATTGAATCAAATCAGTTGAAAGGATGATAGTACAAAAACTGAATGTAATGATGTATATTATTTCTGTATAAACTGCTCTCGGGTGACTAGCACTCTTGACTCGGCTAGTCACCCGAGAGCAGTTTATACATTCTCAACGCCGAGAAAGACTTCGTTCTTATATATATTATTTCTATTTTAATTATTATCGTATTTAATGAGCTCTTCTGGTATATGACCACCACCGATTATTCGTCTCACAATACGAGTTTATTTCAAATAGAACGTGTGTATAGCAATTTGTTTTAGATTGGAACTTGAATTTCTATGAATAAATAACAAGGATTATGTCTGTTGTCATAGATTGTGATCGTTTGTTCCTAAAATTTTTAAACTGTATGTTCATAACATTTCAGTGATTTCATCGAGAAGATTTGTTGTTACTGGCAATGTAATAAGTTTGTACACCTTTCTAGACCAAGTGAAGGATAATGGGTTACTGTAAAACTACACATTAACGAAATTAGAATGTTCAAGTGAAGAGAAGGGAATGATGTACAATCAAGCGACGGATTTGGGTGTACCTTTCTCGGTACCAGTGGTTACGGTATCAATTATTTTTTATCTTTGTTATACTCTTACTTATGCGAACTCAAGAAAATTAATTAAATACGGGTTAAATATAAAAGTTTGTAATATTGTAGAAGGCATCTAACATCTAAAGCGCCTATTTTTTTTTACTGATTACTACCGTTTAAATAGCCCAGACGAATACTAACCCACACTCGAAGAAGAGAAAAGCACGTGGAAAAAATAATCTGCTTTACAGACGGGTGATAGAAATCGTCCTCTGCACACCCGGAAGGTATTTGCTTTTCAAAACGCAACGCGGTTTCTTTGAGAAAAAAATAAATAAAAATTTCATCAATGACCTATGTTATACAACCCAGCTCCAGAGTGCAATCAGTCAAGTTCGTCGTTCAGTGATCAAGGATTTTCCCCACAGTCAACACAGACCTGTTATCCTAGAGGTAGTAACGTCAATACCTGTTATACGATCGCACCCTAAACCAAGATGGAAATTCAAGATAGCCAATTGGATTGAATGTGGCGGGTTAAATAACATAATACTATGTTTTTACATGATCGAATAACCCTCATATATCTCGTAAATACATTTCGTAAGGGAGACAATGGCGAATTTTACTGTCAGAACTTGCTCTTAAAGCCGGGACCACACGCTTGCCAAACCGTCACAAATTGAAACATGTGGATAGGGCGTTTGGCTTGGCTTGTGTAGACTTGCTAGCACTTGTGTTTGATCCGATAGTGTCGGTTTTTTGGCACAAATCAAAGGAAGATAGCGGCAAGCGCTTGCGAAGCCTCTACGTCTACACGTTTGTGCGGAGTTAGTATCGGTTGTGCTCTAACGGCGGATAGAAATGGGTTCCTGTTTGTTGTGATCGAAGTGCTGCAGGAAAAATGAATAAATGGCCCAAGGATATTTTAAAATTCCCCGAATGCTACCAAGTAGAACCCTACATTTTTTACCCGGAGAATAAAGACCATAGAGAGAGAAAAGTAGCTCATGCTTGGAGTCGTCTAAGTGAAATTTAAAATAAAACTGTCATGCAGATTAGAAAAATATAGAATTTCTTATTGTCACATATCGTAAACTTTTAAAGAAAAAACAAGATTCTATTCGCTCTGGCTCAGGTATAAATTTATTAATTTTCCTGGTATAATATAGATTCTCTGAAGTCTGTATTTTATTTAGAAATCGTAGGCAAAATTTCATTCAGCGAATATTCAAAATCAGCATAGCTCATCCGGCAGAAGTTATCAACTGCCCAGATGGCTCATTAAATGTTTCTTCCGTAAATTCTCTGCAATCAAAAAATAATTGATGCAGACATTATAATGCCGTTAAAACAATAATTATTATAGAATTCTAATTATAAAACAATATTCTTATATTAAATGAAATACATACGTGAAGCAACATGGTAATCATAGTTACATGAATGAAATTATAATAATTACCTGGTACGGTTTCTTTGGGTGTTTAACATCCACGATCTTCTTTGCCGTCTTTCTCGTTGTTTTAATATATATATATATATATATATATAGATTAGGCCAAATGTTATGGCCGAAACAACCTCGACATCGGTCATGCATTCTTCTCCAAAACATACTATCGCACGCGCAAGCTTGTGGATGACGATCTTTGGCTCCCTTAAATTAACTTAGCGTCTGTAGAGGCTTGGAGCTTGTGACAAACGCCAAGCGTGTGGTCCCGGGGTAATAGATTTGACATCGAACGCCTGCATACGTACTAAATAGCACCATTCATTGTTCTCGCTTTAATCGATCAATCAAGAGAAACAGCACCCACTTTTACAGGTGAGGTGTTATCTCTTTTCATGTTTTTCTTAACGGATGGTTCTCGTGGGAATTGTCTATGATGCATAGTATCTACATACTAGATACTAAATCAAACTTACATAGCAGCAGGCAACTTGTAAGACTGTGAGCTTGAGGCCTTTTAACTCTAGAATCACTCATACCACTTAGATAGATATTTTTAATTTTGTAGCTTTATTAATTGGTTAGGTTCTAGATATTTCATTAAATTTTTCCTAACTTTAAAACTAGATACGATCCCACTAAAAGCGAATCCAAATTAAATATTCAGTATCATTCTTTAACAAGATTATCAGCTTTTCTTGTGGCCAAGATCGATGTAACTGAGATTCTCAAACTGCTCTCCGTCAACAGTTCGGGTGCTATCTATGGACAGAAATTTTATCAGTCGCTATTCGGAATGAAAACGTAGTCCTCAACAATTTTTGATCACAATTGTCTACTTCGAAAACTTCGGCGGCATCTCAAATTTATTCACAATACATATTGATTACCTGTACAGTACATAACATTTTCCCAAAGCACTTGGTCCATGACGTAGGGTTGCCTTCTTTGTACACTATTCTGGTTTTAGACTGACCGCTAAGTCATTCCTACAAAAAAATCTGCAGAGGACACTTAAATGACTAAACTGGCACAAACGTACTATTTTCGTGATTTTGAACACGACAACGGGATCAACGCACGGACTGTGACTGAATACGAGGAAGGGTCAAAAAGTTCCCGGAATTGGTTAAAAATTTTTAATTGATTGAAAGTATGTATAAGATTTTTACCTTATTTCCCTTCAAAATACTCTCCCCCTGCTTCTAATACTTGTTCCGTCGTTCATACAATAATGTTGGAAACACTCCTGAAAGCTGTTTTTCGAAAGTTCTCTCAGCCGCTTCGTTCCATTTTCAAACACTTCTGACGAATCAGCAAAATGTCATCCCTTTAATGTCATTTTCATCCGTGGAAGCAGGTAAAAATTCGGTGGTGCAAGATCGGGAGAATATGGAGGGCGTTCCAGACTGGTAACTGTTTTTGGCAAGGTATTGTTTCACCATTACAGATCGATGTGACGGGACATTGTCATGCAACAAAAACCAATCATTTTCTGCCCATTGTTCTGGTCGTTTTCGTCGAATTTCATTTCGTAACCGTGTAAAGATCTCTGTGTACAATTCCTTGTTGATTTTTTTCCTTTTCAGAAATAAATTCATAATGAATCAAGCCTCGGTAATCAAAAAACACCTCCAAAATTACTTTACCCCGGCTTCTGTCCCAGGCAAATTTTTGTTTTATTGGTGATGTGTTTAACTTCCTTCAGCATACTGCCGTTTGGTCTGAAGAAGTGCCACGTATTCCAATTTTGTGCAGGAAGCTGTCACTTGCATCAGCCATATCAATCAAGTCCCTGCACATGATCACTCTCATTTCTTTCTGCTCAGGGGATAACATTTTCGGAACCATGTGTTGCAAACACGATGCATGTTCAAATCATTATGAAGAATGCTGTGAACACTCCCATACAAAATATCAACTTTATAGGAGGCATGGTTGTTTGCCTGTGCGCACGCAAAAGTTGTCAAACGCGTTCAACATTCCCATCTACAGTGGAAGTTGAAGGCCGCCCACTCCGGACGTCATCTTCAATTGTTGTGCGACCGTCGCGAAAACGCTTGTGCCACTCGTAAACTGCCGTTTTCTTCATCGCATAGTTTCTGTAAGCTTTCTTCTGCATCTCAAGTGTCTTCGAGGGTGATTTCTCCAGCAACACACAGAATTTGATATTGCCAGCTGCTCTAAAGACATCTCACAATCCGATGGAAGAATTAAAGACCCATTCACAATAGCGGTCAGCTCAGCTCAGGTCAAAAATCGCTATACACGTAATCCAATGGGAGTATTCACACTACGCGGTCCGCTCAGGTCAGGGCAAGGCAGCTCAAACAGAAGATCACGCTGCCAACGATCAACAACGGTCAAGACCTGAGCTGACCGCTAGTGTGAACGAGCAACGGTCAGGTCAGGTCAGATCAAATGGGCGTCGAACGTCTGAAAACTATTCTCGTGAGCAATAAATAAAGAGTAATAAATAAAAAATAATTTTTTTTACGGTATGTTATTTCTGTTTATTATAAAGTCAGCAAACTGTAATATACATTCAAATATTATTGCACATTTTAGTACTGTCAAGATACAGATCCTGTTTCCGAATTAATATTGTGAATATATTTTTGAATCAAATGCTTCTGTACCAGCGTTAGCACACAAACAAAGAATATTTGTAAAGTAGGGTTTCTCTCTCATCCTGAAATTCACTTTTTACATGGCATGAAATTTTATCTTTCCGTAAACAATTGTGCAAAATACATGTTGCTAAAATTATGTTATCAATTAATCCTGGAGCAGAATTAATTTTTCTAAAATAAATTCGAAATCTTTGAGCCCTAAAATATCAAAAGCATTTCGCACAACTCGTCTCTCACGGCATAACCGGTAGTTAGCATTCTCCTTTCTCTATACGTGTTTGCGCTTGAAACTCTGGATACACTCAGAACCATCCTCTTTGTGATCTTGACATATTTTTAGACACTTGAACCAAAATCATTGCGATTTAATTGACGTTGGGGTAGAAAACGGCATTGCTCAATATGAGCAACTGAAATGAAATGGCCTCGTCTACGACTTGATCTGGCCTGACCTGAGCTGAGCTGACCGCTAGTGTGAATGCTACCCTGGATTGTAAGCTGAGCTGACCTGACCTGAGCTGAGTTGACCTGACCGCTAGTGTGAAAGGGCCGGAACTACGTCTAAAATATCATACACCGCACGCACAAAACCAACTACAACTGCCTGCTGCAGGCAGGGTTGCCAACTCAAAACATTTTTCACCCCTAGAGCTTAAGTCGAAACCCCCAGAAATCACCAAAATTAAAGGGTAAAATCCCTAATAAACTAAATACCATATTAAGCTTAGTAATAATCATTATTTATAACTTATTCGATATTTCGATCATCATTTCGTTTTGTTCTAATGGTACAGAGTTTTTTAGAGCATACATTTTGGAATTATAGAAACTTAACATTTTAGTAGTAGGATTAAATGTTACATACATCATTTCGTTGCAATGTGAATCGGCACATCATCAGAATTTGTAGAATTTCAATAAGTAACCTACTACGCAACTTATTTTAACAATATCATAAATAGAAAATGCGCGTTCGACACTCTCGTTCGAAATTGGAACTGTGATTAATACTATGCCAATCACTGAAATATTTTCAAAACGTTTACAGCCAGCTGCGTCACATTCATTGTAGACTTCTGAACAAAAATCACCTGAAGCGGAAGTGCTCGATCATGTTTTATAACTCAACTGGAACCACTCGGACTCAACGTCATTTTTGCTGTCAAATATAAGCACACTGAATGTGATTTAGTGTTGTTTTCATGTTTGACTTGTAGCAAATCAGCATCGATTATCAGTATTGTTTATCAACAAATTGCATGTCGACACATATTAGCACAGTTAATTCGAACGACCGAGCGTGGGGGGTGAGCGGTTAACGTTCTGTCCTCGCATTCGGGAGGACGCGGGTTCGAATCCCCGTCCGGGCATCCAGATTTGGGTTTTCCATGGTTTCCCCAAATCACTCCAGGCGATTGCCGGGATGCTTCCTTCAAGAAAAGGGCATGACCTAATTCCTTCCCGTTGCTTGTCCCCAGTCCTATCCCGCCTCTAATGACCTTAGCCGTCGACGAGGCTTAAAGCCATAAGTAAAAAAAATAAATTAATTCAACCAGTAATATGGAAACAACAATGGAAACATTGTTTCGCATTAGTTCTTGCTGTAACAACCAACATCTTTATATACCGTAGGTAACCAAAAGAAGTCTACGTCTATGGTAAACACTGAGTCTATGGTGACGTTTTAAAAAAAATATGGATCAGAAATGTAGAAATTTTATTCTGTGATCAGAAAAAAGTAATCAGTCATAGAAAAGTCTGAATGCTTAGTAATGATGTACTGTACATGATGTCCTTATTTAAATATTCGAGAAATCTCTTTAAAAAAATACCCCTAAAATTCCCCTAAAATTTTAATACCTCTAAAAAAATCCCATCCCGTATTTACACCCCCGAAATTTAGTGTTACCAACCTCCGTAACAACAATTTCACTTCCAGCTAGCAACTGCTTCACTGTCACTACAATTCCTGAGAACTTTCTGACCCTACCTCGTATACAAGAGGAGCATGTTGAATCACAGATCACTAATCAATATACCAACTTTAGCGTGTTTCCAACACGCAATGTATGTGTGGTTGCTCTTCATATACCATGATACACTCCTGGAAATTGAAATAAGAACACATTGACGCCGGTGTATAAGACCCACCACACTTGCTCTGGACACTACGAGATGGCTGTACAAGCAATGATCAAACGCACGGCACAGCGGACACACCAGGAACAGCAGTGTTGGCCGTCGAAGGGCGCTAGCTGCGCAGCGGTTGGGCACCGCCGCAGTCAGTGTCAGCCAGTTTACCGTGGCATACGGAGCTCCATTTCAGTCTTTAACACTGGTAGCATGCCGCGACAGCGTGTACGAGAACCGTATGTGCAGTTGACGGACTTTGAGCGAGGGCGTATAGCGGGCATGCGGGAGGCCGGCTGGACGTACCGCCGAATTGCTCAACATGTGGGGCGCGAGGTCTCCACAGTACATCGATGTTGTCGCCAGTGGTCGGCGGAAGGTGCACGTGCCCGTCGACCTGAGTCCGGACAGCAGCGAAGCACGGACGCACGCCAAGACCGTCGCATCCTACGCAGTGCCGTAGGGGACCGCACCGCCACTTCCCGGCAAATTAGGGACACTGTTGCTCCTGGGGTATCAGAGAGGACCATTCGCAACCGCAAGCTGGGCTACGGTCCCGCGCACCGTTAGGTCGTCTTCCGCTCACGCCCCAACATCGTGCAGCCCGCCTCCAGTGGTGTCGCGACAGGCGTGTATGGAGGGACGAATGGAGACGTGTCGTCTTCAGTGATGAGAGTCGCTTCTGCCTTGGTGCCAATGATGGTCGTATGCGTGTTTGGCGCCGTGCAGGTGAGCGCCACAATCAGGACTGCATACGACCGAGGCACACAGGGCCAACACCCGGCATCATGGTGTGGGGAGCGATCTCCCACACTGGCCGTACACCTCTGGTGATCGTCGAGGGGACACTGAACAGTGCACGGTACATTCAAACCCTCATCGAACCCATCGTTCTACCATTCCTAGACCGTCAAGGGAACATGCTGTTCCAACAGGACAATGCACGTCCACATGTATCCCGTGCCACCCAACGTGCTCTAGAAGGTGTAAGTCAACTACCCTGGCCAGCGAGATCTCCGGATCTGTCCCCCATTGAGCATGTTTGGGACTGGATGAAACGCCGTCTCACGCGGTCTGCACGTCCAGCACGAACGCTGGTCCAGCTGAGGCGCCAGGTGGAAATGGCTTGGCATGCCGTTCCACAGGACTACATCCAGCACCTCTACGATCGTCTCCATGAGAGAATTGCAGCCTGCATTGCTGCGAAAGGAGGATATACACGGTACTAGTGCCGACATTGTGCATGCTCTGTTGCCTGTGTCTATGTGCCTATGGTTCTGTCTGTGTGATCATGTGTTGTATCTGACCCCAGGAATGTGTATATAAAGTTTCCCATTCCTGGGACAATGAATTCACGGTGTTCTTATTTCAATTTCCAAGAGTGTATAACCCAATTTTATGAGAACGGTGGGTGGTGACATTTCGGCAGCCGGCCGCACGAATAATGGAGCAATGGTAATTAAAATTAGAACAATAACAGTGGTCGCTTGCCTCCAGGATTGGTAGTAGTGACGGATGTACCCTCCATGGGAACTTTCTTGGAAAGATGAACTGCGGTAGTTTCCCTTTGCCTTCCCCAGTGTGTGTTATCGTAGTTTTGGATGACTGTGACAGTGTGTTTGCCCAGTATATAGTGTTGTTTGTGATGTATGAAACGGTTGACGAGCCGGCCTGGGTAGCGTGGGGGCTAGAGTGCTAGCTCCACGTACCGAAAGTCGCCGGTTCGTGTCCGGCCGAGGGCATAGGTGTTTGTGTTGTGTGTGTAAATGTCGTGTCCGTGTTGTAGTGTCAATACCTGATAGCAACAAATCACATTGAGTTGGCTGCATGGCCTCAGTCGCCTACTGCCATTACATCAAAAAAAAAAAAGAACAAAAAAAAAAAAAAAAAAAAAAAAAAAAAACAAACAGCAAACCCCACGTCATCGCCGGACACCATCACGGTGCTGCAACCAACTGAGCCAACGGAGCGACGTAATCTAGAACGAAGAACCCTACTTAAGACAAGAAGAACACAGGAAGAGACGAGGTGAACCAGCAACAATCAATAAACTACACATCACAAATTTGGGCGGTAGAACTGCAAGCAGTGAAATACGACTAATTAATTGGATAGTTTTACACGATGAGTTCAGTGAAAGAACACGACAAACAGTCAATTTACTACCCCCAGCCCTTCATGGATCTAATTGACATAATCAACCAGCCGTAAACTATTGAGTTGATGACAGAAAATTTTCATTTCTTTCGAAGTGTTCTCCCTATTTTTACTGTTTATTTCATTCATCCAGAAAAATCCCTTGCTAAAAACCTTTGAATAATTTCTCCATATGTTACCAATAATTTTAATCCGACATTTAAATTTTGAACCTGGTACTATACTTACATCTTTTTTCAACACAACTATTGCTCCTTTTCGTATATATAATATATTTTTAACTGCTTAATGTCTCTTAACAGCGAGGTCTTTAGAGACGGGAAAGGATGTGGGGGCAAGGAATGGGAAGGAATTCGGCCATGGCCTTTTGAAGGAAGCATCCCGGCATTTGCCTGGAGTGATTTGGGAAACCATGAAAAACCCAAATCTGGATGCCAGAACGAGGATTCGAACCGGCGTCCTCCCGAATGCGTGGCCAGAACGCTAACCGTTACACCACCAATCTCAGTATTTTTTTTTGAGATTATATTCTTATTTGTACGTATCCTTTAGCTGAAAGCATGGAGATTTTTCTTTTGCAAACTGTGTAAAATGTTCTCGCTCTTCCCTATCCAGGAACGTGTCAAATGGATACGGCGATTCGAAGTCAGTCTCCGTCTTTATCGTTAGGCGTAATGATCTAGATAAGATTGGAGTCTATGGACTGGTGGAAGAAGTAAATATAAAAATTCTTGCAAACTCACCTTACCCACAAATACTGAAACTAAATAAATACTGAAGTGTTCTCCAAGCGACGAAGTGATATATTATAATCTGTATTCCTTTTTTTCTCAAGACACCATTGCCGGAGCGGATTACGTCGATCACTTTACATCTGTATATTCCGTGTGTACTGATTACGCAAATTAAAAGATTTATTTTACGCTGAATTTATATCTAAAATAATTCAGTGATGAAATCGTTACTACACCGAATCTAAATCTATAGAACGTCAAATTAACTGCAATCTCTTTTATCGCTGCTTATCAACAAAAACGTAGTTTCAGTTGTTGCAAGGCATTACACAATTGTATCAGCCATAGGTAAAGACGTTTCCGCTCCGTCAGTCCATAATTTCCTCTAAAATCATCAACGATAAAAACTCTTTCATGAAAAAAGGAACTTTCATTGTTATCATTTCAAGGTGATGAGTTTACAATCTCTCTTTCTATGGAGCATGATAAGCTTTATTTGAGATGTTACGCGAACAGCTTGGTCATTAGATGATGTAATACGAACGAACTCAAACACATCCATTTTCTCGACCAAGTGACACTGTCATTCGTCTTCATAGTTTCAAGTTATTGTTTCTATGAAATTATTGAATTAAATTAAAGTTATCAGCATGAACATTACTCCAGATTCTGGATTCATTATGGAAAATTGATATACGTAATTTAAAGGACAATTCAGTGACAGGATTTTGAATTCTATTATTACACTCATCAAAGTGTTTGCTGAAATGACGGTTTTCCTGAAGACTGCAATACTGAATAATTCGTTTATGTATCCAACATTCCTAGAAAAGCAAGGTTATTAACTACGATAATGACCCTGAAACATTTGGACTGGTTACCACCTTAATGCTTCTAGATAATAATTTGCAGTGAAGAACTACAAAATATTTACTATTTATCTTCTTAAAAGTCAGTTCCATTTTTATGCTGTATGTTTTTAGAGTTGTTCGCAATTTTAATT
This sequence comes from Vandiemenella viatica, assembly GCA_031002005.1. Taxonomy (NCBI): domain Eukaryota; kingdom Metazoa; phylum Arthropoda; class Insecta; order Orthoptera; family Morabidae; genus Vandiemenella; species Vandiemenella viatica. The sequence goes on along the minus strand of JARYHS010011408.1, from coordinate 156,153,499 downwards.
GAAGGCATCTGTGTGAAAATATGTGTACTAATATGTAAACTGGAGCTCTGAATCGTGAGGTTGAATATTTCCTACAAACTTTTATCTGAAAGTAATAAACTTACGACAGAGAGTATACGGAAACAATGTAAGATTAAAATTCCGATTTGGAAGTATCAAGATGTCTTTACTGAAAAGTTGATAATTTCAGTAACCTTAATGCTGGGTGTCTATGGAACGTTCTACTTTTCTTTCTATACATGTATAGGTATTAATATTTGATAATGTATTATTGTAATTACCCAAGAAATATTTAATTATAGAGATTGATTAAATTAAACCTCAGGAATGTAACTTTGTTAACAAAGAAGAAAGTTGCAAACTAATAGCACAAATTATTTCAGGTAGAAAAAACCAGAATCCTTGATAAAATACAGGCACCTTGGCTAAACATTAATTTGTAAACTGGGAACCACATAACGAAAAAAGAAGTTGCATAAAAAGAAGGTGAGCATCAGAGTCTTATCAGTTTATGTTGCATGAAAGGGTGGAAAACTCGATTACAATAATAAGTTCTTTCTTTAAATATTACCAGCTCGAAGAAACACAGAACACAGCATCAATACGAGTAGATGCACGAAGTCTCCACCGTTGAACAGCGAAACTACATGATTCCCCGAAATCCTGAAGTCAGCCAAAGACTTTACGTAAGTCTTGCCGTCACTGCTAGTTTGCAGATCTGGTAATGGTACCAGATACAAGTCACGATTTTCGTACTTGTACAGACGTCACTCTTTAGAACTAAAAAACGGCTATCAGTCTCGGCTGAGGAATGGAAGTTCCTGCCGAAGGCGAGTTCGGAAGCCCCGAATTCAAGTGTCCAAGCTAAGTGTTCCGTGCCAAGTGACGCACTGTTTGCTGTCCGCTACCAGTTTTTGGAATTATTCTTTAATTTAATTGCGATGGAGCTCACGCTACGATGGTAATTTCAGTGCACAAACATTTATTCCGTTTCTTGTACCCACCTTTTTTTTCTCCATGCGAATTTTTAAATTTTAAATTCTTTCAACGTTTTTGGTAAATTATTCATCACATCACTTGATAATTTATTCCAATCCCTGACTCCCTTTCCTACGAAGTAAAATATCCCTACCCAATTGTGCCTGAAATCGAGTGTAAGCTGGCAGTGATAGTTATCTTTTCCCTTCCATGCACCATACATAATTCTTCCACCAGTATCTTTCCACGCCTCATCAAGAATATACGCCTTGAAACTCCAACCACTCTCTTAACGCTCCTCCTGTCTTCCAGTGAATTTCATTCCAGCTTCTTTATTATATCAGTTACTGATTGCGTTCTGCAGCAATTTTCAGACACAAATCCAGCAACCCGTTTATACACCCGCTCTAACTCCTGTAATTGATACACAAAATGCTGGTAGCTTTCTACACCACCATATTCAAGCAATGGTCTGACCAAACTTTTGTAACCCAGTTACCTCTCTTTTCTGGTACATACATCCATTACTCTATTCAATAAATGAAGGGTTTTGAAACCTTTTCCTACCACGCGGCAAATGCGTCTTACCCAGTTGAGTTTTTTTTTATCAAATTTTATGCCAAGGTATTTACATTTCGAGCATGCAACAAGCAATTCCTTGCCCACACAACAATCTAAATCATTCTAAGTTGACTCTTTTTGCATTTATCTTAATCCCATGTTCACCTACCAAGCTACTTATCCATGCCCAAGTCAACGTGCAGTTGTTAACACTCTTCTTCCGTTTTGGCCCTATTATATAAAATTAAGCCATTTCCAAACAACGTAACTATTGATTGTAAACCATTAACTCAATCATTAAAGAGTAATGAATAGCAGTGGTCCCAATAAACTACACTTCCTCCCAGGTCCGGGATCGCTGACAGCTATTTTCTCTGCCTTGACACTACAATAAAGACGTCACTTTACGTTTCCTACGTCATATTTCTCAGTAATCTAATTCGGGATGAATCTGTGAAAAGCTGAGAGTAAACGTTGTTATCAACGCAACATTATTCCATTTATACTTCATAAACCTCAAACAAAAACAAAATAAGATTAATTACAACATAGGGCTGAAGTCTACTGGATTGAGTTTGTCACAGTTCTCAATGATATATCATCAGTATTTTGCTATCAGAAGAAGACGCTCTACCACTTGAATTTTCTAAAGCAGAAACTACAATCTATCGTCAAAAGTGACAATTCTCAGACAGTATGATTCTCTTTTCACTCACCATTCTTGTTATTTCGATAAGACACATAACTCAAAAATAAAACTGTTATTACTCGAAGGTCGGCTGCATCCTTCTCTTGGAAAAACACTAAGTTGGAGAAATTTTGGACGCAGAGTGATAATTTTCTTTACTCTGCGTCTACGTAGACATTGAATTTAAGTTGAACTCTCTGAATGTGCATTAAATGTATTATATATGAAAGTAAAATTAGGTAATAGCACAGAAGTCTTTTTCTTCAAAATGTACAACAAATCCGTCAGTTTTAACGTATAACAGATTATTCGCAATCAACATATTTGTATGCTGACACAGCATATCCTGCAGGGTATCTGAGATTTAAAGCAATCAGTACCTTTTGACAAGATCTGTTGTTCTCACCACCCGTACTGTAATCGAAGATCGAAGTTTCTTTTACACCGTCATCTACTGTCCCAGTCATACTAATGCCGAGAGTGAAGAGCATTAAGGTACTTCATCTCATTAATTCGCTAAAAAAAAATCTAGGATATGAGCTTTCGACTAGATTAAATGATAACCTTTCAGAAGATTAATGTAGCAAGTATTTTATCGAATAAATAGATGGTATGCTCACGGCCGCATTTAGGAACTGAAGGCTACAACTGAGGTACGGGGCCTTATATATATAAGTCAATATCGATTACTTATTATTAAATTAATAAATCTTTTAATGCAAAAATATTGAATAATGTAATGGTAGTAAAAATATATGAGTGTAACTTACTGAAGAATCGAAAGTTTCAAACGTGCTTTCAGTATCGTTTCCGCGACTGAAGTGAACAAGGTTAGCAAGTGATGCTCGCACGTTCAATTTCTCGACTGATGATCGAAAGATAAGATGCTGTCGTAGTTGTGTTGTTGCAACCAAACACCCTCTGCAAAAGCCCTTCAAAAAGTTTTAATAACAATATGAAACAGATATGATTAAGATCGCCAAAGCGCGCAATAGAGAAAGATTAAAAACACTATATAGATTTTTTAATTTTTTTTTATTTTGCATGTGGTGCAGGCTTCTTTGTGGTGCAGGCCTCTAGGCAACAGCCTAGATAGCCTATTACTAAATGTGGCTTTGGGTAAGCTATTAAGTATGCATGAAAATTAATCAGAATTAGTGCTGAACTCATAGACTGACAAACATATGTTTAGCAGCGTTAAATTCAGCTCACGCACTATTGTCTTATTTTTCCATATGTAGATTTATTATCTACTAACTAAAATTAATTTACAGGAAAGACATACTTTTCAATGGACTCTTGATACTACAGAAAACATAATCAAACATTAAACAATGTAACACACTCATCATTTTATTCAGAAAAAAAAATGTAATGACCACAATGAAACGTTTGGAATTTGCAAAGTCTGCGTTAGCGAGAGCAGGAATTTATGAAGAAAGAAAGTATTGTTTGATACAAAACAAAATAATAATAACAATATTAAAACAAATCTGATTAACGCTTCTGTTTGCTTCTCTTCGCTTGATGTTAATCTTTTCATTAGATAAACTGTTGTAAATTTCAAGAGCTAATAGAAGAAAGGTTTATTCATAACCTAGTGTCACTCCGTTTTAAAAAATTTGCAAAAAAATGTGAACCGGCATGTCACAGAAGAGAGGCTTTACCTAGAATTCGAACAATGCCAGAAAATAAACTTATCGCAATGGCAGTTCATTCATGTCTATTCTAAAATGAAACAAATTTGTTGATATTTTGACGATATTAAATCTTTCGAATATTGCTGATTTATATCTACGAGTCGTTTGATATGAAGACCATCTGAGAAATGTGTTAGTCAGTTGTACATGTTACATACATATACAGTCGAACCTGGGTAAGCGAGTGTTCAAGGGACCGCAAATTTTTTTTCACTTATGGAGATTTTTCGCTTATAGAGGTACAGGAGTGGCTTTTTCTCACTTACAGAGGTTTAAAAAAATACAGAAAATGTGTAGTGTTAAATATATATGTATTCTATAGGTATTATTCATTAGAATTTTACATATATGCTTACAAAAAGAAAACAAAAAATCTTACACTTATATTTACTTAAATCCGTTAATTTCTGCGTTTCTGTTTCTGCATTTTGTACATGTTTTTCTAGTTCATAAATTTTATCAAATATTGTTTTATCAACAACCGCCGAGTATTCAAAAAATGGTGGAGCGTCTCCAGTGCATTCAAAACTTCTTTGGTATGTTATTTACCTCTGTATTCAAAATCTGCGATCGGTCAGCTTCATCTTCACTGTCATTTCCATCAGTACACGTGCTCACACAATTCTTAACGATATCGTCGTCTGTGTGTTCCCCGGTGGTAGCCACGTCATTGTCAATCTGAACGAAGTCCTCGAAGGTTGGCATTAACATACTGGTTTCGTGAAACACAAGCTTGGTCCATTCCGCATAGGTAGGTCCAACTTCAACCTCATTTTCCTGTGGCAATAAGTCATGTTTATCTGTATTGACCCAAACCCCAGATTATTTAAAGCCATTTTTAACAGTAACGTCACTTACAGTGTACCATGCTCTCCTTGCACATTTCATGGCTAGAAGTACGTTAATCTCAGGGTTATTGTTTTTTTTTTCAGGTACATAAGAGTATGTTTAATGACTTCTCTGCGATAAAAGCGTTTGAATGTGTGTATGATACCTTGATCTAATGGTTGAAGTTTACTGGTTGTATTGGTAGGCAAAAACATGACTCTTACGTTTGCAAGTGTTGGTAAGTCTGTGTGGGCAGCACAGTTGTCAATGAAAAACACTTTTTTTTCATTTTATCTTAATTTCCTTGTCAACTTTTTTCAACCAATTTCTGAATAATATCTTTGCCATCCAAGCCTTTGTATTACTGGCATAATCAACAGGTAGAGTCTTGACACCTTTAAAACATCTAAGTTTCGAACAACTGCATGTTAAGTCATTGTCCGTCAGTAAGGAGGCACAGAAGTATTAGATAGTCTGCATTATTTAAATACGTTTTCGCTTTATGTGAATAAATATTCAGGTAAGCTACTTTAGACGTAATATGTTAGACAAAATGAAACAAAAAGGGAATCAGGACAAGTTGTAGGACACCAAAAATTGTCCAAAGTATTGTGACGCTCTGCACAAGGCTTTCTCGCGATACCATAATCTATTTTTTCCTATTTCTCACTATGTCGTTGTTACCTGTGACCAAAATATAACTATGCTAAGATACCATAACCTATTTTTTCTATTTCTGATTATGTCGTTGAATCAAGTTACCTGTGACCACAATATAACTATACTAACCATTATTCCTTGTGTATGATAAATGACAAAATTACGGTTCAACTATTGGAACGTGAGATGTGTTACAAAGTTGGATGCAAGTTCATCTAGTGTTGTTTTTATTCGTCTGTGCTTCGTTTATTTTTTGTTTAAAGTGTAAAGAAAAAAAGAAAGGAATAGACTTCATAACAAGTTCCGAGTTAGTCACACGAAGGTTTGGAAGGGGTAATAACTCAGACAAACTTTCAGAATTACATCGCAACTAACTTGCGGTAGCGGAAAAACCGAAATATAAACATAATTCAGCTTCAAATTTCCCTGCTTTTACAGCATCTAAGGAAACGTAATATCATGTCATATGAGACAGCGAAGTTGCATTTTGTGAATATTACTCAGAGTAGTAAAATAAACTACACTTACTTTTGACCATACTGAATTGTTAAGATTATTTTTCTTTTTTAAAAAAATCCTTCTCTCTATTGATTAATTAATTTTACTTTCCAATATAAGACATACCACGAGTAAGTCATCAAAAACTCCTTCACATTTTCTGACAGATAATTAAACTTTATTATTCGTATTTTAGTTACATATTTCGTGAGAGCCAAGCCAACTGAATCAAAAGGTGTTTATTGAACACTACCGAAATTTTTATTCTATAAGGCGTAAGGGATCGACCTATTTTGTCTTCATTAATCGTTTCATCTGTAACAGATGTAATTTACTGGTTCTTTCTTTATAGCATTATACGAGATTTATTCATTACACTTCCTTCATCCTAACTCAACAAACATTTGAATCATGATATAACTTATAGATTATTATTGTATAATTTTGGAATTATAATTTAATTCCTTGTTGCTTATATCATACAACTTTTTACTTTAAATAAGTAGTAAAAACTGAGATGACCGTGTCGGGCAAACACAGAGTTTTTCAGCATCAGTAATGAACTTCAATAATGAATATAACTTCTTTTGGTGTACTCAATTTACACATAAAGAATATTTAACGTGATTGGTAGGTCAATTAGGAAGAAACACTAGCTTTCAGTGTTAGGATCGCTAGTACCATTAAGCAGCTGCACAAATTCAGGAACGTATAAATAAAAAATCATTGACAACCGAAAATATGGTTATACGACGGATGTTATACAACCAGTTATTGCAAAGATACTTTAGATTGCTTACATAAAAGTTGATTTTTAGTATCCAAGAAATTGTCTCCGACTCGGAGAATGGAGTTCCTTTTAGAATCAGAGAAGCTTAGACTTCTGAGAGAAAAGTTAAGACGACAGACATGAGAACTCGGCCAGAGGCATCACATTTCTGAAAGTAATATTCCCGCGGATGGAAATTCAAATGTTGTTTACGCAAGGAAGATTCTGGTGAAAATTTTTTCGTGAGTAAAAAGATCGCCACCTTCTGACTAGCAGTCGACTTTATAGAGATAAGAGAAGTTACTTGGATATGGAGAGAATTGTGATATTCTATTAACAATCGGAAAGAGAGCCGAAATTTTAAACCTAAAATTTGTTTCTCAAATCGAACTTGAGAGAAATTGAAATGTATTGGACATAGTTATAGTGAAATAATTTAAATTTTTGGTTCTAAATAAATTCGAAAACAACATGCAATTACTTACCTAGTGATAATGTGTCGTTAGTATTTTTTTTCACTGAATGATGTACTTTACATTACCGAAACTATTCCAGAAAAGCTTTCAGCTATGAAAATAATTTGCCTTCCATGCCTTGCCCATTTTTTATGCGCTTTTACTGAAGGTGATGACACAGTATAAAATGTTTTAATGTATTTATTCCTTACAAAATTGACGAAACAATTTTGGAAAAAAAAATCCTCTACATCGTACCTATTTACGTGAGAAGCCATAGCCACTCGTCATTCCTTGTATAGTCCAGTTCAAATGAGTCACTCGCTATACAAGTGCTCATTAAAAACGCCTCCAGACTTCAAAAGAAGGATACTGGCACATCCGGTCTGCAAAAAAGTTAATTACTACATCATTATTGATATGAGGAGGGATGACTGAATTTTCCGTGAAACGTCGATCAGAATACAAATCACTCTGATCGATGAAGAATCTAGTAGCTTAACGAAAATAATAGATTCCTTAATTCCAAGCATCTGAGCCCGTTAATATGTAAAATATAAAATCTGCGAATCATGGTATAAGTTCAGGGAGGGTAACTGTACACGGAAATATAGTCGTTATCATCTTCTTCAAGCATGGATACCAAAGGTACAATGGTATTAAACAGCAGAGCCAACAACAAAGCTACAGTCATATAAGTTTACTAATGGATGATTTCAGTAACATCAACGTAGAACGGAGATGATAATCTCAACAAAGTGTGATCGAGTCAACAGTAGTCTGCTATTATTATATTTCCAACAGCATAGTATAGGGTCACCAATTAACGTCTGTCTTAAAGTAATATTAATAATATCAAAGTGTATAAAATGCTCAGTAAAAATGCTTAGTAGGGCACCAAATTTAAAATATGATAGTGAAACACAAATCCTCCTTCATTCCAATGTAACCAGGGTCTATATTTTCCTCAAACGCCATACATGATCTTGGTATCTTACCGATATTAGTGGCATAATACTTTCAGATCTATTCAATACACTGCTAATGTACTACCTTCGGACACGGCTAGTTTCACAATGCTTAGTTAGACGTATAGGGCAAGCAGACGGTAGAAGTGTCGAGGAGTAGAAGTAATTTATGTGTATGTAAACCATTAGTTATAAATTTCATGAATCTTTGGTGTAAATAATGGTGGAGATAATGATGGAGATAGTTATTACAAGAGATAACTTATATAACTATTGATTTAAAAGTTTTGGTTTTCCTTCTCCAGCATTGTTAACCATATGAATATCAATAATGATGTATGAATGGAGGCAATCCGGATGTAATTTTTATTAAAAAACATTTGCAGGATGACCACCAAAGTCCGTGCAACTACTCTTTCACTGTCCAGTTCAACAGAGTCACTCTTTATATAAGTTTTATATAAGTGTTCTTGTAAATGCTGCATCATTTCTGTCTATTGAAACTACACCTCCATGGTCAACAGAAGCTTAACGACAGCTCTGCTCAGCAAACAATTAATTACTTGATATTATTATTGAAGATGTCTAGGTTTTTAAGATAGTCTCGAAAGTTCAGGGATAGCTTATCATAATGTGAATTACCTTAAAAATATATTAAAACTATAATTGAAAATACTTTTGTTACTACCTGCTGCTATTATATTTCTTCTGACATACGAGATAAAATATATTTAAAACACAAAAATACACATTTTATGAACACATTGGAGATAACTCGAAACCAATTGAAAGGCTTAAACAAGTATCCCAATTTATTTGTAAAGGAAATATTGCGAATATCGCTTTATTGATAGCACGGTGCTTTGATCGTAAAAAAATTGTTTTATTTTCTTTGGCAAGTGTTAGGAGCACTCAGATTCCCGCATCTGTAGGATTAGGAGAAAATTATTGTTACAAACCGTTGATTTCTGGAAGATCATTAATTCCATGCAATTTACCTGACATTAACATCTTTGCGAGAGATTCAATGAGTGAATCTTTGTCGTTTAATACGGAATCTTCAATAATGTTTTTGAGAATCATAATTTTTTCCCCTCTGGCTATATCGTCTATAAAATAATAGTTCCAAAAACGTTTATATTTTATTTATTAACTATGCAAACAGTAAACAAATTTATTCGATAACACAAAGGGTAAAAACTGTGTATTTAAAATCAACCTGATAATCGGTTGGCATCTTATATGTTGCTTCGAAAGAAAAAAAAAACCCTTCTATTCACTAAGGAAGATTAATCACTGATGTAATCGTTAGTACTGCGAGGTACCTATGATAAAATCATCATAGAATAGCCCGTCATTTTCAGCATTTGGCCCAAGTTGTTGATTTTAGCGGTTTATGCTACCACCTCGCACACGTTGTTAGTATTAAATTAATTAGATATAGTTTTACACTGTTTGATGCGCAACGGATAATAATTACAATAAAACGCTTGAGCTCTCGTTTAACTCAATTTTATTCACTCTTATCAACAAACCAACGTGCACTCTTTATAAAATTACTACAAACATTCCAGAACACAAAAAATCTGCACGCTAACTTTTACGCCGCCATAATAGCTTCCTTCCTTCCTTCCTCTTTTTTTCCACACTGGTGCCAACTTCAAGCAAACAAACTTTTAACATCTAATCTTAAATTACCCCAATGACTATACATACTACTACGCTGTGAAAACCTGTGATACATTAACTTACAAACTTATTTACAAACATTGATTACAATATTATTTGTCATATTATTTCCAAGCAATGGCTTGTGAGTGGGACGTCACAGTACGCTCGGTCGTTCGTTGATACTGTACAGTAGCTGTACGTACGGTGCTCTCTGAACAATTGAACAGTGTGAAGATCTATGCGATGAAATGGTATTCGTCTGTTATGTTCAACTTGTAGCTACGTCCTTTAAGCACGACTAAACGGTGTATATGAACAAATGTTAATAATTGTTTTCGATCATAACGATTCCGATTAATTTGTTTACAATTTTTCATATTCCCTTGAAATGTATAAGGAATAGGTTGCGGCGGAGATTTTAAAATGCATTTATAATAATTTAATATTTATATATTAATACGAAAGACATGTTAGCCATTATTTGCATTAATATCATCAAAATTAAAACGACTGTATTACGATTATACATGAATGAATATTCGAATTCATAAAGGGTATCTCAAACATTTTTTATGTTTGAAACAATGAAGCAAAACACTACCTTCGATTTTTTTTTAAAAAAAACAACATCATAATGGTCACAACTGTGGACAGTCATAGAACTAAGCTTTGAAAAATCTCAGAGATTGTCAGCTGGCTGCAGATCAGATGGCTACAGTTGTGTACGGTCTTTCTCCCACTACGTGTCACTGTACGGTTGGTCATAGAGGCATCTCGTCAAGCTGTCTCTGAATGCTAATCGGGAGACATGCTGAGATCTTGAATTGTATCCGTGATTTAACAATATGGCAGGGATCTATCGAGAGTTATAAGTCCATCAATCACGCGATTGCGCTGAAAAGGGTCTTCTCCAATTGGCTTACGTAACAGAAAACATGATTTTGTTGCCACGCCAAGAAATCAGTTCTATGACTGGCTTGATCACTTCGATAAATTCGACGGCATATCGTGCGGAAAAAAGTGTTTCATACAAAAAAAAAAATAATACATTCGTTGACTTACAGACGTGAAACAGCCACATCTAACGTCATCCTCCGACCTTAACAGCACAGGTTGTTTCAAGTCGGTTGTATTCGAATGTTAACAGTTCCGTTTCGTCGTGTTAAGTGACGAGCACCCTTATACATGAAAATCCACTTTATTCTTTGAACATAGACATGAATTTGTCATCATGACAGCATTATTTAACAAACAGATTTCAATCAATAAATGTATATAGAAACAAAATGGAACAATAATTCTTCAAGTCTGTCACTTTCTAACTGATTTAATAAAGATTGCGTGTTTCCTTCTTTTGAAGGTTCAGTTTTCTCCCTTTTAAGCCTCTATGCCTCATCGAACTCACAATCATCAGACACGCGAGAAGAATGAGGACAAGGAACGGAAAGAAATGCCGCTTTGACCTTTCGAATGAACCATCCACTATTTCATGAGAATTGAAATCTGTATTGCGGGCGGAGGATCGAACCCATGTCCTTCCTAATCTCAATTACAGGCGCTAACTGCTTTCCCGCCACTCTCGGTTTCTCTCCTGTAGTCTACATAGAAGTTCACAGACATATTCAACATGTTTCTTTCAAACACCTGTTTTCATTGACAGATAAAAACTGAGTGACTGACTAGATAATGCATATTTACATGTACAGCTTATGTGACTTAACACGTCGTAGCTTATGTACACTATGGATTATGCTTGACAACGCTATTAGGTTACATAACTGATTCCATTAGTTTTCATTTAATAACACGGCTGCTGCTGTGAGGAATGGAAAATGTATGAGATGGATTTGTAGGATAAAAAGAAATCCTAGAATCAAAAGATATGAAATAATGCGAAGGTGAACAGAACTAATAAACTAAATTAACAGTAACTAATATTAATACAGATATTCGATGTCAGACGAGAGATGAACCCGATCCTGGCATTCCTCCAGAGTGATTTTAGGGGAAAACTTAAGATTGAGTTCTAGATATCCTCCAGACAAGTTCGGAATAATTAGCAGATATTTTTCCTGTATTGCCAAATAAATTATAAATTTGAAATGGTTATGGCTAAGGCGAATGGTTACCTATGATAACAGGAATAGATGTTAATTGAGAAGAATCACCTCCTTTAAATACGTTAAAATTTTCTATCGCTGTGATGTTTACGGTGTATTATCAAGACGGGAGAACAAAGCAAGTTGGCGGTGTACTCCTTCACTCGTTTACCTAGAGCTGTTGGTGACATATCAGTTGTTATATCAGATTACGGCTCCAAAGAGTATCTTTTCTTTTTTGTTTTTTTAAAAAATGGCTTTACGCCATCAAGCATCGTGGATGTGCGGTAACGCTCTGGCCTTGGGTTCGGGAGGACGCCGGTTCGAATCCCCGTCCGGGCATCCAGATTTGGATTTTCCATGGTTTTCCCAAATGACTCTAGGCAAATACCGAGATGCTTCCCTCAAAAGACCATGGCCGAATTCCTTTCCGTTCCTTGTCTCCATTCCCATCCCGCCTCTAGTGACCTCGAGGTCGATGAGGCGTGAAGTTATAAATAAAAAATAATAAGAAAACTTTATGCCTCGTTGACGTCGAGATCATAAGAGACGGGATAGGTCTTTTGAAGGAAGGATCATGACATTCTCCTGGAGGAAGAGTATGTTGCGTGAAATAACAGATGTTTAGAAGCTGAGGCGCGAAACTGCTCCAGTGTTCTAAGGCGTCTCCATACTGTGCATAAGGATGTGTGAACATAGTATGGCACAACCTGTTATCGCTACATTCATGCGTAAAAACATACACGAATTGTGGGATGTTACCCTGTATACATTTGAAATATTAGCTCTTCGTTAACGGAACAGCCTGTATGGTCACGTCGACCACATATAGGCGGAAGCACTCACTTCACTGCCAAAGAACGGATCGTCTTTAAAACCAAACGTTGTTTGAAACCTATTAACGCCTGTCAATACTACAGAGAAATCACTCTTATCGTGAAAGAACTTACGACCTATTATTTTAAGAGATTTGTCGATTTTTGGAACTCTGAATGTGTTCTAATTCCAGTCACTAGTTGCAAATGGAGAACACTGACATTTCTCAAAGTAGCATCCTCCACGTCAGTTAAGCACTTGCAGTTCGCTTGTCAGAACTTGCTCGCGCGCCCACGTCACGCACTTACATCCGTTAACGCCACCTTTTGTGTCTTTTTGAGATAACTACACTAATTACCACACATTTTCAAACAACTATTTGCTATGTTACATACGGACAAGGTTGGTACGAGATTGATTACATGGAGATCAACTGTCCATTGATTAAATAGCAACCAATTGATTATAAAATTATTTTAATCATTTAAAAATGTCTTGGCCTGTTTAATACTCCCGGCGTATAATTCACCTAACGAGATAAGCTGCCAATGAAATTAATTTTCTGATAAATGTCACCGCAAGATTGCCCAATGTTCGAACATTGCAGAGATTATTTAAGGACCTCGAAGATAGCGTTTTGTAAATTTACTGTTCTTGAACATCAGTTAACGTAGTTATCATCGAAAGTAGCATCCCGTCTTTCAATTAAATTGTGATTTTTCACTCTACACACATTTAAACTAATGGTATTATATTAAGATGTGGAGTTTATTCCAAAATATGTCGTCGAATGAAACTTCTGATGTAGTTTATTTATTTATCGCAAACTTTTTAGTAATTAAATACAAGACAAATAAATGAGACAGAGTAAGCTCTCTAATCACAGCTTTGTATAAAATATAAACCCTGTGTAACCTCTATATTACCGACAGCGAAATCTTTTAACTGTCTATCATGCCGAGTCATTAAAATGCACTGTGTAATAATGTCTTCCACTGTCTGTTTAGAAGCTCCAGTTTTACTTGAAGTTAGTAATCTGATGAGACGGTACTTTACCGTTATAAATTGACTATTAGAACACTTTGCGCATAATGCTTCTTTCTAAGATTTTAGCAAGAATCAGATTTGAAATTTATATTCACTTTGTAGTTTTAATGAAACTAATCATTTTATAAGTTTCGCCTATCAGCTGAGAATGTACCTGAGATCAATATGTACGAGATTGTACATCCTGCTTTACTTATGATGATAGTTTCGTAATTAAAAAGCAATATATCGAAAACTGATGTAGAGTAGGTCAATGCGCCGCCCTGAATGATTTGATGAAGAGGGAATAGCGCAACTTCATGTCCTATTGTGGTCGGTTAGAGCAATCGTCTTGTTTTTCTTTCCCCTTGTTATCTCCAATGTGATTGTTCAAGGGCCCTCATTATTGCCTGAGAACTGACATTTCACTATGTAATTAAGATTCAATAATTATTTCATCAACATCATTCGACAGCGCAGTCGTGAAGATTATATTTCAATACCGTGTCTGTTTAAACAAATAGTTTCACTGACATTAACCTATAGCCAACTTTGAAATAAAGTGTACAATGAGCTCCAGTTGAGGACAATCACAGTGGTGGCCGTGAAATTGGATCGTACCACATTCGGACAGAAGATTTGATTTACAGGTAGATGGATTCATTATCCCTATTTGCAGTTTGGTATCATCTTATAGCATCACTCATGCGGCTTCTTCTTCTTCTCGTGTCGATGACAGCATCAGATATGCGGTAGTTTTTCCGCCAATACGATGGCTTTGTCAGTAGCTAATTGGATGTCATATTCAGATGCGTTTATTCCAAGTTGTGGACAGGACAGCAGATGTACCAAGGTTTCTCTCTCCCCGCACGAACATGTGGTATCTGGCTGTTCTTCCAGGTATCCCTAGGTGGCAAGCGTATCTTTGCAGCGGCCAACTCCAACACGAAGCCTGTTTAATGACTTCCATATGGGCCACGGTTGTTCAGTCCCTAGAGGTAGACCCTCTTTTGGCAAGATCCACTCGAAATCATGTTGCACTCTCTTCTCCCAGGCCAGCATTCTTTCATTGCTTGGGGCACCATTTGGTGGCTTTGAAGTCCGCATGAAGCTTGATGGCGACTTTAGCCTCCATGGCACTGGTGTATAGCCATGTAAGGGGTGTCGGGCGTCTTCGTTCACTTTAAGCCTTGCCACGCTGGTGGCAACTTCCCGGCGTATGTCTCCAGGGGCAATGCAATCTAGTATCTCCACTTTGATCACAGGCAATAGTCTGAGACAACCTGTGATGAGTCGGCATGTTCTGTGGAGCGCAACGTCTACTGCCTTAGCATGTCTGGAGTTTTGCCACACAGGACATGCATACTCTGTTGCGGAATAGCATAATGCTAAGGCAGAGGTGAGGCTTATTGTTTACCACTGTCTGTAAGCGCTGCGGAGCCAAGAACATGTTTCATTGCAGTTTTCTCCACTAGAAGGATTTTTTTTTTCTGAAGATAATAAATTGGAGCCAATACATCACTAGCTTTACTATCAGGGATATAATTTCATTTCTCCTTGATGCTCAATCTTTCTCTCACTGTTACCTCTAAGACTAGTGGTATGGACAAGAAACGACACCTAAATTTTATTCAACGTATTACTGGTTGACGTCTATCTAGAAGATTTGGTAGTTTGCTCTTGGTACTTCTGCCATTGTTTCGAAGCATTTTACGAAATGGCTCTACCGATCAAAGTGTAGAATTTATGTACTGTGGACGGGCTTAACAATCCAGAGAGTAATAGTAAAACTGAATTTATGAATTATACAATGTTCGAAGTCACCTTTCTCGCTCTGAGAACACCTTGACACTTGAATATATCACAGATAGATACTTTTGATCATACGACCAACTGATAAATAAAAGTAATAATTGTAAAGCTCTAATCCTCATCGATGGCGATAAAGTTAGAACCATGAAAAGATTGAGCCAATGTAAATAGGATGTAATCAGTCATTTTCAAAGGGATAATTATTATATTCACCTGGAGAATTTCGGAAAACATTGATAACAGAAAAAAACTACGGCCGGGCCTTGGATCTAACACGCTTACTTTGAACGGCTCGCTTAAACATTACCATTTACTGGCAAGAATAGATCGTTGTTTTAAAAAATACAATACAAAATGTGACATCGAGGTTGAATCTTCTATTAATACGAGGCATCACTTGAGATCGTCGAGGTTAAGGCAGCTTGTTAGCGAAATAGTATTAACTTTGCAATACTAACTAAATGAAATGAAGTCATTTAGAATTATAATATAAAAATATTTTAATTAACAGACTTTACCTTTATACCACTGTCTACGAGTTGCTAAACTTTCTGACATGTTTATCCAGTTTTTCAGTTTAATCGAATCAGTGTCTCTTGATGTCCGATTTATTATTTTCAGAAAAAAAATCCTTGTAGTGGAGAAAACTGCAATGCGACATGTTCTTGGCACGGAGATAACTGTATTGCGGCACGCTTTTGGCAACGATAAAACTAAAATAAGAGAGAAGACGCTGAACGAGAAGTTTTTTTTTCTTTCCGAAGACATTTCATTTTAAGCATTTTCTGAATGTAAAGCCAAAAGTGTGGTTATTCTATACAACTGGCAAGGGCAATCCTTCGTAATTCGTGTGCCAAATTATCATTCTGTCTTTGAGTAAGGGGCCAGACTAAATTATTAAATTAATATTCAATAAGTTAAACCAAGTTGATACCACATGTTTAATTTATTTATAGTATAATGGTTTCGTGTAAAGATGTAGAACAGTTTATAATAACCTGAATATCAAAAGAAAGTGGTACACCTGTCTAATATCGTGTAGGGCCCCAGCAAGCACGCAGAAATGTCGCAACTCGACTTGGCATGGACTCGACTAATGTCTGAAGTAGTGCTGGAGGGAATTGACACTATGCATCCTGCAGCGTTGTCCATAAATCCGTAAGAGTACGAGGGAGAGAAGATCTCTTCTGAACGGCACATTGCAAGGCATCTCATATATACTCAACAATGTTCATGTCTGGGGATTTTGGCGGCCAACGCAGGTGTTTAAATTCAAAAGAGTGTATGAAGCCACTATGTAGCAATTCTGAACGTGTGGGATGTTGCATTGTCCTACTGGAATTGCCAAAGTCCGCCGGAAGGCACAATGGACATGAATGGATGCAGGTGATTAGCTGGAATGCGTACGTACGTGACACCTGTCAGAGTCGTATCTAGACGTATTAGGGGTCCCATGTCACTCCAGCCGCATACGCCTCACACCGTTACAGAACCTCCTCCAGCTTGATCAGTCCCCTGCTGACATGCAGGGTCCATGAATTCATGAGGTTGTCTCCATAACCGTACACGTCCATCCACTCGATACAATTGGAAACGAGACTCGTCAGATCAGGCAACGTATTTCCAATCATCAACAATCCAATGACAGTGTTGACGGGCGTAGGCGAGGCGTAAAGCTTTGGGCCGCGCACTCAGGAAGGGTACACGAGTGGGCCTTCGGCTCCGAAAGCCTATATCGATGATGTTTCGTTGAATGGTTCGCAAGCTGACACTTGTTGATGGCCCAGCATTGAAATCCGCAGCAATTTGCGGAAGCGTTGCACTTCCGTCACGTTGAATGATTCTCTTCAATCGTCGTTGGTCCAGTTCTTGCAGGATCTTTTCCCGGCCTCAGCGATGTCGGAGATTTGATTCAACTTATTTTAATTCATACTCAAAATAATTTAAAAAAAACAAATAATTGTTTACCAATTTGTTTTCTGTCGAAAAACAAATGATTTGTATTGGTTATTTAATTTTTCTTTAACCAAATATGTTTTATAAAAATCAATGTTGTTAAACTGTGAATTGCTGGCGCACGGTGGTTTCACTGGGGGTGCGTTGGTATTACCTGGAAATGTCACCCCTGCAGAATAAATGATCAGGAGTATCGTATGCTGAAACCCCACTCAGATCAGGCGTTTGCGAAAAATAATTGAAGGTCCTTGAAAGCAAAAAAAAAAAAAAAAAAAAAAAAAAAAAACTGTTCCTAAGCTTAGACAGAAAGTAATGAACTCGGACTTGAGGGGCAAGAGACGCTGTCTGTCTGACGGTTTCTCAGCTGGAGACTTCCGATGTGTTTCTGCCGTTGAAAAATCTAGATGGTAACTCTGGAAACCATAACGTTGAAATGGACGATCTGGCCTCCAATAATTTAAAAGTGAGAGATCATTTCAAAGCGTTTCTTAAAGTGATAGCAGGATAGTAATATTATTTGAAGCTGTCATGGAGTGTAAATTAATGAAACAGTCCAACTTGTCGACTTGTTATAAAGTGTACAACATTTTTAAAAACAAATGTTTAAATTTAAGAAGGAAATTTGAAGGATTTAATGAAAGATCAGAATGTAAGTGCACGGGGACGAGGAAACAGTTGTGGTAAGGGCTTCAATTATTGAACATTGAATAGAGGAAGACATTATTTACATTTTAAGGATCACACGTCAGACAAATTGGGATTTGTGTGTGTGCTTGAGCGTTTGATAAACTCTGGATGTAACATCGTATCAGCCATCCTAATCCATCGTTGGAAAGTGTTCTCTGGCAGCATGGTGTGATTGATGTGGCCTAGGTATACTCGCCATCGACTCCATCAGCGTTTTGAGGCAAAAGGAAGCTTTCGCTTCTTATTTCTTATGAAATCAGAGATCCTTGGCGAGTTAAAGATGTATTCCTATGATTAGTGGGGTTACGACATGACATTTTTTGGGTAAACGAAATAAATGATATCAAGATCCCTAAAAAATTAAACTCTATGCTAATCAAAATGTATACAAATTAGAAATTTTTACTAATATACCAGTAGAATATACTGATAAACTAAACTACTCCAAATCATTGAATCAATGTCTTCAGACAACCATCCTCCATCATAATATAAGAAGAATATTTATTATATTTGATGAAATTACCTTACGTCTAAAGAGATTCAAAACTCAATAAATTTAGATGCAGATGTTTTTTGTTTCTTTGAATATCATTTGTCTGACACAGGAATAACTCAACGGTCCGTACCAAAGTATAAAATTAAGGTCTTATAACTGTAGACGAAACATGGAGAAAGGGGGAGTTGTCACTGTAGATAGAAACAATATTCATTGCTGCAATACAGTTAAAACTAACTATTGTATAGGACAAAGCTTTGAATGCTGTATTAAAATCTGAAATATGGAAAAGGAAAGCATATAATTATAGCAAACCACAGGGTTACATATGGAAATCACTATTAAAATCATTGGTAGTAGTGCGTTTTACTAATAACAAACAACATATTTTTTTTTTACTATTTCATTCCTTCCAGCTGAAGGCTGGAGGATCACGGAGATCCTTTTCAGCCTACTACACTACGGGGAGGGAAGGGGGATGGAAGGTCGGCCGTGGCCTTGTAGGGAACCATCCCAGCATTCGCCTAAAGTGTCTGAGGAAAACCACGGAAAACCTCAGACAGTATGGCCGAACCAGGTTTGACCCCGGTCCTCCCGAATGGCAAGAGCAGTGCGAAATGGCACAGCCCAAGCCTCGGTCAGGTGTTACGTGGAGATTTCAGTGCTGCCTTACTCAATCATACCAGCGAGATACTAAACTTGCTTCGCCTTTCCTTGTCCATACAATATGTGAATCCATGAATAGAAAGGTTTAGATTATGGCAGAAACAGATCGCTCTAAAATTAATCGGAAGATTCTGAAATAATATAGAAAATCTGTTTTGGCCATCTAATCTCAGATTTCAGTATTGTGCAGTGCTACCTCAAATATGGTGTCGTGACGTTTCAGATGTTTCTTCACTGCCAATTGTTCTTATTAGCGACCGAATCACCAACAGTCTTACTGCGATGTTGAAATCCACATCTGGATTACTGTTGTGGATTTCACTGCTTGCTACAGCCCTCATTGAAGCGTCACAGAATTGATTCATGGGTAGGGTTGGGATTGTTTGGCAATCTGTCTGTCTAGTAGGATCAGCATAATGCGTCACCAGCAGCCACTTTACAGGTGCTAGAATCCGTCCTCGGAGGTACGTGAGCGAATCATCCTCCCCTCAGGAATCATACTGCGGATATCAGGCTACTTCACTACGCTCCCGCCACGGGATTGGGCTCTTCCGAATCACCCACAGTACAGCAGGGATGGTGAGGCGAGGTACATTTCACCACCAATTAAGTGTGCCCACGGGGAGTAACGCGGATGCAGTGCCCACCACGAAGCAGGCCGAAGACCCTTCTAAAACCCGGCCGTATAGTATAAGCCTCTATGTGTTTCCCACGCAGAACACCCGGCCCCACCCAAACCCCGCAGGGCAAGACGGAAGCCGCAGCGACCGAGTGCCGCGCGGGAGTGCCCCGTCGCATGTTCCACCGCATCAACCGACTGCGCAAAGCGTCACTGTATAACGCGGCTTCCCACACTAGGGAGCGTTCCTAGTGCGCTTTCCCCCGCATCCACTCGACACACGTGTCAATGTATAAGCACGGGTTCCGACACATTCTTCCAAGCTCCACAGAGCACCATCGTAGCGCACGATCCGCTACCCACCGCAGAGGCCACCACAACGCTCACAAGGTGATGCTGCCTCACCCCGGATGAAACACATGCACCCCACTTATGCAGAGGATCTATTATGGTAGCAAAGAAGCTAAGCTCTCACCAGCAGGGATGCCACCACCGAACCCCAAGCGCCACTCACAGAGTGGCGTACCAACCCCGACACAGCACCCACGGCGTGGTACTGACCCCTCATACGACTCCAGGGATTTTGCAGTGCCGCGCTGGCAGCAGAGGTGCACCAAGCCTCTGGGGTGCTTCGTCTTCATTCACCAGTACACTCCCAACACTGGAGCAATTAGGGTAAGTTTGCTCGCCGAATTGAGTTGCGGCGAACACCGTACTGCGCCAAGATGCAGCTTGACTACCCAAAAGCCTTCCGTCCAGCAAGGCTCCACTGAGCTCCCAGCGCAAAGACAGGAGCGACGGGACTGTGGACACCGGTCATAAGTCTCGGGGACGGCAACAGTTCGTCCCCTTCAGCCGCCTTCTACAGGTACCCAATACCGACTGCCAGAAATCTGCCCTCTATTGATAGACGCAATAAGTATAAGATCGACACCAGCAGGTTTCAAAAATTGCCAATCATCAATCAGATGAGGTATTATAACAAACACCTCCCGCTCAATCAACTCATCGCATCCCCCCAGAGAGAGAGAAATTTCCCCCAACGTCTTAACTTGAACTCAATCGGATACAAGAAAAGCGTCGCGTGCTCGGGACCCCCGGGGGCTCCATACCCGTATCCAGGCCAACACAGAGGAAGGCCCAGACCACTGGGAGAGGGTTGTTTGGCAGACAGACGACGTCGTGTTAGTTTGAATTTATTGTATAATTTGCGAAATTCTTTGACTTACGAGTGCAATTAAATACTTCTTCCGCCAACCTATTTAGGTCGCAATGACCGGACTTATAAGATTCGAGAAATATGATGCCGTACTGATGCTTTTATGTATTATTTCTTTCCTCCTGCTATCCGCTATTGGAATGTGCTGAATTAAAATTGGTGCTTAGCACCCTCTACCACCCGCAATGTTTGTGAATTGCGGAGTGTGGATGTAGATGTAGATTTAGAATTTCTTGAATGAATGTTGCTAACTGTAGTACATCGGTACTATCATCCAAATCAATTAAAATACTTCCAATTCACTAACCCCATATTTTAAACTATTTTGATATCACCAGAAATAATCTGTATCAACGGACAACAGTGCAACAAGACAAACGAATCTTCTTAAAATCTTTATTTTTATTTTTTTCCTGGACAGATTACATTTTCAGATATTATTACCATATAACCTAAAGTGCCTATCGATTTTTTTACTTTGTACAAAGCTGACATTTGCCATGTTGTTTGCTGCGTTCATTGTTTGTTGAACCTTCTCTGCTGCGTATCCAAGTTCATCTTGAACATCTATATTTCCGTTCGCAGTTTTGTGGTGGTTTCGCCTCTCCAAATCGTATTCCTTTGTTGACGAATGGAGATTCGTCGCACAGCAAACATACATTCAAACCTTTTCTGTACATAAATGTATACTACTGGTGATAGAGATGCCGAAATCGTAAAATTTGGAATTTTCTTCTATTTATCTGTTCGCGAGTCACACAGAAACAAACCAACGGATGTTAACGAAACTACAGGCAGTGATAGCGTATGTCACTGAGAGTAGCATAGGATACTACAATGATGTAGAAGCCTAAACGGTAAATTTTGCAATATTTTACCGTCTACCCACGTGTCATATTAATTAACGTATTTTAATGCAGCAACATATTATGATAGCGTATGTTGTGAGTTAACATGTAGGTTACTTCCTATAAAGATTAATAACATTCAGTTCTCTCATAAACAAATGCTAAAACAATAGATTTTGAACTTTTTGTGTTTCTGTGCAGTGTGCAAGCGTTTTGCAAAAACTTATAAACACATTTCAAAGAACTTCCCCTGGTAACAGTTTATATCAGCAGTTTACGTACAGAATATTTTGTTATGTAAATCGGTAACGGAGTTCTCGTGGTGTAGAGGCTAAAATCGTAAAATTGCGAATCTTTATCAAGTAGAAACTATTGAACAGATTTCAGCGAAACTACACAAAATTATCTTCTGCTGGTCGTGGAAAGCTTTTGTACTGTAGTAGCCCTAAAATAAGACTGCAGAAATTTGAACCTGTTTCAAGTCTCTGGGATTTGTCAGTTATCAACTGATGTAATACTACCAGGGTATGCAACACTCGGAATAATTCGAATTGCTGAGTTTCCTAAATTTAGTTTGCCAATTTTTTTTTTTTTTTTTACTGCTTTACATCGAGGTCTTTAGAGACGGGAAAGGATGGGGGCAAGGAATAGGAAGGAATTCGGCCATGGCCTTTTGAAGGAAGCATCCCGGCATTTGCCTGGAGTGATTTGGGGAAACCATGGAAAACCCAAATCTGGATGCCCGGACGGGGATTCGAACCGCCGTCCTCCCGAATGCGAGGCGAGAACGCTAACCGTTACACCGCCCTGCTCGGTTTGTTTTTCTTGCACACCATCAAGCATATAGATTGGTCTCACTTATTTCAAATTCAAACATTTAATACTCTCCTTCAAACAGTTTAGTCGTTGTTATAGCTCTCATCTATTCACCTTCAAAATAATAACTGGAAGTTACTGTTTATTTTACAAATATCTGAACCTACAAAAGCACTTTATATCGTGGTAATAGATTATCCTCTGTAAATTCAAAGCCTTCCTCGATATGATGATCTACATTTTGGAATTGGTGGAGGTAGAGTGACGCGTTAACTTTAATGGTCTAGTCACTGGAAGGGAAATGTGAAAGCAACTCAGCGACCGGACAGTTTTACGTCACCGAGAATACCCCAGCGCCCATTTCACAGCTAGAGTAAGGAGCCTGTACAAACAATCTCGCTCGTTCGCTTCAGGAAAAAGAAATCGTCATATACGACGAGATTTGAGCTGCGAATTGTAGTCAGTTACCACTGAATTGATGGTGGTAGAAAATTATTGTGTACTATATCGATGACATTATGCAATTGTAATTAAATAATAGATTTTATTTAGCTGACGAAAGACAACTTGAGTATATTAGAGTTTTATTTACTAAAGTTACAACACTAAATAAAGAAATAATTCGAAAATACAGTTTTTTATTTAAACTACACGGAGATAACCAAAGACTATCCGTTATTCTAAGTAGTTTCGCAGGCAATGAAACACAATCATCTCTGGGTACAGATAGTGAACAGCTAATGTCATGACTTTTATGTAGTCCTGATAATTAACACAGTCGATATGTTTTTACAAACCACTGTAACAGACAAAAAGACTCTGTACCACCTAAAACGAAACCTGCACAAAAAACACACACAATTGAAAATTCAAAATCCTTTTTGGATTTGTGAAAAACTATAAAAATTTCGTATACATTCAGGGTAAACGAAAATATATAAACCTTCTCGGAATCTGGAAGGGCATCGGACATGGGATAATTAGTGGAGATCATATTTAATGAGAACATACCTTAATTATCTGGACACTGACAGTATCCCCGTAATTGAATTGGTGTTTTGTACAGCAAATACGCGGAAACCTGACGAAAATAATGACTACAAAACATATAATTTTATAATTAACACAGCAAGAAAGCAGGTATTAAATAATCACCAGCGAAAATGAGCTGAAATCATGTTCCTAAGTAAATGAATTCGTGCTATATCGCTAATAATGACTGCGTGATTAAAATAAGAAAATAATTGTAATTGGGCTGGTAATCCTAGAACCACAGTGTACTTAATGTCTGTAATTAATGCTGACGTTCATACTGGTGTGATTTCACTGTTGAGCAGACCCATTCAGTTTAGTTTTAGCAGTGAGGGAAGGTGTTGCGCAGGTGAAAAAGGTGCATTCCACGAGGGTCTGGAGAGCAGACGAGGAACGATCATAGGAGGTCAGTTATGAAATCATGCTGAATATTCTGTAAATCCATATTTATGGAAGAAAAAAGGATTAGATGACACTTGCGGTATTTTACAACTCATATCGTATGCGAATTGTCGGTTTAAACTAAGGCGAAAGAAGAGCTCTATTCTTGTTGCTTTTAGCGTTTGTGGATGTTTCAAAATGTCCGTTTCATTTCTCATTCTCCTCGAAGTATAAGTTGTAATCTGTACTCATTTTCGTTTTCATGCGAATAAATTAATGTTGGTTCACAATAATAACTATCATATCAGACTGGTACTGGAAAATGTAGCTTATATAACAATAGAACACAGCAAGTAACAAGGAATCGACTAAACGATATCGTTTGACAGCCATATCTTTTATAGCCAAATGGTATGCCTCTATTGAACACAAATAGTTTCGAATAATGTTGATGATGCAACAGTGAACAAATGAGGAGCTTATATCACTTCTGATCATTATTTTGTAACAATTTTTATTTTCCAATCTCATTGGCTAAATAGTATGTTTACTACGGGGTAAATCAGTTAAGCTACATTTTTCCTGTCATCAGTCTCTCGACTGGTTTGATGAAATCCATTATCTCTTCCTATATTGAGATAACATCTTTACTGCTACGTACCCATTACAACACACGTTGTTAATGACGAAGATAAAGTATTCTCATCGTTACAATAAATTTGTCAATAGATTTTAAGTAAGATCGAGCTTTACAGCCCCTGGATACAGAAAAGTTAACTGCCATGGTCTAGTATTTTTCTTCTCTCAAACAAATTGATTAAATTCTGAAGTAAGCAGATAAAGTATGTGATTACAACAATTCGTAGTTTCCACAGTAGTATTTACCCTTTTTGAACATCATTCTTAACTGCCACTGACACAAAATATATTGTCAATGTTTCAATTAGAATAAAATCTAATGGTTAATCATCAACACGGCAATGCCAATCCATATTGCAATGTTTTAATAAAAAAATAATAATAAACCAGCATTCATTAGGATTGAGCAATTGCCGATATAATAAAGGAACATAAAATGAATGAACTTTTAAGCCTAAAACATTCCTGATATAGGTAAAATTGTAAAGCTTTCAAAATACTATTAAAGTGTGTCCCATTTGTTGCGATATTTTGAAACGTTTCCTACAAAATTTGATTTAGTCCTGAACCTACAATTTGCCTGTATCTTTCCAAATCTAGTATATCAGAAATTTAACGCCAAGCCCTTTTTCTCCGGAACTTACGTTATAAAATATAATATGTGTGACTAGGCGATTAGAGTGTACTCTATATGCACAAACCTGGTAGAGTAAGTATTATTTAGTTGCGTTTAAACATAGAGACCCACGATAATTCATACTCACGATATTATCGCCAAACGTATCAACATATTCCATGACTTTTAAGAAAGTGTAACAGGGTGTGTACTTATCACGAAATAGACTTTAAACAACGGATCATACATTAAAGATTTAATTTAATTTAATTTAATTGCAATGGAGCACAGGCTCCGGTGGCAATTTCCCTACACACCCATCTTCCCCCTATCCTGCACCTACCTACATTTGCCCTCTACAAATTTTATCTTTAAATTCTTTCAAAGTTTTCGGTAAATTATTCATCATTTCTCTTGGTAACTCATTCCAATCCCTGACACCCTTACCTAAAAAAGAGAATCTTCCTACACCCTTGTGCCTGAAATCGAGTGCCAGCTTGTGATCATGGTCATCTTTTCCCTTCCATGCACTACTTTTCATACCTATTGCAATATCTTTCCATGCCTCATCGCCAGTATATGCCCTGTACACTCCCATGAACCTCCTCATTCTCCTCCTGTCTTGCAATGAATCCCATTCCAGCTCCTTTATCGTATCCGTCACTGATTGCATTCTGCGATAATTTCCAGAAACAAATCTAGCAGCCCTTTTTTGCACCCTCTCCAACTCCTGTATTTGATACGTAAAATGAGAGTCCCATACTACACTACCATATTCGAGCAATGGTCTGACTAAAGACTTTAGTGTATGTAAAAAAAAGTAACAATCGACAAATAGTTGTACCACAATCTGTATTGCTGAGAGTATCTATGGAAAAGTGATTGAATTATCTGTACATCAAAATGTGTTTTCTTTTCGACATAATATATTTTCTTCGTGTTTGCGAAATTAATGTCCAAAATGTAACTGAGTTTAAGAAGAGTAGCTCACTGAACAACATATGTTGGAATCACCATCTAATCTTCAGCATCCACACATTTTATAATGGTTCCCATTTACACAAATACCTGATGACAATTTAAATCAACAAATTATGGAGTATAAATTAAGTAGGCTGGTGAATTCCTTTGATACACTTTTGATATACAGTATTTCTTCAAGTAGTGCTTTACATGCGATGTTCGCGTATCCATCTTTAGTGTATGGTTTATCTTCGTATGTGTGTATACGCTCGTATGCCAAAATCCGTAAAAATGTTTTAGAGCCTGGATGTATATTTCAATTTTATTTGGTACAAACGCCCGATTCTCTTCAGAAAATAATCTGGCGGGAGAAATATAAAACTCAGCCCCAAATGAAATACGTTGAATGCATACTAGCCATTTATTTTTGACAGGAGTAGTTTTCCATACAGCACTCTAATAACATCAATGCCGATGAGCCAGATAGTCCGCTACATTCAGCAGTTGATTAATATCCAGCATTATTTCGCAATAAGTCGGTAAGAAAGTTTCGCAATTCCAATCATTAAGTGTAAATTTTAGTGCAACATGAATTGAAAACCATACTGGGTAAGGGAGACTTGTGAATAACTGTAGAATCTACTGGTATTGCCACGTATAGTTTAGTTACCAGTGAGCAAACGTTAATCACCAATTGCAACTTAGAGGCTAACTGAACGTGCTCTAGAGTCAGAATCAACAACGAAAATCTCTCTCAGTCAGAGCCTTGCACTCTCCACCACCTGTTTAAGTTCCAGTCGACTTCGACGATGTATCCCTTCGTCAATCAGGGCAAGTTACATGCAAAAAACAGGCAGAAGGGAAAACTGAATGTTAGTTCAAGAGTGTGTTAAAATTTTTGTAGTGTTACGAAATCAACAGGAATCTTCTGAGGACCAAACTTTCAGTTATTTTTTTTTTAAATTATGGCTTTACGCCTCGTCGACGTCGAAGTCAATAAAGCGGGATGGAACTGGGCACACCGAGCGGGGCGGTGTAACGGTTAGCGTTCTCGCCTCGCATTCGGGAGGACGGCGGTTCGAATCCCCGTCCGGGCATCCAGATTTGGGTTTTCCATGGTTTCCCCAAATCACTCCAGGCAAATGCCGGGATGCTTCCTTCAAAAGGCCATGTTATATTCCTTCCCATTCCTTGCCCCCATCCTTGCCCCCCATCCTTGCCCCCCATCCTTTCCCGTCTCTAAAGACCTCGATGTTAAAAACAGACGTAAAGCAGTTAAAAAAAAAGGAACTGGATCAAGG
The DNA here is from genome assembly GCA_031002005.1 of Vandiemenella viatica. Classification (NCBI taxonomy): domain Eukaryota; kingdom Metazoa; phylum Arthropoda; class Insecta; order Orthoptera; family Morabidae; genus Vandiemenella; species Vandiemenella viatica. Next base: position 156,125,728 of record JARYHS010011408.1, on the reverse strand, counting down.
AACGGGAAGGAATTCGACCATGGCCTTTGAAGGTAGCATCCAGGCATTCGCCTGGAGTGATTTGGGGAAACCATGGAAAACCGGGGATTCGAACCGCCGTCCTCCCGAATACGAAGCAAGAGCGTTAACCGCTCACCCACCACGATCGGTAAGACTTTCAGTCATTATACAGTAGTAATAACTAGCCACATGAGGGTAATACTTCAAGTACCTTATCACAAATGCTGATGGCTAATGTCTCATTCATTTTCTTTAGAATACATACTATTAGCGCTGCCAGCTGCGGAGTACCTACATTGTAATAGTTCATTCCAACTTGATGATTTTTATCGTGTCTTTAAAGCATATGAACCGAACTTTCATCATTTTATTGATGGAAAATGTCATCAAACACTTTAAAACAAAATTACCATGAACGAATATGACATGACTTCGCTAATCATACTGGTTCCTGAAACTGAAAATCTCTAGCACTTTACGGTAACATTGCATCGAACTGTTCGTGCGTAAATTAGTCGAAGTTCACGTTACCATATTGCTTACGTGGCGGAGCGTCGGAACTTGATTCCAAGACATCAGCTGGTCTGGCAGAGTCTCTTGGATGACCGCTATACAGAAAACGAAAGTGAAGTCTGCTGCTAGCGGGAACACCTGACCAGTGAAAATGTAGAAGGCTGTTGGGCCGGTTACGTTTCAGTGGTCTCATGGCATGAGATTCTGTCATCGAATCTCAGCTGTCTCCGCATGTATCGTTTATTTACCAGTGAGAAAATGCTAATCACCAGTTGCAGCTTAGACGCAAACAGAACGTACTCTAAAGTCAGAATCAGCAACGACAATATCTCCCGGCCAAAGCCTTGCGCTCTCCGTCATTTGTTTATGTTTTAGTAGTCTTCGACTATGTATCCATACGTCAGTCAGGGCAGTTTCCATACAAAGAAAAGGCACACTATCAGACCTTGTGATTTGCGTGAGTCGTGGCTTCACATTACATGGAGAAAATATTATGATTCCAGAGCTTGCTGAAATTTGATTTCTCAAGTCATTTCTGAGGATGTGATTTTCTTATTTTGGCTCGGTACTGTCCTCCAAGCGTGTTTTCCAGTAATCGATCCTGCTCTTTGACATGAAAATATTGTCGTGGCGAATTGTAACATCAGGCTTGTGGTTTTGCTGGTATGCCTGTCCCTGGCACATCACTCGAATTCCCGCACTTAAACTAACTAAAGGCTTCCATGCCGATGACACTGTCAATCAAAGTGGTCGGTAGACCCTTGTTAGCTATGTAGCGAAAGTGCTGCCACTCGCAATAAATATCACTGCCATTTTCGCTTTTAGTCTTCCAGGATACTGTTCATATGGATCTAGCAGTAGTCGGAAGTTGAATATTCTTACTTGAGAGCTCATTCGGTAACACTTAATCTACTTTTGAGGTGTAAAGTGGTGATTAGTGACTAACATTTGATGACTGACAGCTGAATGATGCATATACACTGCTCGACTACTAGAAACTGCAGCCGGTAGCAGCGTCCACTTACGGTTTCTACATAGCGGGTCCAGGAGACGCACTCAGTCCGGGTGATGTAACCTCAATCGTTTCCATCCACAAGCGGTATTTTAATGTAATGTTCTACTAAATTTACAACACAGGTTGTTTCAGTTGTTCACCCGCAAACACCATGGATTAACTCAGATTCATGTTCTATGTAAAATCACGCCACATCCAGTTCATGATAATTTTATTTTCTGGTATAGTATTCCAATTATCTATGTCATTCGATGTTGTACTAGTAACTATATGATAACCTGGTATTCAGTTCCAATGATCATGTAAAGTCATGCGACGTTATATTGATAATAACCTTTTCTGATAATTTCTTGTTAATCAATTTGTTATATGTATTTGGATAAATAATAGATTAATTTTCTATTTAATGGCTTTGATATACAATAAATTAAAGTGATGTGAAAAGATCTTTCATTTCTACATGTTCCTCTGACATTGATATTAATGTTAAAGTAATAATATCATTATAAAAACAATATTCGTATATCCTAATTTAGAACAATAAAATACCACAACTTAATTTGCAACTGTAATACTGTATTTATATATCAGCACTTTGAATAACTTAACATGACGCTTTTAATATACGTAAGTCTTCATCAACCCTTAGATGCTTAAAATCCGTTATGGCAAGATCCAACAAATCAGCAGCTCTTAGTTGATTTGTCATATCTTGCAGACTCTGAAAGTCGATGAGAAACATTTTGGCAGTGCATTTTCAGCCGCTTTGAAGAATCTGATATTGTTGAACAGCTCTACTGTCTAATAACGCTATCAAGATTTCAGATAAGTGTATTGTCTGAACGTAAATATTAACCTGTATTATTCTCTTTAATATTCATCCAAAACTGTTGCTAACCAGCGGAAATTGTCTTAGCGTGTGGTACAGAATGCTTAAATATCTAAATAATTGTAGTGTAAATCATCTGAATGGCATCTAACAAAAGAAAGGAATGAAATATCTTCACCCGATCAACTTTCTGAATGTTTTCGATGAAGAAATTAATAATAACTGATAAAACTGAGATGGAGCGCCTACTCCGGTGGCAATCTCCCTACTCAACCCTTTCTCCTTTCCTCTTCCAACCTACTTTTTTCCTCTACTAATATTTCCTGTAGTGTTTCCGGTAAATTATTCATAACTTCTCTTGGCAATTTATTCCAGTCCCTTACCCCCTTTCCTACGAAAGAAAAATTTCCTACACCCTTATGCTCGAAATCAAGTGCCAGCTTGTTGTCATGGTCAACATTACCCTTCAAAGCATCTCTCTTAATTTTCCCACCAATATCTTTCCATGCTTCATCACCAGTATAGGCTTTGTACACTCCCATGACTCTCTTCACCCTCCTTCTATACTCCAATGAATCCCACTCCAGTTCCTTTATGATATTAGTTACCGATTGTGTTCTGCGGTAATTTACAGTATTTGATGCCCAAAATGTGGGTCCCAAACTACACCACGATATTCCAGCAATGGTCTGGCCAAAGATTTGTGCCCCAATTCCCTTACTTCTTTAGTGCATCCCCTCATCACTCTTTCCAACAGTTGAAGGATTTCGAACCCTCTTCCTATTAACCTGTACAATGTTTCCTGCCCAGTTAAGTCTGCTATCAAATGTTATGCCAACGTATTTATATTTCGAGTCTTCAATAAGAGAGCTCCTTCTCAACTTTATAATCATAATCAACCTTTAGCTTTTAATCTTTATAACTAATAAGCTGGCTCTTCTTTGCATTTATCTTCATACCATGTTGACTCACCCAGCTAGTTATCCTATCTAGGTCACCCTGCAGCTGTTTACAGTCTTCTGTTGCTTAGATCCTTTTAGTAACATTATGTTATCTACAAACAATCCAACTTCTGACAGTAAGCTATTAACACAATCATTCATTAGATTAACGATTAACAATGGTCCCAATACACTACCCTGTGGAATTCCCATACTCAGTCCTACTTCTTTTTGATACTGCATATCCTACCCTAACTTTTTACTTTCTAACTTTCAAGAATTCTTCTACCCAGCTTATAACCTTTTTTTATCAATTCCAATAGTTTTTACCTTATTTAGCATCATTTTATGGCTCGCTCTGTCACAGGCCTTTGAAATAACTAGTGCTACACTATCAACTTGGCCTCCTTTACAAATAAGTGCTAACGAATTTAACAAGCTTTCGTTGTTTGGACAGCTTTATACTGCATTAACAGTTCAACTAGTCATTGCCCTTATATGTCATAGATCTTTATTCACAGCAGACGTTGCTTCCTGAAAATCACTCGTGGATCAGAGAACACACCAGAATGGTGGATTTCTCACCACCGACGGAACAGGAGATAGCCCGAGTCAGAGCTGATGTTGGTGCCGACGAGAAGAGCATCAAGGAGGCCCTAAGCATTCTCAAAGAGTGGCTGCGATCGCAGCCACATCTGCCAGACGACATAGGTAAGCTCCATTCATAATAGAACGAACAGCCACAAGACACTTAGCAGTGCCTAGTGGATCAGTGATTAAGGCGTCTGACTGGAGATCGAAAGGTCAAATCTTTCTCTCTGCAGGGAGTTTCAAAAGTCCTTAACGCGACCTTTACCTCTGACAGAGCTTACTGTATGTTGTGAAGTACATCAGAATGCTTTAGTGGTTTTGATTCCATGTTAAGAACAACTTTATTGGAAATTACAGGGGGTTATTTTGTCAACGTCTTGGGAATAGTAACCCAGCTAAAATGAAATAACTTTTTAACACAGCTAAGATCAAATACTCACGTTTCAAGTGCAGTTATCTTCTTTATTCTTTCTCTCTCTGCTTCCATTTTATTTTTTTATTTTTTTTTAGCGACAGTAACTGCTGAAGCCTCACTTCCAATGTCAGGTTTGGTGAACGGCGATTTGGTTATCAGTGAAAGGAGTAAACATGCTGCGATCCTCATTGAAGATCTAAATTGACAACACATTTGATTTCGAGTAATTATACGTGAGGATGGCTATGTTGTCTGGTCTTCTCCAGCTCCCAAGAAGAATAGGGAGCTAGCGGCATTACTCAAGGTAACGCGCGTGCGCCAAACGCGTACCTCTGCCCCTATGTTAATCATGTGTCCGTTTGGAAAGTTCCAAACGGACACAGGCAGCCCTGGCCTCAGCGTAAAACACCATCAAAAGTAACTGTGTTGTAGTAAAATTATTTGCTTACCAGTCAGTGAGATAGAAGCCTTCGAAACGTCCCAGAAGTGTGACATTTTTACGCGGCTGACAGCCAGAGTAGAGTTTATTTGTATACAACGCCGTGAAAAAACTTCGATCTTACAAGATTTATATTGATTGCTCTTCATATTGATGTTAATCGTTAATCAGAGTAGACTGCAGTATTTTAAATGTTTAGTGTGAATTACGTGATTGAATTATAGTAATATTATGTGGCGAAGTGTTAGAGGAAGTATATGAGTATACAATATGTTATATCTGATTTAGTTATAATATGATATAAGAACTGATGACAGTTGTTAAAATAGTTTATACGATAGAAGATGGTAACACATTTCTGTTATTGTACAGAGAAATGGGTATGACCTGCTGGCGGATGCGAAATGCAGTAAATAAATAGGAGCGCATTTATACTAGTAGTAAGCTCGGGAAGGGGGAATGCAAGAATATAAAAAGAAAACTCTTCCTGCTTGGTGGTAATCACGCCGGAGGTGTTGCCTTCTGCTGAAGGAAAGACTGGGAATGGGTTACCAATTCGAAGGTATTTTTAAATCTAGTTTGCAAACCTTGTTCATGTAGAAGTTCTCTGATCAAAGGTTAAGGATTTTACTAAGGAAGTGGTTGTAATAATTATTGGGGAAATAGTGTAGCAAGGCAAGTTATACGCATTATACTAAGAGATATGGAAAAAGCAGTATAAGCAGCACGTTTTACGCTGATGGAAATAGTGAAAGTAATTTCGCCTTGACCACTATAGATTAGATGAGGTATAAGGCAGGTAAACATGGATATGTAAACGGCTGCTTGGAAAAATTATGACGTTTGACAAGATTTGAGTATGTGGGCGCAATTAGTTGCTGTGGTTACGCTAGAAAATGCTTGCATCAAAATCGAAACGGGAAGAGGGTGATTTGCTAAAGAAACGTGTCAGGGGATAACTTGCGCTTACTACTGTTTGAATAGTACCTTTCTTAGCCAAGAAGTAAATTGTGAGGAGATGGCTTTAATTCAAACGGGTGAAGAATACATGTTAAGAAGATATATTAGTCGGTATCTATGAAATGTCAATTTAGATAAAAGAAAAAGAATATTGCTTTTACACGAAGTGATGTGCTACGCAGTCCGCACCTACCGTAGTCGCCTAACCTCCTAACATAATGATCCTACCGGGTATAGGAGGCCTACAGTTTAACGTATAATCCGAACCACGGAAGCGTTCTGGCTTACTTCGCGTTACACAGCGAGCTGTACATAGCTGAAGGTGGGGTTAAGTGTCTCTGAAAATCCCCGCCGAGACAGCGATACGAACAGAGGACCTTTGGATCTCGTCACAGGCCTTACCCACTGAGCCACCTGACCGCTAATATGGAGAGGGGGTGGAGCTGCCTGAGAGATTATAGACGGTTACTGTAGCTTACTGGCTGTCATAGATTACAAAGTAAAATTACCAGAGCTTGGACGGATACTAGGAACGATCCATAATCGCTTACCGAAAAGTATTGATGAATTAGCAGGATTTTGCAATAGGGACTAACTGAACGTTTATTTGGAGGTTAGCTGGATCGTAACATGTATCGATTTAAGTTCGATAACAGTGAAGGTGAAGTAAACACTGTTTCTGGTACATAGCAACTGAGTTTTTCAAACACTTATTGAAGGAACTGCACAAATAGAAGAACGAAGTACAAAAGGGAATATTTATTAGATAAATTAGTAGTGAGGGCCATGGATACGTAAATAGGATATCAGCTGACAAATGGGATAATTTATTGTAACCTAACCTTGTTGGGACTACTCATCATTTACTAGAAAAGGCGGAATATAGATATAATCACACCATGGATCGAGTTTCAGAGCTACTGTTTATGAAAGGAGAAAAAAGGGAATGTTTCAAAAGAGAGGAAGTGGGAACAGTTCATGAAAACGGTAAAGACATGGTAAAAAGAAAACATTAAGAAGTTCTTAAAGCATCTGTAAAAAATAACAATATTGCCGGCTAAGTGTTTATTAAGAACGGAACCCAGAATATGGCACCAAAGTGGCAGCAGCGAAACTGTAAAGCATTCAATCGCGTAGGCAGTAGCAGAAAAAAGGAATGTTCTTAAAGATTTTTATGGATGAAAATCAAATATTGAGTGAAGTAATTAAGAATTTTTATGACTATTTTGTTTGATGAGAGATATTATTCAAGCATTCCAAAATAAGAATGGGGAAAAGCAAAGTTTTTGGTATAAACAGAGATATTAAGCAATTGGTTTCCAGAAACAGATACCAAATGTCGTAAAGGAAACTATTAATGCAATGAAGGGACTACTATATCAAAAGCAGTTCCTGAAAAGTGTAAATCTTCTGGTACATATAGTATCCCCTAATACACGTAATCACAGGTGTAAGTGACATTGTATCACACCTAAAGACCCATTCACACTAGCGGTCAGCTCAGCTCAGGTCAAAAATCGCTATACACGTAATCCAATGGGAGCATTCACACTACGCGGTCCGCTCAGGTCAGGGCAAGGCAGCTCAAACTGAAGATCGCGCCGCCACCGATCAACAACGGTCAAGACCTGAGCTGAGCTGAACTAACCGCTAGTGTGAACGAGCAACGGTCGGGTCAGGTCAGATCAAATGGGCGGCGCACGTCTGAAAAATATGCTCGTGAGCAATAAAAAAGAGTAATAAATAAAAAATAAATGTTTTAACGGTATTTTATTTATATTTATTATAATGTCCGCAAACTTTAATATAAATTCAAATATTATTACAGATTTTGGTACTGTCAAGATACAGATCCTGTTTCCAAATTTTTTTAAAAAAATATTGTGAATATGTTTTTTTTTAATCAAATGCTTCTGTATCAGCGTTAGTACACAAGCAAAGATAGTAAAGTAGGGTTTCTCTAGTTCATCCTGAAATTCACTTTCTACATGGCATGAAATTTTATCCTTCCGTAAATAATTTTGCAAAATACATGTTGCCAAAATTGTGTTATCAATTAATCCTGGAGCAGAATTATTTTTTCTAAAATAAATTTGAAGTCTCTGATCCCTAAAATATCAAAATCATTCCCAAAACCTCGTCTCGCAAGGTATAACCGGTAGTTATCATTCTTCTTTCTCTTGATCTGTTTGCGCTTGAAACACTGGATGCACTCAGAACCATCCTCTTTTTGATCTTGACATATTGTTAGGCTCTTGATCCAAAATCATTGCGATTTAATTGACGTTGGGGTAGAAAACGGCATTGTTCACTATGAGCTACTGAAATGAAATGGCCTCGTCTACTACTTGATCTGGCCTGACCTGAGCTGAGCTGACCGCTAGTGTGAATGCTATACTGGATTGTGAGCTGAGCTGACCTGAGCTGAGCTGAGCTGACCTGACCACTAGTGTGAATGGGCCTTAGAAGTGCCGCATTATGAGTGTTTCCTCCTGAGAGTCAGCAAGTACAATGCCATACCACGCAACAATTGTCGAGTTTATTGGCACTCAATATGAATTAAGAAACTTGACGTGAGTATAATATAAGAATTAATATGATAGAAGACCGTTCGATTATAAGATCATTTGTTGTACCTAAAATTTATTTCAGCATCTTCTAAGTCTTAAGTAACTTAGTTTTTCTACTTTTCTTGCCAAAATCCTGATGAATGACTACAGTATTGACCGTACATAAGTGATATTTTAGACTTGTCGGCGGTGAACATGAAATTGTTATATCTGTATGGATTTGTATGTATCCCTGTTGTTTATTACCTGTACCTATCTCAACCGTATAGCATGTTTGTAGTTGTGACAAGTAGGGGGGCACTCTGCCAATGTCTCAGACGAGCTGCGCATGGAGAGGATGTATATCAACTGCAAGTGCAGCCTGGAGAGGGCCAAGAAGTCTCTGGACGCGTACTTCTCGCTGAGGACTCGTATGCCGCAGCTCCTACAGCACAGGGACACCGCAGGACACCAGCTGGCGGGCATGATGGAAACTATGTGAGTATCACTACAACTCAAACCACCTTCTAAACTGCTCTTTACCGCAGTATAAATAACATTCAGTCAAAAATGTGTTTCTCGTATCTGCAACGAAGGAATATATAAAATGTTCTATAAAAAATACTTTCATTTTTAAAAATAATTAATAATAAGAAAATACTATTACAAACGTTTGATTCGGTATTATTTTTTTTTTTTTTTAATTTTACTGCATCGTATTCTGCCGATATACGAAAAAAAAATTATAAGTGGTGTCACAATGTAGCTGAAAGATCTATTTTAAAATTGTTTCATAGCACTTATTATTATTTAACATCAAAAGTAAACAAAATTTATATCGAAAAATTTTACTGGCATATATTTTTAAATGTTGCGGCGATGTAATAAGAATTCAAACTTAATGAGAATTATTGCTCCAAGTTAGGTGTTTCTCTTCTAGTCAAAGCCTTCCCATTATTTTTAACACCCAGATTATCCAGTTGGTATGAAATATACGAAGTACAGATATTTTGCTGCAGGCCACTGCATTACCAAACTAAGTTTCTGTTGTCACTTCCATACTGATAAATGTTCGTACAATGCGTACAGTGAGTCTAAAAAAGATACTGAGATAACTTGCTATGATGTGTAAGAGGTGAATCAAAAATAATTAAATTTTAAATTATTATATGTATGCAACAAATGTTTAAAATAGAAACGAAAAACTCTTTGACAAATTTTACCTTTATTGTGAAACAAAAAATGTGGTTGAATGAAGAAACATCTGGTATCCAGCCGTATGATAACATTGAAGCTGACTCTGCTGTATTCATCAGTTGTTAAATTGCATTCTGATGTTATTAGTTCGCTGTGACTGCCTAATCCAGCATCATTATTCCCGAAAATCTTAATTCTAAAACGAATTTTGTTAACATGGTTGTTACAATTCATATTGAATTGATTTAATCTCGGGTTGCTTATGGGTGAACTTTGTGGACAGTTCAATGTTTTTTGTTACGATTCGAGTTACCATTGTGCATAGAGATGTCAGCCGTCATCTTCGTTCGTGGTCTGAGATGCTTTGATCGCAGACTGGTATTTGGACCTGGTCGGTCGGAAAATAAAGTGAAAGAAATCTCATCCCGAAACACTTATGCCTAATTCGACGTTGATAGCTGTATTCGGTACATGTTACGACACAGTGGACACTCTATCCTGGACTCCGTGTTCGAAGAGTTCTGGTCTTGGAGCTTCAGACTCGAATGTGCGTACGTTTCGCTGCACCATACCGTCACACTCGCATTTCCCAATATTACTCTTCGACACATTTCTTTCTCCGCAAATTGAAGCTTTCTAGAAACTTAGAGTGCTTCTTATTAGTTCTCGTCATCTTTTAGGCATTGCATGTTAGCAGACATTTCTGAGAATTGTCCTCCCAGGTTGTTTCTGGGAACATGGTCACCCCCTATTATTCACACGGTCGGGACATACTGTTGTCCATGACAAATCTATCTTGTTGGACGGAGCCATGCAACCGTGGCGAATGTTTGTCGTGTTTGAGTGTCTCTTCTAACCCTGAGCCAAGTAGTCGAAAGATTGTAGCATGTGCCCGTTGAGAGCGATGTTATTTATTCACGCCTACTTTGTATTAAATAGAATACTTGTTTCGGCAGGTATCTCTTGAGAAAGCAAACATAAGAAATGTTTGGTCACGAAAATCAGCTAAATAATCTTTCTTCAACCAATCGAGTACCCTCTTTCCGCTGCAGGCAGTTTTACTGGTCTGCTGTATCTCGCTTACCCAGTGCAGACACAATTATATACATCATTTCCCCGACATGCTTGAAATATTGTTGATTTTTCTTGTGATAAAATGCAATATTATAATTAATGACATCAAATGTCCTATTACAATACTAAAACGTGCTCTGCATCCCGAAATTGAAGAGGAAGAGAGACGTAACAAGTAGCGTCGTAGATAAAAAAAACTCAACGTTGAGTGCGACAACGTATTACTGTCAATCTTATTCATCGCTAATTCCTTTGTGGCGGTTAACTTAGGCGTGAAAAAAGGTTTTGTGAATGATGGGATTGCCATTATTTGTTTGCGTCTCAATTCAAATTTACCCAAGGCTTTCACTCTGTCGATATACCTCTGAACAGTCCTTCGAACCCGCAATCGCTATACACTTGTAAAGCCAATAGAGCACAACAGTATAGCGCTATTTCGGAAACATAGCAACATAGAGCGTAGCAAGAAAACCTCAAGCAATAGCAGTTCTGCACAACGAATCACGTTTATCCCTTAAAGGCAAATTCTTTCGTGGCTACCCTAGGCAATTGCTTGAGCGGTAACGGACTAGGCATTTGGAAGAGTGCCGGCTCAAATACACTTCCGACAATCCAGATTTCGATTTAACATAGTTTCCCGAAATCTTTGCAAGCAAATGCTCGGATGCTTCGTTCCTGGCTGTTGCCTCCGATCCTATAGCACCTCTAACAACCTCGACGTTGACAATGTGTAATGCCTTACGCAATAAAAATCGTTTTCATAATAAGTTAAGTAAATGTATAAGATATATGTGCTGTGGTACCCTGAATGATCACGCGGTGAAAAAGCTTCGATTTGCCGTGGATTCCATCTCTATCATTGCTTAATATAATTAGCTAATCCTACCGGATTTAGAACCACATTTTCACCCAACATACTAACAATCGAGAGTCTTAACGAACATCACATGAAGGGGAAATTGTTACAACTTGATACACATGAAGGCTGGAACCGTTGGTGCGAGACCAGATTATTATCAGACAAAATGCATCATACTGGCCAAATATTTTACATTTTCCTGCATTCAATAGTGCGAGGCAAAACACACAGTTTTCATGACTGGTAACATTATTATAACGTATAAAATATTCCTGAAAATTTCTGTAATAATGATTTCTTAATATCTGCTGTGGAGAGTATGGCAGCTCAGTGGATAAGACACTCGCATCCTGAATTCATAATCTGAGGTTAGAGTTCCTCTGTATCCAGGAATTTTTGCGGGCTGTATTTTGGTAAAGGCAATGTCGCTACATAGTTCGCATTCCACGTTAAACTGTAATCCCCAGAGGAACGGAACTGACATACTGGCTACTACGTCTCCTTCGAGAGGATCCAACCAAACTTCGAGTTGTGGACTAAATTAAGTTTTTAATACCTGCTGCATGTGTGAATTTAATTACCGATTTTCGTTTCTACTCACAGACAGTTGTTCCCAATGCCTCTACTCACTCCTGAGGGATATCGCGTTCACATCAGCACAGGGTTCCATCCGGACCCCGACAAATTCTCTCCGGATGGTTACGTCAAACTGCTGCTCATGATGCTGGAGGTGCGGCTAGCCGAGGACTACGTCCTGGGAGACATCTACGTATTCGACTGCCACAACTTCGGCGTCCAGCAGCTCGCGTCTCTGGGCATGGCCAGGGTGCGCGCCATCGAGCTCTGCCTCACGGTGCGTAACACACAGTGTCCTGAACAAGGGTGATTTTAGTGACTAGACGTATAGATAAAACGTTTAACTAATTTTGAGCAATACCTTCATACTGTTTTCATTAAGGGTTCGTTAAGGGATAGTCGCTAAAGAACTTTTCAAATCAAGGATCATAAATAAAATTAATTTTAATTTGAAAATGAAAATTTGTCAAATGTTTCTGAAAATTGATTATCTTCATGTATGAGCTGTTCAGGTCCACTGTGAGAAAATAATGGAAATGTAGCTCAGTGGAGGTTTGTGGCAGCTGCGTGCTCCTTCCCACTTGTAAGTAACTCCTGTGTTGAAGCAGAGATAGTTATGGAAGCAGTCGTGATTCATCAGAGTTTTAACCTCGACAAATATATTTGAGCGAGAGTGAAGTTAATTAACATCATCATTGTTGAAATCGGTTAGAAAGCAGTCCATTCGCATGCATACAAAATTTTCTGAATGTGATCTTTATCAATTTTGATATTTGGAATTAAGTATCTTCTGCTTTAACCTGCTTCTCACAGCAAAATTAATAAAATCTGGACTCTTCTATTCTCAGGCAGAAATGCTGCTAAAAGTTCTAACTAACTTAATATTTTGGGGGATGTGAGCGAAGCCATCTGTATCTATACCATGTAATTGAGGTTCTCTATGATAAGTGTCAGTTTGTTTGTCTGAAGAGCAAGTTAGTGATCGTCCAGTATTCACTCTGATAATTACGTAAAACCGCCTAAAATCGTACGCAAGACGAGCGCTATGTTAGCTGAACCTGTTTTCAAGATCGTTGGGTGAGTGGTAACGCTTGATCCTGGCGTTCTGGAAAAAGTTATTTCGTATCTCTGTCCAGTCATTCATATTATTTTTTTGTATCGTTTCCCGAAGTCATTCCAGGAGAAACCTTAAATCAAGACGCAAAGCCAAACTTGTTGTAAAAACTGCATTAACATGCTCGCACCTTCATTACAACAAGTATTAGCACAGTTACCACTACTGTAAGGTTGTGAGCTGGCTAAATCGCTTTTTCGGGATTTTTTGCTGTTAGAGGATAGATACGGTAATTGAATGACTTATGGGAGCTTTACATATAAATGACTGTATCTTAAATGAATATATTCGAACTCTTAAACCATCAAAACTGAAATTCCAATGAAGATGTTTTCTATGTCTTCTGCATTGTAACTGGATGATGAGAAGTAAATCTATATTATGGTAATTTATTCACTCTATTAAACTTCCTCAAAATTCAAGTCAACCACTGTTAAGTTCAACTTTCAATACAACATTCTTGACAATACTATGTACAAAATAAGGAATGTGCAGAGATGTTTATGAACGTATTACCTACAAAACAGTTCATTTTGTTTTGTGAAAACTAGATGCTTATTATTAATTTAATGAAACCGAAACTAATTACCATCGAGAGATACAGACTTTAGTGTCACATAGTTCTGTCGGTACAACGACTGATTGTGTGATGTGGACAAGAGGGGTTCGAATCCTATTGAAGACGAGGATTTTACTTCTAAATTTGGTAATTGGTGTCTCTATATTCCTACATTGAGGCTGTAATCGAGTGACTTAGTGGAAGGAAATTTATCTGGAGAAGAGAGCTTGGAGTGAGATTCTATCATATAAATTTTTCTCTAGTTCTAGGATCAGAAACGCATACCGAGATGTGCCTCCGCCAATCAGGAACTTTTTCGCCACAACTCTAACGCATCATTGGAACCATTAATTATTATACTATTACAACATGTTACATCAAACTGGCGGTATTTCAGATGGCGTACTGCTCACGGATAAAGGGCATCCACTTCGTGAACGCTTCACAGCTGATTGACCTGTTGTACAAGATGGTCGTCGCAGTGTTGTCGTCGAAACTGGCGAAAAGGGTGAGTGCTGAATCCTCCTGGACTGCATACAAGTTGAAAGAGTGATTTCTCGAATCATCTCACTGCTAATACATTTCTGAACAATTTACGCAATTAATAGTTCTGTAATATAACCATTAACAATGACCTCTGTGGAAACTGAGCTGAAAGAGGCGGAGACAATATAATACATAGGCTTGTTTTCATTTTTTACTTTGTTATTGACTTCACTTTCCACATATTTGTTACACTTTTTTCTTCTTCTTCTTGATCGCCCTTTCCCAACATTTCGAGGTCGGATACGTTTTACTCATTGTTGGAATGGTCTAATTTGGAACTTAACTTGCCGCATGCCCTTGCTGACGCTAAGTACTTTATACCTACAGTCAGGTTGTACTGTATACTAATGCGGGAAGTGAAGTGTTGCCATTTGCTGTGAAACGTGTCATCATGTTCTATTTGTGATTTTTCATATGAGAAATGTGTAACTTATAAGTTGGAGATTGGGATCGTCCCGGCATTCGTCTTCATGGCTGCGGTAAATAGCTTAAAAACCTCAGTCAGGACGGCTGATACGGGGGCTTTGGGCTCGTACCTGATCCCGTTGTACCTCTCCGATCAAATGCGTGGCGCCTTAGCGCTATGAGTCACACAGTTACACGTTCAGAATAAAAAAAACAACTTTTGGAATAATATGAGTAATGAAACTTGTGGCGTCTGCTTTTAGGGTAAGTAACTTCTCAAGCATACTGTTCTTATCATTTAAAAAGAAATTATTAATCGTCAATGTTATGAGTGGTTATGAATCTTTAGCTCGTCACATGACATCTTATTGGAATTAATTGGATGACTGAAAAGTGGGTGTACAATTTATTAAAACTTGATCATTGTGAAATTATGCAAACATGAAGTTTGTCTTATAAAGATATAAACAATTACAAATCGTCGAATGGCTTTAATTTTAAACTGTTAGAGCAATATTTCAGGGTCGATTACTGGGTGGAACAGATTGCATAAGTTTCCGTAGCGGGTGAAGTTTTACCGTTGCACTGCTGGCGAGGTCAGAACCACGTATGAATGGCGCCACAGGGGTCTGTTGTCCACCCTCGGTGACCTGGCCTGTCGAGATGCGAGCAGCCTTGCGCCGCTCAGAGTGGTGAGGCGGCAGTGCAGATTACTTGTTGCCGTATCAGGTGAGAGTCAGAATTAGGCCCTCCGCACACGGCGCGATTACCTCTCGTCGTCGGGACCGCTCGTTTCATGCGTCTTGTGCGTCACGAGCGTTTCACGCGAACTGGGATCCGACAACGAACCGTTTAAAGTAGCCAGTCTGCCTGTAGAAACAGGCGGGACGGTTGCGTGCCTAGCTTTCATCTGACATCCCTAAAAGGTTATTTTGAAATGCCAAGTTCGAGTGAAGAAGAGGATGCAGTTATGTACTATTATTTCAAAAAAATGCAAATGAGGAAGAGGAAATATTGGGTGCATCCCTACATCGAGAAGAATATCATCTGCCGAGTATTCGTTGCGAACACTGAACCAAAAGAATCAGACGCTAGATTTCATGCATTCTACAGAATGTCAAAAGATTCCTATACCAATCTTGTTGAAATTATTTCTCCCGCAATTCACCACCGAAATATAAACATGAAGGAATGTGTAATAGCTGAAGAAAGAATATTAATTACATTAAGGTAAGAATCAACATAATGTTTCACACATGTTTACTATATCAACATTTTACATTTGTTCTTTAAACAATAAAAATAAGCATACGTAGAAATTAAATATTTACAATTGTGCGAAACTTTTTTTTGGGTTCATTCTGAGATCCATCTGACAGTAAGTTCTCGTGTTCTAGTGTTGAACCTGAATCTTCGAACATTTCACTAGCTGGCCCAGTATATGTAGATAAAGGAGTATGACATGTTGTAAATCTGGTCACAATTTGTGAATCCATTTTTTTTATTTTTTTTTACAGTTTAACGTCCCTTTTTAACAACGTGGTCTTTAGAGACAGGAAAGGATGGGGGCAAGGAATGGGAAGGAATTCGGCCATGGCCTTTTGAAGGAAGCATCCCGGCATTCACCTGGAGTGATTTGGGGAAACCATGGAAAACCCAAATCTGGATGCCCGGACGGGGATTCGAACCGCCGTCCTCCCGAATGCGAGGGCAGAACGCTATCCGTTACACCACCACGCTCGGTTTTGTGAATCCAGTCCTCGTGTTGGAAAATCAATAGGATTAACTCAAAGTGTTTCGTCTATTAGCTGTGCATCTGTCATGTGTTACATGTCAGCCACAAGACTGAGAGCAAACTGCTTGATGCCTTCTTTTCTTTCATCAGCTGGAGAGTTTTTACTACCTGCGCAAAGTTTATCATACCATTCAATAGTGCTATTAGGATGTAGTGATGCTGATGGTCTGTTTACTATGGTTGACGTAGGTTATGCAGGAAGAAACAGTGATGGAGGGTTTTTTAGAGCTTCAGCTATGAGGCATTGGTTGACTCATTCTCTTCTTGATCTTCCACTCCCTAAGAAGCTACCTCATGATGAAAATAATAATTGTCTTTTTCCTTAGTACTTTTTTGGCTGACGAGGCATTTCCTTTATCATGATACCTAATGAGACCTTACTCAAAACGGGTTCTTGATAATATAAAAAGGATATTCAACTACAGATTAAGCCGAGGGAGAAAAAGCATCGAATGTACATTTGGAATGATGACAGCAAAATTTCAAGTGTTGAATACTCCGATACGTTGCCGCGATGTCAATAAGGTCACTGACACTGTAAAAGCTGCGTGTATACTACATAACTACGGCAGGAAAAGAGAAGGAATCCAATACACAGCACAATATGATGACAATTATAACTTAAATGTTACTGCAAACAATATTATTTCCACACCCTCAGCTCCACATCCAGTAGTAAACGATCAATCAATTCTTTGAGAGACTATTTAGTAAAGTATTTTTTCACTCCACTGGCTTCTCTACCTTGGCAGTCGAAATACTGGTATTAAAATAATACTATGTACAATTCATTTCTCATGTTCAGTTTATTTTTTATTTTTCACGTAATTTTTCTTGATTATAATGCCTGTTAAAAATGAATTGAAATAAAACGATGATAATGATTAACCATTAAAATAAAATATATCTTATTACATATCTGTTCACTTTACTGCCATTGCAACCTCGTTCCATGCTCTTTCAGTGCAGGCCTTTCTCGAATACCCGGCAAGCGAATAATTATACAGAACGGACTGTTTCTCTGCTTCAATGACAAAGAAAATGTTAAAACCCTCCATCGTCCCACTCGTCTCACTCGTCTCGCGCGTCTCGTGCGTCACGCGCGAACTTCCAAACTGATCGCACGAGACGCACGTCGCTCGAGACGAGTTCGCGCCGAGTACGAATCGCACGGGAATCGCTCCGTTGGCGGCTCGCCACAGCCTTCCATAAGAAGTTCGGACGCGACGAGTACGAGACGAGTCCGCATCGCTTGGCAAACGCGCCGTGTGCGGAGGGCCTTAGAGTCTCCCTTCGTACGTTCCTCTGCTCCGAGGAAGATTCTCTACCCCTCGCACTGCGATCTCTCGTAGGACCCTCGGCGAATCACCGTGCTGGCCGCCAAATCATCCGCTCCTGATACACTCACAGCAACAAAACACCAAAACGTTAATAAATTGTTGGCAACTTCTCTATTGGCGGGATCGTCTCCCACCACTTTCCGAAAGTGCCTCTTTACTAAGAAACGGCATTAAGGTCTATTTTCGGTCGCCGGCACCAGCTAACGGCATTCGGCGCGTCTTTTCCGAAACGTGCCCAAACAGAAAGTGAGCCTTAGTTATTTACAGTGGGCAATAAATCCACTTAATGTCCAAGTCAGGTAGAACGATTATTCACCCACCGGACGTGTATATCTGGACGCTTTGTTGACTCACGCATACCTGTCTGTTTGACATGCCGCACCGCCAACATTCACATATACCTTGGGTACACTTGGTGCCTTTTAACACATTACTTATTAATTAATTACAAACTACAGATATCTCACAGAAAAGTGTTTAAGTATTTAGGTATTTTTACCATCGCTGCGCTGAAAAACTGAATTCATATTCATCATGAAGAGATCATATTAATCAATGGGCAGCATATTAGCCATAGATAGCAACGACTGTCTGCATGTTCCAAGCATTATTTAAAAACGTACAAGATAATAATATTCCTTTTGACAGCCATAAAATTAAGGAAATTTACTTCAATCCCACTTTATTAAGTAACATTGTACTTAGCACTGCTAAATATTCATTTTATTTTCTGAATGCCATTGCTTTAGACAAACTGGATCGTGAATCTGTGTCCAAAAAAACTGTTCTGTTTCTGTATGCCAATAAAGGTCTTTTATCGTTGAAATACATCTGTGGTTCTTTCTTATTGTTTCCTCTTTAATCTTAGGTTCACTTTTTACCAATACTTGTGTGGCATGTGTAACTGTGTTTAGGTGCACCTGCACCCAAAGGGCTCCGAGACACTGCTGCAACACATTCCCCGTGAGAACCTTCCCAACGAACTGGGAGGAACTGCAGGATCTTCCAAGGACATTTGGGGTGAGTCAAAAGTACATCAGCCCATGGTAATGATGGGTATGCCTACTATTGAAAACTCTACGAGTGCGTTATATCCTTTAGTGAGCTAATTTTAATATGTTGAAGTCGAAAAATCATTATTTCTCGTTACAACTTCACATTGTGGAGATGTCAGGGTTTTGAAACAGACGGAAGTCTCCCAACACCGTATTGAGACAACAGAACTGGAAGCTCGTTTCAGCCATCAGCTATCTAGTAATTGGGGAACACCAAAACCAACATTTCACTCAAAAAATGTAGGCCCATTATTTCATTTATCCATACCACCTAGGATTCACCTGTCTGTGTATTCTTGAAGATCCCGCTTACATTCAACCAGTTTTAGAAGGTTAGTGTCCTAAAAAACGAAATTACGGTAACGCTACGGCCCGAACTTTATCTTCATGCCTATTGCTTTTAACTACAAACAGAGTTCTTCGGGATAATATGTTGTCACTCAGATCTGTCCCGCCCAACAGCTTGATGCCCTGTGAGTCATTTCCCTCATTACCCAACTCAACACTTTTTCTTCTAATAGTCACCGATCATTAACATCTGCCTTCTTCTACAGCTACATCCACATTTACGAATGTATAAGAAAGCCATAATGGTAAAGAGTAAGTGAGGAGTTTTCTTAAACTTCGTTAGCGAGGTAATTACTTTCTAACATTATATTGTAAAAAAATATATACATAAATAAACGGTTCCGGCTACGATCTCATAAAAATCATGTCACTCAAGTGATAAGGCGAATGAAAAAATTATCCTTCAGAAAGCAGTGATTTGTTTCATAAAACATTGTAGAACTATTTTGTCTATTATCCTACTATATAAAAAGCTAACGTGTGGTCTGCGTGCGTCGTCTATAGCTGTTTCTCCTATTGGCTAACGAACGGCCAATCATCAACCACCATATTGCATTCCTTCATTTTGGATTTTGTTTATTTACTACAGTTAGATGCAGAAAGTCGTGTAAGACGAATGGTGTTCGATGTTTATGTTATATTATTTGTATCAGTTATACGCCAAAATTCATGTAAGGAGAAGGGATTCAATATTTACGCTATTTTATCTGTGTCAGTTATAAGCCCTAGGTTAAACCATAACCTAAGATTTTTTCGGCAGACGGTAAGAAACTGTGAAGTGTATTTAAAACTCGGAGAAACATAATGATGTATTGGTCAAATAAATAACAGTTATCCGTTTTCGAAATTATAGTCTACATTTATTTATGCAAAATCCTAACCAAATACTCTGATAATCTAACCAGAGTAACGTATTCATATAACAAACGATATCATTAAAAATGACTAATTGATTTCTCCTTATAAGCTTTTCCAGAATAAATTCTTACTACCATTATATATGATACCATTAGTTTTTGATACATTTGTTAACTATTAAATGAGATTTAATACAAACTTTTGATTAGATTTAAACCATGATTTAAACAGTCAAGGATATGACTATTGACTCTGACTTACAGTATAAGCGATATGACACTCGAAATGCAACAACGATATTATTGCCGCAAAATAGCAGTGAGCAGAGATATTAGAAATACGGAGAGCAGGGAAAAAAATTAATGCGAGGCAATTATGTGTCACAAAGTTACAATTAGTAGGTTCGTTTAAATTTACATATTGCTTTTTATTTATCTACGACAACCAGAAGCAAAAATTCATGTAATGTATGTATGTGTACGTTATATTACCTGTATCAATAATGAGTACTAGGTTAAAACACAGCCTACAATTTTTTTATTTTTTTTTTGTCCGGAGATAAGAAACGATGAAGTTTATTAAAAACTCAGAGGAAGTTTACTTCCCGTCATTTAAAGTAAAATAATGTAAATAAATCGGTATTACCGGAGATCGCGATTCTGCCAGGAATTGGTGTGGTAAACTGCAAGAATCCACTAGAAATATTTTCCGTAGTACATTTAACTGTATTATGCCCGTCCAGAATGTATTACAACCTAATTTCTGCTTGAAAATAATGGTAGTCTACAGGCTGTATTACAACGGAATCACTGCTTAAAAACAATATGTCTTGCGATTGACTACAGCATTTGAGAGTAGTAGAAGTTATGATTTTCGAAAGCAATATTAATGGAGGGTTGTGGTTGAGTTGACCAGAAAGCCCACCGACACATTTGATTACAGCGTAATTCACTCTGAAATGAGTTTTACAAACCAATTAAACTGCTTTCATATGCGCCAAGTTACTGAAGGTATTAATAAATGCGGGTGAACGTAGTTCGTACCTATCGTGCTGAAGTGTGCCTGGACTAGGAATAAAACTGATATTAAATGGATAGCAAAAGTTTCTGGATTCCTAATTTATTTTTCATTTTATTGGTTTTATACATCCGCCCTCATTAATTCAGTAGAAGTTACTACTGTATTGCTGTGTAGAACATTATCAAATCAAGGCCACTAGCATTATCTTATAACAATCCCGTATAATTAACCAACTGCAAAATAATAATAATAATAATAATAAAATGAACTGCCAGAATATGGCGTTCAAACCGTCATTTTTGACGGGCTAGAAGCTAGTACCTAAATATTTTGCTTTGCGGGAAACGGACACCTCGCTTCTTTATGTAGTATCTTTACCTGAAATATTATCGGTATCTTTTAAAATTCTGTTAGAAATGTAATCTTATATATATCTGAAGATCACTGTTCTTTGTGTGTGGAAGTAGCATGGAGATTCCTGTCGTGCACAACGTTGATCGAATGTCGATATCTATGGGGAATATAGCTGTGGGAAATATGATGGTTGAAAGTGGTCGACATGCGGCACTTTCATATTTCCATCAAAAACTTATGTGTTATAGCGTATCACTTTTCAGCCAAAACTATCTAGCGCAGATCACTGGTGTTTGTGTGTGGTAGTAGCACAGAGTCACCAGTCGATAACAACGTTGGCCGAATTTCGGTAACTGTGGTAGTGTGGGAGATATGGTGGTTGAAAGTGGCAGATCAAGGATATTTTCGTATTTCGACCAAAGACATGTGTCTCCGTATATGTCACTCTGCTGCCACAAGTACATAGCATAGACCATTGGTGTTTGTGTGTGGTAGTGGTATCGTGCCTCCTATCATGTACTATGGTGGTTAGATGGCGGTTGCTATGGGGGTGTGGGAGATATGGTGGTAGAAAGTGGTCGACCTGTGGCACTTTGATATTTTTACCAATAACGTATGTGTCATGGTGTATCACTTTTCAGCCAAAACTATCTAGCGCAGGTCACTGGTGTTTGTATGTGGTAGTAGCACAGTGTCACCCGTCGATCACAACGTTGGCCGAATTTCGGTAACTGTGAGAGTGTGGGAGATATGGTAGTTGAAATTGGTCGATCAAGGATATTTTCGTATTTCGACCAAAGACATGTGTGTCCGCATATTTTACTTTGCTTGCTGAAATGTATATTGCAGATGACTGGCGTTTGTCTGTGGTGCATCGAGTCTCCCATCGTGCATTATGGTGGTTAGATGTCGATTGCTATCAATCCAAATGCTTTGCAAACACGAAGTCGTGGGTTCCAGCTATTCGTACATAAAACATTAGCCCATCTGACCTGCGAGTGTCGCTCAGTACACTGAGTGGTCACACGCTGGATCGCGGAGGTACAACGGGACCGGGCACGCGCCAGGCCCACGCGTGCTGGTATCATCCAGGCGAATTCTGGGACGGTCCCCAGTCTCCGCCTCATAAACTACAGATTCCACAAACAAAAAGTACAGCTACCATACAGAACGCATAAAGTTACTCATTTTGCATGCAGATGACAACTCCATACTTTCCTTTAATAGATTAGTTACACCCAGGCTAACATGTCTGGATACATTTTGGCCATGAACTCAGTTCCTCCACCCCTTCACATGATTCATACTGGCCACGTTGTCCTAGGTGGCCGAATCGGAAAAAAGGGGGTGCAACAAATTAGCCAAAGTGACTTTTTACTTTACAAAATCCCAAACCGTTGAAGTTATTTTTATGATTTATATTCTGCCGCTTGTCTATCAATGGCCACAGAATCTGTTAGTAATGTATCTGAGTACGAATTTGTCATGGAACAACTGAGATGACTGTCTTTATGCAGAATATTAATGCGGAATGTCAATTTTGTACTACTTGCAACTTTTCTTAAAACAATAATCGAAAGAGAATTTATTTTCATGAATTTTTAATATAGATCGTTGTTATATACATTTACATATGCACGTATAACGTAAGGAAAAAATATAGTAGATAATGAGATTGAGCCTACATCACCACCAACAAATCATTTCCAGTCATCGATGAAATCCTTAACTGTAAAATTGTAATATCAATCATTACGACAGTCTCAATGCACACAGGTACGTTTAAAAAGCGAATAGAAGTTGATACCTCAAAACCCTAGTAAGTCAATAAGCTTCCATATGCTGGTCACTAGCAAAGGAGGCAAAAGAGGAAGACTAAGTATCACTCTAACGTAACAGTATGGATTCAGGCGCAATAAATAATTATTTGTGAAAAGCAACAATAAATTATATAGAAATATAGATAAGGCCTTACTGCATTTTTTGATATCTGTTAGTTTGTATGATTCGTCAGCATACCTCGATTACATTATAAACAAGGAATAGAGCATATGCGGTGTTTAAACAAACCAAGTCATTTATATAACATTTGAAAAATGTTGTCTACCGTATAAACTGTAAACAACGTCACCAGATTATACTCTTGAAAGATAAAATACATTTGTTATATTGCTTCTGTCAATGTAATGTGCGTAAGCTAGGGAGTACAGCGAATATCTAAACATTCCATAAAGTGACTCAAATAAATTTTATTCTTTTGGCTCGAATATTTCAAAGATACTCAAAAAATTTTATCGTAAAGTGAATACATAAAAGTGTAAAGAAAGTATTCGCTTCAGTTGCCATATTTCTTTCAGTTCATGTTATTTCGACCAACAAAGCCTAAGTTTCTTCTTAATACTGAATTGCAATGACCAAGAAAAGACGCGGTCGTTTCTGTATTCTATAATTCAACTTGCAGCTCTTGTAAACTAAAAGTTGAGTGGTTCATTACTGACATTGGATGGGAATCTAAGCATTGCATAAAACAAATTTTGTGTTTTATCTTTGATTTTTGACATTCTGCGAAACCATTAAGTTTCCCAAAAATTTCCGGCTTTAATATCCTGCCGATGACGTAAACGGTATTAAATTCAAGTGGTCTTAAAGTCCTATGACCCTATTACTATCAAGTTCAATCAATTACGACGTCATTTTCTGTAAAAGAAAATTTTACCAATAACTTCCATCACGCTAGTACTATTCCAAAATCAGCAAATAAGTAAAATTAAGCTATCCCTGTATTATGTTGTTATAAAGTAGAGAATAGTTTTCATTTACGAAATAAATGGGAAACATTTTCTAAGTCTCTTGAAATATATGCTTAGTACTGAATAATATACTTGAGTTTGTATCGCTGAATGATTTGTATGGTACAGCTATAATTTATTTCATTTCTCCAGCAACCAGCGTGAAATGTTATATGGTTCCAAAGTATGAGTGTAAGAGAAGCCCATTTGATCTTAGGACAAAGCATTATCCTCATTTTTACAAAGAAAAAAAGTAAAATTCTAAAAAAACATTGTGAAAGAATTAAAAAGATAATTTCGAAACTAACTATCACAAGGGGGGGGGAAAAAAAATTATAAGGGAAGTAAGGTTTTGAAAAGGGACAGAATGTTATAACTATGGAGCCCCAGTGACTTGTTTTATGTTTCCGTCTGAACAAATGATAAATTATTATTAAGTCCCTTCGTATAATTCACTAAGCGTTAGACAAGTTGAAAAAATCAAATAATTTATGCTTCGCAAAATGTTAATTATTTCAGAAACTTTTACTCAGTAAGTAATTTAAAAAAACTTGTTAATAAAAAATCAAGCCTGATTTAATTATAGTTATGTACTCTAACGATCTTTATAGGTATAAATGGTGTCACAGAAACCAATAATGACGTGTTTTAATATTTGTCAGTGGGTATTTCCGAAAAGTTACTTTTCGCTTGAATAGTACAGTTGCTAAACTCCAATAATGTACACAGTATCTGCCCAAAACGTTAGATCCAATATGCTTTTATTTAAACTAACCTTCAATAAAATAATGTTGATTCGTGGCAACGTAACAGCGGGAAAAAATGTCTTTGTTATTCATGTAATACGCACATTATTTTAAAGAAAGTAGGCCCATTTTCAGTAATTTTTACTTAAATACAGAGTAAAGTCAATATTGGAGATAAATTTCTAGTACGTAAATTATATCGTTTTTGAGACAGATGTAGTAAGGTTTTTTTTAGCTTATTTTAGGATCTGAGTAGTTTTTAGTCATTTCGAAGTATTTAGCGCGTGGCACAATGTTTATAAATGTCGGTAGGAGAAATTGTTGGACCAGAGGGATTTAGTGAAAGAACCTGTAGATATGTGAGTCAAGTCGCACAAGATCGAAAAATTTGAGAAATGTTATAATTAGAGGTCCGGAGTGTTGGCGGGAGCGTATATGGCTGCTCGAGATAACTGTGTCCGAGTGGGCCAAAGTCTTTACTGGGAGAGAAAAATCAACATGCTTGGTATTCGTTCGTCGTTTGATGGTGAATAAGTGAAGTTTCTACCGAGTTTGGTGTCATAACATATCTCAGAAAATTGGTTATTGCCTGGACTTCAGTGTCAGAAAGTGCGGTGACTGTTAATGTGTAACAGATGTGAAATTTAACCTAAGCAGAGATTTATTTCAATATTAAGTTGTTTGTTTGATGGCCAGAGAGATTGATTGGATGAAGAAAAAACTGAAAATCGAATGACTGCTTGATATTGAATATAAAAGTTTAAAAATTGTTTGTGATCGCTAATGAAGCGGCACTGATTATTCAGAGAAGTGATGATAGAAAAATGCGCTAAACTTTGTGTAAAATATAGAAAAATGTAATTGTTAGTATGGGTGTTGCGCAACATATTACGTTTATGACAGACAGCCGAGAGAAAGCAAAAGGACCTGGCTCCTAAAAGTTAACTACGCAAATTCTAATATTTCGAGTTACGTTTTACCACAATATTTTGAATATTTTCTCGTATATCTTGTGCACGCGGATTCGTTTAATTGCTTATGATAAAACGAAGTAACAAGGAAATAACATTACTTGTAAGGGGTACACGGTATTACATTAAGTAACTTAAAGAGAAAAATCGATTTCTGGGTGCACATTTCTTTATTTCACATTCTTAATTGCTTATTTGATGGTCATGCGGTACAGTTTATTCCAAACAGCTGCTTAGAATAAAGGCGCATTCCCACGATCCCTTGTAACGAAGGCGAGACGAGACCTCATTAGCCGAAGTGTAGGGACGACCGCGGGCCGCAGGTTAGTCCTAGCTTACCTCGCCGCCACATCCCCACCACGTTGCCTAGTGTCGTTTGGCACAGAGCACTTTACAGCAACAGAAGGAGTTGTCCACCGTTCTGCTGCGCATTCACATTTCATTCAGTAATACATTTACTTCTCGTACATTTACTTCCTTATAAAATTGGATGCTATGGAGATGATTAACAAGATCGCTTTGTTTCTTAACACCAAGTCTTTGTCTGAATACGATTTCTCCTGTGATCTGAAAGTTTTGCAGTCGGTGTTTGACGTAATTTCTTGTGGTGACTTAGTTGCTCTTCGGTCGTGAGGGCAGGCCACCGGTTGGCACGTACAGCGTCACTCGCCAGGTCTCCACTCTGTTAATTAACACCCTTTGCCCCACCGAGGCGTTCTCCTAATTACCGAGTCTGGCTTCGTTCCGGGTCATTAGGCCGGGCGAAGCCTTTGGACTAGTTAATCAGCGACGAAACTCTTAGGCCATGTAACCCGCTGTGCACTTTACTCGAAACATACCTCCGCTCCCGCATTTAAACACCTTCTGCTGGTTTTTTAATTCAGTATGCTCCAAAACCATTAAATGACTTATAGGAATATCACCTGTATACTATCCTTCATTTTAGCACAATTCTTCAATGAGCAACAAAATACTCTAAACTCGCTAGCACAGAAATAAATAACTCTCACAATTATTAAAAGCTGCTTTTTTCCATGACAAAATAATCGAAGTTGGGTACAGTTAAATTAGTAATCAGCGAAGAGCGGTAGTGCAGTACAAAACTTGATAGCAAGAAGCTGCAAGCAAACAAGAAAGCATTTTAGCTGACTCATTTTAAATAATTCCTTCTTGATTGCTAGCGCTTAGTGTCGTTTAATGTCTTTGATGGTATAGTTATGAACTGCATTCCAAACTCTTGCTGCACTTTTTCATGACTTTATCGTCTGTGGAAAATATAATTAATAAATATTGGACCTACGGTCGGAAAAATGTATATTCTTAGAAAAAAACTACACTGTCTGGTTTAAATTAATCTCCTTGGGCCCCCATCTTTATACGTGTCTCATCACAGTTAAAGGAATATCAGAATGGCCACTTTGAGTATGGTTTCCAGCTCGGGGATTACATTCCAGCGTAATATAAGTTCATCACATAAATCGGCTCCTTATCACACATCGCCATCGACTACGGTGTTGAGCAAACCGAGATAGACTTTCATGCAGTCCAGCATCTTCTGAAGGACAGAAAATTGATTCTTTTGTCGCCTCAACTATTATTCACTTTTGAATCATCAGACCCTGAAAGGAAACATTCCATAAACGATATTCCACAAACATTTCTGTATCACCTCGAATCTATTCAGGCAAAAAGTGATTATGGAAAAGAAATAAACTGTTTTATTTTTATCGGAAATTGAGCCTAAAAAAAAAGTAATGCTTTGATTTCGGCAAATGTCTTAAATATCCAATTTAAAATTAACCGGTTAACGGAAGTAATTTTCTTTTGTAGGTAAAGGAGCCAGCGGCCGGAATAAATTAGAAATGGAAGTAATGGACAGTTTACAAAAACACTGAAGGTGTTTAAAGTTGCAATTCGGAAAGGGTAGGCATATGTAGGTGGAGCGAAAATAAATAAATTAAGACATAGGAAGGCGGGAGTGTAGGATCATTGCCATTGAAGTAGTGATAATAATAATGTTGACTACTTATTTCAAAGGTCTAGTAATATCTCAGCTCATTACAACATTTGTTTTATTTTAATTAATATAATTCTGTTTGTATAAACACAACCAACACTTCTCAACATTCTACCAAAAATTCTGTCTGAAATAGTTTCCTCACAATCAGATTCACTTGGATTATTTGTAGATGAGTAAAACTAGGAAGTTTTGTTTGTAGTTTAGAAGGGTCTGTCATTCTTATACCCTGTTTGTGGTTCAGGACTTTCAGTATTAGCATGGAACGCGGTGTGAGTGGCTGTCGTTTTTCTGACAGAGTCCTGGCGCCGGAAGCTGGAGTCCTACCACTCCTGGTTCCTCCAGCAGGACGCACTGAAGTCTGACGAGTTGAAGAGACCAGCGGGACAGCCGCAGTTGTTCGGGGAGGAGACGCTCTTCGGCTGCGACGGCTCCTTCCGCAAGCTGCAAGTCGACTGAGCGAAAGAGGCAGATGAGAAGATGTCTCGGGTCGCAGTCACAGTTAACTATGCATGTAACAGCAGAAATAAAAACACATAAAATAGATGCGTCTGTCTTATTAATTTAACAAACTTTAAAAAAAAGAAAAAAAAGAACTGAACACTGTATTTTAAGTGCGAAATACGAAACAGCATAAGTATTAAATTATGAAAACGTACTAGCCAAAAATAAGTTGGTATTTCAGTTTAGAATAATTGACTCTCATTTTATTGTTCACCACATTTTTGATACATTTGTGTCTCGAATGGTTTTATACAATCATTGCCTGCTTCCATCATAATATCATCAGCTAATTTTTACATAACCATTAGGACAAATGTACTATGTTATCCGCTTCCAATATTTTATTTTTCATTTCTTTGGCTGCAATATCTACTTAAAGATCTCTTATTTATGAAAATGACACTCAGTATTTTTTTTAAAGAATTATTTAAGAATATCAAATGAAGGATCTTATGTTTTTTAAAGAATTTTTTTCATCCACAATTTATTTTTATCTTTAATTTCTATTAAGCTCATAGTTTATCAACCCAGTTAATCTTCAACAGTCCTGTTTCGCCACATATCGAATGATTCTAGTTTTCTTCGATTTGCGACAGCCGCTATTCTCTGGAATAAAATTCTCTGCCTTATTTTGTAATATAACAGCTGATACATTGTAAAAGAACACTCATCAATTTAATAACTGGTAAGACCAGTAAGATGTTAGATGATATTTATGTCTATGGTAAGGCGATAATTTGTAATTATTCTCACAATATTAAACAAGGTAATACAACAGTGGAGGATCGAGCAATAAATATAAAGGCAAGTAATGTGTGGCGTGGCAAATGTTGGATGTTTGAAGCAGAACTACCCGACATTTACAAGTCACTGATCGTGAATGAGCATGATTCCATGGTTCCCAGAAATGTACTTCCTTATACAGTTTTAGCAAAGATGAAAAGCCAGCTAATAGTGAGAAAAAATGGAGCCGCTCACAACCCTTCCTGTAGAAAAGCCGTTTGTACAATAATATTCTTAATAAGTCAAAGTCAAGGAACTAAATTGGTAGCCTCTAAACTTAATCGATGTTTCCAGATTTTTGTTAACCAGCAAATGCTCTTCCAAGCTGCGATAGTGGGCGCCATCTTCGTGTCCATGACTTCAGAGATAAGTAGTAACAATCCAACTATATGTGACATGGAGTCTAAAAATAATTAAATACGTGTGGATATTAAGCTTTTGTATGAACGTATATTAACGATATACCTTACATATTTTGGATATATATATATTGAAGTGTCACGCTAATTACGACATCAGAAATATGGAATTACTTTTATTCATTATAAAATTATCAATTAATATTTAATATGGGGGATGTGAATTATTATCAAAGGCACCATTTAAAATTACTATTTATTAGATCACGTACATGGATTGCATTAATTAGTTTGACGTGATTAAGAGATGTGATTAGGATAGCATGAATTGACTTGTTCGTCAGAGTCGTTTGCTGGGCTTGTGGACGCGGTAGGTAAACGCACTCAACACACACAATTTCGTTGGTTACACAATACCGTGAACTGGCTTCCGCGACGGCAGCTGTAGGCAGGTTGGTGGAGGCGCTTCTTGCTGCGGGACTGCGCCAAGTCAGTCAGCTCCACTCGAGGTCGGCGTTGTGTTCGACGCTGTCTGGAGTAGCTGCACCAAGTAACTTGGATGAGAAATGGTCGACGCGGTCTGGCGGAGAACCTGGTCCTTGGAAAGCTCTTCCTGCAGGAGCGCGAACTCACACTCACACTCGCGTATTTTTGCACGTCCGTCCGCGTACCGCCACGAGGTACACCTCTCTGTGTCCTCTCCACGAGTCCCCACGCCACCCTCCCGCCTAGCGGTCCAGCGGATTAGGGGAAAAGCGAGGGGAGCCACATTCCTTCGCCGACAGCTACCTGTCCTGTCTGGCTCCTAGCAAACTTACGTGGTTGCATCACACGGCTGTAATGTGTCATTACATAGCCCACTTTCCCCGGAAAATTTAAAAATTTGCGGTCATAAAATTTTTAAATTTCTTAGTTCACAATCACTTCCTCGATAATAAGTTCGTCCGACACTGAACATAGTCTCACACCTTGCACTGGTCATGACATTTATACAGTTGATCTCCTAGCAACATCTCTGAATTCTGTATCTTATTTACATTCTTAATAGGTCAACTTGCGAGGTAAACTTTCTCGCTCCCATTAACATTTTTATATTTTAACATAATTTATAAATCGTGCCTTGTTGCAAATTTACGATCACAGAAGGTAATATTGACTTGACGGGGTTTGGCAAGATGATTTAATTTCAGCTACTTACTCATGCACTAGTGTAATTCTATTTCTACAGGATAGTAATTATTTACACTTTACAGGATGTGGATCAGTTAGCTTTGACTTCAACAGCGTTGGAATGGCAACATGATACATCTAGTTTGGTTCCTTATTCCTCGTCTATCGATGAAACTGATAGATCATCTAGCATGCTGCAAAGTTGGAAGCATGTAATTTTTATTTCTATCTCCGTTATCGATATTTAACATTTCAAGCCACCTTGGGGCATAAAAGAGGTATTGGGAAAGAATGTCTTGAGTCGACCGTTAGCTATGAGGGTTTCCTTAACTATCATTTTAATTTCAGCGGCTCCATTTCGCCCTGACACATTTTTGTAGAAACTTTTACTCTCACGAGAGCATATTTCTTTCACCTGTCCGCCATTTCAACGAAACTTACGCAGCTTGGCCAGATTCTATCAGTAATCTATTTCCAGGAATTATTATGGACTTATTTCGCCATTTACTGTTAGTCCCGGTGGCATTATAAGTTGAAGTTTGACTGACGGTACTAGTGCAGTTTGCCCTGCAATACTGCGGAACCTTTTCGACGACTTATACATTTTAATTCAAGCGGAAACCTCTCTGCAGCTAACGCATCTCTCAAATGTCGACCAAAACCTTCCATTTAACCACTCAATGCAATAATATTCGTGTGACTTCAGACAAAAACAACACACCTTGCTTCTAGCTTTTAACATACTCGGGGTTCTTAATCTGATATTACCATTAAAGTATTACATTAATTTTGATTTAAGTTATCCTTCTGAGGAGATTACAATACAAGATTTACCGCATCACATCTCTAAGTAAGATAGCATTAACAAAATATATTATTATGTACAGAATGTGGTCTTGAAATACAAACTCACGTGACCTAAACATGGCAAGTCCGTCTTCATTTTAACTTTTAGCAGTTGTTTTCATCTTCCCGGTATATCTTAAATACGAATTCTTTCGATATATTCTCACAGATTACGATTGTGGTTATCTTGCAATAATTCCCGTGCTAACAATGGAAATATTTGAGCTTTCCTTTCAGTGCACAATGGTACCTCATGTATACAAATGAGAGGCCAACTTTCACCATGGGACGAATGTTTCGATATGCAATAGGAATCCCTGAACATTAATAATATTTATTATAAATGTCACACTCGACTGAACACACATTCGGAATAGAATTTATCCATCCGCGAGCAGGAGCGATTTTCCGCTGCTTGTGTGAAATGATCAAATCAGCTGATAGCTGCTCTGTCTCGATCTGCAAAATGTAATACCAATCTCTCCTTTCCAAAACAACAACTGACGTCCCAAACTGTTGACGGCTTACTGTCCGACGAGGTTTGGAGGTTGCTGCTAGTGGGGTTTGATTCTGATTATGCTCAGAGAAAACTGCGAAGGAAGTTCTATAATTAGAACCTCTCTTACTTTCTGTGCATGCATAAATGTCAGTTTTAACTTCAGGGGTGTTCTGGCTCCCTGTTTTGACTTTATCAAGAGCCTCAATTGTGACCGGAATGGAAATTTCTAACCGCTCGTGTTCACCTACCAAAACCTTCTCTGGCAAATTAATTTTATTGTCTTTCGCCTCCAATTCCAGTGTGTGGCTTGTGCGTTGTGTTTGCCTAATTTGTCTCAGAGCAATTACCAGTTTCTTGCGTAATGATTTTGCGGAACTCAGTTTGTGTTCAGGTGAAATTAAACATAAACAAACACACATTATATAGACTAGTGAAAAACATGGCGTGGTGTTTACTCTCTCATGTTTTGATAACGATAGTGACGGTAAATAATATGATAATACGAAATTTGGTCGGTGCAGTGTAGTGCTTTATACCTTCAGAAGATTCTACAAAACCTACACAGAGAAGCTAACCCTGATCATGAGAAAAAAGTAAAAAAGTAACATGTAAGTAAATTTAATTTCACCTGAACATTATATTGGTTTTAAACCAAATGTAACTAACTAAATGTATAAATACCAAGCAGATGTCGCTTATGATGCTCTGGAAATAGAGCGAAACGCATATGTCACAAAAATATAACAAAATTCAATTGCATTGGCGTGTTATTCACCTTTATAAAAACTATTTCCAGTCAGTGGTCGGTTCAGTCTGGCAGTAGGTCCTAGTCCATGCCATTTAGACTCAGCCCATATTAGGATGGAACCACAACTATCTTGCACAGTGCTTTCCTGACAACCTGGATCCATGTCCTCATTGGTTCTCCGCCGCACTCGAGCTCTGCCATCAGTTCTTACTAACTGGAAAAGTGACTCTTCTGGCCACGAAAATCATCTAGGATCTAAGCGATATCTTCACGTTTCTAGGAGAGGCGCTGCGTTGATACCATTTCGTTAGCAGAGACACTCGCGTCGTTGTTCTGCTGCAATTGACGAGAAATTTCGCGCAGTATCCGAACGGAAGCGTCTGTCGTAAGTCCAACACTGACTGTCGACACTAACACCTCGGTGCAGATGTCAATGGTATGGGTCATATTAAGTAGACGTGGTCGCACTGCGTTGTCCAGTATTGCCGGAAGTTACATGTTCACCGCACAGCCTTGACACTGTATTGGACCGTCGGTTAGGGAGGGGGGAGCCAATACGTTGATGAAATATAATTATTAATGATATGTATGACATCCAATAAGTTGGTTATTTGGTTAAATGGTGAACTAGAACCATTATTTCTACAAGAAGTTAGTTTCACACAAAATTATACTCAATTTATTTAGTCTTCTGGCTTATACAAGGTCGGGTATAGTTAACGTTACGTTAAACACAATCCAAAGACAACAAACAAGCAATACCCGACATTTACAATCCACCGGATAAAAGCAAACATAAAACTGATTTAGATATCTCAATGATTTTGCAAAGTCAACATGTTTTAAAGTGGCATCACAGGTCAACAACTTAAAGTTAACATTTACAAAAGAATCCCAGGGGCGCCGTTTAAAGTTAAAAGCATCGTTTGAATTTAAAACAATGAGCAAGATGCTTCGAATTTGAATTTAGAAATAAGAAACGTTGGATAGCTCAGTAATTGTTATGATGGGAGCAGAGTCTTATCTCAGGAGCTGTTTACGGGTTAACAAGCCTCCTTAAAACCCAGTGGAACTGTGGACCTATGCGTCGGTACTTTACCGTAATTGCATCTTCTCGACGAGGTGTGACACGCTCTGTGCCACAGCTGCAACGAATGCCAGTTTTGCGGATATGTCCGCGCTAGCACATCAGCTTACAATCTCTGGCAGGTGGACCGCTCAGCTTCCAGCCCATCTGAGCCAGACTTTGCGACCAGATAAAGTCACTGATCAACGGCTAAGGGCGTGTCGGGTGACACGTCCGCACTGTAGCTCGTCTCGGCAGCAAGTGAAGTCGAATATGGCGTCGTGTCCTCTTGTCGCGGCAAAGCCAGCTTTCCTCTCCCCGCACATGGAACAGAAGCCTTGAATTAACAACTGTGAACCCCTGAATCCGTTCACGATTGGTGCATCGATATATGTCCATCATCACGTGCTTCGTGTCGTCGCTAACATTTGCTACCAGTTCCCGCACATTTTGCATGACCTTGTCGGGGCACTGGGAAGGGATGAGGTCAGTACACTCGGCAGGTAACGGTTCCCGCGCGCCACCCCTTTGTGAGCGAAGGCGTCAGCATGTCGGCGACACTGAGCATTGTCCCGTTCTCTGAACGTTGAAAACTGAGGTTCAAACTTTCCACATTTATATTTTCTGAATGGCAAGTTTTGCACAGAAATTAAATCATCTATCTATATATCTATAAATGAGAAAATGAGAAAGTTTGGATGTGTGTTCGGATGTACGTCGGCAATCAATCACGCCTTAATAACTCAACATATTTAAATGAAATTTGGCATGAAGTCAGTTAATTGCGTGCGAAGTGCAATAGGATAGATTTTATCCCGCAAAAACGCATAGTTCTTTTAGAAATTGCCATTAATATCAATTCGGAAGCAACAAACAGTTTCCTACTTCGTAGATAGCCGTGCCACGCTTACTCTTTGCTTTTTAAGTAAATCGCAAACACTACTTCTCAGAAATAAAACCAAAAACCTACTTACATATGCAAGTTTTTGTTTAGTTTAAAAGCCATAAAACTGACGCACTTCACAAATAATAGTTTGGAAGCAGGAAATATAAATCTGTTCTTAACCTTAAATTAAAAAAAGAAAGGTAGGTACTGTTGTCAAGTTCGCAAAGAGATGTTTTCATTTGCTTACATAAAATAGTATGACATATCAAATATTACACCATAATTTCGTTCGTAATATATGCGTTATAATAAATATAAAAAATCAAAGCTTGGAAAAAAAGTAAAATGCTATGAGTATACCAGCACGAAAGTCGGTTCACTGAAAGTGAAAAATGGTCGTGCCCCAAATGTCGTATTTAAAAAAATGTAAAGGATTCTATTCCATCTCGGTTTAAGTTATTTCCTGTTTCTTTTTTGTTACTATACAGTCTGTGTATTGCAAATTATTTTTGCCGAAATTTATAACTTAACTAATCCTTTTTATTTTTTGTTCAGAATTTTTGTACGAATAGTACTGCTTTTTATTTACTGTTCACTATTCTGCAAATATCTATCGAATGCTACACTTAAAACGAATGTATTCAATGGGCTAATGTAGAAACTTATTGTTTCATGAAGTAACACTCAAAGTCGTTTACAACACAATACACCTCATTTGCACGGAGCATAACAACTAAATTCCTTCTGCCATCTGCTGTAACAAAAAACATTCTGGTCCAGGCAGCATTTCAACCAAACCACATATGTGCTAATACTGCCACTACAAAATCAAACGATACGAACACATCTCAACACATTAAATGCTCTGGACCTACATTTCGAGTGGTAACAGAATTTTCTATATCAAAGTTCCTAATTAGTATATCATAAATTACTATCACAATTAATTTAATTATACACCTTACTAAATCACGAGCAATAACAGTCACTTTATCGCGATTTACATTTGACCAGCAATATTAACGATCGTAGAGAATTGTGGACTTTCCGTTGTACACTGTAAGTTAAGCATTTTAGCATAAATTTTTTAATTACGTTACCTCAATAACTGTCATGAAGCTGACTACATAGTTCATGCGGCTGAATGTAGTTTTAGACGTATTCAGTATTTAATTTACTGCGTTAATAACAAGTCAAGTTTATTTCGCTATTCATGACGTCACTAACATACAATATAGTGAATGTATTAATGTGCGAGTGATAGAAGCTTTGATTTTCTAGCGGTAATTTTAAAACGCAGCCTGGGTCAGAATGAGAACTGAAACATTATTAGTTATTTAAGCTTCTTTCATGAGCGCCATTTTAGTGACATCATGTATCGCTTTGTACCGATATTGTATCAAAAGATCTATATTAAGCTTGGACGATTTAGCAGAACCATTCGGCGTTGCCCGAAGTAAATTTTTGAAATTTGTCAATGTTTTATTCAGATAGTGGAGTGGCGGAAAAGCGGAGTGGTAATTCGCCGGTAGTCATTCAATTCTGTATGCAGAATAAGAAACCGAATATGAAGAAACAATCTATTACTACTTTAATATTGAAATTTATATTTTAGCGCAGAATTAATGGATCGAAACGAATGAACTATAGTAAACAGTTGTTTCCAGAGATAGAGAAACCATTACCGCAATACCACTGATTATTATGGATAAAAGAAACAATTACTACTATACTTACTACTATAATATGTAAATTTCTGTTGATGAAACCAATATATCCTAAAAAAAAATATCAATATTCAAAGAGCAAATTAAGTTCTTCTTTTTTAAAGATTTTTTTCAGGTACTCAATGCAAATCAAAATATTCATTTTTAGTATCGCAATTTTACTAATGGAAATGAACGTCCTTGGGCCACTTAAGCATTTATATGCTGTTTGGATGTTAGTATTTTTTTGTTGTTGATATTTAGTCGATTCCATCAATGTATTGCTAATATTTTGACTGTTTTGAGCTTCCATTAATTAAAACTATATTCATTTTTATTCGCGTGATGAAATTAGTAATTATAAGAGATGTTGGCTAAACGAAATTCAAATCTTTCAAAGAAATGTAAGAAAACTAGGGCTATGAAAATAGCCAAAACATAGGAGACAAATCCTCAATATTGTATATACGGATATATTAAACTGAAAATACTCCTTACAAACTGAATATTTTTACTGCTTTATAAATTCAGTGAAGTAGTTGTGGAACATAAATAGATTTTGTTATTTTATTGCAACATTTATTACTACTATTACTAATAAAAATAGCTCTAAAATAAATTGTATGGTCGTATTGACCTGGTGACCAGACTTCTTTACTTCTCCGGAATCAGTCCCTTTTGTAGCCTCTTAACGTAACCCAGTAATCCTATCGGACATAGAGGACCCACAGTTCAACACGGAATCATAACAAAGTGAGCATTCTGGCGTAATTCACATCACACACCAACCTATGCCAGAGGTGAAGGTCGAGCTAGGGACCTTTGAAAATCCTCGCCAAGACTGGAATTCAAGCTGGGGACTTTTCCATCTCCAGTTGGACGCCCTAACCACTGAGCAACCAGACCTCTCAAGAAAATCTTATATTACAACACTTTTCAACGCGGACGAAGTCGCGGGTAACTGCTAGTATAATAATAAATCTGGCTGCCCGGGTTTAATACAGAATTATTCACCTATGAATTAACCCTAATATTTATAATATTTACAATTTAGATAAATGAATATTACAAGGAAAATCTGAATATTAATTAATTATTTATTAATATTCATTGTGGATGACTCTGTCATACCACAACACTGTGGATCGAGGAATGTTGAATTCAGGAACAATTTTCAAAATTGAATGCTCCATACTTTTAGCTCCAATTACGACTCCGCGTTCAAAGTCTGTTAATTCATGTCTTGTAGTCATAATCACGTCAAAAATCCTTTCACATGACTCAAGAGAGAGCAAATGATAGTTCGGACACTGCGCGGCACATTTATACGTATCTCATGTTGTGCTACCGCCATCTGGGTATTTGCATTATCCTATCCCATAACTGTTGGCTCTTCTGTGTATATCCACCAGAGAATTACGTGTGAGATACATCAGCGATTCCGCCGACTGCCTGATATATTTTTCTCACCTAGCAGAGTGTTCCATATCTTAAGTCCTTTCATCAACGTAATTTCTTTCCCGCTAATCTATGTTAATGAACGAGTCTCTTTTTCCATGTAATTGATGATTTTCTCTTGTGGCGTTTGTTACTTTAATGTGTGAGAGAAAAATTCGATTGCTGCGTGTACATTATCTGTTCGCATAAAAAAATATAAATTTTGTCATTTTTTCATTTACTGTTTTTCTTCGTATAGAGTCCCCCACGTAGCCCGACGTAGGTTTTGCCTCAACCCCCTCCCCCCTCTCACAAAGCACGTCCCGTCTCTAAAGACCTCGCTGTTGAGAGACGTAAAGCACTTAAAAAAAAAAAAAAAGAAGCACGTAGTTTTTTACCCTATTGATTCCAGAAGATATTTTATACTGTTTTACCTTGTCAGACTATCGTAAGTTACATACGGAGATGATAAAATGACGGTAATTGTGACAAATAATATAAATGCAAAGCAACGTGGCCTGGCTCCAAATCGCCCCCCCCCCCCGCTCCCTGTATCCCAGCGTTTCTTTCCAGGCAACACCCCTTTTTTTTTTACACCGAGCCACATAGTTTATGGAAGTACCCTCATGACGTAAATTTACAATACGATGATAAATTGCTCGATGTTTTTAATTGCTAACAATTACGCAAGAGCAAAAGTAGAAATATATTGCTACCCCCAAATATACGAGAACACTGACCACAAGATGAGGTCTGTGATGTAATATGTTTACTTCGTTAGAATTGATGAAATTAATACGCAATAACTCACAGCAAGTAATTTTATGACACAAGCACTTATCGCTGACCATGATTTGGAGTTACATTTTAACGACTTCCTCATAAGTCATCATTCTGTTTCGATACTTCGTCATATATACGTATCAGAGGCGTGATTTAGAAATAAAACGTCACTTTCTCTTTATCTTCATCACTCCACTCAAAAAGATTTCATCGGCATGATTAACTGTTGCCAGTAACCTACACGTAAGTCATAACTTAGATAGCAGACAATTACCACAGTTTTAGTAACTTAGCGTTACACCGACTGATAGCCGTAGAGCTGTTACACGCACATGTGATGATAGAATAACTGGTTGCTAAGTAGTATTATGCAGACGTAGTGTTGAGAATGATCTGATTTGATTCACAACCCGACCATCTTGACTTCTGATTTCTTTCGTTTCCTGAAACACAGTGGAACTCCAATTATCCGAATCAATTGGGACCGGACCCCATTCGGATTATCAGAAATTCGGATAATTGGATTTTTTCCGAAAAAGGGTCTTTTTTATTTAATTATTGGATGTATGTTGAAAATGGTGGAAAAACAGCTTTTAATTAATTAAATGAAAAGGCAACACTTTTACATGTTTAGCGTACTTACAAGTGCTGTGCATTAGTACAATGTGTATGTACTGTACTGTAAATAGTCATTGCTTGCTGAACATCTCGGTCAAAGTGAGCTGTTTGACTGTACTTTTCCGTTTTCGGGCAGCCTAGTCGCGCTAACGCTTGACAGTGAGAAGTTGCATGTGGTCACACTCGGACTGACGCTCCATTCACATCAACGCTGATGGTCCCGTGTCTGCTTCAGCTTCGATATTAAGGACAACTTCTTCCTCGACACTTTCTTCTCTCACACTTTCAATAAGTTCATCATCATTTAGAATTTCATACCCACGAATCTATATCTTCAGCACTAACTTCTGGTCATCCAGGAATTTTCAAAAGAATGTTTTTGAATTCTTCAAGTGACACGTCATCCACATCTTCTCCTGTCTGTTCCATTTCTTTTTCTTGAGTTTCTTTTTCATTTTTCTTTTCTTCAGTTTTTATGCCTTTCAAATTGTTCCACTCACGTCTTAATGCGACTGCCTTAACCAAGCTCCAAGCTTCCGCCACCATGTAAGCGCAATCTTTCAAATTCATTTTTTTGTGGTTAGCCAACACACCTTCTTCGTCTTCGCCCTCAATCATAAGTTTCCATAAAGTTGCCTTCTGTAATGGCGTTTCATGGCTTCGATAACAGACTGGTCCATTGGTTACAACAAGCTTGTGTCGTTTGGTGGTAAAAAGGTTGTTTTAAACTGGCCATTCCCTCTTTCCAAAACTTCTTCGATGGCATGAGTTGGTACATTATCAACAACCAAAAGCACTTTACTTCCTTCCTTTCCAAGAGATATTTGGTGCTTTTTACTTCAGGGATGAAAATTTCGCTGTACCACTCTGTAAACAATTCTGCAGGCATCCAAGCTTTGGGTTGGTTTTTATAAAAGAGGGGAAGCTTTTTCGCAGTACGTTTCCATCTTAATTAAAAAAAAAAAGCGAATAAGATAATCGCAGTTCGGATAATTGGAGTTCTACTGTAGATCTAAAGATGGCATGGTTCATTGATAAAACCCATAGTTCTTTCTACTCCCATGCCATATCAGTACTGCAATCCTGGCTGTAATGACTTTTTTATCGACGAACAGTGCAACCATAACTTTTTGGCACAATATGTAATTTTGTCTTGATACGGGAGTCTACAATTCCTGAACAGGAAAACGACGCTAGAAGACAGGTGTGTATTAGTACTCATTCTCCTCTTTCATTCTGCGTTAAACGACCTGTTAAACGATCTGCTAAGATGAAACCTGCTCCTCAAATTCAGGCTTCTATAGCTCTTATTCTAAGAATCACAACAAAAACACGTTCACCTAAAATCAAGCTAGACCATAATTTCGAAGGAAGGTTGTGATTTGGAAACTACAGTTCCATTCACGAAAAGATTGGATGAGAATGTCTGCTTGGTCATAAAAGTGACCAATATTTCCTTTTGCATGATTTTACTACAGAATGTGACTACAGGGGGTTTGTCTTGTTTCAAACAACTATCCAAAAAAAATTCCGAAACCATGGAAAAGCGAAATCTGACCATTAAGACTACTTTCAATCATAAGGGCCATTTATACTTGCATTTGTCGTCATTAAAGGAACTAAGTGTAATATTTATTACTGCACACGTCGATATACTTGTATTTTAGCTCCTTGAGAAAGTTTGGTGGTCTGTGAAAACTGTGTTGGAAATGGAATGAGAACTGATAATCTTCCGATTTCTGAGTATATACCTAAATTATAAGCTAATGTAACCAATAATGTGAGAGAGTTACATATGTATTATAACTGTCAAAAATGCCCACCAGAGCGCAGCTTCAAGCAAGAAGTACAGTATTAGCAACGTAGTTCCTACTGAAGGTCAGTAGGTGGCGTTGGGATCACCTTTACATGACTTGGCAGATTCATTTGCGCGCTAATTACCGATTCTTTTGAAGGTGCTTAGTTATTTGGAAACACTTTATGCCAGAAATAATACAAAATTTGCTTTAAATCAAATAAACATGGAGGCATTTATTGGTTCTAGATATCTTGCTCAATCTAAATGTAGATTTCTAATTTCATAAAGCCATCTTTATCACACCGTTGTACTTAAAACGCATCCTGTTCGCAGAGGCGGCCCTAGCAAGTTTTTCAGGTGGTGCGAAATCTCCTTGTGGCGCCCCCAAATGTTTAGTGGCTCACTCGAGCAAAGCCGCTGGCACAGTCTTTATATATTAATAATAACTCAAACCCCAGAAACATTAGGATAGCAGCGGTATAAATGGGAAACAACTGTAAAAAGGAACAATATATGTTTGAAAAAGTTTATTTAAAAAACTGTGTTGTACACAAAGCTTGCATCACGTAACTGTCAAATTCACATAGTTTTAATATTTTTTTAACAAATGAATAAGGAAATAAAATCATAACTAAAAGACCTAGAATGCCATCTTCCTCGTTTTTGTCCTTGGACAATATTATTTTCTACTGAAAAAATTGCAAGATCTGGCAGTTTATCTAGAGTCTGAGCTTTGATGATGATAAATTTTAATTTACTGAAATGTTGTTCTTCTATAGCGACAGTTACAAGTGTGGTTGGCAAAATTCGAAGTGGTGTCTACTCATTCGGAAATATATCCCGCCAAACATTTTGTTTCCTAAATTGAACTTTTATTGGTTCTGCTGATTCAAGCCCCATCAACAATAATTTCAGTTAGAAAGTTTCTCAACCAACTCACAACCGGATATGTCACATTTTTCTCCATCAAGTTAAACTTATTTCTAAATCTGCACAGAATTATTCCAATTCTGACTTATCAGGAATTGTTATGATAATATGTAAGAACGACACTGTATCATTAAATCTAGATAGTTGCTTAGAATATTTACTTGAAACAATGTATTATACCAAATCACGGTTGCAACTATGAACTCAAATTGCTCCATAATCTGGCTCAGGGACAAGAACTCTGTTGCTGCAGCTGAATAATTCGTTTCCAGAAGGGCGTCACGAACTGAAGAGTAGTGATAACGAACTGCAGCGAGGCCAGAAACTCAATTCTCAAAACAAGTTTCGCAAATTTTTTTGGCGATAGTCCTTCTAAGTGCTTGGATACCACTTCCTATCGCTTTGTTGATCAAGAGAATAGAACAAATACTTTCAAAATCCGGACAAGGAAACCGATTTAATAGATGTTTTGGCGGCACCTGCTATTACCAAATTTAATGACAGCTACATAGGATTAAAAAATGCTCGAAGATATTGGTTGAGAATTCTGCTTTGGACACCTTCGATTCCTCCTACCATATTTAATTTAATTTAATTTTAATTGCAATGGAGCACACACTCCGGTGGCAATTTCCCTACACACTCAACTTCCCCCTATCCTGCACCCATCCTACATTTGCCCTCTACAAATTTTAACTTTAAATTCTTTTAACGGTTTCGAAAAGTTATTCATCATTCCCCTTGGTAACTCATTCCAATCCCTGACACCCTTACCTAAAAAAGAAATCTTCTCACACCCTTGTGCCTGAAATCGAGTGCGAGATTGTGGTCATGGTCATCTTTTCCCTTCCATGAACTAACCTACTGCAATATCTTTCTATGCCTCATCGCCAGTATACGCCCTCATCATCCCCCTCCTGTCTTGCAATGAATCCCATTCCAGCTCCTTTATGATATCTGTCATCGATTGCATTCTGCAATAATTTCCAGAAACAAATCTAGCAGCCCGTCTTTGCACCTTCTCCAACTCCTGTATTTGATACTCAAAATGTGGGTCCCATACTACACTACCATATTCGAGCAATTGTCTGACCAAAGTTTTGTAACCCAATTCCTTTACTTCTCTCGTGCAGCCCCTCATCACTCTCTCCAACAAGTGCAGGATTTTGAAACCTTTTCCTACCACCTGTCCAATGTGTTCTGCCCAGTTAAGCTTGTTATCAAATGTAATGCCAAGATATTTACATTTTAAGTCTTCAGCAAGCAATTCTTTCCCCACCTTATATTCTTAATTAACCTTTTGTTTTTATTTGAGTATCTAATTAGCTGACTCTTCTTTGCATTTATCTCCATCCCATGTTTACCAACCCAACTAGATATCCTGTCCAGATCACCCCGCCACTTTCTTTGCTGTTATTAAGTACTTGTTTAGTTGTTTCAAATATCCCCTACTACCCTGCTATCTCTTAACTCTGTTCTCTTCATACCAACCTCTTCGATCCACTGTCATATCTCTAGACTTGACACTCGTTAATATCCAAATTGAACTTTTGCACAGTATTATCGACAAAAAGGCCAGGGAGTTCAGCTCCCAGCCCCGAAGAGTCACTTACCGGTTTGTAAGCAACGAAATACGCTACTGTACTTCATCTTCATTTGTGTCAATAAAAGCA
The DNA here is from genome assembly GCA_031002005.1 of Vandiemenella viatica. Classification (NCBI taxonomy): domain Eukaryota; kingdom Metazoa; phylum Arthropoda; class Insecta; order Orthoptera; family Morabidae; genus Vandiemenella; species Vandiemenella viatica. Next base: position 156,082,047 of record JARYHS010011408.1, on the reverse strand, counting down.
ATGTTAAATGTACGTTCGGCGTGACTGACATCAGGAGTTCAATTCAGTAATACGGAAAAGTATTTAGATGACTTATCCATAGCCAAATTTTTATTACGAAGTTCTTTCGTTTTGTATACGTTTGCCAAAATAATAGACATTAGTCTCCTTATTAACAACATGGCTGAGATGCTGCATCATCAAAGGGTCATATTTTCCAAGCAGTTACAATGTACCCAAGAAGTTACCATTATTAGAAGTATTTAGTGTTTCAGATCCAAAGCTTACTCTGAAAAAAAATTATTGAAAGTAAAACGAATAAATTCATCCGAGAATTGCAACTCATTGTGATTTTTCGTCTTCAGTGTGTCTGTATGAATACTTGTCTATTACACTGAATTTCTTTAATCGAATTAACGCTTCTATCCAACTGAACATGGTGTGCTGGTGATTTGAGCAAGTTTCGTGAGTTTTAAGACGCTCTATAAGTAGCTCCAGGTCATCAAATCCTTCTTTTCCCAAATAAGAGTGAGACATTCTGTTAAATAAACAACAGAAAGAACAATATACGTTATCTGCAGATTTAAAGTAAACAAGCCATCGTCTTATAAGTTTCTCCATTTGGCATTACTCTTTGAAAATACGTATTCGAAAAATGATGTTGATGATTTTTTTCCCGTTGCTAGATTAATTATTTCATCTCTGGCTGCAGAGTGAAAGAGAGACCATTTTGAAATATCATAAATTGTACTTTGAACAGGCAATGGTGGTGGTATGTCTAATACACTTCAGTCTGAAATATTTTAAACTGCAGACGACGTTCCAGCCATAGGGAAAACTTCTCGTACATGCTGCTCTTTATATCAGCCTCATCTTAAGAACTCCTATTAAATAAGTTTTCTTCCGTCGCGTGTTGAACTAGTTTTGGTGACGACGATTCAGATGACTTCTCAATTGACAAGCAATTTTGAAGCCTTCTCAGATTTGCTTTGGTTTTGTTTTTAAGTACTGTGCGCCAGATTGGTGTTTTTTTAGGTAGCGACATGTCTTTAAAGGACACATTATGCTTTGTAAATATTTCCGAAACGAACGTTTACTGCAATCGCCTTAGGTCTAGTACGGTAGAAGTAGATAAGTAGCTTCAATCTCTCCCCATGAACATGCACCCCCGCATGCGAATGAACTCCAAGATTACAGCCCAAAAGGAAGGAAACCGTTGCGGGAGGCGCGGACCCGGAGAGTGTTAATTATGGGACGAGTTGTGATTTTCTTGATTCGAGTAACTCAAATCGCAACTCGAGGTTACGCGATTCTATGATGACATATGATTATGCATCAAATTAAATCTCTTACGCTTATAAGCTCTTCTGAATGAACAGTTAAAATAATATGTGAACAGCAAGCTGGATTATTGCAGAATTTTTTTCTCATTTTCCGCGCACACTATCTCTCGCTGCATTTTCGGCGCCCCCCTATGACGGCGCCCGGTGCGGTCGCACCGCTCGCACCGCCCTAGGGCCGCCCCTGCCTGTTCGCAGTGGAGGAAAAGACCATTCCATGAAGTGTGTGAGGTAATGGTGGGTGCGGGGAAATGCGCTAATTAACTTTCTTAAAGTATGTGATTCTACTTCCTACCAGATAGCGTGGCACGTGAATTATCATTATTAATTAATTAACAGCGAAAGATACTCCAATGTAAATTTCTTTATACTTCTACATTTAATAAGTTAAATATTTGATTCAATTGCTTGTGCTGAGGAACTTCCTCAGCATACCCCTCGCTAACATATTCCGTTCACTAGCTCTATTACCTGAAAATGAAAAGTTTTCCAATTTCATTGTGCTAAAAATTTAGAGTATGGCCACACTTTTTCCTTTAACCACCTATGTGTCAACGTCAATTTACACCTTAAATATCCCCAGTATCCTCTTCATCTGCTTCCTGTCTATCTTCACTCGGCATCCAGCTCTTATATATTAGTATTATGTGGTAATTTCCCCAAACCAATCTAGCTCTATTCCACTGCATCGCATCCAAATCCTATATATGATATCTATAATGTGTGTTCCATACAACGCCATCATTCTAGAGTAAGAGTTTTTTTTTTTTTTTTTTTTTTTTTTTTTAACGGTACAGATACTGCAGTCAAATTGGTGACAGACAACATAAGACTTGCTATGCACAGACGTATAATAACTTAAGAAAGGTAATGACATCCTCCTGTTAGAACTGAGAGGAGTAAATTTTGTGTATAATAGTATAAAATCACACTTGAGGAGCCGTCAATATTGTGTTGAAAATTTTATTGAGATTGATCGCCATATGTGTCTGCAAAGCTCACTCCTAAACCACTTCTATTTTCTTTGTATCCGAATGATATGATTGGTGTTCTAAATCATTGTATTTTCTGTCCGCCACCGACTTGCAACACTGCTGTAAAACAAATAAATGCCGATTAAAATGTCTTTCTGAATGTGGGACTGAGAAGTACCCCTGCTAAGTCCCAGGCTAGTCCAAAACCGATTGTCATCAACTTTTACATCAAATCTCCCTCGCATAAAAATTCGGGGATTAATTCTAAATTATAGCTTTTGCTATTGGGAATATTTCGACACGCTATGTTTCATTCAATGTCTGTTATATACCATCACCTACCTTTATTCCATTTTTTTTTTATTGCTTTACGCCTCGTCAACGGCTAAGGTCATTAGAGGCGGGATGGAACTGGGGACAAGGAACTGGAAGGAATTCGGCCATGGCCTTTTTGAAGGATATATCCCGGCATTCGCCTGGAGTGATTTGGGAAAACCATGTAAAACCCTAATCTGTATGCCCGGAAGGGGATTCGAACCCGCGTCCTCCCGAATGCGAGGCCAAAACGCTAACCGTTCACATACCACGCTGGGTTTTTATTCCAACTTCAAGTAGGTATACATACGTGACCACAGTATTTACACCAGATCATTAATCTTCCCGTGTACCTCTGAAATCCTTCCCCATTCCTTATTGATTTTAGTGGTTGTGTTGGGGAATAATCAACCCCTAAAAATAATAACTACTGCAAAAAAATCAACCCATTTATACACTGATGAGCCAAAACATTATGCCCATTATGCACTACGAGAATGGATGCCATCTGGTGATGTTGTTGGTAAGCCATGTGGCAAGATATCAATAGAAGCGGAAAAGAGACGCATGGGGAACCATTCTGGCTGCGATATGTGTGGCAAGCTGGAGAATACACTGACATAAGAGACTTTAAAGAATTTCAGAATGTTATGGCCCGGTGCATGGGAACGAGCATCTCGGAAGCGGCGAGGCTGGTCGGTTGTTCGTGTGCTATTGTAGCGAGCATTTACGGAACATGCTTGAAAGACGGTGAAATAACGACTAGGCGACATGGTGGTCGACGTCCACGTCTCATCACAGAACGTGGAGATCGGAGGCCTGCCTGCTCTGTAAAGCAGGATAGGGTGCGATATGTGACAGATCTGACGGCAAGGCACAATGCTGGTGCAGGCACAAGTATTTCGGAGCACACCGTTCAGCGCACATTGTTGAACTTGAGGCTCCACAGCAGAAGAACCCTACGTGTTCCCATGATGACCCAATGACATCCTCAATTACGATTACAGTGGACACGAGATTATCGAGATTGGACTGTGGATTAATGGAAACGTGTCACCTGGTCGGATGAATCATGTTTCCTGTTACACCGGATCTGCGATCGTGACACGATGCGCCGTTTTCCACAGGTAAAGCTGGTCGAAACATGCACCACGCTACGGACGCAGGTCTGTGGAGGCGGTATTCTGCCGTGGTGCACATTCACCTGGACCTCTATGGGATCTGTGGTACCGATCGAAGGCACCATGACATCTGTTACCAACTAGATCCCTTCATGCTTCATGTCTTTAACTACAGCGATGACGTATTCCAACTGGATAACTGCTGTATCACAATGCCAGAATGCTACATTGCTTCTAGGAGCATGTTAGTGAACTCACAGTGATGTTTTGGCCACCAAATTCGCATGGTCTCAATCCTATAGAACACATCCGTGACGCTATCGGGTGCCAACTCCGCATCCATAAACCACCGGCCAGTAACTTAATGGAATTGCATGATCTTTGCTTAAACATCCGGTGCAAGATATCTCCCCAAACCAACCAAGGACTTGTCGAATCCTTTCCACACCAAGCCGCTTCAGTATTGCCTTACAAAGGTCGACCAACAAGCTATTAATCACTGTATTTATTTATTTTATTTCGCGTATGATGCTTTTTGACATTTATACAATTCAACAACAAATCAATGAACAATCTAAACACACATATGTACACATAGTACAGCGGACAACGCACGGAACCGGCCACTGAGACAGGATCTCCAATCACAACCACTACAGCGTGACGTCGAGTCGCTCCAACCAGGCCACCGCCTCCGGCGTAGCCAAATTTAGGTCTTCCAGACTACCAGGAAAGGCACGCAGTGGGCAGTCCTTCACAATGTGTGACTCAGTTTGTAAGACATCACCGCAGTCACAGTGCTGAGAATCTGCCCAGCCCCAGGTGTGGAGAGTTGAAGCAGTTCTTTCCGTACCACATCTAATCCTATTTAGTTTACACCAAATTGACCGCGGTTAATTGAAACCTGGTAGTTTTGAGCAGGGATTGGTAATATGCACTATGCCCTGTGGTGTTGACGATGCCCATTCCGCTGTCCAGCTATCTGTAACGCTGAAGATGTTAGACTGACAGCAGTCTTTGAGGCAGGACGACGTGACTTCAGCCGTGTTTTGTATTCCCTAACATCTCCATGGATGGGAAGAGCCTCATTGTTCAAAATTCTCAACCATAGTTTTAGTAGAACATTTTGACTTCTGATATGAGGTGTTGGTATGTTGCTGAGCACCGGCAGTCACTGAATAGGTGTAGATAAAAGTGAGCCAGTTATAATGCGCATTGTCTGTCGAAGCTGGACGTCCACCTACTGGGTGTGAGAGCTATTAAGCCATATGCTGGAGCAGTATTCAGCTGTGGAGTAAACCAATATTAGGGCTGTTGTTCTTAGTGTATTTGCATCAGCTCCCCATGAAGTTCCTGCCAGACGTTGAAGTAAGTGGTTTAGACTTTTAGCTTGGCAGCTGTATTCTGAAGGTGCATTTTGTAGGTTAGGGACCTATCTAATGTCACATCCAGGTATTTTCGGGTACTGTTATACTTCAGCATCTGGCCTCTGTTTTGTCCCAGCAGAAGCTGCCCTGTGGCTCCCCTTCCATACTTCGTTTGCATTTAGTCTTTACCTATTGCTTCACTGATGACACGTCAATGTGTTTGAGAAGTTAGTATGATGCTTATAAGTTTAAGTGAAGTTAGTGTTATAAATAATCAATTTGTGTAAAATAGTATTATGTAATGGATGTATTTGCGGCCCTAATCTTGCCAGTCTAAACAAATTTTTAAGTACATATACTACTTGTTCAGCAGAACATACGCTGCAAATAAAAGTGAGGTGTGGTTTATATCTACATATAATGAGCAAGCAATCAATAAAAAAAAAGATTGCGAGCGCTACAAGTCAAAAGATTTCTGTTTTACGGTATTCGCTAAGAAATAAGTGTTTTAATCTTTTGGTATCGCAGCAGTGTTGCGATTACGAGCTAACAATGCAAAGAGGACAATATATCTTTGTCAAATAACTTTGAGACAATGTAAATACTAGAATGAGTATTTTTTTTTTTTTTTTTTTTTTTTTTTTTTTTTTTTTTTTTGTAACAGTTTAACGTCCCTTTTTAACAACAACGTGGTCTTTTAGAGACGGGAAAGGATGGGGGCAAGGAATGGGAAGGAATTCGGCCATGGCCTTTTGAAGGAAGCATCCCGGCATTCGCCTGGAGTGATTTGGGGAAACCATGGAAAACCCAAATCTGGATGCCCGGACGGGGATTCGAACCGCCGTCCTCCCGAATGCGAGGCCAGAACGCTATCCGTTACACCACCACGCTCGGTAGAATGAGTAATACATGTTTCACATAAAGCACATCTTCCGATTACAGACTTCGTGTGCTGACTGCCAAATGGTATGTTAATTAATGCTGAAATTAAGGCAGGCAGTAGATAATATTGAAAATAATTAATCCTTTAAAAAAAAAATAGGGGGAGGACAGAATGTTAACGGGACCAATCTTTTCTGTAAAAACATTCCTTTCAAGGTTTAATTTTTTTTTGTCGGTAAATAATTAACAATATTGCAATACAATCAAAAATTTATTTAAAAAGTAACGATTCTTCAGCACGATTAATTGAAATGATTATGATTGATTTAATCGAATTTACGTGGAGAAAAAAAAACACGGGGTGATAAACTGATGAAATGTAAAAGAAAAAATAGACAATAATGTAGTTCAGGCCAACAAAATGCGGCCAAAATACAGTTTGCTAGAAACACGTAGATATACCTTTAACCGATAACGCACCATGTAAAATGAAAAGTATCGGTACCTCGCTGTATATACTAAGTCTTCGTTGTGAGAATAAAGAATTTACTCCTTAGCCGCAGCAGTTTAAACCAAGTATTAGTAGCATGCCACAATTATGTTACTCTAGTAAACTTAAACAACATTTCACGTGGATAGAAGGTACTCGCTTGCTAGAAAAATCAACGCTCCCTAAGCGACCGAACGTGGTGAGGAACGCTCTGGTGGACGCGGGTTCGAATCCCAGTACGCCCATCCAGATTTCATTTTCTGTGGTTTCCTCAAATAAGACCAGGCAAATGCCAGGATGGTTCCTTCAAAAAGTCTATGGCCAATTTCATTCCATTTCTGGCCCCCAGTCCTTTCCCGCTCGTAATGAGTTCGACGTCGACGGGACGTAAAACCGTACCAAAGATAACACACTTCTAAGATAAGCCTGCCGACAACATCCACTGTTCCCAACGCACGTGGGTTACACAAAACATAGTACAAGCCTTATCAATTAAATTTATGTCAGGTATGTTAATACGCAACGAACTCTCAATTAAAAGCACTTTCCAGTAAAATGGTATCAGTATACGGCAATGTAACCTTATTTGACTCGAAACTAAAAACTATATTAGACTTAAGAATTTTTAGTATTTGTCTTGTAATTTAATATTAAGGACATATTTCAAAATACTAGATAAATAGGGCAGCAAGAATGATCTAAGAGTGAAAACTCTGATATATAAAATACACATTCCTAACGAATTCTAAAGATCTATGCCTCACAGGCTGAAGTTGAAAAAAAATATTCTCACTACTTATTTTATTGCTATTAAAAACGGACAGAATATATTTAAAACTGCCTGTATTTTTTTTCTTTTCAATCTGTTCCCAATGGAATGTATGCATGTGCAATATCCACAAATAAAGAAAGCTTATACAGTAGGGCGTCGATAAACCTAAAAGTCAATATTCCGAATAACTTGACTTTTTTTAATTTTTTTTTTATTATATGTGCAGTATTATATAAGAGCGTAAACTTTGTTTATGTTTAGAGATTTACATCACAATACACCATTCCACCTGCTTTGTTCACAAATTCCACGAAGAACTAAGTTCAACGAATTTAATCCTTTACACGTTGCCTTTGCAATTGTATCATCGCCGCAATATCCCCGTGATAAACCGCACACTGGTTTTGGTGCTGATTGTTTGTTGCAATCGCAAAGCGACAACAGTCTTTCAGTGTGCCAGTAGTTTTGAGTTCATTTAAGAAATCTGAAATCCACCGAGTTCGTCCTGCGTATTTGTTATTGATTTGTTGTGTTAGGGAGTTCTATTTATTTTAGTATCGTGTTCATCTTCTAAATGGATGTATAAGTGTTTCCATAATGAAGCAGAAAAAAATAAGAGACTGCTTTGTTACGGATATGTAAAACTATAACGTACTAAATGTAATTTTAAAGGCAAAATATAAAAAAAACTATACAAATTGATAATCCGAACCTCCCTCGGTCCCAGTTGGTTCGGATTAACGACGCTATACTGTAATTGTGTTTTTAATTTTTTTTTAATGTCAGCCAAATATTTCTAATTTCTCCTGATTAGTTTTTGTGGAAACACATCCAAATTTAAATAACGACAATAAGTTCCTCCAAACTTGACTACTTTGTCTGATATGACTCATACTACATAATTGTGAAGGTCGTTTTGGGCTTTATTAATAATTAAGAATAAATTTATAAATGTTGGAGAGATTGGCGAGGTTAGAGTGGAGAGTTTCAGTCATGCAGCGCAGACGCAAGCAAAGTCGTTGCCCCGTTCAGGAATGCTGAATAGCATGTCAGCAATACCTTCTTGAGACGCAAAACAGAACCGAAGTGGCCCTGTACAACCAGTAAATCATTCTATTCATTACCAGTCAACTTAGGAGCAACATAAGGTAGCGAACCGCTAGCTTAAGCTTAGCCGCCCTGCCTCGGACGTCGTAACGTTCTTAAGTTCATCCAGTATTAATAGACTGACTTTCACTTAATATCTTCTACGCTCAGACTAGCGATCCAGTAGAACAAGTGTGGCCTCTACTTCTTGGTATCATCGTCAAATGTACTATCGGCAGCTTGATACCATTAAACCATTCATCCATGTGTTGATCATTTGAGTCTATAGTATTCCTATAGTTAAAGGGTCGCGACCTATACGTGGTGTCAGACAATCCTGATTGAATTAATTAGTTAGCTTGAAAGAAGTCAAGACGGTATCCGGAAGAAGATAAGAGGAGGAGATAAACGCTAAGGTCAGTCACATGTAAAGCCACATTCCCAGTTAATGGTCAAAACGCCCAACGTAGTTACCTAACCACAAGGCCAGCCTGTTACATAATACTAGAATTTTGCACCCTTTATTCACGTATGTGTGTAGGTTCAGGCCTTCACTCAGTATCGGCTTGTCTTCTCCCTATACTACGAGACCAACCTCTCCTTTTTAGAGCTCGGCTTGTTTTTACGGCTCCTACAAGAGCATTGCTGCTGGTGGAAGAATTTATATTACGTCGCCTACTCTGTCCCTGCTTCTTTGTTTTCTGGGAGCTCCGATTTCGTGCGCGTAGAAGGTTATCAGTGCGGATTTCCTGTTGATGTACAACTGACCCCAGTTTCTCCCTGCTTGCAAAAACTGTTTTAAATTTATAGTAACTTTAATTCAGTTAGAGTAACGTTTAGTGGGTTAAACCACCGCATTATATTTTATTAATGCAATATGTAATCAATATTTAATTAGAACAGAACAAGCCAAATTAATAACATCATTTTTTTATTTTTTTTAAATGGCATTCGGCTACTGGGCCATACAGCCAGCTCTAGATGATTTGTTGCTATCAAGTATTGACACAAGGACACTACAACACGGACAAGACATTCACAGACACAACACTAAACACCACCCATGCCCTCGGCCGGACTCGAACCGGCGACCTTCGGTAATAACATCATATTTGAACAATAATCATATTTGAATAATAATTACAGCTACACCGGTGGGACGGGAATATTTTTCTATTTACAGTACATTTGAGAACATTTAACAGGTAATCGATAACTATTCAAAAACGTCCGCTCACGAGATTGGGTAGGCAGTCATCATAGCAATGGCCAGACAGGTGACTAATTGACTCCTTCGTTCCGAAGCTGGAAAAGATGGCTGATGGTGGAAGCACCCAGCGCAAGAATACAAGGGCGTATTTTTTTCCACCAGCGCATGAAGACAAGGCTAGGGACCAGTGAACAATCATGTGTGTTTGTGAGTTTGAGTGAAAGGGGGCGTGTTGAATGCTGATTTGCATAGCAACAGAATTTAAGCTTAGCGCATTTTTCTAATTTCCATTGGTCGGATGTTTTGCCGCCAAAGGAGGCCAATAAAACGCAACCAACATCGAAGAAGAGACGCAATTTTTCGCTGGATGGATGGTAGACAAGACGGACATGGTGGCACACTGGTCTCTAAACATTTGTTGTTCAGATGAATTAGTTTTATTGGCCCTTTGGAAATGGAAACTACGGCATTCGTAAAGTATTTTATCGAGTAGTGTACATTTTCTTAGTGGTTTGAAAAGTATAAGTAATGATTTTATGAGCAGCATCGAGACATCAAAGCAAAATGGTAAAGTGCAAACTCTCATGAAAGTTGCATTGGTTTTCTGCTATTAAAACACCCGTTGGCGACCCTGGATGAGGAAATTCGCCTGACAGGAGTTATTCACGCTCTCTCCGGAATTTATTCATCAAAATGTGAGCAAGTGGTCGGACATTACAATACATGTTGCAAATATTCCTGTTATTGCATTTCTCACATATGTTAATTTCTGGTTGTCTCATGTAGGGGATGAAACAGTTTAATCTTATACCAATAATTTGTTGACTTTCAATGATTTAAAGGAAAAAAAAAAAAACCTTATCCCATCTCCCCTCGAAGAGTACAAATGTTGAGATGCAGCAGCTACAAATGCAAACAGTTTAAAAAATTAAATAAGCAATGATAATTAAAGTTATAAGGTAAGAAGAGAGTGCTTAAATTATAGCACGTGTTCCGTTACAAACTATAGTAACATTATGGCGTGATAGGAAGAGATGGAAGATCTCATCAAAGGAGTAGAAATAATAATAATAATAAAAAGCAACCCATAGGCGAAGTAAACATTCGCGAAACTGAAAGGGAATGTTTTAGTAGCATTTTTCATAGTAGAAATGGATAGATTTTACCATTTCGAGTAACATAAATTTGTAAAAATGTTCCATTACACCGCCGAGAAACCCCAGTGATACCTCTATTTACTCGATACTAACTTCATCCCACATTCTTTACACAAAATCCTGTATTGTGATTTGGAATCCTGCTTTTGATCTCGTTTTAAGTTCATCAGTTTTAGTCTGCAGTGGATGAAAAAACACTATATATTTTATGTATCCCTACGGGAAAAAATATCGCATGTTAGTAGGTCAAGGATTTATTGGGCCAGTGATACAGAACCCTACCTATTAACAAACGTATCATTGTGACAATTACGTTGAAGTATACCTGTAAAGGTTAGTGCCAATGCTGATGGTAAATTAAGTCCCAATCTTCTACTTATAGCTGAGAAAACAACTAAGTGGACTCTCTAAAAACGGATGAGTCTAGAAATTCGCCTTAGAATACAACACAAAATATAATAACCTTGGACTAGTAGTACTCGTTTTCGTGGATGACTCTCTTAATGTTTATTCCGTGTATTGTGCTTTCAGTGTTAGTGAAATATTTTGTAAGTTTACCGTGTACAAAATTATTGCTTTTATTATTATATTCAGAAACACATTTCACATTAACGTAGTACAGTTGAAAACGAGAGAAATGCACACGACTGTATGAAGATTGGTTAAAATTTCATATATTTATTGTTGCTATCAAATATGTGTAATCGACTAAACAATTTTTAGTTCAATCTAAATTCCTGTCCCACTCAAATACGGCACTGGTAGCGCTGGTTCTCCTTAATCCGAAGTAGATGAACTTCTCATTTGATTTTATTATTATCGTTTAAACAATAACAAATTACGCAAAACAAAATAACTACATTAATGAGTACTCCAACTATACACTACACTATTCTTTTCAAATAATAAAATCATAACAAAAAGTAACACTACAAAGTGTGGTAAGCCAACGCTTTATGATATGTAAGGCAGGAGATTTGTAATGAGCTTAATTCTCGAATCATTAAAAGTTTAAAATCGTAATACCGAGAAGCTACATAGTTCTGGTTTCTGGAGACAAAAAGTCATTTAACCGCAATCAAATGTATAATTGTATTCCATAAGTAAATTAACTATCACTGTTTTACTCTGTAAATGGGAAATGCTGATCACAAAAGAACTTGATTACAACAGCTGACCCAGGATTATTTCACACGAACAACAAGCTTAAAAGACTAGGTAAAAACTAATTTCTGTTTCAAGGATATACGTTGAAGAGTATAATTTAACCTCTTAACGCCTCCACCCTTCGGCCTATACCCGTGGTATTCGTTCTCCCAAACGACTCATAGTTGAAGTTGAAAGATAGAAGAAGTTGAAAAGAAATCAATGGTGGTACCGTAGTCTATTAGACGAGATTCAAGTTCGAGTCTCGTTACTGTTTTTTGTTCAACATTTCAGTTTGCATGAGGTTTTTTTTATATTTAGTAAAATGTTTTGAAAGTGTTTTCAAAGCCGATATGAATTTTTGATTTCATACTTCTATTTAATATTTTTTTTTAGAAAAACAAAACATAACGGAGTAACAAGCGATTTCATTAAAGGCCTTCGCGTGGAATTAGTATGTGAATGGATTAAAGTATCATATCTGACGAAAAACCGAAATACGTATCTAAATACTGAAGCGAAAGGAGACAGAACTAAAGCTTAATATTATTGTTAAATATTTATGCCTGGTGCGAGTTTGCTAAGGGGTACACCTGCCGTTCGAAACTGAAAAAAGGATGTTGATAAAAAAAGAAAATTGATTGCGATCAGACTCGAATCCGATTTCGCAAAACATTAGCAGCCGTCTTACCGATCGCTGATTTGAAAACGTCTTAAGTTTTTTTTTTTATGAATGGAGATTTCTGCATGCGAGTATCTCACAAACTAAACCCATATGTGGATACGACGCCATAACCGTCATTATATTTTCGAGTGATCAAATTCCGTCATTTACAAGTCTGATAGTCCTTTTGTACACGTTTGCCTGCTTCCACAGGCAAGCGACACATTCCTTTAAGGCGGGGAAGGTCACAGCAGTTTAAATAACCAGTCTGGCTCGCCCAATCAAGGTTAAAGCGCTGTTACGTATCAGTCACCAGTTTATTTTTTGACTGAAACTGTTTTTGCTAGTTAGATGGGACACTGTAGAGTTGATTCTGTTGCGTTTCAACGATATGCGACCTCATCATAACGGAAGTACGTGTATGAAAGTTTCGGGAATAATATATAACACTGTAATAGCAAGGCGGCTAGCGCAGATTCTGTGAATCGAGCTTAGAGAGCATAGTGATTGAGTCACAAGAACAGTGCCTAAAAAACATAAATATGAGACCAGTGAGAATATAATAATAGCCACTTGAAAACAGTGTCGTCAGCATTTAAGTCGAAAAATCTGTTATACGAGAAAGTTTCGTTGGTTTGTTATAACTTCGTCGTTGTATTCAAGATCCATTAATAATATAAAATTTGTTAATTTAACGAATTATTACGCTCTAACTTTCTAATAATAACTATCACAATGTTTCATTTCTCTTCAACAAATCTGTGGTAGTAGTGAGAAATTAAATTAAGATTTCAAACACCATATTATTTTCATGAGCAATACCAAACAAACGTTCTTACACAATTTAATCCTCAAATTGTAACTTATGCTGGTCCAAAATTGTTTGGCTCTCAAACTAAAACTGTTCACACTCAGTATAAGAATATCACGCAACCGGACACTAGACCTATTATTATTATTTTTATTTCTTTTAATTAGCGTTGTCTTACGCTGTTATAATTCTTTCAGAAAATCCGTTTCGGAATTTAACTGCTCCTAAGTTTAGTATACTAAATAACCGAATGGTGTGCTTCCTAGTGTTGCAAATTGAAAAAAAAAGTTTTTTTCAGCTTTGTGAAAAAAAAAATATGAAAAAAAGACTTAGCACCCTTGTTTTTTTTAACTTTATTTTTTCAGAAAACAATAAATTTGATAAATTAATAGATTTATTTACGGAACTTACAATTTACATGTGTGTTTTAAATCTTACTGAATTATGATGTCTTACATAATGGTTCATAGATGTATCTATATAGGTAACATAATTTTATTCATCCTCTATGTCAGTACCACATTCACTAGTATCAGCACTACCAATACTAGTCGGTGGAATTTTCTGTTCTTTCTTATGTCTCCTCTAGATCCAGAAATACTTACATTTTCTTTTATTGGTTGTTCTTGCATTGTATGCAAAAGATTTTTAGATTGCAATTTTAAATTATGAGCAAAGTACACACTGTGCATAAAAACTGCGCTGATAATTCTGTATTACGGTCTTTTAAGTTTGAATGTATATGTATTATCATACAAAAAGAGCTTTATTTCTTTTCAATCGTTGGTTTACGCCAACGGTTGCAAGGAAACGATTCATAATTACTGACAATTTAATGACTAAGTATCACTACACGCTGAGAGTTTAACAAGTTTACGAATAAAAGCAAAGCACCATAAGTAATAAAAAGAGGCAAAAAACCGAAGATAAATTTAAAATTCCTAATTGTTTGAAAAGATCCGTAGGTCTACAGATAAATTCGTAGGGTTGGCAGCACTAGTTCAAATAGCGAATTTCAAATCAAACAATGGGGAACGGGGATTCCCCCTCGCGCAACCTAGCCTCTTCGGGAAGTCCCCGTTCGTAAAAGAAAACTTCTGACAATGTTGCCAATATTTTTGTAATTTTCTTTTCAACTGAACCAGAAAGGTATAGTTGATTTAAAAATTAAGATAAGTACTTAGTATAAACTCTACAACAGTCATATTCAACGATAGATGCCTTACAAATTTGAATTTAGTGGTTATGAAAAAAAACCGTGTCCCAGAAAAAAACGTGTTTTTTTCGAAGTTTTTTTCCATGTTTGTTTTTCCAAGTCAGAAAAAAACGTGTTTTTTAACAACACTAGTGCTTTCACTTATTTATTAAAAAAAAATTATAAAGTTAATTACGGTGGTTCTGTAATTGTATATGTTACCTTACATGGAAGGCAACAGCTGCAGTGTGATGTAGACAGGATATCTAGCTGGCCTGGTAAATATGGGATGAAGGTAAATGCAAATAAGAGTCACCTTATTAGCTACACAGATAAAAAGCTGAAACTTGCCTATGATTATAAGGTAAGGAAAGAATTGTTTTTTGAAGACTTGAAATGTAATATTTTGGCCCAACATTTGATAACAAGCTCCACTGGGCAGGACACATTGGATAGGTAATAGGAAAAGGTTTCAAAATTCTTGACTTGTTCGAGCGAGTGATGAGAGAAGTAAAGGATTTGGGTTACAAAATTTTGGTCAGACCATTGCTTGAATATGGTGGTATAATAGGGAACCCACGTTTTGGGGGAGTGCAAAGAACGGATGCTAGATATGTCTCTGGAAATTACCGTAGAACACAATCAGTAACCGATATAATAAAAGAGCTGGAATGGGATTCGCTGGAAAACAGGAGAAAGTTGAAGAGAGTCTTGGGAGTGTACAAGACGCAAATTGGTGAAAAGGAGTGGTGGTGTCAGAATTAAAAGTAATGCTTGGAAGGGAAGAGATGACCATTACCACAAGTTGGCACTCGATTTCAGGCACAAGAGTGTCGGAAGATTTTCTTTCGTAGATAAGGTGGTCAGAGATTGTAATAAGTTACAAAGAGAATTGTTGAATTATTTACCAAAAACGGCGAAACAATTTAAATTATCTTGGTTCTCCGGATGGAGCCTCGTCGATATATTTAATCTTAACGTTTCCGCCATCGTGCTGTGGCCTTCTTCAGAGGACTGAAGGCCACACACAGCACGATGGCAGTGACGTTAGGTTTAAATATATCGACGCCGCTCCACCCGGAGAACCAAGATAATACATAGAGTGGCCGCGGAAGCTTTCGCAACCAAACAATTTAAAGTTGAAATTTGTGGAAGGCAAAAGTAGATGGGTACAGGAAAGGGGGAGGGGAATGAGTGTGAGTGTGAAGGGAAATTGCCAACGGAGCGTGCGCTCCATCACAATTAATTTAAATTAAATTAAATTAAACAATAGAATTTTGTCATGTTACAACAATGCTCAGCTTATAATATGTGCCGAAATATTGTTTGAAACAACTTCCTTAGACTATACCTTTCTGGTTAGTTCTTTATATCCGCGTATTAAGTAACAGTAAGATTGCTACGTAATAACCAGCTTGTTGCGCCTACTATGTAGATATATCTGAATTAACAACAATTATATATATATATTAATTATATATATTCTTTGACTTTTATAATTAATTTAACATGTATCTGCGCAAAAACACAACTTTAAGTAA
This sequence comes from Vandiemenella viatica, assembly GCA_031002005.1. Classification (NCBI taxonomy): domain Eukaryota; kingdom Metazoa; phylum Arthropoda; class Insecta; order Orthoptera; family Morabidae; genus Vandiemenella; species Vandiemenella viatica. The sequence continues at coordinate 156,065,997 of JARYHS010011408.1, read as the reverse complement.
AGCATTTTAACACATGGCCAACCTTTTGCAACGATGCATTTAGTATGTGTTAGTAAAACTGGAGGTTTATAATTACTTTATATCATATAGAATGGTAAGTAAGAGCTTTTTTTCTTGAAAAAATCAAAGTTACCGTTCTATTTTTTTTTAAAACGCTTAGAAAGTGAAAGAAAATTTCGCTGTGACTATTAAACATAAGAATTTAATAAACTTTGTTGCTAAGACTTGAAATTTAAATATCTTGTCATTTCATTTGATCACAAGCTTAACTGGGCAGGACACATTGGACAGGTGGTAGGAAAAGGTTTCAAAATTCTGCACTTGTTGGAGAGAGTGATGAGAGGATGCACGAGAGAAGTAAAGGAATTGGGTTACAAAACTTTGGTCAGACCATTGTTCGAATATGGTAGTGTAGTATGGGACCCACATTTTGCGTATCAAATACAGGAATTAGAGAGGGTGTAAAAAAGGGCTGCTAGATTTGTTTATGGAAATTATCGGATAATGCAATCAGTGACAGATATGATAAAGGAGCTTGAATGGGATTCATTGCAAGATAGGAGGAGAATGAGGAGGGTCATGGGAGTGTACAGGGCGTATACTGGCGATGAGGCATGGAAAGATATTGCAGTAGGTATGAAAAGTAGTGCATGGAAGGGAAAAGATGACACCGAGCGGGGCGGTGTAACGGTTAGCGCTCTCGCCTCGCATTCGGGGAGGACGGCGGTTCGAATCCCCGTCCGGGCATCCAGATTTGGGTTTTCCATGGTTTCCCAAATCACTCCGGGATGCTTCCTTCAAAAGGCCATGGCCGATTTCCTTCCCATTCCTTACCCCATCCTTGCCCCCCCCCATCCTTTCCCGTCTCTAAAGACCTCGATGTTAAAAAGAGACGTTAAGCAGTTAAAAAAAAAAAAAAAGATGACAATGACCACACGCTGGCAATCGATTTCAAGTACAAGAGTGTAGGAAGATTTTGTTTTTTTAGGTAAGGGTGTCAGGGATTGGAATGAGTTACCAAGGAAAATGATGAATAACTTACCGAAAAAGTTAAAAGAATTTAAAGTTAAAATTTGTATAGGGCAAATATTGGTGGGTGCAGGATAGGGGGAAGTTGGGTGTGTAGGGAAATTGCCAGCGGAGCGTGTGCTCCATTGCAATTAAATTAAATTAAATATATACAATATTTGTCAACAGAAGCAAATAACTGATTTCTGTTCTGGTAGTGTCGCAGTAACACAATAAAAATCAGCTCTGATGAAGAAAACAAACAACTAGACTACTACTTCGAAACAGATATTATCCTTTTCTTTAATAGTATGTCTTGTTTCTCCTTACCGCCTGCCCAACTGTCGTCTCAAAAGAGGCTGAAGGAACGGTTGCCTTTGAATAAGAAATGACTAGTCTCATGTGTATGCAGAAGGCAAAGAGGAACAGTTGCATCAAACATCCAAAGATTAAACTGAGAGAATGTAATCCTATAAAACTACGTTATTCATGACTTCTTCCACGTTACCTGTAAAATATTCCACAACTTAAATTATCCTTTGACTGAAATTCCAGGCAGGCTTTTTCTTAAAATATTCCATTAAAGGAAATGTGTAATGAAAACTTTGATTAAAACAAGAGGTTAGGGAGTTTAGTGGAAGAAATGAATCGATTTCATCCAGACATTATTGTGGTCGGTGAACTCATGTGAAACAATGCTAGAGATTCTTGATCAGAGCAGCATAAATAAATCAAGAACAAGCTGCATACTATGGTGTTATAAAATGATATCATTTATTTTACTAAAAAAAATTATTTTATCAGGTGTCCAATACATTAGAAAAAACACGTTTAAATGTTAAAAAAAAAGTGCTGCAAGGAATTATTAGTTGAGCAATTGATGGAATACCGGTATAGGTTATTCAATATATTATATTAAATAATACACATACATTATGTGTGTACTAGATAAACCGTGCGAAAATTTCGCGAATACGATGAACAGCAACGTTGGTGGTTTCTAATAGGATGAAATAATAACCGCCTCATATGTTTCAATTGTTTATTTGTTTAGTGTAACAGGTTCGTAACAAAATTCTACGCCGGTGAAACAGTTTATTAACATCTCTGTGATACGTGCTACTGCTATCTATCGGATTGGCTCTGTACTGTCCCATACTCCCGACTTCCACAGTTACTACTTTTGCCCTTTAAGGTTCAAATTCCGAAAGAAATTCGTTCTTAATTTATAATGTTGCCTGAGTGGAGATCTTAATATCTTAAATGATACCTCATTTATCAATTTCGGTTAGGTGTCAAGGGAGATGAATGGCTCGTTTATATAAAAAAAACACGTTATGGAAATAATGATACTTTGGCCTTTAAGGGTAGAATTCCAAAATATTCCTTTATTAAAATATGATTTCACCAAAGTGGAGACTTTAATACCTAAGACAAGAACTCTTTTATCTATATCGTTTAGATATTAAGGGTCGTAAACAGCTCGTAACAAAAAAAAAAAAAAAAAAAAAAAAAAAAAAATAGGTTATGGAAATAATGGTACTTTTGCCCTTGAAGGATCTAATTCCGATAAGTTCCTGTCTTAAATTATGATGTGACTAAAGCGGTGACCTTAATCTTTAAATGATACCTCATTTTCCTATAACGGTTAGAAATCAAAGGAGATAAATGCCTCGTGACAGAAAAAACTGGTTGTAGAAATATTGTTACTTTTGCCCTAAAAGGGTCGAATTCCGAAATATTCCATTCTTAATATATAATTTCATCAAAGATGAGATTTTAATCTTTAAAATGATACCTCATTTATCGATTTCAGTTAGGTATCCACCAAGTTTGAAATTCTCTCTTACACTTATCTTCCACTTTTTTTTTCTTTTTTGTTGCCAAGGAAGCAGTGGTAAATAGATATAAGTATTACACAAACACAGCAATTTTGTTAATGAAATTAGTTTTAAAAAGCACAAGAACTATCCGTAATTTGTAAAAGCAGTCAACGACGTCAACAAATAAAACTTGTAAGTTAGCTTAGCGCCCCTCGCGCAGCCAGCGCTCCCTCACTCATTCCGATTGTTCAGAAATTCGCTCAAAATCTACGTCTTTATGCAATCTGCAGTCATTCCGACATCGGTAGTTTTCGTTCACGATGAATTTTGTTACTATGATCTAGTTTATATAAACGAAAAAAAATTAATGACTACATAATCTATAATATATCTACATAATTAAGGCCGCGCCAAAATTATTTTGTTACGTGTAATCATCGGCACGCGTGTCACTGCTGTGCTATCCGTGAACCAGACGTTCCAGCCACAACAGCGGCACAATTTCTTTGGTTGAGAGTGGAAGTAGCATGGAGTTTCTTGTCGTGCATAACGTTGACCAAATGCCGGTAGCTGTGTGGATGTGGGAGAAATGATGGTTAAAAGTGGTCGAAGCAGGGCATTTTCGTATTTCGACCAAAGACATGTGTCTCCGTATATGTCACTCTGCTGCCACAACTACATAACATAAACCAATGGTGTTGTGTGTGGTATCGGGTCTTCTATCGTGTACTATGGTGGTTAGATGTCAGTAGCTATGGGGGTGTGGGTGATATGGTGGTTGAAGGTGGTCGACCTGCGGCACTTTCATATATCTACCAAAAACGTATGTGTCATGGTGTATTACTTTTCAGCCAAAACTATCTAGCGCAGATCACTGGTGTTTGTGTGTGGCAGTAGCACATAGTCACCCGTCGATAACAACGTTGGCCGAATTTCGGTAGTATGGGAGATATGGTGATTGAAATTGGCCGCTCAAGGATATTTTCGTATTTCGACCAAAGACATGTGTGTCCGTACATTTTACTTTGCTGGCCGAAGTACATTGCGCAGATGACTGGCGTTTGTGTGTGGTAATAGCATCGAGTTTCCCATCGTGCACTATGGTGGTTAGATGTCGGTAGCTGTCAATTCAAATTCTTTACAAATACGAACGAAGTTGTGGGCACCAACTAGTATCTTGATAAAAACGAAAGTAAGCTTCTGCGGTAGTTTTAAGTAGCCTTTCAAGCGGCAAAACAAGGTTACCTTCATTTTTACGTAGGCTTGGCATTATATAACATGCACCAAGGCTCCTACTCTGCACAAACACCACATTTTTGGATTTATGGAAACTTTATTATTCACAGTTAACAGACTCTTTATTGTTTCTATATATGCAATAGCTATTTATCCACTTAAAATCTCCAAATTTGTACACCTAGTGAGATAAAAAAGCTATTTGGGTAGATCCCAACAGCACATCTTTCTCTAGATCAATTGATATGTATCCAGCTTGTATGATTTTTGTCACTGTATTAGGCATTATGTCTAGAAATTTATTTTCTTTTATATCACGTAATTTTTTCATCATTTATCTTTAAGACGGTATTGATGTTTGAGAATCACAGTAACGACTATACAAAATTTCTTTTTTCTTTTTATATACGGATATAATATTTTTCCTTCCGGTACGAATAACACTATAGTGTTAAATAATTTATTTTCCATTATTCTTTTTTAATACTGTCTGGTAGCTCAGTGGATAAGGAGCTAGCTTTCAAAACGTTCGCCTGATCGTATGAGCTACGCTACGACGTTCCACATTAAACTAAAGGTTCCTTGAAGGGCCAACAACCCTAGCTGTAACACAAAAAAGCTAAAAAAAAAGGCTTATTTTTGTCCTACTTGGCCCAAAACGAACTTACATCCATTAGCTATGATTGTTTTAGAGTAATAATACACATGATTCTTCTTCTAACACAAGTAAACGTTTAGCACATTACGCAACCGATATCTCTATTTTCTTTTATCTTTTTTTTAGAATTTTCGTTTATCTGCGCCTGATATTTCTGCAATGGAACTCAGATGTCATAGGATTTTTAGCTCAGTTGCACATATATTAACTCTAAGTCGCATGGGGCAAAGAAATTAGCCATTTAAATGGAGAAAGGTGTAAACTTTGATCAAGTTTATATGCACAAGAAGAATTAAAAACTTACTTTTTTTTATTAAAAAAATGTGTAAAAACAACTTGTCGCGAAACGCCAATCACAGCACATGACGTCACGTCCCAGCACGCAACAGTTTTTGCTCCGTGTGCTAACCATCTTTCGCCAATCGGTGCGTAGTATATTCAAGGCTTTAACTTAATCTATTACTTAGTTCTGGTTACCAATCCATATAACAAATAATATTTGCCATGAAAGCTGCATTTAACAAAGGAAACAGCTTAAATTTTCCCAAAACTGATGTCACGAAGCTGGGGAAATTTTTCAAATGAAACAGTGATTTCTTATCAGCAGAATTTCTGAAAGTCAAAATTTACCTTAAAGTATACGTATTCAAAAATTGAAACCGTAATTTTGTCCCGAAACGTGGACATTTTGTAGTACAATTAAGAAAAGTTATATAAGAATGAAGTCTTTCTCGGAGTTGTGTTTGAATATTAGGCGTTAGACTCAGTTTAGAGGATAGATTTCAGAAGCTTATATAGCCAAGAAATAATTATTTCTATAAGGTAAATATTGTTTTATAGTGCCAATATTATCAGAGAAGACCTTAAGTTAAAAATATAGTTTCATTGCTGAGCAAATAAGAAGATAAAGAACTAACAGCAAGCATTCTTCGCGACAATATACCAACATACCGATGAGATAATATATTAATTGTGATCATATAGTATAGTTAAATCTATCATAATGGGACTATTTCTGTTAGCCATAGGATATTGGAAAATGATAAATAAGTCACAGACATTTTTAATGATGAACTGCGCCTTACGAAAATTACGAAGATATTTTGAATAAAATTACTAATTTACTAGATGCGTTATGTAATTTAAATCATGTATCAGATCATGGATGATGTTTGAATAATTACAACGGATTATAAAGGCGTTATGTTTATGGGAGCACACAATACTCAATTTCGAACGTGAGAATTCATTTATGGGTAAAAATTTAAGTACAAGATAGAACAAAATATTGAGGTACATAGCTCATTAAACATAATAATGTATTATGTAAAAACTTAAGTCAAAGTAGACTTCACAAAAGTATATTGAGGACTTTGTAGACAAATATGCTGGTCACGTCGTGCAAGTTGTATCCAATTTATCTGAAAATCGTCCTTGTGTGGAACGCAAATAAACAATTTGTTTGCTTTTTACATGATATTTTTACAAACTGAGGCACTATACACCACTTATAACTCATTTTATCAACAAAATAAGCAAATTGCCTCTTTGCCTGCAGCCGAACTACCATTGATGACCAATCGACAGCTGCAAGCTTTTTGCGCCAAATTCATATCAGCGTTTAAAAATGCAAAATTTTGCCTTTTTCCGTTTGTTTTTCAGATAATATTTTTTGGCTACAGTAGATGCAAAGTTCCAATACTGAATACTTTCCCAAAAATAGTCAGGGAATTATACAACAAACAATTCACCTACGACCGAGATCGCTTTTCTATCGAACAACCTCACAACTATGGAGTAATAGGCATACAAAGTTATTAAAATAGAACTGACTTGAAACACAAATTTTGTAGTTATAATGCAATTTTATTACTCCACACACGAGGCCAACGAGTTTCGGCAGAAACACTTGTTGTCCTTTCTATGCGGAAGCTGTAACACCAGTACCCGTTATAGGTCTATATACCTGTAAAATGCTCATGTGGGCATTTCAGTATAGGTTCAAGTTCCAATAACAACGGAGATAACTGTTACAAGAAGAGCTACTGCTGGTAAGCCTGGGACAACTAACAATTTAGTTTTTTATTTTCTGTACGAGAAGCTGCAATTAATGTGTAACAACAAATATGCATTGTTTTTAACATGGTTCTCTTTACATAATCAAGCTTGATAATCTAGGTGCGTGTTATCTTCTTTCCATCAAGACATATCAATGTGTTTGTGAAACATGAATTGCTACAATTACGTAATTCAACCATGTTATGGAAAACTTAATAATCAGGCACGGTGTTATTCGGTTTCGTGCCTCATTTTCTGTTTAAAAACTTCCAATGAGTGGTTTGGATGAATCTTCACTTCCAGTAGATCCCAGAATCTAATGTTAACAGAATCGCCATAAAACGTTTTAACTTTGGAACTATTTTGTATGTACCGTGATCCTAATTAGATGAGATACGTAGTTGTTTTGGAAGTTGTATGACGATTTGTAGGATGATGTGAATGTTAATACACATTAAGATTCCTTTTCACGACGACATTCTACATCTAGCAATTGCGATAACTATGATTTTCAGGTTTATATAGTTTCGAAGTTATATCTGTTATTCTAAGTATGAGAATAACTGACTTTGAAACATCTACTAAATGAAATATTTACAAAAAGTGAGAAATCTACAGAATGATATTAGTATGCATAGTGTTTCGCCTCTCTGTAGATCCGAGGCTCCTAAAGCGTATTTGCCCGGTATTTATGTAGGGTGGTCAGCTGCTATCCTACTTGATCGTGTGTGTTATTGAGTACATATAGATGTCTATAATAAGTGCCCATTAAAAAATTAACGTGTTTCTCACCCTAAACAAGAGAACAAAGTAAAAGAGAGGAAGCAACCTGGTGTCTGCAGTCCATTCAGATTTTCTCCTTCGAAAGACATAAAGTGGACCGCCAAGTTGTAGGTTCTACACGAAACAAAATTAATCTTTCTCAATAGTGCGTCCTCACTCTATACACACTGTAGAGAGGTTTAGTATTTATCCGTGAGGATGATTAGTAATATGGCACCACGTATTACGGCTAAGTAGAGATGGTGAGAATTTTAATCCATTACCTTCGCTCTACCTAAACAAACTTGTTTCACGTGACAGGTATAATAACTGCACCTTAGTGGTACTCAAATTCTGCCCCTTAAGGGTATTAAAAACTTTTCAGTACTAAACAATCACATTAACTGAAATGTAATTGGTACTATGTAATATAACTGTAGAAAAGGTGTTTCTGTAGATGAAATTGGTTTCAAGAAGAGTGATTGCAATGTACAATTCTGATGACAGATATAGTAAGACTAGCATCTAGCCCGTCAAAATGACGGTTTAAACGCGATATTCTGGCAGTTCGTTTTTTTTTTTTTGTTTTTTTTTTCTTCCAGTACTGAATAAATGACGACGGAAGTATAGAACTAATAAAATTAAAAAACAAATTAGGAATCCCAAAAACCTTTGCTATCCATGTAATATCAGTTTTATTCCTGGTCCAGGCTCGATTCAGCACGATGCGTATGGAACTACTTTCACCTGCATTAATTAATTCCTTTAGTAACATGGCGCTTATGAAAGCAGTTTAACTGATTTGTAAAACTCATTTCAGAGTGAATTATGCTATAACAAAATGTGTCAGTGGGGATTCTGGTCAACTTAACCACAACCTCCAATAATATTGCTTTCAAAAATCATAGATTCTATTACCCTCATATGACTAACGACGGGTATCACCTATGGTGGTAGTAGGAATTTATCCAAGAAAAGCTTGTGAGGAAAAATGAATAACGATCGGGTCTACTGGAGATCGTAATTCTGCCAAAATAACATTCAGTAATGACGTCATTATACTGCTGTATTATTTTCAGACAGTAATTCCGTTGTAATACAGCCTGTAGACTACCATTATTTTCAAGCAGAAATTAGGTTGTAATACATCGTGGACCGACATAATACAGTTAAATGTACTTCGGAAAATATTTCTAGAGGATTTTTGCGTTTTACAAAGGCAATTCCTGGCGGAATCACGATCTCCAGTTATCCCGATTTATTTACTTTATTTTACTTTAAATGATGGAAAGTATAATATCAAAAACAGATAACTGTCATTGATTTGAATGATATATTTCGCGATTCGAACAATTCGTGTAAACTTTCTATGAGTTTTTAATAAACTTCATTGTTTCTTATCTTCTGCCAAAAAATTCTTAGGTTATTTTTTTAACCTAGTACTTATATCTGATACAGGTTATATAACGTAAACATAGAATACCCTTCTCCTTACATGAATTTCTGCATCCAGTTGTAGATAAATAAAAAGCAATATGTAAATTTAATCGAACGTACTAATCGTAACTTTGTGACATATAATTGAGTCGCATTAATTTTTTTTTCTGCTCTCCTTATTTCTAATATCTCTGCTCACTGCTATTTTTCGGAAATAACATTGTTGTTGAATTGCGAGTGTCACATACAGTAAATAGTCATATCCTTGATGATTTAAATGTAGTAAAAAAGTTTTCTTAAATCTCATTTAATAGCTAACACATGTATGAAAAACTAAGGGTATCATATATAACGGTAGTAGGAATTTATTATGGAAAGGATTATAAGGAGAAGCGAATAAGTCATTTTTAATGATATCTTTCGTTATATGAATACGTTACTCTGGTTAGATTATCATAGTATTTGGTTAGGATTTTACATAAATAAATGCATTTTACTTTAGATGACGGAGACTATAATTTCGAAAACGTATAACTGTTATTTATTTGATTAATACATTTCACATTACGATTCTCCGAGTTTTTAATAAACTTCATTGTTTCTGACCGTCTGCCAAAAAAATTCTTAGATGCAGATAAAATAGCGTAAATATTGAATCTCCTTCTCCTTACTTGAATTTCTGCGTCTAACTGATACAGATAAAATAGTGTAAATATTGAATCCCTTTCTCCTTACATGAATTTCTGCGTCTAGTTGTAAATAAACGAAAAGCAAGATGATGGAACGAATGTAATATGGTGGCTGTCGATTCGCGAGTGAAGGCTGGTACGTAAACGTTCTCTAGCCAGTAGCTATAGTAGCTATAGACAACGTACGCAGACTCCAGATTAGCGTTTTATCTAAGGGGATCGTAAAATTTGAAATATTTTACTGTGTGTTGGCGCTTCATAGAAATACTAATACATAGACTTTAACGATACTGCACGTAGTGATAGCTTATGTTACCGGTTTTATTAAGGAGAAACTTCTTCAGGCATGCTAAGGAAAAATTTGTTAGCGTCAAATTTATTCATCCTCTGTCAGTACCACATTCACTAGTATCAGCACTACCAACACTAGTTCTGTCGGTGTCGGAATTTTCTGTTTCTTCTTCTGTCTCCTTTATATCCATAACTTCAGAAGTAGTTACATTTTCTTTTACTTGTTGTCCTTGTATTGTACGCAAAAGATTTTGAGATTGCAATTTTAAATTGTGAGCAAAGTACACACTATGCATAAAGACTGCACCGTATAGTTCTGTATTACGGTCTTTTAAGTTTGAATTTAGATCTATTATCATACAAAATAGGAGCTTTATTTCTTTTCAATCGTTGGTTTACGCCAACAGTAACAAGGAAACGATTCATAATTAATTACTGACAATTTAATGAGTCAGTATCACTATACGCTGAGAATTTAACAAGTATGCGAATAAAAGGAAAGCACAATGAGTAATAAAAAGAGGCAAAAAACCGTAGATAAATTTTAAATTCCTAATTTTTTGAAAAGATCCGTAGGGCTATAGCTAATTTCTTAGGACTGGCAGCACTAGTTCAAATAGCGAGTATCAATCCAAACACGGGGATTCCTTCTAGCGTAACCTAGCCTCTTCGGGAAGTCCCCGTTCATAAAAGAAAATTTCAGTCAATGTTGCCAATATTTTCGTAATTTTTTTTTTTTTTTTTTTTTTTTTTTTTTTTTTTTTTTTTTACTGAGCCTGAAAAATATATTAGATTTAAAAATTAAGATAAGTACGTAGAATAAACTCTAAAACAGTCATATTAAACAATAAATGCCTTAAAAATTTGAGATTAAGTAGTTATGTGGACGGGTATTGCCAGTTATGCGTCTGCCCTCTTTGTTGACACTGGCACTCAGTCGTCGTTTAGACACATTGTGCATTGAAAATAAAACTACTATTTTTTAGTTAAGGAGTTTTCGATATTGTTTTTCATTTTGTTCTGACCATTTTTAATCATGAGTTGAGACAACGAAAAGGTACTTTCTTTTATTAAAGAGTATGAAAGGCGTGCTATATTGTGGATGGGTAATACATTAGAAAAATAGGAAGCTTTGTGCGAAATAAGAGCACTTATTGGAGAAGAAACTGACGTTTTGGGGGGAAAAGTCTTTCAGGCTCGGGCAGTAGAGGGAAAAAAAAAAATAATAAATAAATCCAGTGCTTAGTAGCGTGTGAATAGGCAAAGGCAAATTAGTCCATAATATTCAGTATCTGAAACAATTTAGTTTTATATACATGAAAAGAAAGACGACATATTAAAGTTTCCAAAGTAATTTTAAATATTTAAAGGAATTTATTTTCAGGTCAGAATTACGTTTATGTTTCTAAGTGATTCGGTTTGGAAAGTCTGAAATTCTTAGATGATGCAGCTGATTTTCTAGAAACATCAACTGCAAGGCCTAAAACAGACGAAGCGACTTCCCGCCGCGCGGCGGTCGCCCCAACAGTCCACACAAGGCAACTTCTGGAGCAGCGGCAGCCGCCTCGACCAACACATGGACCAGCGATTTGGCTAGTATAGCTCAATTCTTTGTAAAACAATGGATACTGAAGAGGAGAGTGAAATGCTTCTGTAGAAACTGTACTGGAGGGGACACAGGAGAATAAAAAAATGACGATATCGGTGCTTCTGATTTAATTTCATTCATTTATTCCTATTAAAAGCGATAGTCATAAAAAATATGATAGCCACATTTCTTGGAACCAATCAGACACTCAAAATGGATTTTATCGTTCGTAACTACAGATTAAAATAAAAATTAAGATAAAGTTTCGATGCTGGATCAAGAAAAAAAATACTAAATTTCTAAGACTAAAAAAAAATATAAAATCAGGAAATAATTAAAAGAAGACTAAAAAATAAAAAAAAATCATTATATATTTAATGAAATTGTATATTTCGTGTTTTAGATTTGATCACTAAAATGTAATTATAAAAAAGGAAGGAATCTCCATATTTTATTCAATTTTCTTCAGGAGGCCGCGCCGAGAGTGCAAAATAGACGAAGTGGCGCCACGTTAAAAGGGGCCCACAGACGATCAACTTAGTTGTCAACCTTGTCGTCAACTTGCCGTGTTGAAGACTAAGTTGAACGTCTGTGGGTAGGTTGGTGGTTGAGATTCAGGTTTAGGTTTTGGTTGGAGTAAAGGGGCCCACAGGCGATCAACTTGGTTTACAACCTCGTCGTCAACTAGCCGTGTTGAAGACTAAGTTGAACGTATGTGGGCAGGTTGATGTTTGAGATTCAGGTTGAGGTTTTGGTTGAAGTAAGATCAAAAACTTTTGATATTTGTTGGGCGGAGTCTAATGTTGACGAGCTTGTTAAGGTGCCCACAGACGATCAACTTGCTTGTCAACCTAGTTGTCAACTTTGTTTATTGTATTTGCCACAGACGAAACTAAATGTTGTCAACCTAGTTATAAACAGAGGAAGTGTATCGGCTTTTATTTGTGAGTGATTTCCGTTGCTTCTAGATTACTGAAAAATGTGTGAGACACTTTTTATCTAGACCATTAATATAGGTTTTGACGATACCGAGGCAAAATCCGTAAACTTTTCAATCTTTGTCAGTGTGTGTGAGCTTCATATAAAAGCTAATGAATAAATTTCAGCGAAACTACATATTGCGTTAGCTTATGTCATTAGTTGACTTGTAAGATGGTTTTTATCCAGATTAGTTCCGTATTTTGTCCTTAATACATTGGTTAAAGCAGCATATATTTGAAGTCTCGTATCTGTGTGCACGGATCAAGCAGAACTCAACCAGTTCAATGAAACTGTAGATAATGATAACTTATGTTAAGTTTCGATGTGGCAATCACACGCGGAGAAATAGAAAAAATGCCGATTAATTAATTGTTCCGTAATTGAATCATTCCATTTGAAATTGCCTGCCGCAAATATTAATCAGTATTAGCCCTGCATACGCGATTCCGGAGTGTTTAAATCGTAAAAACTCTAACAGATCGACTTTGCGCTCCAACTAAGTGTTTCATATCATAGTTTACACACACACAAATAAATCAAACTGTTCGAAAACATCATACAGCACCATTTCAAGTATTGCTTATTGAGAAGCTTTGAGAACAATACCGCACTATTGTGTCATCTATGACCATTAAATTTTCCCAATTAGTGACAGTTTTAAAAAGAATCAAATGATGTCCACAAACGTTTTAAAATATTTGTATAAAACCTAAGTCTAAATAGACAGGAGGTGATGCAAGGAAACTGATAAAACAGGGCTGCTCCTCTGTTTTTTCTTTTTTTCTTTTCTATCTAGCCACCATTTCTCAGATAATTTATCTGTGAATTAATAGCACAAATCTCAAATCCCGCGTGCGAGAGGTGGAGGGTACAACATGCAGTGTATCAAATTAAATTCTAGGATCAGGTTTCGACTCCTTGTCTGTTTCTTCTCAACCTCCAGACCATTACACATTCCTAACAGGTCACCACCCAAGTATAATAATTTTCATACCTACAGTGTGGGAGCAACCGGGTTCGATCCCCTGTCCAGATTTTTTTTTCACTATTTAATCGAAATCAAGCAATATGAAAACATTCAAGAGTTCCCATAGATCCTTGACGGCCACAGAGACAAATCATATATAGACATAAATTACAGAATAACGGTAATTTTAACGAAACCAGAATTCACTCTTGTTCATCGTAAAATGCGCTGTAACTACTTCTGTGTATCAATGTTAAAAAAAAAAAATACAAAACAATATAGTGCTCTAAACATGGCCAGCATACGATCTCTGGTTCAAATTACACAATTCAACTTTAACTATTGTAATAAGTAAGGGGAACAAGATTCATCCACAAGTATCAGTAAACAGTATGGGAGGATTCCTATGATAAGTATCTGTTGCATAAAGAAAGGAGTAAAAGAAAATATTAACTAAAAAAAACCAACCTAATTCAATTTCAAATGACAGTTACAGTTAATCTCCGTTATAAAAATTAAACATAAAACCACAATCACATTCGAAATTAGGTGAATTAGTAGCAGTTAGACGATACAAATGTTGCTTAAATTTCATTACTGGAAATAGTGATCAATTCTTTCACAAGCTAAAATGTCCGTATACCATTACTGTTTATATTACAGAGATATACAAGTATATTACTTTTATTGATTAGATTCATTTGGTGACTAATTTGTTTACCATTTCCACCGCAGTCGTTTGCCTTGAAGGTCAGAACTAGTTACAACAGTATTTATTGTCAGCATCAAGTTAGACGCTATCAGCTAGTAAATACCAGCACTTTCAACACAATTATGTGTCGTTTCTAAACCATTCATACATACTTTATTGACATTAATGTGCATAAAGATATAGTATGCATAGTTAGCGGAAGTCTACTAGAATTTCACTTTACTCTTATTTACTATGGTAGTAAAGTGATAAGGATTTTATCCGGAGGAATAAGCTGAACATTGAAACACTAAAAGATTATTATTATTATTTTTAAGTGAAGGAAAATTGACGTTAAACTTCAGTTCAGTTAATTAAATTAAACTTTAATAATTCTGTTTCCAGTTAATTCTGAACTGCAGGTTTACTTCTATGTTTTGATTTCATTATTGGTGCTGAGCTATCCAGAATCAGCTACATTTCGGGCACCGGGAAGGGGGGGGGGGTGCAAGGGTGTGTACTTACACCCTCCTGCTTCGAAAGAAAATATACAGAAAAATAAACAAAATCTTTATTATTAAATTCAGTATTTTAATAATAATGTCCAAATTTGTTCAAAAACTTATCAATAAATTCAGTATCATTATTTAATAAATAATAAGTGTTATATATAATGTATAATAAAAGATAAAGATGCATCTCTCGTTAAGCAATCCTGCCGGCGCCCATGTTGAAATGTTTTAGAATAGAAAACAACTCAGCATTGATTCTCCATGTATGTTAAAGCTCTTATATAGAACTGCGTTTACCTTGAGTGCATCGTGTAAGTATTATATTAGTGAAACCAATCATGAGGACATATTCAAAACGTGGTTTCGAAAATATGCTTCTGAATGACAATACGACTTTTCCTCGTAGCTGTCTTTCTCGCCAAATTACTTTTCGCTAGTTCAGAGTGTCTACTGGCATTTAAGTTCTAAGATTGTGTTAAGAACTGAACCAACATATCCTACAGCATTACTATCTTCACCACAATTTCTGATTTTCGTCTCCCATCAAGCCATTTTAAGCTTCCGCCGAACAGCACGGATAACAAAACCAAGGAAATTGAACTGAGTGACACCTGAACATAAACAATAAAAAAAATATTCAGTGGTACAGAGTTTGGTGTCGTTGTCACGTCTAATTTTCAGTATGCAAATGGTACCAAAACGTTTTGAAGTAAATCTTCTGAAGGAATCAAACAACACCCAAATCTAAACAACAGTACAAAGCAAAAAAAAAAGTACCAATGTCATACAAAAACCACTGAAGAGGCTACGGCAATGGGGGTGAAACTCGTACGGTGGAAAATAAAAGAAATAAAAAATTATTATTTAATATTTACGGCAATGCAAATGTTTTTGGTTTTTATTTATTCTCGCACGCATTTCTCCTCTCGTCGAGGGATCTTCAGCATACACCGTTTTTCTGTATTTTCCGAGTCTGGGCAAAAACTGAAAGATTGCCAACCCTTCAAACATTTTTTGCCGCCCCCATTGCCCATGTGTGGCCGCCGCCCGTATTATTACTCATTGTAGCCAGTGGTGGAGCTAAAAGGTCGCCGCGACGTAAATTTACCACCCCCGGGAGTTGCCGACCGAGCGAACATCCCAGTTTGACCCCTCTAGGCTCAGCACTGTGTAATAAGTTATATTTTTTTAAAATAATTTGTACTGAAATGATTTGTTAACCTGAAATAAAACAAATCTTATATACACCAACCATAGTGTAACATTTACTTGTTATCGGTTTTTAAATTTCATACAGAAATTTTTGTTTAGATATAATAAAATTAGAATTCATAGTTTAATTTATACTTACATTTACCTTTAATGGTGTGTGCTGATTCTATGTAATTATAATACCTGGAGGCAGTTGACTCCTCTTTTGTTTCAACTTCCGCCATTGTTAAAATCAATAGCGCACTGCTCTTGAGCCGTTTCTTTATCGGCGGTTTGATTTTCGTCCATAAGGTCAAAGTGCGCCAGGAATAGGTGCTAAAAAGCGTTAATGGTTAGTTACATATCAGTAAATTTAATAGGTAGTTCACTAACTAATGAATGATAGCCATCTTGATTTCTAGATATAGGATGTTTCATTTATGACGCGATCGCGCGCTCGGCAAAAATCGCCCGGGGCAGCGCCGCCTCGCTTGCCGGTAAGTCAGATGGCGCATCGCCCGTGCTCAGGAACGCCTCATGCCTGCGCTGATTTCTTACCTTATAGCAGGTACTGGAAATGTTGGCCATCGTCTTCAATACACGCTTGACATCTTCTAACGATGTTTTTGATAACTCTCTGCAGTGTTTGTGATGATATATTATTAATCAGTGGACAGTGAATGAATTAACTGAGCTAAATTTAAACCTAAAGTTATAGCATTCGACGATGAACAGCATTACTTCCAGTATACAGCGGTTTATGGAATTTGGTTCACTTGCACGGCGAAATATTGCGTCATGTAACTGCACACTGTTTATTACAGGAGCTTTCATGTTAATTCCTAATAACTCATAAAGCGATCTGCTGAAACTGCAAGGATACACCAGTAATTGATATGTTTCTATTAATATTTGCATGTTATTTTAGGAAAATGGTTTTGAAGGCGAAGATAGATCCACCGACTGCAGAGCAGATATCGTTCGTCAGAAAGCAGCTGGGTACCACAGAGCAAGACATCAAGAACGCAGTCAACTCGCTGCGATCCTGGCTGAAGATGCAACCACACCTGCCAGACGCCATAGGTCAGTGCTCGCATACTTTCCAGTAATGTTGAGTAAAATTGCTAGGAGAGTCTGACTACAACAGAATATTCCGTAAATACAACGATTCGAATAGGTTTTCGCAAGTCATATCTAAACTGTTTTGTTTTTTTCCTCAATGAACAAATACTACAAGAAAAACCTATTGGAAAATGTATCAGATCCATTCAGAACTATGACTCCCCAATCTATTCTAATAAAGAGTAAATTAATGTTGTATAAGTTCTCATTAACATTACAAAAAAAAAAGACCTTACCGAATACGAGCGAAGGTCTACGAAAGACCACAGCCACACGAATTTCCCATTTTCCGCCTCTTCAAACAGAATTTTGACGCATCCCCTGCAGTTGCTGACATGTTCAAGGATCGCAGTTTGCTTTCTCCCCTCACGGCATCTGCTTGGTATCTATACATTTATATAATTACATAAAATATTTTGGTGACTTTTTTGCACATATTTTTTTAACAATTAGAGATTAATTTTGGCTCCTTGGATGCTGCTCATGCGTAGGCAAAAAACACATTTAGTTAACAATAATAATGTTCAAACCCGATTTCCATATGGACTTTTCAGTATTTCTTAAAAATACATATATAATAGGAACAGAGTGTTGAATGTGTACAACATTCGCAGGCCATAGTTAATATTCATCTTCTCACGACAACTACTTTGCTGGAGGTCTGAAACTTAAGATAAAATCTTCTACCGAACAGTCTACCGTAACCACTAATCCCCACAGAAAAAAAAACTTATCTACGGAACAGAGCAAAAAGCGCTCTCAGTTGTCTGAATATCACTCAGGTAGAAGTAACCACAGTGCTATGGCGATAGAAACTAACTGCGGAAGCTCAGTCATCAGTATCTTCATAATTAGCTAAGGAATTTCTGACACATTACTAGATCCATAACGATATACACTGAGGTGACAATAGGCGCCGCTGTTGGCGATGTCGTGCTGTTAGTAATGGCACCCGAATCGGTCTTCTGCTGCCATAGCCCATTAAAGCCAAATTTCGCCGGACTGTCCTAATGACACGCCCGTCGGACGTCCCACATTCATTCCTGCGATTAGTTCATGCATTGTTGCTTGTCTGTTCACACTGACAAGTCTACCCAGACATCGTTGGTCGCGCTCATTAAGTGCCGGCGGTCGACCACTGCGTTGTCCATGATGGGAGGTTATGCCTGGATTTAGGTATTCTCGGCACACTCTTGACACTGTGGAATACTGAATTCCATAATGATTTCCGAAATGGAATGTCCCATGCGTCTAGCTCTTTTAACATACCGCGTTCGAATTGCGTTAATTTTCGTCGTTTTGCCATAAGGGAGCGTGCATAAACCACATAGCTCCATTTTGCCCTCTTGTGAACCCCCGTCCACCCCACGTAGCCGAACGTGACTTTTGCCTCTACCCCCTCCCCCCACTCCCCTTACGTAGCATGTAGCTTTTTTCCATTTTGATTCCAGAAGACATTTTGTACTGTTTTCTCTTGTCAGACGATTGTAAATTAGATAAGGAGATAATTAACTGAGGGAAATAAATATTCACATGCTGTTGTGTGTTCTGTTCCTCATTTTAACTGTGAAAAATGTTATGAAAGCAAGGCTACGTGGCCTAGCTCGGAACCCCCCCCCCTCCTCCTACGTAACCCAGCATAGTCTTCCAGCCAACCCCTCCCCCCCGCCCTCCTGGACCGAGCCACGAAGTTTGTGCACGCTCCCTAATCAACCTTCTCACACGAATCATTTGACCACAAATGAAAGTCCTGCCCAGGTACTGACCATTTATACAATTTGTAAGCGACGCTACTGTCATCTATATATTTGCATATTGCTATCCCATGACTTTTGTCACCACAGTGTATAGTGTGCATTGATGAGACTTAATAACTCATAAAAAAATCTTACAACAACTTGCAAGGGCTACCCTCAGATGACATAGTTTGAGGAGTTCTTTGTTCAGTGATGGAAGGAAGGTGTTAGCTATTGACAATATAAGTCCATTTATCTTACTCATCAACGGCGCTAGAGCAGGAATTATTTTCTGCAAATAATGGAAAACTGAAATCTGGATATCCGGAACAGGAATTCAACCCGCGTCCTGCCGAATGCCAGGCTCTATCGCACCTTTGAGCGAAAGTGTCCCATTAGACCGATGCCGGAAACCAATAACAAAAGAGTTTCCGCATTAAGGATGCTTAAAGTCTCTCAGTTTTTTTTTTTTTTTTGGTATGATTTCACGTCTTGGAATTGAGAATGTAATTAGATACGACTCATTGGTCGCGTAACACAATCGAGTACTGGCATCAAACATCCGGGAAGCAGGCTGTCAGTCTGAGTGACTTTCTTGATGGAACACAGTCGTTGATTGCTGTCAGGCTCTGGGATCCACGCATTCTTCGCTCATTGGAATATCGCCAGTGTCAAGTGGCACCGAACCTAACCAGTTGTGAGGATGATTCTCTTTAGTCAATGCCAAGGGGAAAAGCTGACTGATAGCACTGATTGCCTCATGTGCTATAGTACTAAGGTTATAACAAAAGCAATCACTTTCGTGATAAAATAATATTTTCAATTCTCATAGCTCAGTAATTCGGCGCTTGATTTCTAAAAATTCTCTGCTCTGGTCATGGGTTCAAATCCCGGTGGGGGCAGAAATTTTTAAGAGTTGTATTTGAGCATATCAGCTATGCCAGGTGGTTCCATGGTTCGGATTCCACGTTAAACTGTAGGTCCCAGAGGAAAGGAACTGGCCGCCCTACATGTGATACAATGACTTAGCATGCACCCTTCGGGAGAATCCAACCAATCTTCGGGTTGTGTACTAAATTACGTTGCACAAAATAATGGTTAGCATTAGCCTTCTCCCTCCAGATATTCACAACAATGATTTTTAAAACTTTCACAGTTAATTCTCACCAACACATGATTTGGGAAGGTAACTTTATGTAACTTGAGAAACTGTTTAAAATTACTCCAAGCCTTTTGAAACATAGACAAAAGTATTGCAAAATTAAATCGGCGACTGGTAAGACGATCACGAGTGTTGGAAATGCAAACAAATTTCTCGTCCAAAAAAATAAAATCGATTTTATTTGGAACTTGTTAATAGCTATCTACGATCGTAGAACATGCCAGAAACGTAAAACTTGAACTCCGTTTAATTTAGCCCCTGCTCCGGTTGCATTTTCCCTATTCAACCATTTTACTCCTTACCTATTCCCGCCTACTTTTCCCTATACCAATTTCAACTTTAAAATTGGTACATTATTTATAATTTCTCGCGGTAATTTATTCAAATCCCTGACCACCTTACCTAAGAAAGAAAATAGTACAACACCCTTATGCCTGAAATCGAGTGCAAATTTGCTCTCACGCTCATCTTTTCCCTTCCTCTCCTAAATCTTGCATTAATATCTTTCCACGCCTTATCACCACGCCTTGTACACTCCCATGAATCTTTTTAGCCTCTTCCCGTCTTCGAATAAACCACTTATAATATCGGTCCTTGACTCAAGGCAAAAACAATAAATAAGTTGAGTTATTGTGATGTACCCAAAATTACAAATTATTATTGAAATAAATCAAAACTCTAAAATAAATCTTCAGACATTCATTTCATTTCAAACAAGATTAACAAGCATTGATTAATTCAGTGCTTCCTTACATTATGAAACATTTTTCATACATTCTCTTATCTTACGGATTGTTTTGCTGTTGTCTGTCAATGGAAAGTAATGAATAAGAAGAAAGTTAGGTCCAATGATTTGGCATACGGTCTTCTAGTATAAAGCTCTATAGAGCTACGAGAAAGTCATGCAGATTTCTTGTCCTATAAGCTATAAGTAGAAATAAATGAATTTCATTCTTCTGATGAATCGTTCTTTATTTCTTGTATAAAATTTGTGTGTTAAATCACACAGAACTATAAAAACCATATCGTCATACCGATTAGCAAATCGCGTAACTACCTTTTTTAGTCACTTCATTTTAGCTTGACCTGTATGAATGTAACGAAATCATCGAATTAAATTTTCAACCACTTTAATAATTCCGAATTTCATGAAATTTTGCCCACGTATTAAGATTTTCCGACAATACAAAAATTTCATGCCTAAGTCCTACTATTCTTATTGTTTTGACAGTAACAAGCGATAAATTATTGAATTTAACGGAAACATGGAAATCAATTTACACTCACTACCAGAAGTCCGAATCGTTTGAAATTTTATTCTGCTGTAAACCCTCGTAATTCCATGAACAAATTCAATTTCTGTAAAAAGTGGAAAAATGCAATATATTTAACGTCAACGATTATTAAAACGTATGTGTAATTACAAAATATATGATCGAAACAAAAATTATTTTTTGTTCGCACGTGTACCGGTTGTCATTAAGGAGTTACGATGTTTGCTAATGATTCAAATTGCTTGTAAATTTATTTTTAGAATGTTAGATTTCTAAGTTATACATGTTGCTACAAAGAAGAAACATCTTCCACCAAATGCAACATATGATTAGGAATATATTTAAGTGTTATCTAGTTTTAGGTAATACAGTGAAGTGTCTATAAATAACGATATACCACATTCCCCCGATAAAATAACCGTCATGGGAGCTGTGGGACTACCTTGCTACTCTCGTCCCATATAAGTGGTTTTGATGTCAGTCTAATCATTCAAAACACTGTTATGGAAATCTTTTACTATCATCAATTTTTTCTCCAGATGATGCTCGCATTGAGAGCATGTACATTAACTGCAAGTGCAGCATGGAACGCACCAAAAAGGCTCTGGACACTTATTTCTCACTGAAGCACAAGATGCCAGAACTGCTGATGAAAAGGGACGTCAGCGAATCCTTCAGATCAGTCGTGCAGAACTGTATGTAAGTACTGACCTACTATATGTAAATCAACAAAATCAAACTGAAAACAATGTATTCCAGTAATCACTGTAGATCACTGTTTACATATTCTTGGAAGGACTTACCAACACAAATTTGTTTTCTCTCAATATTCTTATCGACTATTGAAGGTTAAGAATGAAGAAAGTTGCTTAAGCAAGTACTATACTTTAATTCCTATCGTCGGTACAAACGAGTACGAAGGGTGCAGCGGTCGTGCGTAGGATGTTTTGTTTTCTATTTTTGGTTCTTGCTTTACATCTCGCAGACGGCCAGGTAGTTAGAGGCTGGAAAGGAAAGAGGACATGAAACGAGAAGGAATTTGGCTAGGATATTTTTCGAGGAACCATCCTTTCACGCCTGGAGCGATTTGTTTAAACCGTGGAAAACCCAAATCTGAATTGCTGGAAAGCGATTCGAACCAGCGTCCTCCTGAATGCGAGGCTAGGATGTTTCTTTATTTATTTTTTTACTTATCGCGTTACTTCTCGCCGACGTCAAAGTCATTAGAGGCGGGATGGCACTGGGGCAAGGAACGGGAAGGAATTCTGCCATGGCCTTTTGAAGGAAGCAATCCCATCCTGACATTCAACTGGAGCGATTTGGGGAAACAAGAATACCCAAATCTGGATGCCAGGACGAGGATTCGAACCGGCGTCCTCCCGAATGCGAGGCCAGAGCATTGATCGCTCATCCATCACTCTCGGTTGTGCGTTAATTTATTCCCGACCGCATTCTCGTTATTCTGAAGTTAGCGTAGTTTTGTCAGAAATTATTTGGCAGATAAATCCCGGAATTTTTTCATTCTTCACATCGAATTCAGACTTTCCATTAGACGGAAATTTCCGATTTTTAAGCCTCTTGCGATTTATGGCTGTTACCAGCAAAATATTTCTAATACTCATCAAAAGTAATAACAATAATAATAATAATAAAAGGAATGTATTAGCGTTGGGGAAAGGCAAAGGTACTAGTGTTTCAGAACCCATAAGTTACTAATACCATTTCTAAATGTCAGTATGCTGGTACAGACCCGTATTTTCTCGGCCACTTTCAAATCACTTGAAGGATTCTCCGTTCTAATTTGGATAAATAATTCTGACAAAATAAATTCAAGATTTATTGCTACAGCGGTTCTGTGCTGATTACAATGACACAACCGCCATAGATTTTATCAATTTGAAGTAAAGTTCGCCTAGTGCTGTAGTAGCACATACATTGTTCATTTTTTATTATTTCATTGATATAACTAATATTAATTTCTTCGTCATCATTTTTCGTGGTTTATATGGATAAAAAGGGGGGGTAGGGGTATCATATAATGTTTCTTAGGGCGTAGAGAAGTATCACCACATAAGCCGTGAGTTTACATAGCAACAAAATAATTGCACAGAAATAAAATGCTAAATACTGGTTTATGCAGAAGCTCGCATCAAATATTCAGAAGATACAATTACCAGAAATGAAATATAAAATATCTTCTGATCGTATAAAATGGAAAGAAGAAGTTCTGGATCGTAAACAGTTAATTGCTTAAATTTATTTAAGACCAGAAATTGGATAGGGATTTCAGTGCTTCAGACACAAAACCAAATTACTCTTTTGCTAACCAGTGATACCTTTTCCTTCATTAATAACGGGAATAGACAGGGAAGATAAACAGCGGACCTAATGTTCGATGTAAGACAATTACAGCAGATGTCTTACAAATATGGTAATGATATCTGCAGAGAAAAAGTACATAAAACGTTGAAATTGAAAAGAGTTAGCAAGGGATTGATCGATAGACTTGAAGGATGTTAAGGAATGTGATAAATTGTGAAGCTGAGCTTGTAAAGGATATCACGATTCAAATTAAACAAAAATGCCGGCCCTGGTAGTGTAGTGGCTAGCGCGCTGGCTTCGCATTGCAAGGGCCGCCGGTTCGAGTCCGGCCTCGGGCATGGGTGGTTTTAATTAAGTGTTGTGTTCGTCTTGTGCTGTCTTCACTGTAGCGTCTACAATATCATGATTAGAGCCTGATACAATACTCTGTACAAAACAAATTGGAGCTGGTTAAATGGTCGCAATGACCGAAGGCCATTATTAAAAAAAAAAAAAAAAAAAGCTCTTATCCCAACTTCTATTCATTGTTGTTATGGATGAAGTAGGTCACCAGTAAGATTCGAGAGGGAAACCTGAATCATGGCGATAGCAGATGAGATGGTGGCATCGGAACAATGCGAGTCGAAATGCAATAATAGCTAGAAGCCTTGAAGCAAGTATTTAATCTTTTAGAATTCAACTTTCCCCAAAAAATAGACAGTAATTATAACTCGGAAAAAGGATACGGCTATTCCTGATATCATCTGGAGAAGTAGGAAATGGAAGGTTGTACAAGAGTTCAGGTATTTGGAGAGTGTGATAGAACATAATTGGAGAAAGAAGACGGAAAGAAATTATAGTTCAGAAGAGCAGAATAATTATATAAAAGTATCACGTGACTGATTTGGCACAGAGAAATACCATATAATATTTCAGTCAAATAGTGATTTTACCTGGAAAGTTGTGGGGTAGTTTTGATTTCTTCTATTCTATAAGTTTTTTGGGGTGCTGAATCCGAATATGAGGTTTGCTAACAAAATTTCGTGACGGAACATTGAAAAAAAATGAAAAAAGGGCCAAAACTCTCATTTTTTTGGCGGTTTTTCGCTTATATTTCTAAATCTGTAAATAACCTCCATATTCAAAGTGAAAGTACATAAAATTTCCTATAAATTTAACCATTAAAATTTTTTTCTCGGAAGAAGCGTTCGGGCCCAAACGCTATTTGAAAATTCGTGTATTTTGCTTATCTCCGCAAAAATTCGCCTATTCCACTCCAGAACTTAAATTTATTATTAAAAAATGCTGTCAATATTAGAGAATTTCCCAAAGTTCTAAGTAAATATCTTACTTGGATCATATATTACTTAAAGGTTCAGTCCATTTTTTTAAAATTACAAAATGTCTAAATTTTTTAAGGGAGTCCGAAATTGTTCAAATTCAAATAATAAGAATTTTTAAATTCCAACAAAATTCTTTAAAAATTGTCATGTTTTTATAATTAATTATATTACATCCTATGAGGAACATTATATAAAACTTTGCCGCTTAGAAGGTACTGGCTGAGGTTCTTTGAAGGCGGATAGTATTGGCACAGATTCCGGTATTTGTTTTGACAACGTAGTGGCTTGTTCGTCTAGAAAATGAAAGAGGTGGTGAGAAAACATTAACATGTTACCATATCTCATGGACACATGAACGATTGCTAATTAGACTGTGTGATTAGACGTATCTTCTGCATCGTGTAAGTGTCCTCCTTTAGTCTGTTCTTGGTTTATTTCTTTGGTCTCTTCTTTGTCGATGTCAATGCTGACATCCGGAGGCTCGACGTTTTCACAAAGACCTTCGCATGATGTGCAGATCGGGGAACAATGTAAGCCTGCCTTCCTGCATCCACAATTTCGTTGGCAACCTTTTTTTTCATTCGCAAGAAATGTAACGGAGAACTGAGTCTGATGCAGGATCTGAAGTGGTACGAGACAACTTTTTGTTTTTTTTCAACCCCATTCGTTCGGGTCTCTATGTCGCTCATCGAGTGTGGTTCGACCGGATAACTACTGCTACGCCTGAAAGAAAACTCTCAGTGAATGTTGTCGTGCAGCAGCATTAGTGGGGGGTAATGATACGTATTGCCTGTATCTTAAATTTTTCAGGCTAGCTTCTGATCCTTTCCCATACAGACCCACCAGAAACATGTTTTCTGCTTCGGCCATATAGTCCTGATGTGCATGAGTGTCTCTGAAAGCATCAATAACTAGTAGCAAGTCATAGTTCTTCTACATGACTTTTAGAAATTTCAGTTTACAATGATTGAACAAAGCAGAAGTGGTGTCGCAACCACTCATCGCTTGCAAGAACAATATATGGTCTGAAATGGTTTTGTCAGAAAGATGAAGATTGTAAATGGTATGAGATACCTTTCCTTTTCCTGGTTTCATAAATAACATATTCTTTATGTTATGGCTACATAGGCCAATCAAAATCACAGAAAGATAGATATCTTCCCCAAACACTGTCACAGATTCATTTGAAGAGGCAAACGTTAGAGCTATTGTGATAATCAGGATATCAGCATCCTTCACTGCTTATTGTGAAACAATTTTTAGCTCCTCAAATTTTTCCATTATCATATTTATCAACCAGCTCTTGTTTTTGGAGTTTGCAAGGAAACTGTGCTGTGAGGCAGTGTGTACCATTGATTCACTAAATGATATCGCAGCACTTTGTTTTATTTGCGCTCTTCTCAATCTTTCTATGCGCTTGGTACTTTCACGAGCTTCGTCAGCGTAGCTATCCAAAATCACAATGACATTTGGTTTCTATTGTGACTTAATATATGAGACATAACTGCTGCAAATTTCTGCGTATGTTTGGCCTTGTTGCCATTTGACCCGATGTAACAAAAACCCTCCGACAATAACATATTTTATATTACTTAACTCCGCTTGTTCAGTTGGCACAAAAGCCCTTTGTAAGCCCAATTTTGTTCCTTTCCTCAATCCATGCTCATCAGAAAGAGAGAGAGGGTAGCGGCCAAGTTCATAACGCAGAAACTCTCTCAGATCTTCATCTGAATGTTTCACGATGGTTATTCGTTGAAATACTGTTATTGGATTGATAACTACAGCCCTGTCTTCTATCTGAATAGAGCAATTCATGATCGCAAGATGCTTCACTTTTTCGATTTGTTTGAACTTTACAGCTTGAAAATCACCACCAACAATGCGATGTATTCCTTTCATGCCCATCTCCTTAGACAAACGGCAATTGATCCTCTCATCTGCGACAACAGCTGTACTTAGTGACATTGAGTCAATGCTCTTTGGGAAAGGAGGATGCTCGTGGAATTAATCCAGTAATTTATCTGCATCAGTAGTGTCTAGCGTTTGCCTAGCATCTCTGCTGTCAACATGTTGTTCTGATGTTTCTCGTTCCACTCCCGTAAAGTGCTCAATCTCTTGACATCCATTATGCAATGCTGTCATCCCTTTAGTCCACCTTTCCTGTTACTCCAAGGCCATGAGTGAGACGTCCACTCGTCTTCATTGACTTCATTAGTTTGTTCAATGGCCATATCACTCCAAGTGCAACACAAAAGTTTTTCACTCCTACGAATGGAGAAACCTACATCGGTGATGCCTGCGCACGTGCCTGCTCATCAGTGCTGCCTCATTTACAGGATTAAATAATAATGAATTAATTATTCTGTGATAACTTATATATTTTTTTAATCTGCTTAACGTCTCTCTAACAGCGAGGTCTGTAGAGACGGGAAAGGATGGGGGCAAGGCATGGGAAGGAATTCGCCCATGGCCTTTTTTGAAGGAAGCATCCCAGCATTTGCCTGGAGTGATTTGGGAAACCATGGAAAACCCAAATCTGGATGCTCGGACGGGGATTCGAACCGCCGTCCTAGACCAGAACGCTAACCGTTACACCACCATCCTAGGTGATAACTTACAGAAAGTATAAAGGTGTCGTACGTTATGTAAGAAGATCAAGATAATGAATAAACACGTTAGATGTAATATCAGAATACGTGGTTAAAGCCCCACAATTAGGTCTCGGAATTTAACCCGTAAACGTTGACATTAAAAAAAAAAAAAAAAAAAAAAAAAAAACACACATCATGTTTAGTAAAAAAAAAAAAAAAAACTAGGCTACATTGTATCCAACTTAAAACTAGGAGGAATTCACTAATATTGACAGCCTTGGATAATAAATTTGAGTTTTGGAATGGAATAAGTGGGTTTTTGCGGAGATAGACAAAATACGCTGATTTTCAACTAGCGCTTGAGCCCGAACGTTACTTCCGAGAAAAAAAATACTTTAATGGTAAAAGTTGTTGAAAATTTTACGTACTTTCATTTTGAATATGGAGGTTATCTACGAAAAGTTGATAGATTTAGAGTTATAAGCGAAAAACCAACAAAAAAATGAGATTTTTATCCCTTTTTTCATTTTTTTTAATGATCCGTCACGAAATTTTGTTAGGAAACCTCATATTCGGATTCAGCATCCCAAAAACATATAGAATAGAAGAAATCAAAACTATCCACAGTTTTCCAGCTAGGGGCCGTTTTGAGCGCCTATTGACTGGACTATAAGTGGAAAGGAGTTATTTGCATGAATCATACCTTGTGACAATACTGACCTAAGTTGAAAGAAAGGGTGTTAACTGAATTCAGACCACAGCTAAGTAGTCCCAGAGCAGCGCGATCAGTGCAACGATACTGAACAACACTTGAATGAAAATGTGAAGAAAACTGCTAAGGAATAACATGTACAGGATAGAATCGAAAGAATGAGATTTGAGTAGTGTGAACACATGATGAGAATGTGTAACGAAAGGGTGCCAAATAAATTATGTAAATTAAAATTGGTAGGAAAGAGGCCTCGAGGAAGAGTACGTGACAGAAGAAGTAAGAGAACGCAAAGAACTGTGCAAGCCAGAGGAGCAAACTGGAGAGTTGTAGAATAGTAGAAACAATGACGGAAAAATGGGAGACGCAAGACTTTGTTCCCGGCACACGCGGTCAGAGGCTAGCAACTGTACAGTAAGATGATAAAAATTAACAAGAATATTAAAATCATTCACTTCTTTGTATTCCATAACACGACACGGACGCCACAGTAAGAATGACCATTTTAGAGGGACAGTTGGTTGTTGAATAAAGGCTGTCTGAGTCAAAAAGTGTCATTCTGATGTTTTGTATTACTCGCATTTCTTAGATACCAGATTGAATATAAACAGTTCATCAAATTAAATAGGAAATTTCCTTCACGTTTTTAAATTTTTGCACCATTTTTAAATATTTTTTAAATTAAATTCTGATTTTTAGGACACTGGCTAGTTCTGGTGGTTATTGACAGTATGGTGCTCCACTCTCGTTTGCAGACGAATGTATATGATGCCTGGAATGACTGACAAGGGCTACCGTGTGATGTATGCCTCGCATGTCAACCCAGACCCAAAGTTCTACGACCCACTGGCGGTTTTCAAAACACAGCTCATGTGGGCTGAGCTGTTACTGGCCGTAGACTACTCTCTAGGGGACATCCTCATCCTTGACGCGGAAAATGTCACTGCGGAGCACATCCTTAAGACTGGAATCAATAACATGCGTTGCATGGAAATAGCCAGACGGGTAAGTATACTGAATTACGACTTGTTCGAAAATTGATGTGTGAGTGGAGACTTTCCCGGCGTATCGATGCAACATACTCCTCTCGGGTGTCCAGCCAGATGGCGGTATAAAAACACGACGTTTCGACAGCTGACTCTGCTGTCTTCATCAGGTAAGGAGCAAACGGAGCCAGTGGTGGACGCAGCGGGCCGCGTATAAAGCCAACGCTCTCGGCCAACCAGAGTGAGCGGGCCTTCCAGCTGAAGGTATAAAGGAGGTTCGGTGGGTGGCCAAGCCAGTCGAGGTAGAGACAGTCAGCTGAGAACAACTGCCAGATACCTGATGAAGACGGCAGAGTCAGCTGTCGAAACGTCGTGTTTTTACACCACCATCTAGCGGGACACACGAGAAGATTTTGTTGTTCGAAAACGTTTGTGACAGAGATTCACATAAAGAAACCATAGCGTTAAGTGTTTATCCGGCTATGATTTCAGAGATGAAGCGAGTTTTTTTTAAGTAAACTACAGATGAGGCTATTCAGGGCCGCATTTAAGAATAGGCTATCTAGGCTGTAGCCTAGGTGCCCGCACCACAAATGGGTTCGCACCACATGCAAAAAAATAAAATAAAAAAATCTAATCAAACATGTACGAAGAGTGAAACTTATTTCCGAAACGGTTTTAGCACCGAAATTCCTTGTAAATACTGAACACAATATTTACGTATGCGCACTTCAATCCTTTGAGGTACTGTAAAATAACATTTCAGTAACAACTTGGCGGCTCAACGATGAGGACCCTTGTAACATAAGGCTGCAGTATACCATGGTCGGGGCGTATGAACGTAGATTGAAGTCACTATCGTAAACCTGCAATACGAACTAAAATTCCGTAGCCTTCGTGTCCGGAAGGTTAGGTAAGATAAACGCATTTTGTATAAGATGTAAACAGCGAATAGTGGCTGGAAGTCCAAGTTTTAATGTTTATTTGGAAGTAAGTACTTATAAAAAAATTACATTCATTTATGATTGAAATAGGTGTATTTAGAATTCAATATTAATTCTATTTGTAATTCTTTTTTTAAATTTGTTGTTTTATTTCTATAAAATCTTTTTTTCAGTATTCGGGAATCTCGATCGCTTCGCGTGGCGTGGGAAGTCTGATTAGTGAAGCGCTGTCTAAAAACAGTTTAGTCGCTGCCTTCCTGTTGACAGCCGTTTGAGAATAACCAATATTGTGTTATTAAATCTTTTTCTGTTGCGTTCTTTGTGATCTTAATCATCTTTTACTGTTTGTTTATCTTAATATGTAGGTCTACTCTTTCATATTGTTATTAAAACTTTTGAGTTTGTAATTCCGCGGGCTTTTGCTGGGGGTGTTTGGTTGTAATGAACACAACTACAATGTGCATCACCTTATCTATCGATCATCAGTCGAAAAATTGACGTGCGAGTATCACTACCTATTCTCGTTCACGTCAGTCTCGGAAACGATACAGAAAACTCGTTTCGAACTTTCAATTCTTCATTAAGTTATACTCGTATATTTTTACTATCACTACACTATCCAATATTTTGCATTAAAAGGTTTATTAATTTAATAATAAGTAATCGATACATATATATATATATATATATATATATATAAAAGGGCCCGCACCACAATTATAGCCCTGGGGCGTACAGATCGTAATGGGCCCGTACCACAGGTGTAGCCTAGGGGCCTACAGGTCCTAAAAGCTTTTTTTTTTTTTTTTTTTTTTTTTTTTTTGTAACTGCTTTACGTCTCTTTTTAACATCGAGGTCTTTAGAGACGGGAAAGGATGGGTGGCGAGGATGGAGGCAAGGAATGGGAAGGAATTCGGCCATGGCCTTTTTGAAGGAAGCATCTCGGCATTTGCCTGGAGTGATTTGGGGAAACCATGGAAAACCTAAATCTGGATGCCCGGACGGGGATTCGAACCGCCGCCCTCCCAAATGCGAGGCGAGAACGCTAACCGTTACATCGCCCCACTCGGTGTCCTAAATGCGGCGCTGAGGCTATTGTCCCAGAAGAACGCGATATATTGCTGAGGAGAGACACAGTAATATAGTGTGTATTTTGTTATTTTGTTTCTTCTATTCTTCTGGGACACAATTGTAGATTTGACCTTCTCTTAAAATGAAACTATGACAGCATCAAATACAAGGTAGTTTACACGCCTGTGCGATGGCTATGTTACTAACTGATTGAAGGTCTGAGTGAGTGAGAGAAATTCATTTCTATTTGTGGACATCATAACAGATGCATCAGATGTACCATAGTTTCGATCTCGCATGTGATATCTGGTTATTCTCCCAGATATCTCAGACTGTCTTTGCAACGGCAAACTCCACTCGAAGACTGTTCAGTGACTTCCAAATGAGCCATGGATGTTCTGACCCTAGTGGTGTTCCCTCTTTCGGCTTGATCCAGATGATATTATGTTGCACTCTCTTCTCCCAGGCCGATATTCTTTCACTGCTTGGTGTTCCTTTCAGTGGCGTTGTAGTTCGTAAGAAGCTCGCTTGGCTCTTACAAGGGGAGGGCACAACCTTGGGATTTTATTTTGGAAAGAGACTTTGCGTAATAATTGTACCCCTTTAGGATGTTTACCTCCTGCAATCGTAAGACGCAACGCTCAATAGATTCGGAGAAAACGGCCTTTAAAAATTCAAGCCCAGCTTATATACTAGTGAAATTCAGGTCAGGCCAGCGGCACAAGAGCCCAGTCAGTAACGAGCCTGCGTTATGCCTGGGTGCTCTGGGTTCGAATCTCGATTTGGTCTATTATTTTTTTTTCAATTTTTATATCAACTACCATTTAACTTAAAATTCTATAAAACTATAATAGTTACAATATTTTATTGTTTAAAATACACTATTACGAATGATTATAATAATAATAATATTTATTCATAAGTAAAAAACTTTCATTGTGTTTTATTTATTATTGATTTTATTTAATTTTTTTATTAAAAATGTGAGCAGGGATGATAATCATCATGAAAACATTTAAAACAATCATTTTTTTAGCATCGAGCACAATTAATGAAAGCCGAATTTTTACTAGAACAACGGTAATATCCGAAATAAAACTTATAACACAGTTAATAAAATAACTTAAAATTTAATTATATTTAAAGAATATTGTAGCTATTATAGTTTTAAAATATTTTAAGTAAGTTATAGGGTAGTTAATATACTCATATCATGATTTAAAATTTGAAATTCAAATTAAATAATCAATAACACTGGATAAAAACTTATTTAATTGTAAAAATAGAAAAAAAATAGACGGAATCGTTATTCGAACCCAGAGTGCCCAGGCACGACGCAGGCTGAGCTGTTGCGCTGCTAGCCTGACCGGGATTTCACTAGTACCTATATAAGCTGGGCTTGAATTTTTAAAGGCCATATTTTCCGAATCTATAGAGCGTTGCGTCTTACGATTTCAGGAGGTAAACATCCTAAAGGGATACGATTATTACGCAAAGTCTCATCCCAAAATAAAATCCTAAGGTCGTGCCCTCCCCTTGTTAGTGGCGAGAGTGTCGGGTGTTTTCCTCCACTCTGCGCTTTGCCGTGTTGGTAATAACTTCACGACGTATGTCTTCAGGAGTGATGCCAGCCAATATTTCTACCTTATGATGAGCTAAGAGCCGCAATTTCATGTAGTCGGAAAATCCAGCTTCATCCAAGCTTCTATACTTCCATACTGATAAAGATTTCACTTCTTGCAGTGGTTTCACGTGCTGTTACTTAATTAGACCAACGACATGTAAGTTAAAGATTTTTAGTTTTACAAAACCTACAAAATATAATTTTACCATTCATGTTATCGTTATAACAAAGACTCCTTTGTTGACAAAGACGCCTTCGCTCAGTTTGGTATCTTTTGTTATACGTTTGATCATAAAAAGTGTTTCTGTTGGTGGATGGTGATTCGAACACGTGGTCTCTGGGACTAATATGTTTAACCAGCACTTTAGATGAGTGTCGTTAAGAATAATGAGTTCCCCCATAACGTAATCGGATCCAATTGAACTCTACGTATCACATTTTAACTAATGTTTAACTTCGCTGGCTTCTCTCAACAAGATGATTAGTGCAGTGGATGTAAATTTCTGTTACGATCTCAGCTAATCACTGTTAAGCTTTTGCTTTAAAAAGGCACCATATTATAAAAAATTAACAGCAGTGAAAGAAATTATTCAAAAAATAATTTTAATCATTAATTAAATAGCAATGTGCAGATATACTCATTTTAATTAGCAATTTTAACGTTACTTCCCTGCAGTTAAACATAAGTTTATACGAAGCACAGAATATGAGTTCATTAAATACCTTGTAATTAGAGATGTGACTTATTTGAGATACAAGTTTTTGAAATACAGATACAAGATACAAAATACGTATTTTTATCTTTTATCTGAAATACTTTTCTTTTAATCTTTATTTTGTATCTTGTACGTAGATACTTTTTTTCGTTATCCTTGTATTTTGGAAAAACTATTTACGCTCTTTTTTTTCTTACTTTACGATATAAAAAAGACATAGACAACAGTGAGAACGCATTCGTAAAAAATTATTAATCTATATCAAAGGACAGAATTGTATGGCCTACTTATCTTTGTCTGCCTTTAGTGTGAAGAACTATGAAAACCATAAACAAACACTGACCCGCCTACCTATTATCCCTTGTCTTTACCCCTCGCCAATTTTTATAATGTAAAATTATGTTCGGTGTTACGAAGTCGAATTATTATTGTTGAATCATAACTACGGTATTGAAATGTAAATAAATAAATAAATGAATAATTGTAATTTTTAATTTATTTAAATAAGTTAATATCCAAATTAGATTTCACTTGGCAGGGACTGCTTGGTAATTGGTAGCTTGTGTGAAGGATGCTCACGAAACACCTATTTACTATCAAACTAGCTAAATTTTTAGACTAAATTTCTTTAAAAAATTTAAATTGCCAATTAAATTTGTTAGGATTGTTGTTAGCGAGAAGAATTATTTATATTAAAATAAGTTTCAAATTTGCGTAATTGACTTACAGGTAGCTGAAAGCTTGGTAGTTAGTTTATTCAGAATATTACAGTATACATTTTGGTATAAGGTATCTTACAAATTTAATTTCTGATATACGGTATCCAATTAAATGTATAGTTTTAATTGTTGAGGTTACCTTACCTATATTAGGAACTGTTCCGTTTAGAATATAACAATTTGTTATTTAATTAGTTCTGATACCTTAAAATATCTACTTGCCAGTAATAATAATAATAATGATTCGTAAATAACTGTTGGTGTTACTCTCAGTAAAATTATACAATAAAAATTAGGGATCAGATGTTTGAAGAACTGGTTTTATCTTACTTAAGTATCATTTAAAATTTTAAGGAACATCTTGTACATTGTAGACAAAGAAACATGTTTCAAAATAAAAATGCGTTATGTAAAAAAGTATTTTAACTTGAAAAAGTATTTTGGAAATACGTATTTTGTATCTTGTATTTCAAATACCATTTCCAAAAGTATCTTACATCTGATATCTCAGATCCATTACTTAAGAGTATCTTGTATCTAGTATTCCAAATATCATTTTCTAACAAAAACACGCGCAAGCATTAAGCGTCCCAATTTTGAAATTCATTTGCTTATTTTTACAGACTGCATACACAAGAAGAGTGAAAGGCATTCACATTATAAATGCTCCAAAGGTTGTTGATATGCTCGTAACACTCATGAAAACATCTTTTCCAAAAAAAGCTGAGCAAAAGGGTAAGTCATATTTATTTAGATTTTCACAAAAGAAATTGATAACTTCTAAAGATATTGATGGTTTAACAATTAAGGGTTTTCTTTATAATCGCAATTATTTGACGTCATCTGAAAATGGAACGGAAGATTATTAAGAATATATAACAAACAATTACCTACAATGAATTTATTATTTGCTTACGATTAAGTAATACTAACTGAGACAGAAGATAAAATACAAAGACCAGTTCACGAATGACACTTGGTAGCGAAATATTACTACAAATATACCAGTGAACAAAACACAAACTTTACAAGAAAACGTTGACCAGAACAATGATTTTAATAGCAGACACACTTGTAGAACAATTTACAGAATCTGAAGTAGTTTGTATTAGTCTAAATAATATTTTGGATATAGATTTAAAAAAAAAAGTTTTGGTACTTTGGTCACATTAAAAACAACTTTTAGCAAATTCAAGAGTCTACCTCAAAACTCAAGAGTCTACCTCAAAACCTTATAAAACTGTGGCGATACTCATATTGCAGAATACTGCCTGCAGAATGCAGGAACATGACGAAACAATTAAAACGAAGGATTCTGGAGCCAGAAATGATGTTTCTTTAAAAGGACATACAGCATATACCATGATTACCTCAGACAAAGGGTAGGAGAAAGGGCCTAGTAAGAGGAATTACATGACTATCATAATAGTTAGGTTATGAGTTAAACATATCCAAAAAACGCACAATAACACAATACAAAATACCTAAAATGGAAACGGGGAAATAATTCGGTCACAAAAACGATAAAATAAACAGTGCTCTTTTTAAGCCTTGACGACGGAACAGTCCTACGAAGACCAATCCTTGATGGTATTGATGATGATGACATGCAAGATCTAGTTAGTCGGATTTAAGGCACTGGAAAAGGATGGCTCATTACGAACATACATCTTGTGTTGGAATGAGTACAAATCATCTAAAACAATTTCGTCATTTGATTCAGTATTTACGGTTTACGTAATATTCTGGATACAGAGAATATTAACTATCTTCTATCCAAGGACTATATAAATATAGGCTAGAAACACGTAGAAAAATCTAAGATTTGGTATAACTTCACCAGTATATATATTTCATGCATGTCCTTAAATTCACAGCAGGTTTGGCAAAAAATAGGCCATAACAGAGCGTCAAAAAATCAAGAAAAAAGAGAGAGACGAGAAGCGGCAGAAAAGAATAATTGAAATGTTAAGGAAACGCAGAAATATATAAAATGAACTATGAAATGTGGTAGTAGATCGTATATGTTAATGAACTGCAGCAATACTTTTTGAATGTGGATATCCATTTAGTTAAAGAACTGTGCTATTTTGTTCATTGTATCTCTACAGTTCATTTAGATACCTGGCTCTGGTTTGCTCTCATTATCACATCAGCGTCACTTTTTTAATACTATACACTTCTTCCTGCCTGCATCAGTAATCAGGATGGCATATGTTATGTATTACTGTCCTCTCACTAGTAGATCTCTAACATAAAAAAGTCCCTGTCGTAACTCCGTAAAAACTGCAGTGAGCTATTTTACAGATTTAGCTATCAGCTATACAAAAAAAACTTTCTCCTTTGACGTAGATCACTGGTGTCCATAGGCACAACCCATTTTGCAGATACCATTCCAGGCTATCACTGCCTCCGCCACCACCTCACGGCTGACTCTAAATGTGGCCGTTCATGAGAACAGTATCAGCACTATCCTGATGTATCACAACGCTTTCACCATTTTCTTCAATTTTTTCTCTGTATTATTATCCAAAGACGTGAATGTTTCATTTCCTCCAGTACGTCTCTTCTCCCTCTACTCCCTCACCGTTTCCCTCTTCCCATCTCCTATCCTTCCTCACAAAACACCAAGCTATCAATATATTACACTCCTTTGTGATTACGCGATCTAGCTTTTCAATAGGCTAAAAACAATTGTGTCTTAACTGATACTGTAGACGTTTCCCACCTTATAAGTTCACTCCTATACTCCAAGCTGTCTACAATATCTAACTGCACATCACCCAACGATTTTCGTAACACATTAAACCATGCCTGACAATTTCGCTCTGTTTCCATATTTTGCACCTTTTTCCACTTTCGTCCCGTCCTTTTGCCATAACCACTGAGCTAATCATCTTTAGCTACTTTCTGCCCCTTTCAGTAGAGCCCGAGGGATCGTAATAGTTTCCCTCAAATCTAAGTCTCTAAAATAAATCAAATAATACAGCGGAGAGCTTCATTCATCTTCCCTTTACCTTCTTCAACACATTTCCCTCAAGTAAAATCCCTCCCCCACACCCTTACAACTTTTATCGCTACTGTTCCACGACAAACGATATATTTTCCAGACAGGTTTTCTCAGTTACTTAAAGGAAAAAAAACTATTAAATACACATTCGTTTGCCTGAGACATCATACTAGTAGAAACGATTTCCAACAGAAATCTCTTGTCTAAATAGATAAAAAATAAAAATAAAAATAACCAATCGTTTAGTAATATAAAAAGAAAATCTTCCTACACCTTGTGCCTGAAATAGAGGTCATGGTCCTGTTTTCCCTTCCATGCATTACTTTTTATTCTTACACCAATGACTTTCATTGCCTCATCATCAATATGCGTCTTGTACATTCCCATGATGCTCTTCAAGCTCCTCCCGTCTTGCAATGAATCCCGTTTCAGATGTTTTATCATATGTGTTACTGATTGTGTTCTATATTCGTATATACACAGACGGAAAAAAAAATCCCAACACCAAGAAAAAATTATTGTAGAGTAATGAAATTTGGACAATGCATTTGTCAAGTTAACATGTTTAATTGATTAAATTTTCAAGATCACAGGTTAATTTAAGCTCAAGAAAATGCATTTCAAATGTGAAATACTGTTAAATTAATAGCCGGTGTAACCTCCAGAATTTTGAATGCAAGCCTGCAAACGTGAATGCATTGTGTCATACAGGTTTCGAATGTCACTTTGTGGTATGGAGTTCCATGCTTGTTGTACTTGTGCTGTCAATACTGGGACGGTCAGTGCTGGCTGTGGATGATGCTGGAGTTGTCGTCCAATGATATCCCATACGTGTTCAATTGGAGACAGATCTGGTGATCTCGCAGGCCAAGGTAACATGTCGACACTCTGTAGAGCACGTTGCGAGACAACAGCGGTATGAGGGCGAGCGTTATCCTGTTGAAAAACTCCCCCTTGAATGCTGTTCATGAATGGCAGCACTACAGGTTGAATTACCAGACTGACGTACAAATTTGCAGTCAGTGTGTTTGGTATAACCACAAGTGTGCTCCTGCTGTCATAGGAAATTGCTCCCCAGACCATGACTCCAGCCCTGTAGCGTGCATTCCACTGACTACAAGCCATCGCCGTTTGCGACTCCAGTGGTGTCAAGCCAGAGCTCATTGGAGGACGGAGTGGAGATCTGTTGTGTTTTCTGATGAAAGCAGGTTCTGCCTTGGTGCCAGTGATGGCCGAGTGTTGGTCAGAAGGAGGCCAGGGGAACGCCTGCAACCAAACTGTCTGCGGCCTAGACACACTGGACCTACACCTGGAGTCATGGTCTGGGGAGCAATTTCCTATGACAGCAGGAGCACTCTTGTGGTTATACCAAACACACTGACTGCAAATTTGTACGTCAGTCTGGTAATTCAACCTGTAGTGCTGCCATTCATGAACAGCATTCAAGGGGGAGTTTTTCAACAGGATAACGCTCGCCCTCATACCGCTGTTGTCTCGCAACGTGCTCTACAGAGTGTCGACATGTTACCTTGGCCTGCGAGATCACCAGATCTGTCTCCAATTGAACACGTATGGGATATCATTGGACGACAACTCCAGCATCATCCACAGCCAGCACTGACCGTCCCAGTATTGACAGCACAAGTACAACAAGCATGGAACTCCATACCACAAAGTGACATTCGAAACCTGTATGACACAATGCATTCACGTTTGCAGGCTTGCATTCAAAATTCTGGAGGTTACACCGGCTATTAATTTAACAGTATTTCACATTTGAAATCCATTTTCTTGAGCTTAAATTAACCTGTGATCTTGAAAATTTAATCAATTAAACATGTTAACTTGACAAATGCATTGTCCAAATTTCATTACTCTACAATAATTTTTTCTTGGTGTTGGGATTTTTTTTTCCGTCTGTGTATGTAGAAACAACTCTTGTATCTCTTGTACACAAAATGTAAACTACCATAATCAAGGAATGGTCTGACCAGTTTTGTAACCCAATTCCTTTACTTCTATAGTACATCCCCTCATCACCTTCTCCAACAAATTTTAAAAACTTTTCCTACTACCTGTACAATATGTCCTACCCAGTTTAGTTTGTTGTCAAATGAAATGCAAGGTATTTATATTTCAAGTCTTCAGCAATCAATTATTTTCCCACATTATAATCGTTCTAAAAATGTTAAAATAGGCTGTCGAAATTGTGGTAATTTTTATAAAATATAGCAACAAAAATTCTTTAATTTAAAATTTAATATCCAGAAGCGTAATTCAACAGAACGTTATTGAATTTAATTAATGTTAGCTTCCTAAGATTATACAAAATGAATAAAATTCTAAATGTTCGTGTTTTATTATATTTTATTATCTCTTGCAATGCAGATAGTTCTCAAATTGTAAAGTCCACAATTTTGCGGATTGTTAAGCTATTGAATAAACACAGCCAAGCATTTATTTTGAAGAAAAAAATCGCACCATATACATTAAAAAATCCACCTTTTGCAGTTCAGATTCTTTAGCAATCTAGTTCTGTCAGTACAAAATGTTAAATTTGCAGATTTTTATTTATTCATATTATTGTGATATAAATGTACGGTGTTTTAATCCTATGAAATTAAAAGTTTCGAACTAGTGGCTGCACATAGGCACATTAATCGGGCAACTAGACGATAGGAAAATCCCAGACATGGTTTACTATTTAAATTTCTGTCCAGTGCCTAGAAGCGAAGTACATTTTTGCGATAACGTCCTATATTTAAATAAAAGCTTAATAAACCTACATGTAGGGCAATCGCACTATTGAAGTATTGATATAATGATGAGAACTGTTCAACACATTATTACATTTTACTCACCTGTTTGTCACTATATGAAATGCTTTCATCCGTTGAGAAATTGTTAAACATTCTTTTGTCTGGATGGTGTGAAAAGGAGAGCAGCTAGTTTTGTTTGTGAAAATTATCGAAGGATTCACTTGGTAACTGATATGATAAAGGAGCTGGATTGGGAGTCACTGGAAGACAGGAGGAGGAAGAAGAGAGTGCTGGAAGTGTACAAGTCATGTGTTGGTGATGGGGCTTGGATAGGTATTGGTAGAAAAGGTAGGAGTAGTCCATGGAAGAGAAAAGAAAAACCATGGGCACAAGCTGGCACTCGATTTTATATATAAGGGAGAGGGGAAATTTTCTATTGTGGGTAAGGGTGTCAGGGATTGGAATAAGCTACCACTGGAAGTGATGATTAATATACTGGAAACGCTGAAGGAATTTAAATTTAAAATTTGTGAGTCGGGAAATTAGAGGGGCTAAGAAAGTATATTAGATAACTATACTAAAAAAAAATGCTGTTAGATGACTGGGGAAATCGTCACTGGAGCATGCGTTCCGTCGCAATTAAATTCAATTAACTTTCAGATCAGAAATCGATAAATGTCAAACTAATTTAAATAGTCTATCGTTTCTTATCAAACACACTACCCAATAAAAATAACTTTCACTGCGTGAAACGGATATCACTTTTGGTTAATTAAAGAATTCAACATGATTTTGGAGTGTTGTTGAATCTCTTACATTAGGAAATTTTAACAAAAGGATCCTTGAAGAAAAAGTAATATCATTTTAGATGTCAGTTTAAGATGACATAAGGTACTTTAAGTCACCAGTTGTTAATAATTTTCAACCCACCTGCAGATCTACACTCACGTTCCGGGCTCCAAGACCTTGTTCGACCACATTACACCAGAGTTTCTTCCTGAAGACTTGGGAGGCACGGGGCCTTCCTCTGTGGATCTTTACAGTAAGTAATCCTTCACTCCAGTTCATTGCCGTTTGTTGTCTTTGGTTTTGCTTGCCCTCAAGTCGTAGTGGTTAGAGGGTATGCTTAGCTTTAAAAAACTCAAAAGTTCACGTAACAAACTTCCTAAGAGTTAGCTCTTTGAATATTATTAATAATATTTATAATAATAATAGAAATAGCATTAATAGTAATGTTCTCATTTAATCACACCTAAAAGCTTATACCTTTATTCCAAGCAAACTATTCTCTTTAGAAAACATGAAGTAGGTGACCCATGTTCATCTTGGTTCTAATGTGAGAAAAGTCTAGGGAATGCATATCAGTTATTCGTATGTATGCAGAGAAGTGGTGAAACAATTTTGGAATAGGCTTCTAGTGTTGACGCATTTGGACACTTCATAGTAGCAGATTTAGGACTTATTGAG
Source organism: Vandiemenella viatica (assembly GCA_031002005.1). NCBI lineage: Eukaryota > Metazoa > Arthropoda > Insecta > Orthoptera > Morabidae > Vandiemenella > Vandiemenella viatica. Next base: position 156,024,571 of record JARYHS010011408.1, on the reverse strand, counting down.
GCGGTCAGCAATGATACCACAAGTTGTAGAAATTCTCGCACAGTAGAGTTAAGCTCAACACAAAACATTATAGAAACAATATATCTTTAAAAAGTGTGATTCATGTCATCGAACATATCAGTTAAGTAGAAAGAATAGAAGCACTGTAACTTGCCAATTTTGTAACAGTATTGGTCACAATGCTAAAGATTGTAGGTTTTTTTATAGCTTTACCCCTCTTGGATGTCGAGTTCATTTGAGACGGGAAAGCACTTGGGACAAGGAACCGGAAGTAGTTCGACCATGGCCTTTTTGAAGGAAGCGTTCCGGCATTCACCTTGATTGATTTTGGGAAACCATAGAAAACCCAAATCTGGGTGCCCGGACGGAGATACGATCCCGCGTCCTCCCGAATGCGAGGGCAGAGCGTTATCCGCTCACCCACCACGCTCGGTCAAGATTGTAGAAGAAACGCAACACACTGCCGTGACTATTGTTACGTTAAGTGGATGCCTGCCACGCTGGCTGATAATTACTGGAATATTATTTGGGACTGAAAAGATATTCACCATAAAAAGAAGAAATAAGATTATCAATAGTAGGAAAATACACATTTTTGGCTAGTGTTTTTCATTTTTTAAATCTACATAGATTGGTGGATGTGTTTAATAGTTCATCTATTGACTGAAATATATTTTCAAAAACTTTATGAATGACTAGAGTTTAACGTTCTTCAGTAAATACAGAAAGTAGTGTAAATATTTAAAATCACCATTACTAAACAACTGTGCCTGATAGAAGAAATCTGAAAGCTGATGTGTGTTCAGCGCATTGATTTCCATAAGAATCACGCCAAATATCTGCATGAAAAAAGAAATTTTGTGTGAGGTTGTGTGTGTGTGTGTGTGTGTGTGTGTCTGTGTGTGTGTGGAACAGTGGTATTAGCTCTAATACTGTTTCAAGACAGAAAACCGGGTCAGTCGTTGACTTCAGCTCTTTGTTATTTAAGCTGTAATCTTGTTATTTTTCGCATTAAGGATATACGTAATGTATTTTTTCCATGTTTCTAATGGATCAAAATAATGTTGTTGCAGCTGCCTGCGCATCTATGTTAGAGGAGCAAAGTGAATGGTTCATCCAGCAGGACCGCTACGTGACTGATGAGTCGAAGAGGCCTCCCGGTACATCTCCCATTGACGACAACTTCGGCGTGGAAGGCTCCTTCAAGAAACTGTCGGTTGATTGAGTCTATGGAAGAGCAAGTGATCTACGTGTCACATCTGGCAGCTTGACTATCAGGAAACTTTAATTTTCTCTATTGTAGAACCTCATAGAAGCGGATTAAAAATTTATTTTAAATTACTGGTAAATCGGTTTTAATTTCAGCTTCCTGCAGAGTTCTACCGCCAGGGGAATTATTTTTTTTGTAAATTCCGTTATAAAATTTAATACATTGAATAATAGTTTGTGCATACAGAGTAGACATTTCCGATGATATATCAAACTTCTTATGACCTCATTCTGAAAAATTGTAGCATCAAAATAGTTAATAAATGAGAAATCTTAGTAAAGATAATGTTGTTACTCTTTTTTATAAAACAATTTTGTGAATTTTGTAAACTCAGCCTCCGATACTTTCCATGTGGTATTAAATAAATATCTTAACTATTTCAGAACATCAGCAAGTACTTTCTAAGATAGAAAAAAGTCTTAAGAATGATAACACTGCTCTAGGTAACATAATAATGATAGTGGCCCGGGCATAGGAAGGGAAACCTTTGAATAATTACTAGTTTGAAGTAGGGTGTTTGTATCAGATAGCAGAATTAACGTGGTTGGTTAATTACTCGAATCAAACTTTGTATGTTTAATTAAATTTAGTTGCGATTGAGAGTATATTCTGGTGGCAACTTCCCTTCGTCCCCATTTTTCCAATTTTATCTTAAGATTTTCAAATAAAATTCCCTACACACCTACTTTTGTCAAATTTTTATTTAAAATTGTTATAGATCTGTTCGTAAATTATTCATCACTTCTCTATAAGGTTTATTCCAATCCTTAATTCCTTCATTTAAAAAAAAAATACATTTCTTGAATATATGAAATTGAGTTCTAGTTTGTGGTCAGGATCACTTTTCCCTTTATCCACTACTACCAATTTCATTCAAAGCCTTATCACCAACAAAAGCCTTGTAAACTCCGAGGACTCTCTTCACTTTTCTTCTAACGAATCCAATTCCAGTTGCTTTATCTTGTCAGTTACTGATTGTGTATAATTTCCAGAGACATATTTAGTAGCTCTTCTTAGCGCCCCCTCCAACTTCTACATTAGATACTCCAACTCTATTTCCAATAAATGCAAGATTTTGTAATGTCTTCCTACCACCTGCTCAATGTCTCCAGCATCCTGGAATGTACTATCAAATATTATGCCAAGCTATTTGCAGTAGCAATGAATTCATGTTTGTCATTAACTCACCTGTAAACTACTTAGAAACGTAATCCCGTGAATTTATATTTATGAATTAAGTATTCCATTCACTTTTTAGTATTTTCTCCTAAAACACAACAGTTTAATCCACGAAAAAGTAACATTCCTTCAAGTGTGAGTAAAGCCTCCAACGATTATGTTTTCCTATTTTAATGAATAGTAAGAAATGTTTGATACATGCTATAACAGAAAATAGTGACAGAAGGTAGTCACTGGTACAAAATCAAGACTTAACACTTTTTCAGATTAGCCAGGGCACTCAGTGCCACGATTCTCAATGCCATTCCACGTTGCCGTTCAAAACATCAGTGCAAGCCGTACCTATCAAATTTACTAGAGGTACAGTTCACTAACATGTAATAAATTCTCAATGAAGAGCATTTTTCAATTAAACAAAATTAATATATGTCCAAACAACCTCAGAATATAAATCTGTTCTTGTTTTACTCGAAATTTAGAAACTAAATTTGGTGTAAGTATTTTTATTATTTGTCGTATAAATATAGGATATGGTAGATAATAGAAACATGTTTTAAGATCCTAGAAGTTTACATTTTACGCGGAAACTCATAGTCAAGAATGGTCTATAATCGACTAGCCTGAAAACCACGCACGTCTTTATTTTCAAGTGCAAAAATTTAGAAAGAAATACTTGGTCCTCTATACTTCACACGGTTGAGAAAAATATGTTTTAAACAAAAAAAATTATTGACTCTTCGCCTGTTGGCCATAAAGATACATTATACATTTATAATATAGTCATAAAACTTTAAGGACATAAAAGAGGACCTAAATAGAACTTTAAAAGTTAAAACATTACAAAAGCATTAAATCATATTTTCACAGCAAGATTTTGATAATCTGATAATCTAATGGTTTTTATGCATGTAAATGTTAAAAGTGTTATGAAGAGTATCCATTACAACTTCTTTAGCAATAAAACCGTAATCTGGTGCTCTGTAAACAATAATTATTTGAAAATTGAGGAGTTGAATGGGTTCTACAAGGTTATATTTCTATATGGTTTCTTGTTATGAAGTGCACCATTCTTTGGTATATTGAGATATTTTCTAGAGCAAGCAGGTGGCCTACATTAACTGGATAACTTACGTCCCAATGTTTTAGGTCTTTCCAGAAAGTGTCTGATTTTTTTTTTTTTTTATGTAATTCTTGCATCCGAAGAATAGGTGGTTTGTATAGGCCTTGGACTCCCAGTCGCACTGATAAAGTGGGGAGTCTGCTAAATTTATTTTGTACAAGTGACTTCCGAATCTGCCGTGATTGAATTTTAATCTCGATATTATAGTCACAGCTTTTTTTGTGGCATATTTTTTCTGAAACCATTGTGTTGTCGGTCGCTTTGACTTTCTTTATTTCTACTGAAACCGGGCAGAATACATTTCTACAATTGTTTCCGGCTTATTCCTTTTCAGTGCTATAGGCACAGACAAACAGATAGCGGAGAGTTAGCAACATGGCTCAGTTTCCAGCTGTGTATGAAACCTTATATCCATGTGTTCATGGGAAGTAACTCGGAGCTCTTGGATTTCTTTTCAGCGTGTTTGTAATGGAACGGAAACATGTTCAATATTCACAAGTAAAGGATGTATATAATTGGTTTGTTGAATGATGGCTAAATATTTCTAATTCATCCTGATTAATTTGTGCAAAAATACATATAGACTTAAGTAAGGACTTTAAATTCCTCTAAACTTGACAGCTTGAATGTGACACACATTAGGCTATAAAATAGCAGTATTTTACACGAGTTATTCACTCTGTTCAGCCCATTACTTGGTATCGACTTGTACTCTACTGATAATATCAAACTTCCTCTCTTAGAGCTCGGCTTGGTTTTACGACTCTCACAAAGAACATTGCTGGCAGTAGAAGAATTTCTGTTACGTCGCCAATTCTTCCTGACTTCTTTGTTTTCTGGGAGCTCTGATTTCGTGCGTGTTGATGGTGTTCCGTGCAGGATCAGATGAGCCTCTAAGCGGATTTTCTGTTGACGAACGGTAAAATACTTTGTTCGTTACTTTGTTCGTGACCCGAATTTCACCCTGCTTGGAAAATAATTCTTTAAATTTATAGTAATTATAGATCGCGGCAATAGAAGGGAACGTTAGAGTAAAGTAGCCTGCTCTGTTGGTGCATAGGGTGATTACAAAGACTACGATATTTGAGTGGGAACACTTTCTTAATAGAAGGAGTTAAAATTTAAAGCTGCTAATGACATCAACTGGTAAATGTTCAATGAGATACCCCAATCATTTCTACTCGGTATTAAGTTCATCCCACCGTATTTGCAACAAATCTTGTATTGTGATTTGGAAACTTCCAGTTTTCTCGTTTACAGTTCACCAATGAGAGCCGGCAGTAGCTGAAAAAACTCTATATTTTTGATGTGCATCTATAAAAAAATCTTATGTTGTTAGATCAGGGATTCTTGAGGAACAGTGATGAAGATTCTGGTAGCGATCTATTATGTGCTCAAACGCATTGTAACGGCAATTGCGTTCAAATATGCCTGTAGAAGTTAGTGCCAATGCTGTTGGGAACTAAAGTCCTCATCTTGTTCTTCTAGCTGAGGAAACAACTAAGTACAATAAAAAACGGATGAGCTTAGTACTTCGTCTTGGGTACATCAATAATTGTTCTATTTTTTTTAATGGCTTTACGCCTCTAGGTCACTAGAAGCGGGAAAGGCCTGTGAGCAAGGAACGGGAAGGAATCCGTCCATGTCATTCGCCTGGAGTGATTTGGGGAAACCATGTAAAGCCAAATCTGGATGGCCGGATGGTGATTTGAACCTTCGTTCTCCCGAATGCGAGGCCAGAACGCTTCCGTTTACCCGCACACTCGGTCGTTTACTTGGAGGATTCTCTTTATTTCTAATACGTATAATTTGCTTAGACAGTGAATTGTTTTGTAAACACCCAGTATATACAGGAATATTTTTGTATTATTATATTCAGAAAAAATAACACCTTAACATAGAAAACACAGTTTCAAACTTCCACAGAAGACGACAAAACGTTTCTTTAAAGCGGTGTACGTCGCAGTAGATTTAATAACCAGTCTAACTAACCGATTCAAGGTTAAAGTACTGTCCTGTCGCAGGGTGAAACTTCTTTTGCTAGTTACATGGGACACTGAACAGTAATCATATTGCTATATGACCTCATCCTAACGGATTGAAGAACGTGTATGAAAATATCGGTAAATGATAGATAACATTGTAATAACGGCCAAATTCGGTGAAGTGAGTTTACAGAGCACACTGATTCAGTGACAAGAACAATGTCTAAAAGGACAAAAAATGTGAGACAGCGTGAATATAATAATAGCCTTTTGGAAACATTGTCGTCAACACGGGAAAAACTGTTGTGTGTAGAAGTGTCACAGATTATAACTTCACTTCGTTGTTTCATTCAGGATTTACTAACGATATAAAGTTTATTCATTTAACAGAGTATTTTACAAATACTCTCTAAATAATTGTCTGAATGATTGACGTCTCTTCAAAAAAAAATAGTGGTAATGGTAGTGGGAGGTGTAGTTACTAATTTCGAATACGATAGCAACTCTTCCTCCAGTAGTACATTGTATGACCAGGCAATACATATAACAACTCGTTGGCCGGCCTTGGAACCGTAGGGGCTATAGTGCTGCCGAGACCGGCATGGGTGTGTAAGTGTTGTTTGTGTCTGTGAATGTCATGTCCGTCCTGTGGTGCGTATAATTAGCTGAAAAAAATTTCATACTGTAGATACTGAAAGTACTAGGTGACATGCAACTAATATCGAGCTGGCTGTGTGGCCTAAGAGGCCGAAAGCATGGGCATGCGTCCGTCAAACCAAACCTCCAAATTCCAGTGATTAATACATCTCATCAACAACAGGCGACGTCTAATGTTAGCAACGGGTGGTGAGGAAGTAGAATAATTAACTGACTTTATTAATTCACATATCATGGAAATAGAACCGTGAGGACAGAGGGACCCGACGCCTGGTACGTCGGACGGAATGGGCTGTTGGGGAAGTATGTCTAAATCGGACATCAATGGAGCTGAGGAAACCGATCTCGTAGACTAGGAGTTGTAATCGTCTAGGATACAGAACTGCAACACTCGCTGTGAGCTGGACATTCACAACCAGAAATTATAAGTGCAGTTGTAACTGTGACTGTCTCACTCAGTTTTGAAGTGTTAGGAAATGAGCTGTTGACTTGGTGAGGCCAGATATAGTGTGTCTGGCAGGGTCAGACGCAAATGCAGTTGGTGATAGTACTATCAAACGCGGAAGTTTCAAATTGACTGATGTGTAACTGCACTTAACAACTTTTTGCCTCAGTTCCCAATTAGCGATCTTAGTGAAGAGATTCACAAATGAATCCACGTTTCTACCATTTTAATGAGTTTGACGCAGCTGCTAATTGATATTATCTGTGTCAGGCTTATACAATGTCTCATAAAAATTCAAGAATTAATGATTTTTTTAATACTGATCAAATTGTTAATCCATTTATGTCTTTTGTCTTTATTATTTTCGTAGCAGAACTTCAGACATTGAATTTCAAGATAAATTTTCATGTTTCATAATTTGATTGCGAATAAATGGTATGTTTATTATCTTTTGACACCATACTTTGTAATAATTTGAGAGAACCATCTCTGTTTAATAAAATTAATTTATTAGTGATACTAAATTAATAATTATGTAAATATCAAAGTGGTCGAAAGTATTCAGCAATTTTTCAAATTAACTACTTGTCTAAAATTCCCGTTAAGAATTAAATTTTTCAGGTTATCTATAAGTAATTTATGTGTTGAACTACTGTAAGGGGTTATTTTATGGTCAGAACTTCAGTAGGTTACGGTTATTAATTTAGAAGAAAAAGCAAAACTTTAACCTCCGATGTAGTCACCTGATCTTGCGTTGTTATTGAGACAAATTCTTTTTTTCAAAACATATTTTCTTCGAAACATTCAAAGTTTCATGTCTTACAGGCAGATTATGATTTCACGTCAGTTAGGTACTCAGTATATGTATTTGTTATGAAGAAGAAGATGGATCACGAAGCTATTCATACAGATTATCCATTAAAACTGCACGACAAATTTAGTTATTATGTATTCTATTAGAATTCAGTATTCGATTAACTGTTTAAGTCTTAGTTTTTTAATAGAATTATTAATTGCTTTATCTGAAAACTATACTTTTAAATCTAAGATTCTTATTAAATGGCGTAAAAGTACCAGACAAATTCAGATTATGTTAGGCCTACTAACCTCTACATGCGGAAAGCCTTAACGTATTTATTAATTGTAGTAAAAATTAATAGTATTGTATAAGTTATACTTATAATCAGAACCATTTGTACGTGAATACATTTTTGTGTTATAAATAATGGCATTAAATGTGAAGCATGAATAATTAAAAAATAAGCGGCTTTATAACCAACCCATAGAACTTCTATTGACGATGTGTCACGAGCTATACAATTTTATTAATCGAAACAGGAAAATACATTTTATACGGAGGATCAAGTCGCGTATAAGCCACGCAATACCTAGCTTTGTCCCTTATATCCGAAATATATATCGTAGTAATTTTCAATGAGGTGATTAAGAAATTTAATCACCATAAGATTTAATTTGCTTGTTTCAGTTTACGATGCTTGTGTTATATTTCGTTTAATAAGTAGATTAATTAAGTTTATTGCCTCATTCGATTCCAGTAACAGGTTTCTGTTCAATCCAGCACAGTGTTCATGGCATTTTTTATGATGATGAAATAATAATTTACATCACATGTGTCAAATTACATTAGCTGTGAGTTTTGTTACAGATTTCACTTCGATGTTTTTTCCAAGTCGAAATTTCTCCCAGAAAGCGGTGTAATACACGTTTCCTAGAAGGTTCTAGGTGATGTCTTTTATTTATTGTGACACATTTTAAAACTTCATCTCTAGAATGTTCTTACATAATAAAAAGTAAGTATTCAACTCATTACAGAAATTTTTATGCTAGGAACTGATTTTTAAACTTATCACAATACGATAGTATCTTTCCTCTATTGCTTTGATAACCAGGATGATGTAACTTAAAATGATAGAAACAAATACAATTTTCATTTAATTTTTTTAGTTCTATAACAAAAGAAATATTTAAAAAATCCCCATTAACCGTATGGATACTGTACTGAATAACACTGATACACAAGTAACAGCTTTCCGCCAACAATAATTAATATTGCTTCACCATTTAATACTAACTAAAAAAATAGTTTACTACAAGAGAAACTGCAAAAAGAAGTTCTGAACCACTGATTTTTGGAAGGTATTATACTGTGGTTGCTATGAACTAAGATGGAGAAATAGTTAGCGGAGATGCACTTAAACTTGAAAACAGATCTGGGAAACAAAAGTTGTGTAATTGTTTTGCAGCATAAATTATATGCAACACGATGTATTGGAAAATAACTAATAAAGACATTTTTATAAAGACGTTGTTAACATATAACTAACGGGAAAATTAACAGAAAAATAAGGCGAAGTAAGTACATGATCGTTTAAAGCAGACACTGTTTGGTTTTTAAAAATCAATTCACGGACGCAAATAAACGAAACATGCAACCTGCCAGAATGTTAATTGAAGGAAAAAAGCAAAAAGTTACAGATATAGATGGAAATTTTTACCTTCAGCACAGAATTTACTGTTCAAGTTCAACGTACAATACATTAGTAACTTAAAAGTTGAGGCGATTAAAAACTGTTACACGGAAATCAGTTCCACATGACACAAATGCTTATAGTAATAAGGTTCTTCAGTAAGTAGGGATCACAGGACGAGGTTGCAGGTACCAAAGTTTCCTTTAAGCAGTGTATGCACTGCGCACAGCAATTTAGTCGACTGACAGCTTCTTAAAAGACCCGTCAACCCCGAAGACGTCGTCGAAACAAAAACCGTCCGAAGGCCTCTTGGACTCGTCAGAAACATACTTGTCCTGCTCAAGAAACCACTGCCTTTGGGTATTTATCAGCTCGTAGCAGGCGTCTGAAACAACATGATTGTCACAATGTTGTACAATAACCGAATGCATGTTGGTACTAAAAATGGCTTTTCTTCCATCAGTATTTTGTAAGATCACCTAAAACATGCGTATTACAAACAACTTTCCACGTGACAACATAAAACTGGTGTTTTAGTTGCGTAAGTGGAGTGCTTAGTCGTAATTTCCTCAACGTGATATCAAGTATTTTTTTTAAAAAAAGATCTGTCATTAAATGTACCGGAGATTTTAAATCAATCTTCTGGTGAGAAATAAAACGAACACATTTTTCTAAATAGCAACGACATGATTTTCCTTTCAGATGTTTTAATTATATTCACTCTGCGCCTTTTGCTCTTAATGCGTAAGTGTTCTACGCGGAGGAAACAAGAAAATAACAGCGGCTTCTTTTAATACAATGTAACTAATATACTCGATTTATATCGCTAATCAAGTTTTTTCCTCTGATGAAATATCTCCAGTTCACTTGTAATGTGGGTTTGAAAAGCAAAAATTATTTAATATAAGTTTCCGAAATGTTTACTATCTCACTACTCTAAAAATAATTTTGATATTTGTTCGACACCTCCGATAACAGTTCACAGCAAATGAAAAAATCATCCAGGTTAATGTATACGGGGTCTCTTGCGGGATGTAACTAACTGCCAATGTGGGCTATTCGACAGAGTTGTTTAATTTGTTTGTGTGATTGTGTTGTATTTTATTTTATTGTGTGTTAAGTTTGATTCCCTATATTGTATTAAAGTGGTGTCTTGAACACGGATAAATAAATGCTATTGGAACCTACTCTAAATTTTAAAAAATCTCAATAATTATTTAAATATCTATGGGATTCAGTGTGTTACAAATGAAAATTGAGGTAAAGAGTCCAACTTCTTCTAATGATGTTAGTTTAACCACAGTAATTGGTATGTAACAACGTCGGGACGGTTTCTTGATGAGGTATATATGAAATGATCACAAGAATTTAGTGAAGAAGAGCTCGAAGGTAACCCTGAATATGGTGGTCTCATTATTGATAGTGGGATATTTTTTATAGATAAGCATTAAGAAAATGTATGATTAAGAGAACAATAAAGTGTCAGAGGAGTGACGTGGACAGCAGTTGGAGTGGAGAATGGTGGAAAGAGAAAAGACGTTCGAGGAGACTTATGTTCGGTGCAGACCCGACCAGCTGGAAGCTGTACCGGATGATGATGGAAAAAACTCAGTGCTAGATGCCATAAACAAATGCCAGGTCACGGTCAAGGCACTCCTACTGCTGGAGACCTACGAGACCTCACCGACAAAGGCACCTCTTGTGTTTGTTCTGTTGTGGAAGAAAAAATTAGGAAGATTCCGAACAGATACTGTAAACCGTCATGGATTTGAACTGAGTAAATATACCTCGCTGCTTTATTCCCACGTAGAGGTCTGTTACGTTGTGTTATGTCATTCTTAATAGTAGTCAACTGATAATTAGAGGTTAGTAACTTAGCATTACAAAGCCATACGTAATTTCCGTTGTGTATTACAAACTTTATTGTTTGTGCAAGTGACTACATTTTCAACATAATTTATAATTATCCATTTTAAAATTGCACAAATAATTTCCAAAAAATCCTACACCACGTTAGTAACTGTGAGTAAATTTATTACATTTTTTAATACACCCCGCAATGATCCCTTCAAATAGCATATCAATTTTTCAAAATGCGTTCGTACATTTTTTTATTTTCTGTATTTCTTCGCATTACTTAATAATAAATTTTCGTAGCAGTCAAATAAGATTAAGCCAGGCGTAGGCCAATATTTTTGCATTATGAGAAGTAGATCCATGGTCATAATTAGTTTCCAAGATGGCTCAAAGAAAAAAAATCTGATATCTTATTTTTTAGTAGAGAGAAGGGTTTAAGCCTAGTTGAAGTCATTAGAGGTGGGGTGGGATTGGAGACAGGAATTCACTCATGGCGTTCACCATGAGTGATATCTATGACGGGACTGGTATTTTCACCCGCTTCCTCCCCCTTATTAACCAGGCTCAGTAATCTAAAATAATTTTATGCCCGCAGATTTGAATACTCTGCCACTACTTCTAGCTCAATTCAGATTAAGTCAACTATTGTTTATATTCTGTTTGTGTATTTATTACAAGTTTTGATTTCTCTACGTAGCCAGGTTTTCAGAATAAGATTTATAACGATTATTTACGTATTATACGTATAAATTAACTACGTAATGTCAAAACAAAGCCTATGGGTCTATTGCAAATCACTCAATCGTCATTCGACATATTCATGACCAGTGTAAGCTAAGCCCGTGACCGTTTTTTTGCCTATCGTCATGGGTCTAGAATAGTTCCAGTTTAAAGGATGAAAGATTATGACAGGTTGACCTGATTTGACAAATATAAACTTGACCTGTGTTTCAGGGTGAATAAAATCTCTTGAGCTTGAAGAACTCAGAATCATAGACGATAGCACAATCCTATAACTTGACTTGTATTTGACCCTTAAATTACACTCTGCAAAAATTAAAAAAATTCTTGTTTGCTTCGAAAGAATCATGTTTTTTTTTTTTTTTTTTTTTTTTTTTTTTTTCTGAGACTGGAAAAAAACACTCATAATGTAATCATTGGTTATAGTATCTGTAATGGCCAGAGAACTTAGTACAGTTTCCAGATTATTAAACAGTTGAGCAACTCCGAAGAAATAAATTGGCAGAATGCTCGATTTGGAAGCATATTTTGTCTGATGTCCACTTTAAATAACCTAATAACGAACATTAATAAAGATCATTATCGAAAGTGGTCACTAAAATACGGAAAAAGCAAATAAACCGCTTTGATCAAGCAGTAACTTTAGTGAAACTTTTCGTTATATTAAAATTTAGCCTTGGACGGAATGACAATTGGCATTCGTGATTACAGCAGAGACCATGAGTAATGTATTTTTTTAAGAAAATTTTGTGTTGCTTTTATTAGCAACATGTTACTAAAAAGTAGTTCGACGTTTTCTCAGCACTAAAGTTTATCGATATTTTTTGAGATATGAAATGATAAGAAAAGTAGACTTAATGACTGTATTATGGCAATTAATTTTATAGCAGTTGCTTAGCTATTAAATTGTGGACATCAACCCCGAATTTCTTGCAATGATATCTCTGGTCGCTGTTAATCTGCGAGCAAAGGCTAGCGCGTGGCGTCACCGTTCTCCAGCCAATAGCTATGAAGGTGAGTTAATGAGTGAGTGAGTGAGCATAGGAAATTATGTAGTAGATACTGCATCACAGGCGAATGGGGACTACTGGACTACATTAATAAGAAATTTGTTGTTGTATTAGGAAAATAAGAGAAAGAATGGACATTCGCAAAATTGTGGATACGGGTTTGAAAATGTTGCCGAGAGTAAGAAAGTGCTGAAATTTTAAGCAACTTTTTTGTTGACATCTTTGACTGTTGGTAACACGATTTATGTTTCACCACCTGTGAAAATTTTACAGTAGAAATCTTTTTGGCTTGTAAACGGTGGTACAATAGATATTCTTATTACACACATTAAGGAGAATCTCAGAGCAGTATCTGATCCATGTAAGTAGCAATTAATAAATTTGGTTATTACACGTAGAACACGAAAATAATGAATAATCTAATTTAGGAGAGAATAGAATAAAATTATCAAATAATAAACTAAAGATGATAAGAAGTAACATCGTACCAAACTTAAGTAATATGATGGGGTTATCAGGTAGCAGCTGTGAATAATGACGAATGGATTCTCAAAGAATCATTTCGGAGAATGCGATCAGCCACATAAGCGGGGAACCTTCTTTGTACGTTGTCCCTTACACCCTCTACACTTAAAAAAATTGTCTTTGCCAACTTGTAAAAGCATGGAAAACCAAAATCTGGATGGCCGGACAGGGATTAAACCAACGTTCTCCCAAAAGCTAGGCCAAAACGTCATTGCTCGTCCACTACGCTGAGTAATATTGAAACCATCGAATGTTTTTTGCGTGATGAAGGATTTGTTTGTACATAGTTAACAAAGTATCCCAACAAGAAATACAATAAAAGTATCGAGAGGTTCCTTCGGAGAGAGTATTAAACCAATTATTGTTCATTACGTAATTATATCCATCTTTTGTTGGTTTAGAGTGCGTAATTAGAATGTTAAAGGATTGAATTCTGATGAATGATAGGATTGCAACGATAGGAGATACGTCAGCTTGTAATGAAAATACAACTAAAATGAGTAAGCCGCAATAATATATGTTTTGTACAAATTGTGAAGTTGAAAGATGGGAAGCATAAAATACAAATAGCTTTTCACATTACTGATTAATAAGATTTTTTTAGGAGAGAGGGTGGTAGATATGCTCGGAGCTGTTGAGGAGTTTAATGATGGAACTTTTCAGAAAGCGCGAGGACTGGAGTATAGGGCATGATGCTTGTGACGAGACGTTATGTGAACCTACGGTATAGGTGTTCAATACTTGAGCTAAAGAGGCAGCAAAAGATGACAGCTAAATTCAGCTACGTAAATTATGCGTATTGGACAGTAAAAGGGCTGTTGGCAAAAAAACGGCGGTTGAAGAGGGTAACAGAAACTAATAGAACATATTTGGCCAAAAAGCCTGTATGTATACGGGGCATACATTTAGGAGCAGCGGAGATACGGTACTTAGTAATTATTTTCAGCTATAACGAAGAGGGAAAGTTTTAAATTTCGTGTAAGGGAGTTATGGACTGGAATAATTTATAGATGATGTTGAACGATGTGTATGAAACAGCGAAAGAATTTACAGTAAGGATGCGCGTTAGGTGATATATATACATTATAAATAACAAGCCATGAGTGGAAGTGATTACAGGAAACTCAAGTTCCTATCAAACTAACTGCCTTTTGAAATTAATTTTAAATGATTTTGAGAAACTATTGGAATACTAAGTTCCACATTTACCTTCCATGTCTTTTGATGAAACTCCGGAGCCACCCAAGTCCTGAGGCACAAACTCCCGTGGCACGTGGTGGAACAACGTCTGAGCGCCCGGTAAGTGCGTCACAACCTGAAGGAAACAATCAAATCACGGACATTATTTCCTGAAAGAAATTAGTTATTTGTGTACTTCAAATTACTATTGTATGAAGCGAGAAATAAGAATTAGCAAATAATGTCACATCTGTAATAGATATTACCGAGATATTAATGTAAACCTCACTAATTTTTTTAATATATACACTGGCGGAATTTAGAAGCGTAACACACAGATAGCAACGGCGGAATTTTAGGAAAATTTGTAGATATATCCAGGGCCATACCCAGAAGAAATTATAGCAAACAGAAATGGATCAGGCTCAGTTCAGAGTACACATTTACCACCAATATATTCGTGGATCCTTGCCAGCATTGAATCAGTAAGCTTTCGGATGTATTCTTTCTACGCTTGCATGTCTTGTGCAGACAGTTGTTGCACAGTTTGTGTGGGTGACCATGAGATCTAATGTGTCTACTCGTGGCAAATTAGACATGCTCCGTTGGGCACAAATCTGGGGACCTTGCAGTCCAAATTGTGATCATGACTCCTTGCAAGGTTTGTGTTGCGATGGCTGTATTATGAGGACGGACATCATCCGGTTGGAAGATGATGTCTGGATGGCGGACATGAAGAATACAACAATAAGATGCAGCACCCCGTCCACATAGTGGCGAGTTGCCATTGTGTTTTCAGTAACAACGTGCACCTGTGTGAGGTTATGAAATCACAGCAACGTTAGTCGTTTCTCCACTACGCCTGTGAACATTTAATTAATTGCAATGGAGCACAGGCTCCGGTGGCAATTTCCCTACACACCAAACCTCCTCCTATCCTGCACCCACCTACATTTGCTCTCTACAAATCTTAACTTTAAATTCTTTTAACGTTTCCGGTAAGTTATTCATCATTTACCTTTGTAACCCTGACACACTTACCCTAAAAAAGAAAATCTTCCCACACCCTTGTGCCTGAAATCGAGTACCAGCTTGTGGTCATGTTCATCTTTTCCCTTCTATGCACTATTTTTCATACCTTCCCATGCCTCATCGCCAGTATACGCCCTGTATACTCCCATGACCCTCCTTATCCTCCTCCTGTCTTGCAATGAATCCCATTCCTGCTCCTAAATCATATCTGTTACTGATTGCATTCTGCGATTATTTCCAGGAACAAATCTGACAGCCCTTTTCTGCACCCTCTCTAATTTCTGTATTTGATACGCAAAATGTGGGTCCCACACTACACTACCATATTCGAACAATGGTCTGACCAAAGTTTTGTAACCCAATTCCTTTACTTCTCTCGTGCATCCCCTCATCACTCTCTCCAACAAGTGCAGAATTTTAAGCCTTTTCCTACCAGCTGTCCACTGTGTCGCGCCCAGTTAAGCTTGTTATCAAATGTAATGCCAAGATATTTACATTTCAAGTCTTCAGCAAGCAATTCTTTCCCCACCTTATGTTCATAATTAACCTTTTGATTTTATTTGTGCGTCTAGTAAGTTGACTCTTCTTTTCATTTATCTTCATCCCATGGTTGCCAACCCAACTAGATATCCTGTCCAGATCACGCTGCAACTGTTTACAGTCCTCAATCGTTTTGATCCTTTTGTATAGCATTATGTCATCTATAAACAATCCAATCTCAGATAGTAAACAAGCAACACAATTATGCATTAGAATAATGAATAGCAATGGTCCCAATACGCTACCCTGCGGCACTCCCATTTTTACTTCCACATCTTTTGATACCG
Source organism: Vandiemenella viatica (assembly GCA_031002005.1). Lineage (NCBI taxonomy): Eukaryota > Metazoa > Arthropoda > Insecta > Orthoptera > Morabidae > Vandiemenella > Vandiemenella viatica. The sequence continues at coordinate 156,008,255 of JARYHS010011408.1, read as the reverse complement.
CTTTTCTACCCTAACTTTCTGTTTTCTACGTATTTTACATGTTCTCGATTATCACTTTGCCACAGACAGAATCAATACTCGTCTCTAAACACAAATGTACTTCATTCACGTGTTCATTTGCGTTTTTCATTACACCAGGTTAGACGACGCTGGCAATGAAATCACATTGCATAGCGGACAGAGAGTGTAACCCAACTTCAATCAATTGGTTTACAATCGTCCGGGGGGTCTGTAACCATTGCTTGTATCTTGCTTGCGGTCATCCATCTGCCAGCAACAGCCACACACACAATTTGGTGGTCGTCACGTGATGTTGTCCATCTGTATTGACCTGTGCCTGCTCTAGGAATGTTAGATCCGTCTTTCATCCACTTGTAACAAGTCTGTATTACAATACGGCTAATCCTTCGGGAATTTTTACTATATGAATTCTCTGATTTCTTACACAATTACATATTTGGGTGTAGTTCGTCACTCTTCGCCTTGGCATACTTGGGTAACAATAACTTGTGGACAAAAAGGTGTCTTGTTACACCACACTATTCACCTCTTATATACTAAAAAACATACATATTTTGTATAACGAATAGCCCTGTAATTCTCATATTATTCCATATAAAACATTCAACTTTAATTATTTAATACTCTTCATATGGAGATATTTCTGGCCAAATTGAAATAATTTATCACAAATCTGTCTGGGTACGGCACTTTTAACTTCCGCCAGTGTATATTTGGGTAAATCTTCATTAACAGATATTATTTTTCATATAACCATTACACATGGTCTATTTTCGTAAAATTCTCTGCAAATATGGATACTTGTGAATTGTAAATCTGATAACCTAAAACAGAAAATGTTTCCGCTTAGATCATTATAAAAGCATGTATATACCTTTCCAAAGAACTTGAGAAAAGTGTATATAGCTGATGGATCACAAGAAAATGAGATTAACATAAAATATAATTTTACTTACCCTGTCACTCAGTTTCTTGGGAAGTGCAGCCCTTGTTAGTGATAGGAGCATGTCGAGAATTTTGGGTGCGTTTACAAAGTGGAGAGACTTTATCCTTCTTGTATACGCTGTCTGGAAATAACACCAGCATTGAATTAATATCTGCTTCCAGGTACGCACAAAGTTATTTATGAAAACATTTAGTTTAGTTTAATAAAATTGCACACGTTCCGGTGGAAATTTGCCTACAACCTCATTTTTCCCCCTTTCCTTATTTGGTAAATTATTCATTGATTTTCTTGGTAACTTATTCTAATACCTGGCCCTATTACCTACAAAAATAAATAAATACTCCCACACCCTTGTTACTGGAATCGAATGCCATCTTGTATTCTTGGTCATCCTTTCCCTTCCATGCATTATTTTTAATTCTTACACCAATACATTTCCATGTCTTATCACTAATATACGCCTTGTACACTCCCAGCACTCTCCTTACCCTCCTCCTGTCTTCCAATGAGTCCCACTCTAGAGCATGTATAATATTAGTTACTGATTGTGTTCTGTGGTAATTTCCAGAAACAAATCTAGTAGCCCTTCTTTGTAACCCTCCAAATTCTGTATTTGATAAGCAACATGTGGATCCTATACTACACCACCATATTCAAGCCATTACACATGGTCTGTTTTTGTAAAATTTCTCTGCAAATATGGATACCAAAGTTTTGTAACAAAATTAATTTTCTTCCCTGGTACATCCCATCATCAATCTCTCCAACAAGTGCACAATTTTGAAATCTTTTCCGACTAACTTTCCATAGTGACCTGCACAGTCGAGCTTATTACCAAATGTTGTGCCAAGTTATTCAAGTTTTCAACAAACACCGTAATCAACGTCTAATTTTTTATCTGCTGTGTATTTTGTAAACTGACTCTTCTTTGTATTTATCTATATCCCATGTTCACCAACCCAGCTAGATACCCTGTCCAGGTAGCCCTAAAGCTGTTGACAGTCCTCTACCATTTTGGCCCTATTGTACAGCATTACATTATCAGCAAACAACCTAACTTCTGATGGTGAACCATTAACACAATCATTCATTAGAATTATTAACAGAAATGGTCACAATACATTACCTTGTGGCATGGCACTCCCATTTTCAATTCCACTTCTTTTGATACTGCATTTCCTACTCAAACATTTTGCCTTCTACATTTTAAGATTTTTTATCCTAGAAAATCACTTTCTAATCCATTCCAATTGTTTTTACCTTATTTACCACCATTTTATGGGTCACTATACAATAAGCCTTTGAAAGATCTTGTGTTACATTATCAATTCGTCATCCTTGTAAATTTCATCCGAAATATCTTGCATATATCCTGCTAACTGATATACGTATGAATATCCTTGTTTATAGCCATGTTGCCGACTTGAAAACCATTTATTTTCCTCACATATATTTATGATGTGGTTGCATTTCAATCTTTTTGTTGCCGAATTGAAAACCACTTACGCTCCTCACTTATATTTCTGGTGTGGTTGCATATCATTCTTTCGATTAATTTACCTATCACTGATGTTAAACTGACTGAACTATAAATATCGACAGAATCTGTCACCGGTACTATTACCGCATTATTCCAGCCCTCATAAATTGTTCAGACTCACTTTAACTAACATTTCGAGATAAGGTACACTGTCACATCCTGCTATCTTTAATATTTCCATAGTAATATAACCTACACCAGGCCCTTTCTGTTTTTCAGCTTTCTTGGTTCCTTCATGATATCCTCAAGATGAATTTCAAATTTTTTAGTCCGCTGATTTCCAATTGTGTTGTAAGTTCGTTCTCTGATTTACATCCTACCATTCCTGTCCTTAACGGTCTCAATAAACCAATAATCTCCGCCTTTTTCAAATTCTCAGTAATTTCTTCTCCATCCATATCTATAATTGACTAAACTCTATTCCTTCCCATCAGTTTTCTAACATAGCAATAGAAATTTCAAGATCCATCAGTCAGCGGTCCTCCTGCACCGGTAATACTCTTCATAACCAAATCTTTAGCCACCTTATTTGCTATAATTAATTCCTTGTTTAATTGTTTCAAACATTCCCTATTACTCCACTGTCTCTTAACACTGATTTGTTCTCGTCTTACCAACCTCTTAAACCACCTCACCTCCCTATTATGGTATGTATATTCTATACTTCGCTGTAAATTGGAGTAAATATTTCTTCATCCTTTTTTATTATATCCTTGAACTCTTCCCATCTCGTCTCTTTTATACTTGTGCCATCCTACCGTTTGCTGAAATTATCCCAGAAATATCTCTACATATTCGAAATATGTGACTTTTTATTATTATACCTGTTCCCTCCTTCAATTTAGACAACTAGTTTACTGAATCCTCTAATATTCACCAGAACTGCTTCATGATCACTTATTCCTCCAGTTTCTTGACACCCCACAAGGTTATTTCAGTCTTTATTAGGAAGATATCCAATATCTTTTGTCTCCTATTGTTCTAATTTACCACTTGTGTAAATCCTCCTTCCCTTATTAAGGTATTTGGAAATCTCTGTTTCATTATGTTATTAATCTTACTTCCTACCCAGGTTCACCTAGTAAATTTAAATCCCCACCAATAATGACCATTCTATTCTCACTTCTGAACTTTGGGAATTAATATAATTTTCCCTCCTCCCTTTAGTAGTCTCACTTCGTGTGTAATTCTTCCACTGCGGTAAGCAGCCAACACCATAATTTTTTTCTTTTTTATCACCCAAGAAATCTACCCCAAGTAACTCATGGCCCCGATTTACAAACACCAGTGAGCTATAGCAGCGTTTGCTAACTAGTATGAAAACCTCTCCTTCAATTGCTACTTTATCTCTGCTGTATACACTGTAACCACAGGAATAAACATCATTTTGTCTAGTATTTCTTCTTTTAACCAATACTCTACCCTTATAATTTCTTGCAGTTCGTGTATCTCTATTACGTTGTTCATTATACTACTTCTACAGTTCACCAGTAACATTCTTAATATTGGTTTTACATTTAACTCCTCCATCCCATTTCTGTCCCAGTCAGACATTGTTTCAGCAGCTTCATCTACTTTTTTTAGCATTTGTGATTTTTCACATCGTGGATCTACAATTAGTATCATTTTGATCACCTATTTCCATCCCTTCACGAGCAGCCTCGCGGTCTTTGACAATTTCGCATAAGCAGATTCGGCAAAAAGATTTTAAAGTAGAGTGAACAAACACTGAATGATCACAATGGAATGAAGCAGCTAGATACCTCAATGACCACTTTTATGTAATGAAGGTATGATGCGTAACACACAGTTGTGTCATAATGGTCATATTGCTGGTATACTACAGTAGTAAGAAACCAACGCCGAGATTAGTAGCAAATTGCTAATCAAAATAATAATATACGCTCTATTTAGATGCTCTTTCTCATGGCCTGTTGATTACAACAGATATATTCCAACTGCAGAACACATGAATGTCATTGACACTTGCTACTAACAAGCAGTAATATTATGAACACAGATGTATATCATTTCACCTTTTATTCTAATACTAGTTTCTATGCCCGTAAAAAAAAAATGAGTCTTCTATTGAGCCATTGCTTAAGGAAATAGAATAATTATAAAATAACACTCAATGCAATTCCTCGTACCTTATGCTGCAGCAAAAGGTTCAATTGTCAACCTGTATTTCCGCCTAAGCACAATTTCCAGTAATATTGCTGCTTGATAATTAAAGTTTCAATCACACGCGCATTAATACGTACACTGTATTGCATGTTAGTGATAACATGCATAGCGTTACCCGTGATTCAGATCTATATAATAATATTTAATTGGCTAACACAGTAGAAACTGCAAACACGCATCTGAGACAATCACCAAAATAATATGATGCCAGTGAGATCAAATGAATATCCAAATAAGTTTTAATAACTTATGTTGTGCCGCATAGGATTTATTTTGATTGTGATACAAGTCCCATATATCGCAATCAATTTCGAGCTACTTTAATTGGCTTAGTGATAAAAGTAATATGGCGGTCACGAAATAAACTTAAGTTAATTTCTGAAAACACTTAAATAACACTTTTTATCTGTTATAAGGATGAATGTACATAAATGTATGCTTCTATCGCCCACGCAGTAATACATTTACTGTATCGCGATATAAATGTGATCAGAGAATAAAACGGAAATATCTCCATCGAAGTAATATAAATCATAAATAAACAAAAGGCAACTAATGATTAATTTGTTAATTTAAACGAAATATTTGCTTCTGGATATTGTGGGCCATTTCCTCAATTGCGATAGGATCAATTTGATGAATAATTGTAACGCCAATGCAATTGAAATGATGTATAGTAACTAACGTAAGACATCAGATCTCAATGTATTACAGTGCTACGCAAATAAACGCTAAAATGCAACCAATATGTGTAATATATAATGCAGTTACAATCATAACCGATGCTAATACGCTGTACAATTATAAGCATATGTGACCAAAAAAAATGTAAATACCGGTAAGATTAAATCTGTAACCCACAATTTTCATGTTTAAATTGTAAAATAGAACAAATGTAATTATATGTATAAATACCCACAGACAGAACCGCTGAAGATGCTTCGCAAATGAAGCGAAACGCGTTCGGAAAAGAAAACAATTTCAATTGCATTGGCGTTACAATTATTCATAAAATTGAAATATCTACTTTTTCTTAAGTGTTCTGACAGTTAATTTCTTCACTGTTGCTTAATTAAATAGAATTGTTATTAAATAATGCTCGTAACCTCGATTTTGTAGTAATAGCTTTGCAGGTTTTCTCTTCCCTATTAAACGTAATCTCATTACTTCAATGACAGGTTTAGATATTAAAACATATGAAGCCAGTGTTCTGCCCATTCGTAATAACAGTGGTTTGGACACTCGACTTAAATATAGTAAGATGTATTCCAGCACTCTTTACACTACCGCGCTGCACGCACCCTCCATGCAGCCTCAGCGGAGCGCAGCGTATTCACTCCGGTCTTGATGACGTGTTCGGTGACCACGTTCCCTGCGTCGAAGATGATGATGTCTCCTAGCGAGTAGGCCACAGGCAGGACTACCTCTCCCCACATGAGCATGGTCTTGAAGACTGCCAGTGGGTCGTACAGCCGAGCGTCGGGGTTCATGTGAGTAGCGTACATTACACGGTAGCCATTTTCCGTCAGGCCTGGCATCGTGTACATACGTCTGCAAACAACAAGTTCCTGGTATCACAGTCGGCCGTGTGGGTAGCAACTGCTTATTTATTTCTGTTTCGTTAAAGCCGAACATTGATAGTGAACTAAAACTTAACAAAGCAACTATAATGTACATTTAAACCTGGGGTCCTCAAACTTTTTACCCGGTCGACCCCTTGACAGAATATTTGCCTTCTTAGCTACCCCCACAAGTATTTAATAAAAACATTAAATCATTTTTGGCATTTCTGATGCTAAGAAATAAGGAGGCCTGCATAACAACTCAACGAAAAATTTATAAAATCCACCCAATAACATTAACAGAAAAACAAGATACTTTCCACTATTATTACAATCTCAAGAAATTGGAACAAAACTATGGATAGATGGAATAAAATTCAAATAAAGACCTGCCAAAAAGAACAGATGGTTGTTGCACTGTTTTACCTTACATATTTCATAATTTACTTCACACGACTTCACAAACAGACGAGAATTGAGAGGATGAGCTTTATTTTAATTTATTGACCTGATTTTTAGCAGAGCATTCCTATTATCTTTCCAGTTTAATTGATTCTCTTTAGTATTAATCGACCCCCTTTCGACCCCCCGGTATTAATCGACCCCTGGAGATCTCTTATCGACCCCAAGGGGTCGGTATCGACCACTTTGGGGACCCCTGATTTAAACTAATATTGTAGACAGCAATAATATCAGTACAATACATATATAAGTATTACAATACTCTTTTTTAAAAATATTTTTATATTCACATTCTGTAAGTTTTCTGCACCGTGAACACTATACCGCTCCAGTTATTTAATTTTTGTATTTGAAACTATTTACTGCTACTGCAGATGGGGAGCGCTCACTAAGAATCATTTAATCTTAATAAGTTTAGTGCTGCATCTTGATTTGAATTATAGCTCGCTTTTCCTGCAACAAGCTTTATTAAGGACTTTAGCTAGGTATCAACATTTATAAACATGTGAATGTGGTATAAATAGTACGGAGGAGTACCTTTTAAGTACCGGCCTATCTGGATTTTTTGATGCTTCAGTTTCTAGTTGTGTCAATATGTATGGATCTACTTTGAAATTCTTTGCTATTCACTTTATGTGGTGATTACCTGTACTTGGCGTAAGTGAATTATAACAGCAGTTTGGTTGTGTTCTAGGAAGTGCTTTAGATTTGTTTTGATAGTCTGTTTGAATAAACGAAAGTTAAATTCAGTTATATTGACTATACTGAATTACATAAATCACGACTTGAAATCCTGTGTTATTACTTCACTCGTATTTTTGTTATGAGATCGACGAGTCAGTAACATTTCTTTTAGTTAAAACTTTTAGCTTTTCTCTCATCCTCACCTAAACAACATTTCTTTTTTCAAGAAATTATGGCTTAAATTAAAGTAATTCTAATAATTTTTTTAAAAAATCTATGAATAAATTTTAACATAAATAATTACAAAGTAAATATAGAATTCGTAGATTTATAATATCTCTGCTAATATACAACATAGTTTCTCTGTTTTCGATACTCCCCAAGTCGTCCTCTCTTCACACTCCTTTATAGTTTGAATTTATGAATCAATTGGAGTCTCAAGTTGGTTAGAAAAAGTACATGAGGTCGAATATTTTCCCCTCTTTAAGTATCTTTGATATCAGATTGCTTTACTTGCAACAATATCGGAAATTTCTAATCTATTTCTTTTGCTAACTGTCACGTAAGGTTTCTACAGAACATCGAATTACACGTAACAGAAGCGAGACTCCCGATTTTCAGCATGAATGTTAAATCAGTGTATGTTCAATCGTCGCCATTGGTATAAAAAATTCGGAGTTAAGAAATAAAAATTGATAATACAGGGTCCGGCAATAAAACCTCCCGCATTTCACGTAGCCGGCGTGTGGGTTGTAGTGAGGATACTGATGTGGAGTGTGTTTTGTTTTAAAGAGGTGTACCTGCCATTTTCAGTGTGCGCCATGTCGTGGCTTGGTGATCATCGTGCGTTTGTTGTGGACGAATTTATTTGTAACAGTTGTTCTGAGATTTTCGGAGACGATTCGAACTTGGCCTACATGATCGTGTCCCGGATAGAAAAACTATTCAACTGTGGGTGTGAAACTTTATAAAGACAGGTTCAGCACTAGAAAGAAAACCTACAGTCCGTCCTCGAACTGCAACAACGCCGGAAAATTTGGCGCGTGTGTGTGTGTCTATGCAACATTCACCAATCTTTGGGGACACTTAAAGCCTATAGTGTACAAACATCGTCCCACAACACTGCAAGCACTTAAAGAGGCCATTACCCAAGAATTGGCAGCCATTCCAAGAGAAATGACGCGAAAATGTATGGAGAACTTTCTGGATAGACTTTTTCAATGTGTCAACAATGGAAAGCAGATATAATTTTTAAAACCAAATAATTAAAAATGGAAAAGTATGTATTCTTCATAAATAAAAGTAATTATTCTCTATCTTATTTAGTTTTTATGTGACAACACATTAAAATGAGGGAGGTTTTATTGCCGGACCCTGTATATATACTAGTTTGTATAGCAAAGGAAACATAACAATGGGAAAGAGTTAGTAGATATAAAAAATAAATGATGAGTATTACATGTAATACTCATCGTTCCAGTAAAGTGTTGTGTTATGCTAAGCGTGCATAATTTTTTGAAGAGCACTTTCGCATAGGTTAACCCGGGTATTAGATAATCAGAATGCTGGTGAATGACGTAGGCAACCGTTTAATGAATGGCGTAAATGGTTAGTTAGCCGAGGAAATAGATCACAACTTCAGCTGGCAACTTATCCAGAACAAACCATTGACATTTATGTCACCGATTGTAACGCTTTGCTCACAGGTAAAGTGTTTTATGTGATGTAAAATTTTAAGAGCAACGTCTCTAGTGTTGTTAAAGGTCAACACGCCTTAAATCAACCCAAGGCAACGAGTCTAGAAAACTGTTGTAGAGAAATTTGGTCATATTAACCAATGATATCATCCAGCCACTTGGTGGAAACTTGAAGGAATAAACGCTTCTTCACGAGCAGAGCATTTACATAGAAAAAGTCTCGTATCTCTCAATATAACATTAAAGTATTTGAAGTGCTCTGAACGCTAAAGACATATCATCGCTAATCCAACTACAAGTTAATCACGAATTTGTGTGCCCTCACAGACTCGATGCCATACAAAAACGTTTTTTAAAACTGCGACACCCAGTAGGGATGGTCTGAATCACTTCAAAATCTGACGATGCAATAAATTATTACGATAGCAGCGAGATGGCATTCACGTAGGCCTAGTAGCGCCCTCTGTTGTGTGACTGGACAGGTTAATGTTACGCCACGCTGAATCGGTTCAGAGCTGTCACAACAAGCGGAAACGTGCAAATAAGAGCCGGTATGCCTCATCGACGTCAAATAGCGTCATATCAGCATATGAATGAGTTCGAACATGGTAGAATTGTCGGTCTCTGGGAAAGAAAAACAAGGCACTTTGCAACAACAGTTATTCTTGTGTGGAACCAGTCGACAGAGGAGGGTCATACCCAGTGACAAGCGGGTACTGGTCCACACAATGGGTCCAAAGCGCGGGAAGACCCCAATCTTGTCTGCATGGCCGTGACCGACAGAACAGCTTCGTCCACAGAGTAGGCTTTAAGTTTGAACATTGTAACGGGTGATGGTTTGACACAGTCTGCTGATTGTTGGACTGATAGCACTCATGGCATTGCGTCTGCTTCCGCTGACTAGAAACCGCCAGTGTGTAAGTGAAAGCCGTCGCTGATACGCTGAATAGTATTGTCAAATAAGTCCTACAGTCATGACTGCGCACGTATTACTCGAAGCTACCGAGGTGAACGCAACCGGCCAAGCTGCATTCTTGAGCGGAATAGCGAACAAACGACAACTGTGTTAGTTTCGGACGCCATTGCCTATAACATGCGATTTCGCCTCCTGCATACTCAGGGGAATCTGAACAGCAACCTCTACACCAGGGAGGTTGTATATCCCAAGTCACCGCCACTCCTGCAAGCAGATCTAAATGCTATATTTCAACAGGATAGTGCCTGGTCACATGTGACGAGAAATGTGCGAGCCTTTTTCGAAGAATGTTGGGTACCTCTGCTTCTCCTGGTACGTCACTCATCGAACACATCTGGAATATGGTCGGTCAGTAACTTGTTCTTTTAGGTCCTCCAGCTCTCACTGTCGATGCTTTGTGGACGCGCTAACAAAACTCGTGGCAGTGTCTTCCCAAATCGAGACTCTCTTTGATTCCATGCCTAGATGTCTCGAGGCTCTGATTGGACCACATGGCTGCTTCTCACCATCATGAACCCTCATGGTCAAAGTGTATGTACTGTTATGTAATTATAATCATTTCGGTATTGTCATGTCCCTAATACGTAAAATAAAATTCATTTCAATTATATGTCTCTTTATTCTTGAATCTTTGAATGTTATTACTTTGGGCGCATAACACAAAACTGGAATTTAAACCTAACATGACAGTACTCTTATCATCAGAAGATATAAATGTTTTTCTGACCTGTTGCTTAAAGCAGGAAATAGAGATAATTATGGACAACCGTACTTCACCTGTGCCTTTGTGAAAATAAGGCGGGTTGCTAGTTGCCAAAGGAGTTTCATAACTACTTAGCTTGTTCAGCTGACACGTTTCAAAGATAGTGAACGAACGAGAATACTCACATAACGACTCGTGCGGCCGCCACGTAAGGAGCATCCGGATCCCTGTTCATCAGCAGCTCTGGAACCTTGTGTTTCAGCGAGAAGTAAGCGTCGATAGCTTTCTTCGTGCGCTCTACGCTGCACTTGCAGTTGATGTACATGCGCTCGATACGATCGTCATCTGTACATAATGACGACACCACATGTATGAAATCACAGAACGTGGTGACAGCCGTTATATATACTTTCAGAGAAGACATTCTGACTAATAATTAACTAGAATAAAATATTAGCGTTATATGAAAAAATACAACAATTCGCGCGTGACAATAGAACTTATCAGAGCTGTAGAAACAAGAAAGCATCAGACATGACATTTTACTTCATTCCATGGAAAACTTTCTATCGCCTGGAAACGCATTTTTTTTTTAAAGTCCTTGCTGGTAAGTAGTAGAGAAAGAATAGCGTGAGGCAGTACCCTGAACGAAAAGAGATATAAGGTACAATAAATAAGCCGTCCACAAGTATGTAGCCGAATTCAGTTCTCCTGTACTATCTTATCGATAAGATTTTTCTGCCAGGCAGTCTCAATCTGCTTAACTAGGTAGCCGAATTGGGCGAGAGGGACCCTGTACTATCTTACGGATGTCTGTAGGCAGAAAGCAGCCAGAAGTTAGGTAAGGACTAAGGGAGGGGAGGGGGCGTGGCCGTAATCCATTAAAGCTGTCAACAACTAGACAGCCGAATTCACCGTATCTCACAACAACAAAGGAGGCGTGGCTCTTTTGGTCCAGAGTACTGGCTCACGCCGTCCTTTCCCTACTACTCTGGTAGTTATTTTAATTGATATAAGGTTTGAAAAATCACTTGATTGACCGGATGCAACGACATATCATCGTTCTTAGTCGGCAGAGCGGAAAGAAGCAAAAAATTGGATACAGTGACCGTAACTAAATTCTATGTATGAACATAAGCAGAAAGCTAATTTGTAGAAATTATAGATTTACCAACCTTCGATATCTGCATATCGGAAGGAATTAATCTGTTTCTACATCCCGTGTAGCGTTCGTTATTTGTAATTTGTGTGAAGTGCTTCAGAACGTCAGTCAAAGCAATATCATATGGTGCACCTAAATGTCTCAAGAATGAGAATATCATCGGAATATGTTTGTCCATTCCAGAATGAGGATGTTCAGTTCGAATTTAAAGAAACAACGCTATGTTCGCTACTAAAATGGCATGATCGTGGGTACGTTGGCAAACATGCTCATCTCCCAAATATGGCAATGATGGAAACCTGTTTTAATAATGCCTCTACTTTGATTGTGTTAGTGAGTTATAGTCAGACGTGAGGTTGTTTGCAGATGATATATTGTTGTTTAAGAGGATCATAACGGGAGAAGACTGTGATCAGATGCAGGGCGACCTGAACAGGATATCTAGTTGGATAAATTAGCATGGAATTAAGTTAAATTCCGCAAAGAGTCTGCTTATTAGCCACACAGATAAAAAAACCAAACATCTATTATTATTATACTTTTGGGAAGGAAGAAGTGCTGAAGACCAGAAGTGTAAATATCTTGGTATAGTATTTGAACAAAGTCTCAAATGAGCAGGACGGTTTGGGCGTTTATTGAAGAGAGTGATGAATGGATGTGCCAGATAAAAGGGAAAACTGAGTTACAAAACTTTTTTCAGACAATTGATTGAATATGGTTTTGCAGTATGTGACTCACATTTTGGGTATCAAATACAGTAATTTGACGTGGGTAAAAAGGAGTGCAGCTAGATTTGTTGTTCGAAATTACAACAGAACACAATCAGTAACTGATATGAATTAAGGAGCTGGAGTGGTAGTCATTGAAAGAAAGGAGGTAGGTGAAGATGAAGAGACTGCTAGGAGAGTTCAAGGTGTATACTGGAAATATTCGTTGTAAAGATATTGGTAGAAGAATTGGCAGTAATGTATGGTAGGCAGTAGGTGACCATCACCACAGACTGGCACTCTATTTCAGGCATAGTGATATGAGGTAACTTACATCTCTAGTTAAGGGTATCAGGTACTGGAATTATATACCAAGAGAAAAGATGAATAATTTACCGAAAACGCTTAAATAAAAATTCATATAGGGCAGACGTAGGTAGGTGGGGAAGTCAACTCAAAGAATGTAAGATAAAAAATAGACATCATCAATCTTATCGTCTTTCAGACGTTCTACAATTCGTTAATTTAATGAAGATAATTTTAAATAGAATCACTTAAAACTCAATAAATTTTACCTGGGTTTTAAAAAAAATTAGAAAAGAAAGAAATTGGCATCTGTTAAATAAAAATATAACACTATGGCTTCAAGTTTGTGTAGAAAAAAGTACAAGAGGATATCATATGGTCACAAATTAGTTACTTAAATGTTATGATGCTTCCTTCCAAAAATAGTATTATTTTTCTTTATCGCAGTTAACTGGAACTACAGATTAGAAGAAAAAAATAGAATTACATTAAGATACCTTAAATTGACGCCACTTCATAGTTTATTTTCATCAATTGCATGATGGTTGAGCACTTACGGTTTATCATATCAAATTTCTAGAAGTATAAATTTTTAATCCCTCTCTTGCACTACCTCCAGCGATTTGAAATTCACGCTGGATATTTTTATAACTGCGCCATTATGTTCTGAGTTGAAAACGTCGTTTCAAATTGGTTGCCAAACGATGTAGAAGAGAGAGAGAGACAGAGAAATGATGAGACATCGCTCCTTTCAATTTCTCTTACAACATTTGAAAGTGTAACAATGAGAGAGTATACATAATGTAGTTAAAGTGATTAATTGAACTAAAATTCGACTACTGACCCAGCGCATCTGGCAGGTGTGGCTGCATACTCAGCCACGACCGTAGCGAGGACACAGTGTCCTTGATGTCCTGCTCCGTGGTTCCCAACTGTTTCCTGACGTACGATATCTCGGCCGCAGTGGGGGGCTCGAATTTTACCTTGGAGCTCATAGTTGGTTGGTCACCTGCAGCGACAGCAAAACTGCATTTAATCGTAGTTATGTACCATTACAAAAAACGGACAAAGATTCTTACTATGATGCTTAGAATTAAAACTAAATGATGCTTAAAATTAAAACTAAATGAAAAGTTAAAGAAATGTATGATGATATGTTTATGGTGAAGTGAAAAACTGGAATTAGTCTCGTAATGTTACATAAACAAATATTCCAATAGAACAGAGAAGGGCAATAAATAATATGAAGTACTAGGAGTCAAATATTTTAGAACCAGACCCATACTCAAAATTCATCCTTCCAGGTGACAAGGCGCCACCACAGCAGGTGAAACTCCAATACAGCTTTGAATAACTGAAACGTTAACCAATAGAGGAACAAATTAAACTCCATCACTGATCATCCTGCGGTAAGCAGTAAATCAGACTAAGTCAAGAGGCATAGTCGGCAGTTATCAAAGCAAAGTAAGGGGAACCTATTGGCTAGACGAAGTATTATTAGTTAGATATAAAACATTCCAGATAAAGTCAAGCAATTTCTTCTTAGTCTTATTCTCTTACAATCTCAATGAAGTTACGCAGAGCTTCGACACAGCCCTTAAGACCCAGGAGTTTGCGATTCTAACTGCATCCAGCAAACTCATAATTTCTCCATGATTTAAGTTATATATGTGTGTGTGTGTATGTGTATCTGAGAGCTTATTTGAGGTAGATTTGAAGTATTTAGTGCATCTGTTATCTTGAAGTATAACTATTTAATCTGTATTGTTCACATGTTATGATTTAGTAGTACAGGGTGTCCCAGAATTATCTTTACAACTTTGACATTGAATAAATTATGTTTGGAACGAAATATCACAATGCAGTTTTTCTTTTCTTTTTTTTTGCATTTTGAAGAGTATCTCTCAAAGTTTTGTTTCTGTCTCTAGAACCCCTCAACGTGTGCACCATTAGTCACCCGCACAATATCAAAGCGATATTCAATTTCTTGCGAAGCTCTTTGGAGCATCCGTTGATCAATTGTCGTAATTGCTGCAGAAATCCTCTGCTTGAGATCTGCTAAATTTCTAACCGGAGTTTGGTACACAATGTCCTTTACATATATCCAAGGGGGTTATGTCAGGTGAACGAGGCGGCCAGTCAATTGGATCCCCTCTTCCTATCAACCGACCAGGATATTGGTTATCTAGAAAATCACGGACATCATGAGCCCAATGAGGAGGTGCACCATCCTGCTGGAAGTTGACTGTCGCTTGAAGGACTTGCAGTTAGGGAACAACAAATTCTGTTAGCATATCCAAGTAAACTGGGCCTGTGATTGTCTTTTAAGCAAAGAAGAAGGGACCAATGATTTGGTTGTGCAAAACACTGCACCACCATTAACCTTTGGGCTGTCGCGCTCTGTCTCTCTAAATACATGCGGAGGTTCAGAACCCCAAAGTCGAATGTTGTGCCTGTTGAGTAACCCAGACACGTGAAAGGTGACCCCATCTGAGAAGAGAACACGACTAAGGAAACCATCTTCAGTGCCCATTCTCTCCAACATGTTTGCAGCAAACGCAGCACGTCTATATTTATCTCCTAGCTTCATGGCTTGCAACAGCTGCATTTTGTATGCATACAAGTGCAACTGTCCGTGTAACAACACTCTGTGTATAGTTTAGCGTGGTAACTGCAACTCTCTGGCGGCGGTGCGGAGAGATTTTTTAGGACTACGAGTGAGTGCCTCACGAACCCATTCAACATTCTGGTCACTTGTGCATGGTCGACCAGCGCCTTTCTGATGGAGGATACTACTAGTTTCCATGAACTGCCGATGCCACTGACAAATTGATGGTCTTGTTGGTGTTTCTTTCCTGTATGTTGTCCGGAAATTGCGTTGCACTTTTGTATCAGATCGTGTCTCTATAAACCAGGAATCACTGAGCTTTATCCTGTGGGGTGTACACTTTCAATAAATGTGATGTAACTACCTACTTGTCACCAAACCGCACCTGAAATGAAACAGAAAAAAAAACTTTGAGAGATACTCTGTAACAAGCAAAAAAACTGCATAGTAATATCTCGTTCCAAACATAATTTATTCAATGCTAAAGTTGTAAAGATATTTCTGGGCACACAAGTATGCTCAGTGAACGAAACGTAGTTGATCATCGGTATAGTTAATAGGAAATATTCCTAACCGTATGTTTAATGTTTAATAATGCAGACCTTTATAATAGGAGGCGAATTACATAACCAGTAACACGCAGCAATTACGTACTTGAAGGTCTCCATAGTCATATCCAGATACAAGATGACTGAAGAAATTTACCGAAGTTTCATTTGCCTCAACAGAAATTGGTACTGCCTGTGTTTGGCGCTTTCACAATCTATCTACGCTTCGTTGACAAGAGAAGTGGTGGTGAACATTAATGTTACGAAACCTGATAAACATAAGAAACATTTAGAAATTCGTCGTTATCAGTTTTTAACTACTTTATCTTAATGTGCTGACTAACTGTAGAAATCCCTAATGAACAACACAAACCACAACATATAGAGCTGTCATAATATTACTAGCCGGTCACCGCAGAATATTGTCTGAAACAAGCAGAATCACAACTCTACTGCACTCTACTTCCGTGATTAAAAAATTAAAAAAATTAAGAATTATTAAGAACGTTATTCTTAATTCTTCACCCTTGTCTCATATTCGCTCAAGAACGTAGGTAGGAACGATTTTAATTAAATTAAAATGACAGCATGATAAAACTGAATTATCAAGAAATCGGCATTTAACACTGAAAGTATAAATGAGAAACGATTCGGAGAACTGTTGTAAGGTAAGCGCTCACTGGGACGGGCCGCGTCGTACCGCGTCGCATCGCTGAAATGCGTCAGCAATCGGTTACACAGATTCTAATGGGGTAACGCACACTACAGGCGAGATGAATCGGGTCTGGTCGGGTCGCGTAATAACGCATTGTCGGATAGCTTCGCCAGGAGTATTTCTCCGCTTGTGCGCCCCTATGCGCTCCGCCACGACCTAGTGCGTGACAGGAGTTCCAACAGCGCAGACTGACTTGTGTAATTTGTATGATCATATTTCTATGATTTAACTGCATTATTTCAACAGAATTGACTGCAAATCTACGCGTAACATGGTGAATGATTTTTGGAAAAATATAAATATTTATAATCTGAAAATTTAATCACTTTATGAACTTTAATAAAGATGAAAAAAATATAAAATTCTTCGCTCACCCTCGCTTTTTTTTTTTTTTTTTTTTTTTTTTTTTTTTTTTTTTTTTTTTTTTTGCTTGTGTGTTTTAACTTAATCGATTCAGAGGTAATGGATAAAAGTCACCTCATCTCTTAGTAATGACTTTCAAAGGGTTTTGTGATTTATAAGACGCAAAATATGATAACAAAATAAAAAAATATATTGGAGGAAATAGGATACTAGTTAAAACAACCGGGTGTAATATCATGCATCGTATTCCATTTTTAATTTATTTTACATCTTTGAATCCCGCTTGTAAAGATTCATGTTACCAAATAATCGAGCCAGTGATGAATGCGTAACGTAGAAATGATTACTTTATCTATTAGGTAACATCGAAACCTTCTGCCTAGAACATAAAGACCATTCTCGATCACCCTCCTTATTTTACTGAGCATGTAGTTGAAAGATTGTTTCCCCTCATTTTCTTTTTATCTGATTTCCTGGAACAGGCCTCACTCATCTCGAAAGGGGAAAAACTTCATCCCCTACTATTACATACTGCATTGCATTGGATGAAGTTGTCATCTTGCAAATTCAATTTTCTTGTAGCTAAAGCCTCACATAACTTGCTGTGTTTTGCCATTTAATTTTTCCTAACGCCAGACGACCAAAATTACAAAACGGTATTCACCAATTACAAGAGCTAGTAAAACAAACAAAAAAAACATTTATTTTTCGGTATTAAAAATAAAGAGAACTGCAATGCTGTTATAACATGCTTGTCATCCAATGTGCCTATCAATGCGTGAAATTCCATTTTAAATTAAACCCATTGCCTTTTCCACTTAGTTTTTCTTCTTCAATTAATATCTTATGAAAAGTACTGTTTGTCTGACGTGTCCATTTTCAGTGCAGGAGCGGCTAAATTAATCGTCGAGAACCGATGGCGGCGTTCCGATGTGTCGAGATGTGCGTTGCAGCATTTTCACTCAATGCGATGCAACGCAGCGTCTCTGTAGAAGGTGTCAGGCTAAATTGTAAATCTCTGCGGCCGCAGAATGGATAGTCTGCAGATTGTTTTACATTCACGCGCCTAGAGCAAATCAGTCTCTTGTGTTATTGCGGAGAGTACTCATTAGAAGTTTTCTTCCAGCCAGGCTTTTCATCATCATGTAAGACCCGTTTCTCTTTCCTAATGCTGTGAGCGATTTGTACTTCTTATTAGAATCAATAAAGAAATTGACAGCAAAGAATTTCGTTTTACACAGAAAATTATCTAGATATTTCAAGTTAAATTTCTTTAAAATTTATAGCAAAAATCTGTTCAAAAAGGTATCATAAATTAGTAAACCCTAAGTGAAATGTTTTCTCTTGACTAGATGAGACAAACAGGAAGAACATCGTCGCCTGATTTCAGATCATAAACCTTAGGAAAGCAGATCCATTGAACTTGAAGCTATCCTGGCATATGCAACGCACGGATAACTGTAACTCAATTCGCTCATTACGAAGGTTAGCTACCAACTCTTTTTATGTTTTTATTCCACTTTCTAGGATTTAAAGGCATAGAAATTTATGAGGAGTACTACTGCGTGTTGCTTCTCTCTTCTTTGATATTAATATAGTTTTGTTATTTTTAAGGGCCACCGCATTGTGGTTTATTCAGAATCAAGCTGCAACACTGACAAAACTCAAAAATTCTTAAATTTACTTCCAATACGCTTCATGAAACATAATTTCACTTCTATTAGAAATTGCTATTCCTAACTGGTTTATTTCAATTTGTTTCTGGACGCTACGTTTCACATTAGTGACTTTCATAGACCGATTCCACTGAATTAAAAGGCAAAAGCAATTTTTTTTAATTTTTTTTTTAAAAGTATTTACTTGTGATTGAATAGATAAAGTTATTCCACGTTTCAAGAAGATTAACTGAACCCGTAGAAAACTTTTATAACCCTTTTCGAGTGTAACATTTTCAATTCCGCATCTATTGAAGTACTTAGTACTAAAATCATTGGTCCTATGGTGCAGATTAAGTTTATAGCTTGTAGGTAACTTTGCATATAAAACATCTGTCTATTAGTATAATAGACAAGATGTAGCGGTGTCACACCTACGTCATGTCACGCGGTGACGTCAAGCTATGACGTTGCCTATGACGTCACGCTTTACGATATTATTTGTGGGAGTGCGCGTTCTTTAATATGATTTCCAAGCAACAGTGAATAAATTAACTCACAGAATAATGAAATAAAAGTATGTATTGCGTTAAAAACTTAAAATCGATATTTCAATCATTAGATGCTTATATTTACGTAATATTCTTTTGATATATTCAAGTATTCCTTAAATTCTTTGTCCATAGATATTGTAAGATAAAAGCTTTGTATTTCGAGCATCAATGTAGAAAAAAATTTGGATAAATTGTTACTTAAAATGGATCAGATTTACAACTGGCATTTGACGCTACGGCAGAGGGCATGAATAACTTAGCTTTTTTTCAAAATAATTTAAACTGTAACCTATTATTGAAATTATTAATTCGTTTGAACCGAAATAGTTGCCCACTCATCTCGAATTGTGCAGCCTACACTACAATTAATAATGTAAGTTTATCAGATCTTCTTTGATTTCACTGAGTAATATTACTGAGGCTATTACGTATTTCCGCAATGTGTAACTATGACAGCTATTCGAACGTTGTAATATCGGTCGAATCACGTTGCAGATTTTTGGTATATTACCTTTATTTTTTGTTGAATGTTTTTGATGAAATTTATGTTGTTGCGTAATGTATCTCATCAATGAATTGTCGTTTTGGTCGGAAGCTTTCATTTTGTAGCGGCAGTATACCCGAGATTGTGGTTAGGTCCAGCCTGGACAAAAAAAATAAAGAACCTTATCACAGCAATAACATGTTGAATTTAGCTATTATCAGTTATTTAAGCAGGTTTCATTAGCACTATGTCACGTTTTGATATCATGAATCGCGATGTAAACTACTCCCGTATGTGGTTAGTTTTAAAATGCAACCTGGACCAGGATAGCAACCGAAACCTTTTGTCATAGCGCCAGGCAATAGGAATTGCATTTATTTTATAACAATTCAATTTATTTCAACAATTGCTAAGAAAGGAATTGCTACAATACTGAAAGAAAAGTGTGAATTTTGTTTAAATTGTCATATTGATTATTAGTTGCTTTTTTTTAGTGATATGATTACTTGGTTTGAATGAAAGAAGTTCCAAATTGTTCGCGATCTATGCAACCTAAACCACAATTGAAACTAATATTACATGACGTAAGAAGTTAAGATTTATTTTTAGTATCCTTCGTTTTCACTGGGGTCATTATTTCAGCCGAATGTAAGCTGTGCCAGGCATTAAACCTTCCATCTTCATCACAGACAATAAGAAAGTTGTAAGAAACTGTGAAGATTTTGGATCATCGCATGATGCATGATTGGTATAGATGCATCATGACATTGACATGCGATTCAGGGAATGTATAAATTCGCGTGTGAATGAAGCTTTGATTTTCTACCAGCTATATTGGCGAAGATTGTAGTTATGCTGAAACGCAACCTGGACCAAATTGACAACTGAAACGTTTTGCTACATCACAAGGGACGAGAAATTACAGCATAGTGAGCTTTATTTTATAAAATTTCTATCTAGGTAAACAACCAAAATGAAATCAATTGCCAGCACAGTCCGTTATACCCGTCATTTTTGACGGGTTTTTTGGCTAGTTATATATATTAATTGAAACATTGGCTTTCATGCGGTTAGCCATACAAACAGCTTCTGCATTTCATAAATGATTAACATGTATATTTATGATCTTTCAAGTGCTTTTTTCTGATAATAGAATAGAAAGACAACACACAGTATTTAAAGATCCATTCCCTAAGCTGAACTCGAACCTGTGAACTTCGGCATACACTAGACCCTACGTTACCGAGGCCAAACAATACAAAAAAATTCTTCCTCGCATTTGAACTCTTTCAATCAGCGATATCACGAAGGCATTCTGAGTGTTTGTCCTTCGATACAGGGTTAAATTTCACCGTTCCAGATGAAAAACAGGCTAAAATACATAATATGATGCAAATATTCAGCACATTTTATATTCTTTATCAAGTCATTCACTGTCTGGAATAAGCTCTGGTATATTTATACAATAGACTAGTGGTTCTAATATTTTAATTGAAGGTCGCAGTACCAGTTTCAGATTGCTGGAAACGTATAACAACGTTTGAATATACTTTGGATAGCAGAGATTTACAAGCCAGATGTTCCTTACAACAGAGATGTTGATAAATAAATTTAATTAACGGCAGAGGCAGAGACAATTACGTGGTGTACATAATAGCACAGATTAACAAAAACGAGGTGATAATAAGAACAAAAGAACTTCCTGATAATCTAATGTGCAGTGAGAAACATGTTCGCTAATTATGACATGACTGCCGGGTAGGTGATGCGTTAGCTGTAGATAATTTAAGTAGGAATGACAAAAAATAAGGGAAGTAACTATAGAAAAGAATTTTATCCACCAACAATTAAATTATTCATTCTTTTGTGAGGCCATTACTCCTCGTCGATGTTGAAGTAGGAATGACAAAAAATAAGGGAAGTAACTATAGAAAAGAATTTTATCCACCAACAATTAAATTATTCATTCTTTTGTGAGGCCATTACTCCTCGTCGATGTTGTGTTCTTTGGAGACAGGATAGGGTAGGTGCAAGGAACGGGAACTAAATCGACCATGGCCTTCTGAAAGGAACACTCCCGGAAACGATAGCGTGTCGTTGGGAGATAGACATAATTGTTGAACAAAATGACGGAAAAGTAGAAACAAATAAAACGTACCAAAAAGTACCGTTTACTGTAATTCAAAATAAACCGAAGAATCATTGAAAGTAGTAACGTTTTGGAATACAAATCAAAAAGTACACGTTAGACCGAGTTTCCTAACGAAAATCTTTTCATATTTATCAGGAATAACAGTGAATGTTAAGAGGATGGCAAATTTTCCGATCTTGCAGACTATGGGTCTTTACAAATATATTAAAAATTAAATGTTATATCCTGGTTTAATCTAACTTTTATGGCTTTACACCTCGTCGACGTCATTAGAAGCGGGTGACAAGGAATAGGAAGGAATTCGGCCATGGTTCTTTGAAGGAACCATCCCGCCATTTGCCTAAAGTGATTTTGGGAAACCATAGAAATCCAAGATCTGGATGGTTGGACGGGAATTCCAACCCGCGTTCTCCGAACGCTTGGTTTTAACTAATTAATTAAGGAAAGACAAAGTAAAGGTCACGGGGTTTCTACTGGTCCTGCCACTTTCCGAGGGATTCACAGAGGTTGAGCTCCGCATTCCCATTGCAAGCTTCGGTACTAGAATGGATGTTACGGGGTCAGCACCACGCACCCGCCGTTCTTTACCTTCACGTGGAGTTTCCTGCACGGTACTCACTGGACAGTAGGCTGAGTAGGACCGGGCAGCCGCTCCGCACGCCCAGCTTCGAGAAAAAAATCCTCGGCATCGTCAGGGATAGAACTCCGGTCACCCGGTCCACAGGCAGGCGCGCTATTGCCTGAGCTACGCGGCCGCCAGCAAATTAATTATTCTATTTTAATTTTAATAACACAACTAGAAAGTGAAAAAACTGTACAAATATTCACGTTTTTATTTTCCACTCATTAATCAGTGCAAAAACCACCTTAATATGTCCTTATTTTCGTACCAGCATAAATTTATTACTTTGCTAACATCATAACTTGTGTGCAAAATGTAAATCCAGGTGAATGTGAAGCGAAAGAAAGCAGCAAGATATGTTACTTAGGAATAAAATTCCACAGCAACATTAAATTTGACAAGTATTAAATCATTAATGAGAAAAGACTACATTTCAAACCGCTTTCCAGATAAGCAATTCGAACCAATAGTATACATTTTTTCATAAATCTCTTCTAGATCTTCAGCTGCTGTTGTAAAACGTATTACGTATTTTTTGTTTTGTTTTTGCTGTCGTCAGTCTTTGGACTGGTTTGATGCAATCCTCCATCCTTACCTATCCTGTGCTAACCTCTTCATTTCTACATACCCCTTACAACCAACGTCCTCAATTATGTTTCATATATTCTAATCTCTGTCCTCCTCTACAGTTTTTACCTTCGACTGTTTCCTCCGCTAAAAAATTAACCAATCCAGCATGTCTCAAAATATGACCTACCAGCCTGTCTCTTCTTTCCGTAAGCTTCTTCCACAAACTTCTTTTCTCACCTATCATTTCCAAAACTCTTTCATTTATTACTTTGTCTGTCCATTTAATTTTCAGCGTTCTTCTGTAGCACCACATTTCAAATGCTTCAATTTTCTTTATTTCCGGTATTCCTAAAGTCCATGTTTCGCTACCATAATGTGCTGTGCTCCACACAAAGAGTTTTAAAAAGTTCTTTCTAATTCCTAGATCAATGTATAACCCAAGAAGATTTTTTTTTTTTTTTTTTTACTTATGACTTTACGCCTCGTTGAGGTCTAGGTCATTAGAGGCGGATGTAGATGTTATTAGTGATAATGTTATACAAAAAGTAACCGGAAGGACTGATAGTTTGTGGGAAAAATTATTTTTCACTAATCCAGTCAGTAATATTTATTATCTGGAGTAGGCAAATAGCACCTTTAACCATACAACAACTGTGTAAGAGGTTTGAGATTCTGTCAGAATTGGCCATAGAGATTTTGATTTTGCAGGGTTTCCCAAAATCTCTGTAGGCATATGAAGAGTTATTTTCTGCAAAAGGCGGGGCAGATTCTTTCCCACACCGTCAATCAGCCCACCAAATCCGCAGCCAACTCGTCAATGAGCCGTAAAGAGGTATACGAAAAAGAAGAAATTTTCATGATATAAGCCGTCGCTCTCATGCAATCATTAATAGAATTTATTGATTTTAAATTAACAGTATAGACCTACGCTCTTCTACCCGCATTTTGCAGTTCAATGATTACGGTAAACAGCCGGTCTCGATAACGTAGCGGCTAAAATACTGGCACTGCCAGCCGAAGGTCGCCGGTTCTTGTCCGACCGAGAGCATTGTCAATATTTGTTGTGTGAGTTTGTATCATGTAGAACCCGAAAACACTGGTTGGTTTACATCACACCTAAGCTGACTTTATGGCCAAAGAAATCGATTTTTTAAAAAATCTAAATTCATTCTAAAATATTCACTTTATGGACAAACAACACATGTTTTTCCTCATCAGTGACGACAATAATTGCAAGAACATGCTTTTGTGGTTTAATGGTGACGTTCGTTACTCGACTCTTGATCGTAAACGCATTTTTAAGCCCCTTCACATTTTTTTTATTCCTGGCAAAGCTTTTATGAATTACAATAGCTTCTGATTTACAGATACCACGTGGAACTGTATTTCTCTTGTACCAGGACATGAGGCAGACCGAGCGTGTTGAGTGAGCGGTAATCGCTCTGCCTTCTGCATTCACCGGTTCGAATCCGTGAATTCCTTCCAGTTCCTTGTCTCCAGTCCCATTCCGCCTCAAATGACCTCGACGAAGCATAAAACGTAAGCAAAAAAAAATAATAATAATAATAATAAAAAAAAGAAGGACAGAAGGTTTTCAAGGTATTTTATATCAATAAAATATTATTGAGTTTTCAGTTGCATTAACGTGTCGCAATCGTGGGACGATTTGAGTACGATATTCTGCACCTTCAATTTCAACCAACTGAGTTCAACATTTATGTAATTTAAATACAATTCGCTTAGAATGAGAGTGGATAACGACCGAGCCTTGTTGATGAGTGGCAACACTCTTGCCTGTCATTCCAGAGAACGTGTGTTCAAATCTTTGCTCGGTCATCCAGAATTCGATATTACATCATTGCAGGTGAATGTTGGAATGATTCTTCAAAAGGCTATTGCCGAATTCCTTCCAGTTGCTTGCTACAGTCCCTTAAAGAGCTAGACGTAAAAAAGTCATAAAGCAGCAAAAAAATAAATAAATAAATCCTAGCTCAGGCTGCCAAATTAACTTCCTGGACGTCGTGGGCATAAATTTCCTAGGTACTCACTTTATTTAAACGGGTTTACATCCTTATCTGGGCCTATATTAAAATGATATCATATCTAAGAATACAAGTTTCGCCAATTAAATAAAATGAAAAATTCCGTAGCACAACGTTACACAGTACGGAGACATAACAACAATCAAGTTCCCTTACCAACAGATATGATCTATAATCACTTCAATAATGTCATTAATACAAGGATAATACATTTGCGAATCAAATTCAGCTGGTTTTGGTTCGTTGTAGAGACGCTGAAGGAGAAGAGTCCAATGCAACAAGTCATCAAATTTAAATTTTTGCTACTTTACCTGAAGGACCTCTGCAGAGGATAGTTTTTGGTACCAAGGTAGAGTGTCCTGATGTCGGTGTTGTTCCCTTCGCCACTCTCTGAATACTAGCGATGGGAGCAGGTTGGGTGAGGCCGCCAACTCCCGGAAACCCGTTGCGGCATTTAGGAGGACGGCCTATCAAATTAGCTGTTACATACTGCAGGAATGAAACGTCATAGGCCTGCATAAGAAGAGGTCGCAGTTCTGACGCACAACGTAAAAAAAGTGTCTTTGCAATAAAACAAGTTGATAGAAATCTTGATTGCAAAAACATGACGCCACTTAAGATAATAACCATCTACTACGCATAGACCTAGACTCTTAGAGCATCAATCAACCGCTCGCGAAGGACAATTGCGTTTTCCAGTCCGATTATATGTACTGCTTATTTTGATTCCTACCAGAAGTAAATATAGATTAGTTTGGAGTGATTCCACCAAAAAGGTTGTCGACTAATCCACATACCTTGAATTGTAAAAGTAAAACAAAAATCATCATTATTTTGTGCAGTGCTAAATCTAAAACTATAATCTTTCAAGTGAGATCTGGGTGCATGGTATTGCACCTGCCAAATCGAGCTAACGGCGGCATTGCCTACCATTTTCTGGAAGCGATTCGGGAAAATTTTGTACGTCAGTTCCTTCGGTCTTGTTGACGCTACATGCCACAAATTCCTTGTACATATAGGTATAAGTAGTCTCAGCAAATATACCAAATTTGTTTTGTTCCTGTTTATAGATTGGATATTACTCATGCACGAATTACACTGATTTGGCAAATATGCCATAAATCTGGGCTTTTATAAGCTTGATAAAACAACAAATTTAAAGAATTTATATCGGATTGTTGAAACATTGCACGCATAATGGTCAAGTCACCAGAATTTTGTTTATTCTAAATAATTGATCTATAACAACGTGGCAAACAATTCTATTTCACAAAGTGAAGTGATACACGTTGCAAAGTGTCAATTTGGTTCAGAACAACATGTCATAACTTTTTTTCATTGAAACAGCACGAAACGTGGCCTATTTATACGAGAATTTGTTTTATGAATTTACTCTTACGTTACGCAGGTTCTGTAACTTTTTTTTTTTTTTAAATCTGCTTAACGTCTCTCTAACAGCGAGGTCTTTAGAGACGGGAAAGGATAGGGGGCAAGGAATGGGAAGCAATTCGGCCATGGACTTTTGAAGGAAGCATCCCGGCATTTGCCTGGAGTGATTTGGGAAAACATGGAAAACCCAAATTTGGATGCCTGGACGGGGATTTGAACCGCCTCCGTAACCTAATTTAGTTTTCAATGCCGGTATGTTGATATATTATATTTATCATCGGTCATATGATTAAAAATACTGTGATTTTTCAAAAAACTATTTATTGTACTTAATTTATCTTTGCTTTAACTAAATCCGGACTTGTTGATGGTAATTAATTACCACTAGAAAATTGCAAGAATTTTTTTTTTTTTTTTTTTTGATTCCAGTCATTATTTACTTTCAAAAATTATCTTTCAAATGGTATACTGTTTATAAATTAAACGCAAAAGAAAAAAAGAACACCTGGTTGTTGATATCAAAGTTTTTAATATTAAAAAACTATTTTCATAACATATTTAATGAATGATACATTGAAGAATTAAATTTATTTGCATTAATCTTTTAGTCAAATTGCCGGTTTGGCTCAGTGACCTGAGGCACCACACACTGAATTTTGAAGGCACAACGGGACGGGGTACGAGCCGAGCGCCGCGTACTGCGATTTTTAGGCTGTTTTCCTCAGCCATCAAGGAGATTACCGAAACCTTCCTTTAACTCTCCCTCATGAAGTACCCATTTCGCAAGCAAAAAATACATTTATTACACGCAGAATACAATTAAAAATTTCCCAAACAGTTGGCAACACTTAATTTTCCCATTAGTACATAATATGACTTGGGAGTAGGTTCAAAATTCTTGGCGTTAGCAAGGGAGGCCGTAATATCAAAAATTCAAATTTGGCCATGCCACCGATAAGTACAACTCATCAAAGACAGCCGACCCAAAAAAAATTTGTAAAATGATGGTAACAATAATTCGGGTGGTCGTAATGACCTGCTGACAAAGTGGTGAAGAAGGAATACACTGATCAGTTTAAAAAAACTAAAATCAGAAAAAATCGCTATGGCTCTCCTGTATTCTTTAATAGGTTACATATCATTTTAAATTTCGAAAGAAATTTCGGATCGGATGTTTGCGAAATGAAGAGAGAGGGAGCTAAATTATTTTTATGGTATTTCTTGAAACGCTCATACTTGGAACAAAAATAACATAGTAATCAGGTTTATAGTTAGTAACTTGCTATCTTTTATTTCATACCCACGAAGACTACATTTAAAAAGTCATTCTTTTGTCTCTAAACGACGTCTAATTATTTTCACCTGTATGATTTTCCAAAATTTGTATTGTAATCATGTTTACAGTAGAAAAACTATAATATTATGCCATTAAATATTTCTGAGTACTTCGGAAGTTATTAGACTGTGACAGACGAAATAAAGAGTGATTCCATAAGCATTCCGTCCTAATCCTAAATATGTTATGTTGTATATTATTGAGTGATTTAAACAAATTGTCTTTTACCGACATTGATGGCTAGATGTAGAAATAATTTATTTTAATATGTTAACCTCGTTATTCAGTATTGGTATTATTAAAGCATTATTAAAAACAAACTCAATTTCTCGTATTAAAATTATTTTAAGAACAATGAAATATTAAAATATCATCAGAGTTATGCATACCGACAGTTTTGGTTAACATAACTGCGTTAGCAGATTCTCACTGTGAAACATACTTTCGTACTTATAGATACTCTAATTTCCCTCCTTAGAGTTGCAGGATATTGAAACTATTTACAACCACATACCCTATCTATTCCAACTATATGAGATTATTATGAAATAATATGGTATTTACATTTTATTCCTTCAACCAAAGATTCATTCTTCACAGAAATATCACACCAAATCTTTTCCCATCTGCTCGTTTGTCTAGTGAACTGATGATTTTTCGGATTTCTGTATTCCCGTGCTGAACTACGCTACTATAAATCGCTTTCTGATTTTTGAGTAGCTGTTTGCAATCCTCTCTCATTTTAATATAATTGTACAACAAAAGTCAACTAACCATCCGTAATACTTCCGCCTCGAGTAGTTCTCCTGTGACTGTATTATTTTTTCGTGATCCATTTCGTGACCGATCTGAGTAAGACATTCGTTAGGCGGGACCAGACATCAGTGACTTGTTATCATTGTGATATTTTTCTATACTAGCAGACCAGATGAAATAAAAATAAAATAAAATTAAAAAATCCGAAAAGACCTTTCCACACAGCATCCTTCTTTAAAGTACACTACTGATTCAGAAAATTGTAACATACACAAGGAATGCTCTGAAATCAGAGGGTGTGTAGAACAGTGAAACCAGGATAAGTGATTACGATTGCAGGTAGATGGCGAGCACATAGGCCTAGCAGCGCCGTCTTAGTGTTACCGGACAGGTCATAGCCACGTCGCAATCAGTCGGTGCAGAGCTGTCAAACGAAGTGCAACCGTGCAATCAAGTGCCGGTGTTCTTCGTCGACGTCTAAGCCGCAATATCACCATGAGAATGGCTTCGAACGTGGAAAAATGTTTGGTCTCCAGGAAACGGATTAGTCGTGCTGTTAGATTGCGGCTAGTACAGGGTACCTTGCTACTGCAGTGATGCGTGTGGGTGGAAGACCACACCACAAGATGGTCGCCTTCTTCTCCGTATATTCGTCACTGACAGAACAGCATCGTGCACAGTGGAGGCTCAGTGTTGGATTTTTGCAACAGGTGTGGACGAGCCTGCGTCGACGGTGCGACACCATCTAATGAGAATTTTACTGGTGGCACGCATGCTATTGCGTCGGCTGCCATCAACTAGAAACTATATTGCAATGGGCATGTGAACGCCGCCACTGGCGAGTTGAGTGACTAAATGTAGTGTTTTTAGACCAAATTTCGCTTCAACTTGTCTTACAGTGATGGCTGAGTACGTGTTATTCTCTACCGTAGTGAATGTAATCGCGCATACTCTGTAGTTGAGCGGTAAAGTTGACAAACGGCGAAGGTGGTGGTTTAGGCTGCCATTGGCTGTAACACTCGATCTCGCTTCTATGTATTGAGGGCAATTCGAAAAGCAATCGGTTCATCAGGAAGCTGTTAGTGGCTCAGGTACTGACCTTCCTGCAGGCAGATGCTCAGGTCATGTTTCATGAGGATGATGCTTGGCAACTTGTTGCGAGGAACGTGGAAACTTTTTCGATGAGCGTTGGGTTCCACTGCTTCCCTGGCTAACACGTGTCACCCATCGCACACGCCATGGATCGATAGGCTACTTGTTCCTGCCGACCCTTCGGCACCAATGTCGTTGCTTTGTGGATGCGACTACAAACTACGTGGCAGTGTTCCCTAGAAGCTTATCCGTGCTCGCTTTGATTAAATTCCACGTCGTATAGAGGCTCTGATGACAGTACGTAACTGATTCATACCATACTGAATACTCACGGTCCAAAAGCATGTAATTCTAATACGAGATTTACGTATTGTCATGTTCCTTACGTGTTGAATAAATTTCGTTGTAATCATATTTTTTTTTTGTTCTTATGGCTTTACGCCTCATCGACGGCTAAGGTCATTAGAGTTGGGATGGTACTGGGGACAAGGAACGGGAAGGAATTCGGCCATGGCCTTTTTGAATGAAGGATCCCGGCATTCGCCTGGAATGATTTGGGGAAACCATGGAAAACCCAAATCTGGATTCGAACCGGCGTCCTCCCGAATGCGAGGCCAGAACGTTAACCGTTCACCCACCACGCTCGGTCATATGTGGTGTTGGTGTTGCAGTTTTAATAAGTGGTAGGGTATTTTGATAGCATATCAACGGATAATAAAAATTTAAAAAGAAATAAGTTTTTTTTTTCCTCCGTTCTTGAAGCATTTCAGTCAACTCTCTGCGTTTTTAATTTTTTTCTCAAATGTATTAATCTCTTTCAGTGTAACTAGTAATCACAATTGGAAGAACAACACACGACGAACGCAACACTCCAGTAAAATATATTATGTCCTTGGCTGGATTCCAACCGGTGACAGCTGCGACCAGAATTAGGAGCAACTTCTGTGGAACATGAGGAAAGTCAACTGATACACTGACCGACCAATGAAACAAGAGCTTACCGGATGCCTTAAACACTACCACACAACAAAAATTACGCTTTCTAAGTAATGCTCTTACCGAATGCTGAGAATGATTAACCATATTGTAACATGTGCTAAGGTTAGCCTACAAAAAAATCTAAATTTATGTCATGTAAAATTTTAACCTGTCTTATCTTCATACTTTTCTTCACACATGAAGACTTACGGCATATAAGCAAATCAGTTAATTTGTATTAAAAGCAGTACTAGATTTTTTTTTTCAAAAATTTTTTTTTTGCTTTTATCTGAAGAGTGTATTGTAGCAAAAACATCATTATGTATATATGTATGTAGGGATACTGCCCTCCATTTATATTGATTCTCCTTTACGTCTTTTTCATAAAATGCGTCAAAATTATGAGTTATAGCTACCAAGAGCGCGCCTAGCATCTTGAACCTTTCGTAACAACTACAATTTCATTACGTTTGGAATCAGTATTGAAAATGTGTGGTAGATCTAGCGTAGAGATATCGTGTGCCACTACACATGAGTCATTCACCCTACACTCGTACCCTTTATGACGTATAACGAATATCACTTCCCAAAAATTGGTGGAAATCGGTGATGTTTGCTGCGTATGGTCATGGACCAAGAATAGTTCCCATTTTTAGTTAAAAAATGTGTAAGTTGTGGACCGGGTTTGTGGTATGATGGCGGGTCTAGAACAGATCCCACTTGTAAATCATAACTGACCTGATATGGCTAAAATACGAACAAATATTTTCACATAAAATTCTATATAATAACAAAAAATCACCCACGTTTGTTACTTTTAATACCCTTAAGATCAATGTCTTATATAAATATCTAACGATGGCCAAGCAGCGTGACAGTACTGTCTGAAAAATGGCAGCAACGGGAAAGGCCACATTGAACAGTAAATTACAATTTTATTGGTCGTTTTATTTAGCTGTAAACTTATTCGATGCGTTTCAACTAAATGGGGTTATTTATTTTAAAATTAAATTCTACGGAAAGCAAACTTAATGAAAATATTCTCGCAGTTCATTTCCTCATAAGCACGATTCTGTTATAACATCTCTGGTCACAGATTGCCTGCCAACAAAGACCTGGCCCGTGACGTCAGTATGTCCAGTAATATAGATTTAGAAAATGATTAAAGGTCTTGATCACATGATCAGATCGGGCTAATTCATCAACTTTATCTGTATTTTAAACTTAGAGGTTGCTCTGCAAAATTTGAAGGATTTATGTTTAGTTTAATGGGAGTTACAGTGCGAAAAAACCGATAATGACCTCTACATATAAAAGATAATATTCACGGGGAATGGGAGATATAGGGTCTGATGTGTGTTTAAATCGAGAAAACTGAGAAGTGATTTGGTCGTGTTGCGTAACCGCTCTTATATTGTAATTCCATGTCCGGAAGAATATACAGTAGAGCTCCAATTATCCGAACTCCGACTATCCGAATAGCTTTTCTAATTAAGACAGAGATGTTCAGCATGCAATGACTGTTATTTACAGTATGGTACGCACATCCTATACTAATGTACAGCTCTTGTAAGCACGCTTAACATGTAAAAGTGACGCCTTTTCATTTAATTAATTAAAAGTCTCTTTAAAAATAGTTTTTTCTCCCATTTTCAAAATACATACAGTAATTAATTAAAATAGACCCTTTTTCGGAAAAATCCAATTATCCGAATTTTTGATTATCCGAAGGTGATCCGGTCCCAATTGATTCGGATAATTAGACTTCTACTGTAACTCAAATTCTTCTCTTGCAGAAATTTCAGAAAATTGTTACGATGACGTTAATCATTTTCAGATTT
This sequence comes from Vandiemenella viatica, assembly GCA_031002005.1. NCBI lineage: Eukaryota > Metazoa > Arthropoda > Insecta > Orthoptera > Morabidae > Vandiemenella > Vandiemenella viatica. The sequence goes on along the minus strand of JARYHS010011408.1, from coordinate 155,975,597 downwards.
TTTTCCTGATGGTGTGCACTCTGTGACCTTTCTTTTTCTTTATTAAAAATTCTGTTTACCTTACAGTTTCAAGACTAAGGATCCAGATCCAATACATCCTAATAATAACAAACATAATTCTGAAAATCTGATAAAGAAACTAGTATGTATTGAGATGCAGGTAACGTTCATTACTTCCTACTGTAATGTCGGCTAAATAGTATTTAGTGTCATAAAAGCGGTTAAAGAGGCAACATTTTATTACTATGTATTTATCCCAGCACCCATTGAAGTACAACTACACGACCGACGTATTTAGTTTCTGAGCACGGAGGCGGTGCGCCACGATCGCTCATAACGTTTAACGAGCGGCGTCAGGAATGTTCGTTCAGAAGGTATTGCACCAGCGCCATAAACTTTTCTCACGTAATTTCATTCCTCTGTACGGGGACGAGCAGAATAAAGAGAATCGACCCACGACCCACGCAGTGAGTAGGATGACACATTTCAGTCTCTCCCTCTTTCTATCTGTCTCCCATACACACATTTAAAACACAAAGACACACACAGCGTTGCACGCACACACACACAAAAATAAAACTATGTATATGCATGCCAGACAAAGGAAAGAGCACATTTACAACGATGAATGACGGCATAAATGGTGGCTTTGCAAGTGAATTATGTAAAATCGAAAACTAAGTCTTCCCATTCGATTTATGGTCAGCAAAAATCCTTATGGTTCATTCTAAGTTTTCCCTTCTAGGAAAGTTGGCTCTTAAGAGGATAAAAAAATAAGGAGCTCAATGTAAACTTACGCTATTTACTGTTGCGCATTCAAAGAACACAACGAAATGAACGGGGAAAATTTTGCAATTGTACATTACACAAATCTCGACCTAATCACATGTAAACTAGTGCAAAAGTATCAATTCATTTATTTGTTAAAATTTAAGAATTCTAGATCGAATAGTTTCACGGCATTGTATAGTGACAAAATACCCTCAAGCTTAAGGCGCGTTTCCACTGAGGCAACAACGAGCGACATGTAGCATGCTGCAAGCGTTATTTTGTTGCCACATGTCGTCGTGCGTCTTCATACTTTGTCGCATGTCGAATGTCGCCCAAGAACATGTTGCCGGTTGTAACTTGCTACTTGCTACTTGCGGCAAAAGCATTACAAGCTATTCGACAGCTGTTTGCGAGCAGCGTGCGTCATGTCATCTGAAGCAGTGGCAATTGCTGCTTATTCGATCCTCGCAAATAGTAATAAAGGAAGCAAAACTGAATTCGCCTTGGTGGTGTTTTGATGGGGATGCTAACTGTTGTTTCTTGTATGCCAATATTGGTTGTCAAATGAGGATTTCACCCGGAGTATTGTTTCGCCAAACTTAATTTTACTATTTTTTAATGAAAAATGAACTCGTATTACTGACTCTATAACCTCTCCCTGGAAGTAAATTGTTATCTCCTTACGTTTAGAAAACGCATTTCCCCTATAGGCACACATTATGAAGCGTTATTTAGACGTCAAGAAAAAGATTCTAAGAATAGAATATACAATTACGCACATGAAGAGTGGTGGAAAATTGGATTATTAGCATCAGTTTTTCGAGTGTTTCGAAAAACTTCAATGATAAATGTTGAAAACGCAGAAACTATCACATCTGCGTATCAAATCTACGATTTTTTATTATTATTTTTTAAGAAAAACAATAACTCAAGAATTCTTCATGGAATCATAGATACTGATACTCAAGATGGAACTGTCATTCCAAGCTCATGGAGGACGGTAATAGATGACACAGATATGGTTAAAATCAGATGAAGATGCAAAAAGCCTCTGGGATGAATTCGCTAGGTATTTTGTGACAAAATAATTAAAAGCATCTTGGCAAGATATACAAAGAAACAAAACGCAAACTCTACATTCTCGTATTACCTAATTTCTCATTATCACACACAACTATCAAAACTGAATGGTCAACTCAAGAAAAATTTGATTTATACTTTCTGGAATCTTCTAAATTGGGAAACATTTTTGTGTTCTAGCCAAAAATGTAGCCTATATTAATAACATGTAAATCCTTTTGTAAAGTTTTTATTATATATGTCAGGAGATTATAAGTAAACCTTCTCTTTAGGAAATGAGCTGCTCATCGGTGTAGTAGTCCTTTTATGTTCCCGTTCACAATCAGACCTCAAATTCTTGATTTTATTTTTAATTATTATTTATTTTAATTTCGTACTTGTTAGCAAGTAATTTATTGCTTTTCACATTCCTGTTTTTATATTAAGCACTTCTGTTGTTCCACATCTCCCGTGGAGTATGATAGCCTTGAATAATAAGGTTGAATCCTGTATGTTACACTCCATGTCGCCCGTTTTCTGTCGCACTTATCCACCACTAGTTGGATACAGGCAACATCGTGCGACACGCTATATTTTTGTCGCACAGTGGCCCACACGACCGGCGACACGAACAAACATGTGGCATGCGTCATTGTTGCTTGCTACATGTCGCAGCGTGTTGCTTCGCTGGAAATACTCCCTGCCGCATGCGTCAGTGCCGCATGCCACATGTTGCCGGAAGTTGCCTCAGTGGAAGCGTACCTTTACAATAGCGCCAAAATATCGCACTGAAAAGACATTTCGAGGACTCATTTCTGCACCTTCATTATCAACCATCCGAAGTAAATCGGCCGTTGTCAGGTGTGCTGGAAGTGAATCCATTCCCCTCCCGTTGTTAGTAAACTGTTCATATTTGGTAAACATCCAGTGCCGAAATTTGGCCACTGATCTAGGACCTTTTCGACACACTGTTTCTTCAATATTCTGATCGCCGGTTTCCAATCCACGCGCGCTCTTCTGGTATTTTGTATCCCTGCTTACCAAGCGATCAGCTCTTCTGATCTTATCGGCTACCTAGAGGATATTGTCAGAAAAGTCTTTCGCCGCGCTATAATCCTTGTTTCTAAATTTAAAAGTGTATGCTACCTGGATGCGGTGTTCAGCCATGGCTGATTTTTTTCTCCTGACTCACGAGGGAAACCTTTTAACTCGTACGCTCGGAACCGAACGAAAACATGCTTAGAATAACAAGCGATCGCCGGACTCTTTTTTTTTTTTTTTTTTTTTTTTTTTTTTAACTGCTTAACGTCTCTTAACAGCGAGATCTTTAGAGACGGGAAAGGATGGGTGCAAGGAATGGGAAGTAATTCGGCCATGGCCTTTTGAAAGGAAGCATCCCGACATTTGCCTGGAGTGATTTGGGAAACCATGGAAAACCCAAATCTGGATTCCCGGACGGGGAATCGAACCGCCGTTATCCCGAAAGCGAGGCCAGAACGCTAACCGTTACACCACCACGGTCAGTCCACCGGACTCGGTAGCCTAGGGCTACAGTGCTAGCTCCACGTGTCGATGGTCGCCAGTTCGATTTCGGCCTCGGGGATGGGTGTTGTATTTGTGAATGTTTGGTCCATGTTGTAGTGTCCCTGTGATTACACTTAGTGGGAACTATGTACTCTGGAGAAACTAATACATGGAAAGAATCAGAATCCCATTGAGCTGGCTGTGTGGCCTCAGTAGCCCAATACCATTAAAAAAAAATAATAACAAGCGATCATAGACAAAACAGTGGAGCGTGTCATTTCCATTCTACCTCAAGTAACATACTAATTTTATAAAACTACAATGTGCCAAACCACAAGTGATGATACAAGATCGTTATTTCTTCATGAAACTTCATTCTGTGATTTACGATCAATTTGCTGCACCTACCGATAAGTCTATATTGCAATATTCTTGGCAAAAGTCAGTTTATGATATTGACATCACAACACGATCATTTGAAAATGTGTATTAGTGTGGCATTTGATACTGGACTGCGCGAATGCGAAAGTGATTTGGAATGTGATAACGTGGCATTAGTGAGGTGAGCACATTGTTCTCTTCCACTTTGTTTTAACCACTTCATCGAAATCCCGCATCTCCACTTTTGTTTTTCCTGATCAGTGTACATCATTAGTTTCATCAACATGTGCTAGAACGCTAACAAATGTCATCTTTCCACGCAACGTCGTACATAGAGAGCGAAGGATATAGACAACCTTATTGCTCCTCTGCTGAACTTTCGCTGGAGTTAATAGAAAATTCTGACGGCGAATTGTCTACCTTCTATTGAGGGTATGTTATGTGCAGAAATCGGGACGATGTTAAGCGAAAATGGAATGTTAAATATCTTCTGACCACCTGTAAGGGTGGCTAAATGTTGACTAAACCCACTAATGACACCCCATTATTTTGTGAGGAGCAGACGTGTAGAGCCTACAAAATGTAATAGTAAGCCTACGACATCCAGTTTTAAGCTCTCCCCCTGTTGATCTAATTTCTGACAGGGAAAATACTTGCGTGATATTATTCATTTTTGAGTGACTAAAATAGATCCTTGTCTCTGAATTATGTATCAAGATGCAAACTAGAAGATTCTTCTGTCGAAATGAAATAGTTTTTACACTAATTCCGTTTACTCATTAGTAAAATTAATCAGTTTCCATAATATCTTTTACATACCCATAACTTATGTTTCACATGATCTGCCAGCATTCCCCCAACTGACTATTGGCCGAATAGAGGTTAAGTGTAGTATTGGTGATAGTATAGTTTATAATGAGTCGCGTTCCCAAGGCGAGGCAGCGTGCAACGATAGATGGAGGGCTGTTTTTCGATGAGCTGAAGCCGCTAGCCCGTTCGTCAAGCCATCCGCAGCGCTGTCGTCGATAACAACAGGGACACGGCCAGCCTACGAACAATAGTGACACGACACTCGCATATTCTTTTACGTTGTTCCATGGAATGCTGCCCCGAGGCTGGAGGGGAGAGGAGTCACTTCTGAACTGTGTGTCAAGGTGAGAAAACGGACTGGGGATACTACCGCCATCCTCTGTGGGTCTGAGGTTCGCTTCCCGCCACCGGCAGTGTCAACAGTGCGCGAACACGGTAATGAGCCTCTAACAATGGGACAGGTTGCAACATATCAATACCCGGAAAATACCCCTGAGTAGCTATCCTGACTAATGAGAGACTTGAGCTAACCATCTGCAAAACTATTCACATGTCAGATTTTGTGTCATTTAGTTTGGTAAATAAATTCATGTCTTTTTGTGAACCCATTTTTGTGTTTTTGTAACCCCTGAGACATGTCATTTGCGAGGCTCAATATTAATATGTTGATAGAGAAAAGATCAAGTAGTTTTAATTGCTGACGCCATACAGTGCGCCTAAAAGAATCTTTGAAGTAAAGCCACCACTAGAGAGGTTATTACAAATTCTTATTTACTACGAACTGTCTCGAAGGCAAATGGATTTAAGCCACGCATCCCAGCTTGAAAGAGTTAATCGCTGACCACTTGAATATCACACAAAAGTCACGTGTCTAGAGCTTGCTGTCACCTGCAAGAATCGAAGTGGACAATTTTACGAATAAATGCTGTCCTCTGGCACACCCGCCAAAGATTAGAAACTGAGTTGGAAGCGTGAAGGATTACCTGCGATTGCGTAGCCAGGGTATTTATCACATAGAGTGTGTATGTAGACGCGTTTATGTCTGACAATGCAGCGTTGTCTTGCTCAGCGGTGTGACGAGTATCGCTTTTCGTCTGGGTCCTGAGGAAAATACAACCGTGGCTGAACACAGATACTTTTAAATTTGAAGAAACACGTATGTTAGCTCGGCCGAAGACTTTTGCGGAAACGAGCCTGGTATGTGAGTGGTAACACTCTGGCCTCGCGTTTGGGACGTCGCGTCGCGGTTTCCATTCACCGTCCACCACTCCGAATTCCTTCCCGCCATTAATGACCTCAACGTCGACAGAACGTCTAGTAGATCCTTGGGATCACAACAGCTGATCACATGGTGAACAGAGATACAGGCTATAACTTCAGTGTGGCCTCAAATCCAGTGATAAAATTGAGAAGCAGCAATTCGGAAAGGTGAAGAACACCGGTGTGGGTTCTACAGTGATTGTTTGTCAAATATGGACACCTGAGTCGCGGCAAGAAGATATTATTTCCCCGCTCCCTACCAACGAGACACCGGCCGCAGTTCCAGTTAATGGTTTCACTTCAATTCGTCGAAAATGAAGGCAGAGATGTGAATACTCTAAACGTCACAGGAATAACACCGCTGGAACGTGGAGAATTTTATCAATTTAAATATTCTGTTTACACTATTTACCTTCGCTTTTATTCGTCATTTCTTCTTTACACTCGCCAGTTTTAAACTCTTCTTCATAATTATCAAATTGTGATCAAAGTCAATAATACTAGCCCCCAGTAATTTCTTGAATATAATATAGCTCAACATTATATCACACTGCGTACTTGTCCCTTATCAAAGTACTTATTCTTTTTGTGGTTAAAGTAGGATCCATAAATATAGATGGGATTGTAAATACTACGTAGGCGGAACAGAGTTTCCCATTTTCTTTTTAATTAAAAATAGTTCTGCTTTATCTCCATTGATAAGTAGTGTGTTGATCATTTTGTTTTATTCATACATGTTTTCAATCATATTTAAACATGCACACAACACAATATGTAAGTGTATTCATTGCATATTATTCGTAAATACTTCGTTCGAACTTACAACACTGAATTCTTCAAACGCAGTAGTTTTTTCGTCCCCGTTTCGATAGTGCGATATTGTCTATACAGGCAACCTGTCATGATGTAAGGCTGTCAGTTTTTTTTACCAGTAGAGGTTTAACGTTGTCTAATATCATAGTTCCAGTGAGGACAAGGCGGGCGTACCGAGACTCTGCCAAAGAAAATTCGCGTGGCAATGTCAAGTAAGGATACACAGAGGATAACAAAGACCGGCAGTGAACAAGGTCAGTTACTCCCGACTATAATTCTGATCGTTTACGTAACTCTACCGGTTCTGTAACACGTGTCTCGTTCAAGGATACTTGCATTCGGTTTCCCACTTCTCTCTAGTCCCGTGTTGTTGTACTCGCTTTTCGATGTTAGAGTGGCCAAAACCAAATCTTGGACCTGCAGTGTGTTCCATTTAAGATGAGACTAGAAATAGTCAGCAATCACAGATACTTATAAATTTAACTAGCACTTATTGGAAAGTAGGTTTCTCTGCTTAACAGTAACTAAAGAAAATCCTTGTATTAATGACACTCAGACGTCCGCACATACTCACTCACAAATTCCCTGAAACACACAATCGCATAATTTGTTACAGATGCAACAGAGTATTACTCATCCGTTTATGTGTATATCTTTTTCTAAGCCTCGTCGACGTCGAAATCTTCATAGTAGGAGACAATTGAGCATAAGGGACAGGAAGGAATTCATCCACAGTTACTATATATATATCTCAAAAGAAAACAAGAACATCAAACTTTAACATAATTATCTCATAATGAAACAGGGTCAGAAGTAGGAAAGAATTACCACATTTAGAGAAAAATTATATCGAGGAAATACGTATGTTACAGAAAAATATCACCTACCGTAAAAGATTATGGAAACAGCTGTCTATAAGTACTCGATAGTAGCTCCTAACCTTCAGCAGAAAATCTAAGTTCGGACGAAAACGCATGCTTGACTCCGAGATAAGGTTGTGGCACGGATTGTTTTGTTTGAAGAACAGTTGTTTGGGCAGCAACTAATCTTTACCTCTCTTTCTGTTGGCAGTTGAGAGCTTCAGTTCAGTTAGCTTCTATACCAGCAGTCTCCAACATCTTTTATGGTAAATAAATATTTTTTGTTATAAATGTGATAAGTAATTCCCACCTCTAATCCTGCTTTATTATGACATAATTGTTTTGATTCTTAATGTTACTGGCTTCTTTCACGTTATGTGCGCGAGCGGTGATTGCGTCTATTGTACAAAGAAAAACATGTCCGCAGTTCAAAGGCCATATCTAAAGTTTTACCAGAATCCTGGCGCTTATGAGCACTATGGCGACAAGACAAAAACTAGCGAAGAATCATCCTTCCATCTCAACTCAGATTTAGATCTGTGACTTCTTCTCCCTAGCGTTTGCTGCTTTTCCGCAGGATTTGCTTTTACTGTATGGTTCCAACGACTCAGTTTACCGCGACTGCGGCCATGCGGCGGAATCAAAAAGGGTTTCGTCATTCTTGCTATCATCACGCCTTACCTTGAACCTTGCTATTTATGATTATTTTCTTTAGTAAATTGATCCATCATTTACTTGATGATCGTTCTTAGACACAACTTTCAAAAAAATAAATAAATACATAAGAACAGTTTGCAAGTTCAGAAACAATAGTTTTATTCTATTTTCGTTTCAAAAGTTGTTTTTGACCAAACCCTTATTGGTGAGTGATAATCAATAAAGACAGCGTCCCAGACTCGATTGGTGATCAATTGAGAAAAGAGGAATTCGATGATCTTCGTTAACCATTCAAAAAAATTTAGTGCTACTCAGAATCGTAAGTTTCGTAACATACTATTCGCGGCAACCTTGTTATCTGCTAAAAGGCTTTTGATCTATGTCTCGAGATGTTCCCCATCATCGTATTCATTACATATATATAAAATTAAAACAACGGGCAACCCTATTTAGAATTTTCAGTTTTAGCTGTTTTGACACTGTAAAAGGTCATTAATGGTTAAAGTGGACAAATGTTAATGAAAACAAGCTTAATTATTATGCAAAATTTGATTTATTCTATTTTTTTCCCCATAGCCTAAATAAACCGGTATCCACCTTTTGATCTCTCTAGCATCTTCTGGTGACGTAAGGTAAAACTTTTATTTTTCCCCGCTATTTCAAGTCATACCCGATCTTTTTGTAAAACGTTAAAGGATCTAGAAGTCTGTTGAGTACTTTTCCTTTAATATCTCACACAAGAAAAGATATGTGATTTCTCTCCCTCTTTCCCCATTGCTGTTTTTTTTTTTTTTTTTTTTTTTTTTTTGGCAAACATTAATAACATACCTGACCAATTTAATATTAGTAAATTACGTTTTAGGAAACAGTTTTTGGAGATTTTCTTTCTTATATTTCAGTTTTTGACAGTAGACATTGTTGAACTATTTTGTTATCAAATAACTTTGTCGGGAAGAAAGAGATCATAATGTAGTTAAATACATAAGATATACCGTCTAAATTTTCTACAGTTTATTTATACGTTTCCCTACTGATAGCTATATTGTTAATAATTTGATGTAGTTTGACCTACAATAAGTGTATTATCTAAATAAGCAAAGCATTTTTTCAAGTGGTTTTCGTTGTCTGTTGGAAAACAAATGGTTGTCTCTTTACAAAGAAAATCACTCATTATTATAGTCTTTAGAAACAAGAATAATCAGATGTAGGAGCGATAGGCAGCTGACTGGAAGCTAAAAAAATATTTTCTTAAGCTACAATTTTAATTAAATTCATGCCATGTATGTATGACTATTTGTGATCCGCATAACTGTGTTAGGCGTCGATGTAACCATTTTTTGTATGGGACTATAAAGTAAATAACGAAACAACTAATCCGAATTAACTTTGCACAGAACGTACAATTTAGTGAAATATGTTAATCATCACTGCGTGACACTTTACATACAGTACATCAGGTTAGGATGATCCGAATACAAAGTTGGCTTGGAGTCACATACATGGTGTTTATTTTTAAGATTATTGCTATTTTTTAAAATGAAAAATTGCCGCATAGTTCCGGAATGTAAATGGTTTTGTAGAACTGGAAACCCAGTTATGCTGTAACCTAATTCTTATCTCAGCTATTTTCAGCTTTATAGAAGACAAAACATTTCAATCTTTTATTTTTATTATCTACAGTGATCACAAAAAAAGTTATAAGGTCATGCATTATTTTTCCTACTGTTTCATATATCTCCAATAGTCCAAATTCCCGCAACTAATAAGTTTAATTCAGGAACTGAAGAGCCACAATACTCTGCAGAGAGGCACATAGGCACAAGTTCAAACCTAGATCCTGGCAAATCGGCTGTTGTCAAAAAGGTGTATTTGCAGTTTTCCTTTATCATCTAGGTAAATCCCTGGACGGTTCAAACTTCTGTCTTGTAATATTGCAAAATTCTTAGACAAATTACTTACAGCCCTACTTCCATGTTTCATCGACAGATGGCAACATTAATATTCCCACGTTAGGGCAGCTATCAGAACAGAGAGGGATCCGCGGTCACTGAAAACCCAGTCTCACGATGGTTGGCCTCTGGGGGTTTCCCAGGACGAGGAAGTCCCTCTAAAAAAGAAATATGAAGCATCTGAACAGTAGCTTTGCTCGATGAATCCTGTACACAAGTGCCACGTGACTAAGGGATGGCAACATTGATTATAGGCGCGTGCAAACATCGTGGTGATTCACTCATGTGTTTTAAACAGACGCCATTCCAAAGACAAGCATTCGCAAAAACTTATTATCCACTTGTGTGAATAGAATCCCAAATCCCTGAAGCACAATTCTGAGACAAGCATGCACTACCACGGTATTAGTGATAAACAACCAGAGAATTTCTAGTCCCACTATTTCTATTGCTTTTCTAGTTTCTGACAAGTTTCATACAACACTAGTTCCGCATCCTGAGCATCAGTAAGCATCAAATCTCAAAATATATATATAATCTTGCTAATAAGCGAAAAAAACTGGATAAGAAACCCATTTTTGTTAATCATTTCAGGGTATAAACGTGTTATTAGCATGCTATCTAATCATCGAGCTTCATTTTCCTAAGTGAATCATGATGGTAACTGTGCAATAAGGTTGGAAATATCTGCTCCTCCATGATAAGGATTGCAATCCCGCAGTGTTTTCAATCCCGCGGGATTGGCACAAACAGTTTTTTAACGCTTATATTTAAAACATAGTTACTTAAAACGTTAATAAATTAAATAACAATTAATAAATCAATTTTAATGTTAAATGATAAAAAGTAATAGTTAACAATATTTTAAATGGCAAAATGATATTAAAACTTTTTAGCATGTCTTAAGTAAATTTAGAGGTTTTATATTTTTTTAATCTAAACCAATTTTTAAATAAATAATAAAAAATGGAAAATATTCAGTGTTAGATCATATTATGTGCCTTACAATACATCACATGAATTTAAAAACATGGTTTCCTTAGTGGCCAAGATACCAGAGTTGATTTTTTTTTTTTTTTTTTTTTTTTTTTTTTAATTCTGAATAAACGTTCCATGACACCGAGAGAAAGCATTCCATTTCAAGTGAAGTGAATATACTCTGTAAAGTGTATACTTGGCTCAGAACAAGATCTCATAACTTTTTGTCACTGCACAAGCACGAGACTTGGCTTTTTTTTTTTTTTTTTTTTTTTTTTACAAAAATTGTTTTTGTGGGATTCATTATTATATCTCCTTATTCCTTGATAGATCTTACTGTTGATTCAATGTTATTTAAGGAAACTACTCACCAACACTTAAACTGTCAAGTATTTCAACTTTACAATGTGTCGTAACGACGTTTTAAGAGTGGAAATTATTACTTTTTAGTAAGAAAGGAGACTTTCTCGGCGAATGATTGCAGTGAAGTTTTCATAGGTCGTATCTCCGGATTTAATTGTAAAAACACGAGATTTCACACGTGAGGGAGACGGTGAAGGCAGCCGTCGAAGTATGTTGTTCCTACAACACAATTCGTCGATACATCTGTGAAAACTTCATTATAACTTTTTTTGCCTTAACTTTGCCAATAACTTTATCTGCAAATACAGAAAATGGGAATAATGAAACAGTGAATAAAACAGCTGTAACTTTGAAGTTCAGATAACGTTTGCAACACATAAAAATTAATTATGTAGTTAGAAAATCGTACTAAATACGCAACATAACTCAAATTACAGAAATGTGTACCCGAAAATGAATACGTAAAAGTGTATCTATTTACTAACGAATGACGAAGGTTAACAAAAACAAACGTTTGTTCACACGCGCCTAATGTCATCTGGAAGGGTACAGGCAAACAGTGCAATACATCCGATAGAGACCGAGTGGGACACCGAGTCACGCACTGACACGCGTTTTATACGCATTTTGCGGATTGCGGATACGCTTAATTTTGTGCGGGTCCGCCAGACTTTTTAATGATGCGGGATCCCGCATTGCTGGATTGCAATCCCTACTGTATGACCAAACGTTGTTTTGGCGTTGCTGATTTTCTCATCAAAAACGTATTTTTTCTTTAACCTCACTTCCACCTTCAACAGGACATTATAAAGTGTAAATTGTGTAATTCTAAAATATTCGTAAAATTTCGTATAATACATCTGCCGCTATGTTTACCAACTCACTGTTATCAGGGCCGCATTTAGGCATAGACTATCTAGGCTGGAGGCTATTGGCCCGCACTACAAAAGGTCCCGCACCACGTGCAAAGAAAGTATCCCATTTCCGGCTTTAGCCTCGAAAGTCTTAAAATGCTCGTGTAAACCGAAAACAATATTCGCGGATGCGCAGTTCAATCCTTTAAAGTAGGGGTGAACTGTTAAATAACATTTCAGAGCACCTATACTGAAAAGTAACAACTTTCCGGCTCAACGATGAGGACTTATAACCTTTGTAACATAAGGTTGCAGTACGTTGTGCTCGGTACGTATGAATGTAGACTTAAGTCACTATCGTACACCTGCAGTAGGAACTAAAATTCCCCAGCTTTCATGTCCGGAAGGTTAGGAAAGATAAATTGATTTTGTACTCGAAATAAAAAGCGAGCGGAGGGATGTCCAAGTTTTAATGTTTTGTTTGAAAGTATTTATATCTTAAAAAAATACATTCGTTTAAAATTGAAATAGGTGTATTTAGAAATCAATATTCTATTTTTTAATTCGATTTTGTTTAATTTGTTGTTTTAAGTCCATTTATTTCTTTTAAAACTTTATTTCAGCATTCAGGAATCTCGATCGCTTGGCGTCGCGTGGGAAAGCTCTGATTAGTAGAGCGCTGTCTGAAAAAAGTTTAGTCGTTGTCTTCGTGTTGACATGCATGTGCTAATAATCAATATTGTGTTTTTAATAATTCTCTATCGCGTGCTTTGGTGATCTTAATCTTCTTTTGTTTGTGTTATTTTAATATGTACGGCTCTTCTTCCATATTAATGCTAAAAACTTTTAGTTTGTAATTCTGTGAGTTTGTTAACACCGTTCATTTCAGTCTCGGAAACGATACAGAAAGCATGTTTCGAACTTTCCATTCTTCAGTAAGTTAGCCTCGTATTTTTTTACTATCAATACATTATCCAATATTTTGAATTAAAAGATTTAATAATAAGTAATAGATATTGTATAGATATACATATATATATACATGCCTGCAACACACTTATAGCATAGGGGCCTACAGATCCTACAAGACCCGCCTCCCAGCTATAGCATAAGGGCCTACAAATCCTAAATACGGCCCGACTGTTATGGAAATTTTTGAACATCGATTACAAGAAATAACCAAGTGAAAATGTTAAAGGACACTGAAGACTGGCGAAAACACAGACGAGCTACGGACACATGTAGAATCGACAGGGCAAACTGTCAGCCAGTACGGGATGAGTACGGTAATATATGATCCAATTTTTAAACGCTACTTATGATGAAGTTGTAGATTTCGTTTCGCTCGAGAAATGAGTGTTCAGTACTGTTCTGAATTTATCCTACTTTCCTGTGTTCAACCCCATTAATTTCCGAACACCCGACCGCGAACCGCTTAACAGATGGCACTTCAGCGTCTTGTGGATTACAGTTAACTTTTATATATAATAGTTTCTGATTCATGAAAAGTTATCTCAGTTTGCTCACTTAAGGTCTGTTTGGACTAGGTCACTTCTTTATTTACTTTCATTTCTGTCAGAACTTACTTACTACCAGACTGCGAACAGAATCTGTTACTCTCTGATTTTGGCTATCGGCACAGAAATTATTTCTTTCTCTATTTAACCATCATATTCTCCAGCTGGTATCTACCTGGGAGTTTCCTCTTATATAGTTTTCTTGAATCATTCTTAAACAGAAGTTCAATATAGTTAGATTATATTTTTCTCAAAAATTTAACAGCCTACCTCCTCGCCTACAATTTTCTTTATTTTTTTTTTCTCTTACTATGGCTTTCTAGTTGGCCATGATTATCGGGAACAATTACTTCTCACAGATTTTACTAACCCCGTCCACTTCTGCATATGTTTTGTTTACTTCATATTTTTCTTGTTACGTTGGCACAAGTACATGAACTAATTAATACCAGTGTTGCATGCTTAGTTTCTTCTCTCATCCATATAATTCTGTAGCATAGTCCATTATGCTAGTCCTTCAATTTTATGTCATTAAACCAAAAATATCTAAATGAATTAGCACCATTTACTTAATAAATTTTCTAACATACCTTCCCTAGTCTGATAACATTCGATACAATTATCTGTGGACATGACTAGGGGGTTACATTACATCAGTAACTTTTCAGTCAGGAAAAACTCATCACTCATTGTGTAACCTGAGGAAATTACATCTACTTCGGGTTTTCCATTGTTTCCTTATCCTCATACCACAGATAATTTGATTTATCCATCATTAGAAACCATTTACGAGATCAGAGGTAAGAGTGCGACTTGGATTACCTCTACTACCACTTCCATCCTCCTTAGGAATCGTCGTTGCAAGCAGTGGGTGGCTTCCTATAGGAAAAACCAAGTTACCACAGCGGCATCTGAACAAAGGTGAAGGAAAGGGGGAAGGTGGTTGTGCATTGAAATTGCCACCGGATTGTGAGCTCCACTGCAACTTTAACTTAATTAAATTAAAAGAGGCGGATTGTAACCGAATAATATAATATCATTTTTGTATGAATTGGTTCGACGACATAAAAGAGTGCGGATAGTTAGGAACTATAAGATTCGGAATTAAGTAATTGATAGGAAATTAATAAAATACCTACTATTTTGAGGCGAAAGTGATGGAGAGTATATTTTGGGAAATAGGAAAAGACAAAAATATTTTACTAAATTAAAGGACCCAGTAGAAAAGTAGCCATTGAACGCTGAGAAGAGACGCTTAGTGACTAGTCACCTATCTTCACACCAGACTAGTCGACATCAGGAGCAAGTTTCTCTGAGCCAACCTCGCCGAAACAATTTCTGACCTTTGGGAACAGGTGAGGTAAATGACTTCTTTGGGAACCCTGAATATTCCGCTGTAAGCTAGAGATATTGAAACAATCATTCTAAAGTCTAGAAGGTAGGGTTGGTAATATCCTCCGTATATAGGTGGAACTCAAGGCGAGATACCGTTATCCTAAGGGGTATTTAAGACCCACCAAAAATAAAGAACTTCTTAGCGCTGGACCATCGTTTCGTTGTGTGTTTCGGAAAGTTTCGTGAATCCATGTGCCACTATCGCAATACAACGATAGAAAATATCTCTACATAAAATATTCTGTATGCTACTCTTACTTTCACTTCTCGGATTTCTTAATGTGGTCCCATGATGTTTCTCGATTATTTATGAGAACAATTTGTGAGTGTTTATAACTGATGTTTTATGAGGTAGCTTTGTTAAAGAAAGATCTAAATTGTACGAATAGTTCTTAGTGAAAATTTACTGTAAAAATTTGGTAAATTCGGAATGTCAAAGTTAATTAAAAACAAGTATAATGATAAATAATTGCTTTGCTAATGTTACTACATTTCATTCAGTGATCCAGTAATTATGTAGAAAGCAGACAATCTTTGCTGAAGTCTTCGGTTAATTAATAATTACTGGATAATTCAAAATCAGAGAGGCGGGTAGATTACTCCCTCTAAATCCTCTAGAGCAGGGGTGGGCAACCCAAATGATCTTGCGGGCCACTTTGAAAATGCGTCATAACTCCGCGGGCCGCATATAAAATTATATATTGTATATTATATTAGATGTTCCGAGATGCGCGCGTATTATGAGCTCGCAGAATATAACATAATTATTCCGCTAACTGATAACTGTAAACCCATAAATAAAACAGGCAAAATCTGTCATAAATTCGCAAAAATATTATTTTAAAATCAAAGTAATTTTTTCTCATAATTTCGACAGTTAATTTTGAAATATATGGATGTACAAATAATGTATTTTTTTAAATACATTGGTTTTAACTTCCTTGGAAATTATAAAGTAAATATAATTTGAAAAAGTGTGATGAATCCAGCGGGGTGGAAAAATCTTCAAGGTGGCCGTGGGTTGTCCAACCATCCTCTAAACCGAGTATGATGCTTATTTTTACTAATTTTCATGATTGAAAAAAGCTGATCACATTTATATGTGCTTCACAATGTGCAAATTGTTTTTCGTGCGAAAACCCTCAGCTGTGGATATTTTTCCTCGGAAAGGTATGTTCTGTATCTGAAATTTCTGAACCTCTCGCGGGCCGAATTGATGCTGGTGGATGGCCGAATCCGGCCCGCGGGCCGGGGGTTGCCCACATATGTTGTAGAGCTACCACACCAAATAATTTTCACTCAACTACCACAGAGTACCTAAATCTCACAGGATTAGTGGCAATTACAAAGTTATTGTGAAATTTTTTTTAAGGTTACGCAATATGTACTATACAGTTGATGAAATTAAGTGTTTATATACGCTCAGGCCATCCTTCTTCTTCTACGGTATTCCAGCCTTCTCTTAATTTGAATAGAAATTTGTGTTTAAACGAGATAAACTCATGCTTGTATCGCTATTTGCAGAAACTACTTAGGTGTTCCACCCTTTAACATATTATTGTTAATTATAAAACATCAAAAAATGTTTCCGTATTTTCACGTGTTTTTTACAATGAATTTTGAGCATAATCGTTGATGGTTTATTTTTGATGAATTTTAATTAATCATACATTTATACATAGGGAACATTAAACCAAACTCTTGATAAATAATTTTATTTATTGTTAATGACATATAAATTAAACTATTTTTTTATCAAGAAAGATGGTATTTTTATAAACAATCACTGTATTCACAATATACATCTAAGTTGACATTAAAATTGTTGGCATCGACGGGTTTAAGAAACATGGCAGTTTACATAATTATCTCTCCTACAAATTTTCACACTGAATGTTGCAGAATACTATACAAATCGTTAAATTCAAGATATCATATTTTAATAACTTTGGAGTGAAAGTAGTTCATAATTATTTTTCATGTTGATCCTTAATTTAATTGTATAATCTTATTTTTTTGTCTGATTTAGCAATTGAGATAATTTTTAATAAACACGCAATCGTTCAAGCGACATCAGATCATTTTTCTGGAAAGATCAGAACCGCAGTTAAAGTTTTCATAATGGATCTTACTTGGATGCAATACAATTTTCATGACTGCGCCGTCAGCATGTGTAGTAAGAATTCAATATTTCGACCGCTAACTCAACCGTCTTCCTTAGATGTAAAATCATCTGTGTTGGTCTGCAGTTAATGTCACCAGACCATTACAGATAATTTCATACTTTAAGAAGACGGCAGAGCTATTCCTGGAAATATTGTGTTTTTACAAAACAATTCGTGCACTTGTTAACATTTCATTGCATAACTCATTTTGTTGTGGAAAATATCTGAAACAGGAGAGATTCCAAAGGATATTAGTAAAAATATATTCTTCACCCTATAGAAGAACGCACAAGTTGTCAAATGTGAAAACGTTTTCACAATAAGTAAAATTACAACTGATGAAACAGCAAGAACGATGTCAGAAACAAGACAGTACTAGCGAAGAGAGAGAGAAAAAAAAAAAAACTACTTTCTTATATTAACTTTAGACTTATGAAGAAAAGCACTTTCTGTAAGTGAATCTTGGTTCTTAGAAATACCAGGAAAAAGTAAAATTAAATGAAAGTGTTTTGAAAATAATAAGCGAGTAAAGAAGTTCGTGGCGGAGTTTCACCCAAACAAGAGGCAGAATTATGGATCACATTTAAAGAGGCACTAGATTGATTAATTTCTTTGTGAGGGGAACAATTAAAGCGGAAGTATACAGTTACACAATGATTAGAATATATGAATCAGATAATTAAGGCCCTAGGTTTTAATGGATATATTCAATTGAAGATGTTAGCTTAATTAAGATAGGAAGAGATAAAAATCGAGAAACTGACGAATCCGGAAAAAAAAACTTATTTAAGTGATGAATATTCGAAATGTCTTTAAGAAAAAGCAATGGACATTTATTTTTTGAGTTATGCATTACGGAATCTTTCTACTCAAGCTTCAGGAAGATCATCAATAGTTTCACATATTACAACGTTATAAAATGCTGACACAAGAAATGAACAATTGCTAATTGATTTTATCAAAAGGTTTACAAAAATATTAATCTACAAAATCGCAAGAAGATTTTTTTTAACAAAGAATAATCCTAAGAGGGTTGGTTGTGGTAAGTGAATAATTGTGTAACTGTTGTTGTGTGAAACCTCATGTCGTTCATCTAAGTCGAATCGAAGCTTATCTTCTCATCTGCAATAAGAAAGCGAGTAGAGTAGCTGGCTCAGTCAACAGATAACTTCTTGAAAGACCCGTCCACTCCGAAGAAGTCGTCATCCAGAACACTGTCTGGAGGCCTCTTGGACTCATCAGACACGAACTGGTCCTGCTCCAGCAACCACAGCCTGTTCGCTTCTAGTTTCTCGAAGCAGGCGTCTGTAATATATATATAATAAAGACATAATTATGAGAACGAACCCATTTGATAGTTGCTCCAAAATACGTTGTTCCCTTCCAGAATATAAACGGGAAGTCTATTGTTCTCGCTACGTGAGACACGTTAGTTAGGCAAGATATTTATGAACACTATAAACTTCTATAACCATGATCCGATTAAAATTTAAGTGTATAAATTATATATATATATATATATTTCTAAAAGCTTTTTTTGTCACTAGCCTTTATCTCACTTCATACTTAACCGAAATCGATAAATGAGGTACAATTTGAAAGCTGAAGGTATCGGCTTTGATCATATTATATTCTAAGAAACTAATTCGTCCAAATTCAGCCCAGAGCAATAACTTCACTGTTTTTAAAATACGTTTTTTTGTGTCGCGAGCCATTTATCTCCCAGGTTTTCCTAACAAAAATAAATAAATTAAGTTGCGTTAGAAAGATTGAGGTCTCATCTTATGTGAAATCCTATCTTTAGAAAAACATTATTTGGAATTCGACCCTTAAAGTGAAGAGGTATCAATAGTTTATACAACTCGTTTTTGTGTCACGAGCCATTATCCCCCTTGATATCTGATCAAAACAGATAAGTGAAGTATCATTTCAAAGAATAGGTCTCCGCTTTGGTCACATTATATTAAAAAAAAAGAAAGTATTTTTTGAAATTTTACCGTTAAAGGGCAAAAGTATCCTTATTTCAACAACATATTTTTTTGTACCAGTTGTCTCCCTTCACACTTTACCGAAATCGATAAATGATGTATCATTTTAAAGATTAAGGTCTCAACTTGGGCAACATCATAAATTAAGAACGAAACTTTGTTGCAGAAACATTTCTGTTTATCTATACAATTCCTACGTAACATTTTACTCGCGAAATTTTCTCGAAGGCTATGATCACAGGGATATGGATATTTTGCTTAGGTTAGTTGTGCTCCGTTAAGGTCAGTTCAAAGGCTTTTCCTAATTGTTTCGTAATATGTTGTAAGTATTTTGTTGCGTACCTATTACAGCTACCAAATAAACAACTGATACATCCTATTACAAACGATACACCTTAATATTTATCGTATTTCGAAATTTTCATAGGTGTAATGTAGTAAGTATTAAATTGTTTGTGTAGTTGTTTTTCGATTTTATTTGCAAAATTTTCAATGATCTTTCTTTTTACAAACTTTTTATTTGATAAATATGCAAAAATATATTAATTACACGTTGAAAATTGAAGGAAAATGCCTAACAGTCACTAATTACGATGTAACTCTCGTAATAATTGTGAATATTAAAACAACTGTACTGTGTTTCTACTTTGTTTGAACAACTTAAATTTCTAAAACAACGACTATATTATAACAATGTTTAATAGACTGTGTATAATTTATAGACTTATTTGAGTTCTGTAGGTAAATTTGTGGTAAGAACGCTTATTTACGTATTAATAAACCCATTTCACAAACAAAAAATACAGTTATCATACAGAACACAAGTTACACGTTTTTTGCAGACAGATGGCAACACAAACATTCCATCAAGAGATTAAATGCTATGGATCACACAACACACGGGTAACAGGTGGCTGGTGTTTCTTGGTTCTCTGGAGTCAACCCGAGGGAAAAAATACTTCTTCTACTGTTTATAGAGATGAGCTCACAAAACTATTGCTGTTAAATAATGCTCATCGGCTGTACCGTCGTGGCAGCTACCATATTTAATGTACAATCATTTTGTTTTCTTTTAATACAATATAAGAGTATAACTGGGCAGCATTGAGAGTTAATTATAATCATTTTGTGAAAAAATAATTTTGGAATTTCAAATTTTATGAGCGAAACTATGCGAAACTAAACGAAACATTTCAAACGACAGAGGCAATATCTCTTACAGATGCTGCATAGTGTAATTGATGTAATGTATTTGTTACCTTTTTTTATATATTACTGCCGCGAGTTAAAAAGTCTTAAACCCACTCACCTTGAATTTCCTGTGCCGATCCCCCAGTGCCTCCCAACTCGTCGGGCACAAACTCGGGTTGTACGTAATCGAATAACGTCTTCGAACCGGGAGCGTGAGTCATAACCTGAAAACATGTTGAAATATATTACATATGCGGTCATTCACCTCTTCGAACAGAGACGTTACTGCAGCAAAATTTCTTTGCCATATTTTCTCATACGCATTTTGCCACATAATTTATTGGCGTGGCGAATAATGCTTCCCTTGAAGTGAAATAATTCAAATTATATAATCCGAACAAAATTCAGAATTTCGGTAGAAATAATAAGAAAGGATTTTTACCATTTGTTTTCGTTTCCTAAAACAATTGAAGATTATTTTCGTTAGCTCAAGCTGAAATTATTTTTTGCATGTATTTTTTTTACAGAATTAATATTAATAATAGTAGTAGTTTTATTGGTAACTAATTATATCATCTTTTGTAGTTTTCTGAAACTTATGGATTTAATTTACTCAGACTAAAGGTTTTACTTTAAAAACAAAAATAAAATAATAATAAAAAATAAATAAAAGGTATGCAGAGATATCTGTTCGCTGCTGAAATAAATCTTGTAGTACGCGAGTCCGCAACTTGAAAAGTTACATTGCAGCAATATTATCTTCTGTAGATACGCTGTAAAGGGATGGTTATTTCAAGAAAACTTCAAATTACTTGTATTAACATATTGATAAGCAGCTGTCTATTTAATTGTGTAATATGAGATTTTTTTAATAATAAATCGTCTCAAAATAATTCATGAACATTGTAAACGTCACTGCCTGAGATTTTCTTCACACTTCTAATTCTCAAGCTGCCCAAACGCTCCATTTGTAACATAATGGTTTTTTTTCCCTCGTAAGAACAGAGTACTCTTTCATAATATATCAATGGTAACGGTGGCAAGAGGCTTTTCGTGAATTTTGGAAAGTGTTGTACTTCTCGTGACTTGTATTCTCAGTTTCGGGGATCTAATCTACTAAGAAATCTCAGTGTTTCGATACTAATGATGGTATTGACAACGTTCTGTGGTATGAAACTATTTGGCTGCAACCGTCTTTAGTTTCAGAATAAAGAAATACCAAAAAATCTGTCTACTGTACACGAAAGTACGTGCTCAGACCAATCGTCTCTGGCAAAATGTAAAAGAATAAACTATTCATTGTTTATTTGATGGATATACAGAATACCTAAAAATCTATTTCGAATATAAGTAGCTTCCATGCCCCTTAAAAATGGGAAGTTAAATGTAGTGTTGCGACAGTTAATATTTTCATAGTGGTTTCGCTTAATACAATTGTTCCTAAATAACTCTCATAAGCTGGGATTTCTAACAATGTCTAATTGCACAAATATCTAATCCGTTTAATTCCAAAATCCTCTTCATAAATAATATGCTGATTTTAACAAATAATATATCTTCCTGTATAATGGATAGAAATTTTAATTTTAAAAGGTATAAATTAAATCAATACATAAAATCATAAGTAGGTAATCTAAACTATTCGATTTTTATAATAGCCTCATCTATGTATAGCGAATGCAACGAAAACGACTACCTACAACAAAAATAAACAAAATCAAATAATAACAATATGTGCATTTAAACGAAATACGTGCATTCCTATCTAGTTAGTTTGCAATTTAAAATATATTGAACTATCACAGAAACTTAAATAGGTAACTACTTGTTATAAAGGCAAAATGTGAGGACAGCGATTGATAGATAAGAGGACAGCGATTGATAGATAAGATCCACAGCCGTTGCTGGACCACCAAAGAAGGCCGAGTGCGTAACGTCACACTTACAGACACGATGGCCGTACTGGCCTTTTATTAGTATTGATTCACGTCAGAAAATTGTGGAAATTTTCTTAAGTTAGAGCCTAAACTTTCAAACAGCTGAATCTTCAATGAAATCCAAAGAATCGAAAGTGCGTTATCACAAAAAAACGAAGTTTAATCTAATATATTTTCGTTACAATAAATTTGTATTGCCAAAACACAACGATAATTAACACCAACAAAAACAAACGCTCTCAATAGTTGTTACAAATTTTTAACGTAAGATTGTGGAAGGATTTTTTTCAGATTTAAAATAGATGGTAGATTTAAAAACCGGAATGACACAACAAAGTGGCGAGACCAAGCTCGAATACAAATCGATTGAGTCACTTTGCTTATGACTTGACGTCTAGTCGACATCGAGGTCTTTAATGATTGCAAAGTACTTTAGGCAAGGAACGGTAAGTAATTCTGTCATATCCTTTAGAATGAATCATCAGGTCATTCGCGTGGAGTGATTTGGGAAAATCCTAGGAGACCGATATCTGGTAGCTAGCCGGCGATTCAAATCAACATCCTCCAGTAAGCGAAGCCTGAGCGTTACCAATCATCCATCACCATCAATAAAATGTTTCAGTATTTTTTCTACAGTCAGTATCACTAAGTCCATACTACCTGTATTTCCAAATTTCATTGGAATTAGGATAAAATTTAGATGAATAAACCTGATTCATACACCATGTGGGAATATGGCTGCGAAGCAGAATTGGAATGTGTCTTGAATATAACTGATTAATCTGGACTTACCCTTTCACCAAGCTTCTTTGGAAACGCTGATTTTACGAGCGCAACGATCAAATCAGCAAACTTAGGAGCATTCACTATGTGGAAGCCCTTTATTCTTCTGGTATATGCGGTCTGAAACAAGAAGTAAATACAGGTTTAAATACTGATTACAAACAGACCGCTTTTGGGTGTGGTGACTTGAAATTATGTGTGAATTAAAAATGATTTTACAATTCTGAATCGTTGAATCACTGATACAGATACTGATCCAAGAAAATGTTCAACTGAAAGCAGTGGAAAATCCTCATGATAGAACTAAAATATAAAAGACAGAAAGCACGCAATGCAGACCCTATTTAAAGAAATATAAATAAGAAGTAAGGGAGAAACTGTAAAGAAGCCAATTGTTACGAGGCTCGTAGAAAACGGAAAGGGAAGAATGAACAAGAGCTGGCTGAAAAGATAAAATTTGATTAAAAATACTTCGTACAGCTTCATTAAAATTAAAAAGAAAACCTCCTATGGAATGCAGCTATGGGATATGAAGATGGAGAGATTGCACGTGATATAGACAAGATTTCTAGAAAATTTATATGATTTTATGGTGAAGAACTCAAAAAAATTAAAAATTTCCACAAATTTGAGGAGAAACAGTGCCAGAATTATCAGGGTAATAGTACTAAAGTGAAAGATGCTTTTTGGTAGGAAGTAGAGATTGTTGTATGGAAGATAAAGAGTAGCTTAACAGATTGTAGATATGATTAAGGATCAGTTGGAAACACTTGACATACAGGGTAGTAAGAGACATCTGAAAGGAGAATAAGAGGTATACGATTGCAAAAAGAAACTAATTATTCCATTATTCATAAAAGGGAGCAAAATCTCACAAAATGCAGATACGAAACTTCTCTCTCATGGTCTCAATATTTTTAAATTATTGTTGTAAGAAAAGATAAGGACCATAGATAATCTATAACAGAGCTATCAATCTATTATAGACCTTATCTTTTCTATAACTATGCCCGGAAAGAATTAAACCAGTCATAGTAGTTTTTCTTGGTGTAGAAAAGACATACCAAAATATGCCATATCATCACATTTGAGAGGTATTATTTAAGAACGGTGTTCCACAAAGTAATTTGGCAAGAACTAAAAAAAAAAAAAAAAATGCTGCAAGCTGCATTCAGGTACAAGCTAGTAAATTAATATTGTTTTGACACTGGAAGTGGTCCAGTATGAATGGTGCTAGTCTCAACTATTCTTCACAAACATTGTGGATCATGACGTTTAAAAAGAAAGACAAGAATACTATGGTGTTAGTGAATGACGTTATGATTTGATGAAAAAGAACTGCAACTACAGCTACATTTGTGAAAAGATGAGTTTGAACAGATAGGATTTAAATAAGCTAGAGCAAAATTTGGATGTGGGCAGGAAAAGAAAACCATTCAGTTGAAAATTAAAACATCATGAAATTTTAAATATTTAGTCAGTGTTCTGTCAGCTGACAATTAATTCCAGAAATAAACGAGGAGATTAAAAAACTTCAAACTAAACCATTGTTGTTTCATAAAAACTGAGATAAATTCTAGAGGAAGCAAAAGTAACTTTATATAGGCCTAAAACCTACCTGCTCACCATTATAATGCATTGCCTAAAGCTACTACGTTGACAGACTGCAATGAAGTAAATGAAATATCTCAAGATAATTATGTAGATGATCAAAGGGCAGAAAATCAGAAATAAATCAATCTGACTGTGACTAGGACTAAAAAATAAAATTAAAAAAGGCTTCTTGACATGTGAAGAGAGCAGAGGCAGAAATGATTTGGTCACATGAGATCGGCGTCAGTTATACCAGTCGAAGCATATTTTATACAATGAATAACACGCATAACAGAAAATAATATAACGAAATAAGTACTAAATGACTTCACTAGTCGTTATCCAGAATGGGAGAAGTTACTGGAAGAGAAGTGGTAGCAAAACGAGGTACACCAGTACACTCCGTAGAAAATCTATTAATTTACTTGTCATATTGGCAGGCGATATCATTAAATTAGAGTACTTCCTCTACTGTTACGTCATTTAAAATTATTTTTTATATTATAAGGAACTTTCTTCCAAACATTATTTTTTTCCTATGATGTCGGGATTTTCTGGCTATATTCAACAGAAAATATACGTTTGTGTTTATGGAGTGGATAGATCGTTGAAGATAATAGTCTCGTAATTTTTAAGAGTAATTTATTTTATATTCCTCAGAGTCAACAGCTTGTTTCATTTTTAAGTTAACCGTCCGTAATGTTTTAAAGTTTTAAGTACTTGATTGAAATATGTTTACTACGTAGTAAATATTTGTTCTCTCTGTTCCGTCAAATACTTGGAAGATTTACAAATCTACAAAATTGTGTCGTTCAAACATTTCTGTTACAAGATGTTCAGTATTTTGAGAGGAGAGAAGCACCGAAGGTATTGTAACTATGTAGCGGCGAAATATTGTTTAATTCAGAAGGAAGAAGTGTCTAAAACCTTTTCTAACCTTCACAACAATTTTAATGTAATCTCTTCCAAGTCAGCAGTATGCGCGATACTGCTCTTCCACTTACATCCAAAGTTTAATGATACGTTAATTCAGTGATTGCGTTGAACTCTATTTAGAAAGTACTAGAAGCCACAAATCATGACGTTTTTAGTATATTTTTTATATTATTGGCAGCTTGAATGGCTTAGTCAAAGCAAGAAGATATTAATTGGCAAATGACAGATGCCTTTCGATTGCTGGAGATAGCGTCAATATACATATAGTCTCCAATATGTAACTGAGATATAAACAGCGCATTTAGTGACCAAGAAGAGACGAATATTTAAATTATCAATAAAAGTTTAATGCACAGAAACGAAGAGATACGTGGATACCATGAAGATTTTAAAGGAAAGAAGCTTACGAAAAAAATTAAGCGAAATCGCGAGGCGTTCGTTTTAACCGATAGGGATTGCATCTTGTAAAGTATAAGCCGGAAGAAGTTGATATTTTTGCGTCGTATCAGAAATTGATGTCGAATATTTTACCGCAGAAGCAAACTGTAGAAAAGTTGTGTCTCTACATTAAACATGCCGTAAGACAATCTTGTTTAAATAATGTGATATAAATTGCAGGAGATTTGATATAGAAACAAATGAAGGCTGATAACAATCGTTACAATGTATGAGGTGATTTCGCTCGCAAGTACGGACAAAAGAAATTAATATGTGTCTTAATGGTAAATGACGAACAGTACCTGAAATAAATTGTTTAAATTACCTAAAATGGTTTTCAGGAAATTTTGTACATTAATTGTTCACAGGCTACTATAAAATAAGAATCGGCAATCGTTAAGTCAGTTTACGAGACTACAGAACTTTGAGCTTAACATTACTTAAACATTAAATAATTGTATAGATAACAAATTATCAGTAAACAGTTATTTTACAGTACCCGCCAGGCGCCTTCTGCGGCTCGCACAGTATTCACACCGGTCTTGACGACATGTTCGACTGTCACATTATTGGCGTCGTAGATGATGATGTCTCCAAGCGAGTAGTCCTCGGCTAGCATTAGTTCTCCCCACATCAGTATCAGACTGAAGACGTCCAGTGGGTGGTAGAGATCAGGATCCGGGTGGATCGTGCCCCCGTACACCACTCGGTAGCATTCCTCTGTAATTCCTGGCATCATGAACAGACGTCTGCAGAAAGAAAGCATAAACACATATCGAAATAAGTTCCAATTAGTAGCGTCATCATTATGATCTGCCATATCAGGGTATGGAGTAAGAGAAAGCAATTAACAATTATTAGAGTACTGATCTTGTAATGCCCACATTCCAAATATGTTCCCTTTGTTGTAGACGATATGGGGACAGTTTTGCGAGTTTTTAAAGATTTGGAGTTCACACTAGAGTTGTGCAAACGCTGTCTGGCTCGCTCAGTCTTTAGCTGCCAGCGCAACTTCTGCCTGCCATATGTCGGAAATGCAGTGCAGAGGACCGAACCTGTTGTAAAGCTTAAGCCTGACAGTAGGATCAGTCTGTTATTCACGTGTTGCGTGGGGACGAAGCAACGCTGGTACTCGCTCAGTTTAATCGAGTCAGCCAATCGATAAATCGATAAATCGATAAATCGAAGGATGAAGTAACTGAAAAATTAAAGAGCATATGTCTTCTGGTAGTTATTTTCTAAGTGCTGTTGTGTCATGCTGTAAGATTGTATACTTTACTTTCAAAAAATTCGGATACTTAAAGGACAGAAACAACTCCCTGTTAGTGAAAACGTAAAAGTCGACAGATTGCACCATATTTCAACATTTCTGGGGCTATATTACGGCATTTCATAAAAAGTGAAAAAAAAATTCCCCTGTACATGTGAATGATCTTTTGGTTATTTACCATCACGTATGTGAGTAATATCAGCCATTTCATTAAAATGAGTTCAATATTGTGCATTAATAGGTATCAATCATTACAAGACGTCACATATATCTGAAATTTCCGTATAAATCATAATGCAGTAAATGTGGATTCAGGGTGTATATTATTTATGTCAGAACTATAGATACAGTTTTTATTTTACGGTTTCTTTGCACTGATCTCATTGTTTGTAATACTTCCGTTACATATTGTTTATCAAACACATACACATTACACTTCATGTCTATGACTGTTCAATTGATAGAACTTTCACAAAATGTTGGTAGTAGTCATTGATATACTGTATTTTTGAAAATCCCCTTCTGTACTATATTTTCTATGATACACCATCCTTGTTACACTATTCGGGCGAGGAAGACACTGTGGCCTGTTCCTGCATTGCCGAGATTTCGTATGTCCACAGAGCCTTCGTTTATCCGCCAAGCCTTCGTTTGACTACTAGTCTGGGGAATTTCCAGTGGTCACCGCTCGCCCGGGTAGATAGGACCGGTCACAGGAATAACCGAATGAGTTTGAGAGTGAGTAGACGCCAATTAGTACCACTCTAGTTCACACCAACAAACTCACAGCATATAACTCCACTCCTCTGAAAAAAAAAGGTGACTTAACGATTCAACATTACACTGATCTTCCTTAACTGTGCTAAGCGTCTTACCCCTGTATTTATCAACTGTAATGCTTCCCCGGAATTAGTTCTATCCAGAACACAGTAATCCGTATTAATATTAACAAACCGCAGTAAACATATTTCATAAAACTCAGTTCACATTTTCCAGTTTCGTTTACGGATAAAAGGCACGCTAAATAAATTCTCTTCAGTTAATGATGGTGAAATCTACTCTGATCTATTAATAATTTATTCATAAACGAAAAGAAAAAAAAACCGTAGTTGCGAGTCAAGGTATCACACTGCAACAATATCTGTCAGTGGAAGGAAGATTCACTTTCAAGGGTTTCTTTTTTTTACTTTTTCCTTCCGTCTTGTCATACTGATATACGAACCCTATGTAAATTGTTATAAATATTCAATTCAGATCTATTCCATGAGTTATTAGCTAAACCAATTCATCTGAAAGAGCTTCAATAATCTAGGTCATTTAAATAAAAGAAAGAAGTGTGCAGTTTCTGTTTCACACTTTTGAACGTTTAAACTTATGTACAATACAGACAATCCCTATTGGAATGTTTCGAGTAGCAAAATTTGATCAGCGTGGAGAAATGGAATGTATTTTGACCTCTGAATGTAAACGACATACTTTACTATCTTATAGTTCTGACAGTCTATCCAGGACAGGTCCTGGAGGCAAAAATGCGTATAACTAAACATAATTTTGGATTGAATACACTGTGATTTTGATCGATAGTGATATTATTTCTAATAAATTTGACAGCTGAGAACTGTCGGACATTTATAGACTATAGTCCAAGAATTTAGGAAAAAGATTCTAGTAGCATCACAAGACATATTGTGCCACGTGTTTGAAATTGTTTATTATTTTTGCTTAAAGAACTACTTACGCGGTTCCAAAACAGCCCAACATCTTCCTAAAATGGAACGTGACCAGTTTTTTTCTGTCTGTCTCCTACGTGTTCTAACTGAATTTCTTTAAAGTAATGTTTACTTAATGAAGAATCCCTATTTGCTTTGCTTTACATTGGCGCTAATGCATTCAATGCATTTGATAAAATTATTGTACGATAAAGCCAGATGCGTGTAGAAATTTACATACTGAATCACTACAGGCGAATACCGGAATTGTTTCTTCAATAGGCCACGGCCAAATTCCTTCCCGTTCCATGCTCCGGTCCTTTACCAACTATAATGATTTGATGTCGACGAGGCGTGAAACCATTACCATAAAAGAAAAAACAAAACTGGGGAAAAAACATAAATTGAGAACAAAAAATTTTTATGTTACTTCTGGGTTAAAAATTGAAACTAAGGGAGCGTACATAAAATATGTGGATCCAATCTGGCCTTCCTTGAACTCCCCCTTCCTCCCACGTAGCCTACCGTCTTAACCCCCTTCTCCTCTACCCCTTCCACCGTATGGCACGAAGCTTTATTCCCTGTTACCGAGAAGATATTTTGATCTGTTTTCTCTTAACATGCTATAATTAAAATTATTGCGCATACAACAAGCACAACCGACATTTTTGTTATGTAATTTTCTATACTTATAAACATTCTGAATGAAATGTTGCTACCAGCCACACCTGCAAATTATCAATTATTGGGGAAAACCTCTTTCTCAGGTACAGTTATGGTTCATTTTTTCTTGATGTGTTTCTAAAAACCACCTTATCTCTTTCATGACTGTTCCTTAATTGATAAAATAGTAAAAAAAAAAAAAACTGAACCTGCCGCCTAGAACAACTAAGAGAAGCTGCCTCTTTTGTTTTATTTTGCAGTAGTTCTGTCACATTTCTTTCTACGTTATCATAGAATAATTCTTCGATCTGTTTAAAAGATTTCTATAGCTCATTGGATACTGAATACACTTTGGCCAAACCAATGCTATGACTTAAAGTCACACGCTTGAATGGCACTGTCAGTATATATGATCTATGAATTGCTTTGCTTTACATTGGCGCTAATGCAATCAATGCATTTGATAAAATTATTGTACGATAAAGCCAGATGCCTGTAGAAATTTACATACTGAATCACTACAGGCGAATACCGGAATTATTTCTTCAATAGACCACGGCCAAATTCCTTCCCGTTCCATGCTCCCGGTCCTTTACCAACTATAATGATTTGACGTCGACGAGGTGTTAATTAAATGACGGAAATAAATATTGACATGCTGTTGTGTAATTTGTATCTTATTTCAACTGTGACAAATAATATGAATGGAAAGCTACGTTGCTTGACTCGGACCCTCACCCATCTCCCACGTAGCCCAGAGTAGCTTTCTACCAAACCCCCTCCTCCCCCCCCCCCACCTCGCCCTAGACCTAGTCATGTAGTTTATGGATTTAATGAATGACTCTGAGCTTGAAATTATAATAGAGATCAATACTCACACACTGCGTTTGACGGAAGCCAGAAACGAGGCGTCGGGTTCCTGTTCATCAGTAACTCCGGCAGCTTATGTTTGAGAGAGAAGTAAGCGTCCAGTGCTCGCTTGGTGCGTTCCACGCTGCACTTACTGTTGATATACATTCGCTCAATGCGAGCGTCATCTGGAGAAAAGAACAATTATTTTTCATGCTTTTGTGAGATAACGTCAATGACTTACACCTATCATGCGTAAAAGTACGGCTCTGTTGTGTCTTGTTCATGGAATTTTAGATGTTGTTCATAATTAATTAGTACCTTTACTGTAACTTTTGTTAAGTATTCTGAGACCAATTGATGGAAATCACATTTTTTCAACGTTCTTACACCAGAGCATTTTTCTCGAAAATAGCACAAATCTATATAGACATTTCCTGGAATAACGCAATCATACTAACAGCACAACACACATTGATGATATCTAACTAGTGTGACGAAAAACCAAATCCTTATGGTTACGGTTTACAGTGACAGCCTTCGGTTTAATGTAGAATGAGAACTGAGGAGAGTTCCTACCAAAATTCACATCCAACAAGCTACCTTCATATTCTGTAGTAAATTTGTTTACTCAAATTGGCGTTAGTTTCTGAGATACCCACCCAAAAAATCTCCATTTCAGTGACCACTGACCAGTCAGCGGAATGTAATGTCTCACAATCGGCAACACTTTCGATTGATAGTGTACGTGATCTAGTTCGAGTCCAATCACCGTCTTTTCTTTCAACATATGTTAGGGAGAGAAATCAGTTTTTACTAACACAGATGATGGTCAGCTTGTTGGGCTTTACAGCTCAGAAACAGTGTTCTAAGCCTTCGGTATACTGAGTTGAGTTAAAATTTTCATGAGGTTAGTAAGTGGTCTACCATCGTACAATTTTAATGGTTACAAAGCCGACCCCGACAGCGTAGGGGTAGCGTGCTTGCTTCGCGTTGCAGGGGTCGGCGGTTCGAGTCCGGCCGAGGGCATGGGTGGTTTTGATTAAGTGTTGTGTTCGTCTTGTGTCGTCCTTACAAAAGAGAGAAAACAATCACACTTGGATGAAATCTGTACACTGTAAAAACGAAAAAACACATTGAGCTGGCTGAATGGCTAACATGGCCGAATGTCATTAATAAAAAAAATAATAATAAAAAAATGGTTACAAAAATTTCCTTGGTCTGTTTAAGAGATCACAGTAACACGTTTCCTACTGACTATTTTTTTTCCATTGCAGTACAGAAAAGAAAATTTAAAAATTTGATCGTAATATTGCAGAGTGACTGTCCTCTTACCTATAGCGTCTGGTAGATGCGGTTGTTGCTGAAGCCATGATCTCAGGGTACAGACTGCCTCCTTGATGTCCTGCTCAGTTGTGCCAATTTTCTTCCTGACTAGTGACACATGCTCTTCTGTCGGAGGCTCGAATTTTAGCTTCGAACCCATGTTAGTTTCGTCGATCTGAAACAACACTATGGCTATTACATACAACGTATGTTTATAGGGAAAAGTATTTAAATCCCAAGAAAAACTTCTTTTAACTCTAGCTGCGTAGATTTAAAAACAAATTAGGTTATCTCCACGGTATAAATAGATGGTGTGGAACTGAATTTATGAAGCTGGAGTATCGATAACGTTTTCTCATGAATTGCTTTAAATCCTTTAATTGAATTAACCTCTGCTCTATTCGTTTTCTGTTTTTGATTGCCTCACTTTTTCATGGGCTTGAAACCGTAAACTTGAATCTCTATAAGCTCTTTAAAAGTGTCGCTCTGGATGTACATACCACATTTCTTGTCTCCTAATAATTAGTTTATGTGACTAGCACTCCAAGGCAATTCTAGTAAATACGCTACATTGGGTTTGTAACATTATTCTTGTAAGTTGCCTGATACCTGTCCGGAGCAGAGACAGCTTAATTAATTCACCCCATTACCACCAAACAATCAATAGTAACGTCATTGTATCGTGGACGTCCCCTTAATTAACAAACAGATGTCTACTTGAAAGACGTTCTCAGATTCAGCAGACTCGAAATCGCCGATGCACTCGCAATATCTCCTCCACGCCTACCATTCTGTATTTTTTTTTCTTTTTTTTTTCAAAAATGCTTCAGATGTTCTGAACAATAATAAAAGTATATAGGAGATGATTGAGTAAGGAGTTGAGTAGGATAATTTTCGACGTTTCTTCCTTTTTAAGTATTGATTTTCCTCGCTATTAAGGATTTTTGTACCATGGTGAGAGAGTTTTACCGCATCTTCCGCATTTATTATCGATGATTTACAAATGGAACGAATGTATCATCTCTCTGTGAACCGTGTAAGTACACCTCTATAAAACAGGTGCTAATTTGCGTTTGTGAAATGCATGGTTCATGAATCGGGATCTGGGACCGACCAAGCGGTTGCCTAGAACAGACGACGATTGCTACGTTAGACCTGAGATCAGAATGAAGGTACGTTGTATCTTCTCGGTGCCAGTGTGGAGGGGACAACACGTAGGCCTACACAGTCAAACAGGATACTAAGCGGTATTGTGTAACAAACAAAAACTTTTTAATGAATAAACGCGTTTGTTAAAATGTGTGGTGGAAGTACGATTTCTATCATCATCATCATCATCATCATAGTTCTGCCCTGAGGCAGGTTTCCTCATCGCTGCGCTCCATGTCTCCTGTCGTGTGCCCTTCTCTTCATGTTCATGTAGTTTCCATTTCCTTCGATGTTGTCTGTGATCTTGACCCTCCGTCTTCCCCTCACTCTCCTTCCAAGGCTTCTCTCAACAAGCAGTCTCCTCTTAATAAGCGTCCCGTCCAGATCTTCTTTCCTCTTATGGCTTATAACTATGGTTCGGATCTTTATGAAGAGAAATATGCAGGCAAATATGAGCTTAAAAATGGATAAATGTGACCTAAAAGTGACAAAGTATGACCAAACATTTAAATTTAATATACATCAAAACATGCTCAATTATACATCATTTATTTTATCTAGTAGTGTAACTTTCATTTAGGCAGCTTAATTTGCTTCCGTGCTCTCGCTGAACCATTGGGAAATTAAATTTTAAATTGTTTTGTTGGAATAGTTTTAATTTTAGATAATTTAAACAATGGAGGTAGGTCTACTCGCTGATTCACTGCTGATTTAACGATGACTGAGATTCATTGTGATACTGATTGACGCGGATCGACACAGGAATGCTTCTGCTGCATTGTCGAGATTAAAAGACGGGCGGAACATTACGTTTAGAGAGTGACTCTAACGTATAACTTTAATTCTTTATTGGTGAATTCTGACCAATTCAGTGACTTTTGTTTTTTTTCTCAAAATATGACCATATGACCATAAAGATTATCAAAATATGACCAAAACTAGGAAAATGGCCTGAATATGCGTTTATATGCTACATAAAATACATTTAAATGCAATCAGAAACGTTTAGTGAGTGTTTAATTCAGCATTACAGCTAAAAAAGAAGGCAAGAAAAAAATATGACTTGTCCTAAAGATCCGAACCCTACTTCTAACAGTTTTCTCCTCTCACCAAAACTTTCCAGCACTTCAGTATTGCCCACTTTTTCCATCCATCTTATTCTCTCTTTCCTCCTCCCCATCCACATATCAGGCTTTTCTATCCGTTTGTTATCCACTGCTCTCAGTGCCCACGTCTATTCCCCATAAAGTGCCACATTCTGTACGAAACATTTGCTAAGTCTTTTCCTCAGTGCTTTATCTACTTTACCAGTTAATAGTCGCCTCTTACTATTAAATACTACCTTCGCTACAGCTATATGTGTTTTCA
This sequence comes from Vandiemenella viatica, assembly GCA_031002005.1. Lineage (NCBI taxonomy): Eukaryota > Metazoa > Arthropoda > Insecta > Orthoptera > Morabidae > Vandiemenella > Vandiemenella viatica. The sequence goes on along the minus strand of JARYHS010011408.1, from coordinate 155,941,041 downwards.
TCTCTTGGTGGCACCACTTCGTGGTATTTCCAAGATACTGGAAGGCTCTTACTTGCCTGATATTATCTTGCCCTATCTTAATAAATACTAGTTTTCTTCCTTTCCAATACTACACTACTTATTTTTGCTATATTTTTCTCATTTTATACTGTACACAAGCTTCATTTAGATCTATCAGCATTTTATTACACAACGCGGCATAACCCGAAGGTCATGAACAAAGACGGCCGCGGAAGCATTGAATCATTTTATTACGACTTCATTCGCTTTCTGCTCACAATACCGTCGGCAAGTCTGATACATTCTATTCTCTTGGCTCTAATACGCACTCCTCTTTTTCCATCTAAGTATTTGCCAATAATCTCTTCTAGGTATAAACTGAACAATAGTGGGGATAGACAATTACCTTGCCTAACATTCCTCCCAATGCTGCTTTCTACTGACATCTGGTTTCCATAGATCAAAGATAAATCTTGATCGGTACATCTACTCTCTGTGTAGTCCTGCAGTTTACTATAATACACAAATTTCAACATCACAGGTTTCAATTATAGGTCTTTACGCCACGTCGACGTCGAGATCATCAGAGGGGGAAGGAACTGGGATCAAGGAAACAGAAATAATTTAGCCATAACCATGTGAAGGAACCATCCGGCATTCGTATGAAGTGGTTTCTGAAAGCCATAGAAAATCGAAACCTGGACGACCGGATGGGATTCTGATCCGCGTTCTCCGGAACGAGAGGTCACAGTGTCTTCTGCAATCCTGCTGGAAATCTTAAATTGTCATTCTAACAACTGTAAACACATGCTTGCAAATAGTCACGAAATATAGACTCGTCGAAGAGTACATACAAGGATTTGCAGTATAAACGTTTTGAGACAAATATTATTAAAAATATAGCATGGTGGGCAGTAATTCAAGTACATAACAGTTAAACACTACATTAAGTTAACAAGCTACAATAGGCTTCGATCCTATTAATTGTAGAAATAAAGTGACTATTAGTGCAGCTAACCGATTTTGTATCGTGTTTATCTTGTTCACATATTATCGCTGTATACACGTTAGTTACTTAACGTGCACAGAAAGGTAGCTTCGATAACATTCATTGTCATTTAAAGTAATTTCACGGCTCTAAAATAATTCAATAAGGATCAGAAAGTAGAATGTTAAATCACACGGATAAAATAAACCTAATGCGAGAAATCGCAGTAATAAGAAAATATGTAGTGACATCTAACTCTGTGTTTCTCGTGGCCTCATTAATTCGTAGAACACAACTGAGTCAAACTCCTGAACGATTTCGTGTACAGCACATTTCTGACCATGTTTAATTTGTTGACTATCACCGAGAGGAGTATCAATAAAGTTGGCAGCAAGAACGCATGCAATTTTCTAAGACAATGTAATTGATAATATTCTTACACACGTAATTTATCACATAACATGTGCCAAAAAGTGTTTTTTATGACTTTACGTGTCGTCAACATTGAAGTCAACGAAAGGATATGAGATAAAAAGCTGGAAGGATTTCAGCCATGGCCTGTTTTAACGGACCTTCTGGCATTCACCGTGGAAATCCAAATCTGGAACTCATGTCCTCCCGAATGCGAGGCCGGAACGTTGTCACTCATCCACCATGTTCCGCGTGTTAAAAGTGTAGATTATCCTGCCTAACAGAACTAATACAAAAGTGGAATGGACGTTTATACAAGACAAAAGCGGTGACTAGGTTTGGGGGCATTTACCTGATATGTAGTGAGATCATCGTAACTAGAGATCGAATTGATTTGTTAAGACGGACTCACTCGTGGATTTTTAAAAACAACTACAATGTTATTGAAGAGAGTAGATTTCGAAGCACATCATTTGAATTTACCAGTATGTTTTATAACTATATGCTTCACAGAGCGTGGTAGGTGAGTTGTAACGTTTTGCTCTCGCATTCAGGAGGACGCGATTTCGAATCCCCATCCAGCCATCCAAATTTGCGTTTTACATAGTTTCCCTAATCGTTCTAGGTGAATACCGGGTGGTTCCTTCAAAAAGGCAATGGCCGAATTTCTTCACGTTCCTTGCCCTTAATCCTTTCCAGCTCTAATGACTTTGGCGATTCAATACTACGAGAGAAGTAAGAGTTACAAGTCGAAATTGTAAATCATTCTCCCATATTACAGTAAGATGACTTGAAAGATTAAAAAACATTGAAATCGCAATCTTCACAAGAATTATAGCCATATGGACTTAGGGTAAATAAATGTTGAGCCACTTACTTAGAGAAGAAGAACTCAAGAGAATTAAAAACGAATGTCTTATTAGTAATCAACACACTTGTAATAGAAAATGCTTGGAACCTGAAACTAAATAGATTACTAAAGTATTTTTGACATGGATGAGGATAGTAGGAGAAGAGTAGGATAACAGATTCAGTGTTGCAGAGGCATTAACGAAATCTGTTCACACAAAAATTATTCATATGTGGACATTTCTAAATGTGGGAAGTCATTTCCAATACAGTTTAATACAATTGTATTTCTGATGCCGACTCTACCCAGTAATTTATGACTCTTGTAATTGTCTAGATGAGAAGCAAGATGTTGCTAAATTATTTACGCATTTAAAATCAACAACAAAATGATGTATACGACAGATAATGAGAATAAATTACTCAAAAAAAAAACCTCTGCAACTGTAAGAAAATAAATTTGCTGATGAAAAATTGAAGACTCCCAAGATCAGAAATCTGGAGATCTCTTCAATTTAACTCAATTTATATTGTTGTAGGTAATAATTAATGAAACGTCTAATATAATATTTCATCTTCAATTCTATTTTTGTGAATTTTTTTTTTTCAGTAGTGTTAATAGTTGGCTGCCGTCAACAATAATATAATAATATTTTTCCCATCAGTATGTATGAAGACGAACTCGCACCATTTACACAGCTGAAAACTTCCATGAAATTCAGAAGGACTTTTAAAAAGTTCAAAATGAAAAACCTTTTTGCATAGCATCTGAAGTATCAAAATGATATTATCCGGGAACTTCACAATGGCTGCCGACTGTCAGTGCATATTTTTCGAATTAAGATTTCGCGTCACTCTCCAACAAAACAACAGACAGTCGGAACTGCTTGATATACTATTTCCTTTACCTCTTCCAGAAACTATTTTTTGGTAGTTGTAGTATTTTCTTGTAGTAATGTATGCGGAAAACTGAACACGCGCAGTTGTGAAATATTCTGCCTACCTTATCTACGATTCTCGGCGTGTCTGGTGATGTTGTCCGCCGTCGACTAGTAACTACTGACTGTTCCAAACTTCTGTCGCGTGGAAATAATTGCGCGAAACCAGTCCCAACCTCGAGCATGCCGCCACAAGCTAGGTGTTGCGGAAGTTAAGCAAAAACAAAACTAACCCACAAGGTTGAAATAATTACCAACTAACAAGTAACTTTTTTTAAAAAAATTTCTTTAACCCAATTTCGTCATCGGTACACTGCTTAATACTTTCAATTATGACACTTACTTGATAACATCAATAGTGATGACCTTTGTCCAGCAGAAAGAGCTAAATAGTATCCCTAGAATGTGCACTGAAGTGCAAGTGAATTCGAAATAGTTTCATGCAAATGTGGCGCTATTGGCGGCTCTGTAGACAAAAAAGGAAATGACATGAGCAGAATTACGACATTATAAAAAGTGACATTCACGGAAACAGCAGTAGTCTAACACAATAGGGGCGAGACGAAGGATGTGGGTGCATTTGTTCTTGGGCCAATTGCTGGGGTCGTACGTATAGGTCATTTCATCTCGATACAATAGACACGGGGATTTCAACAGGCCATTTTTTTTCGCGGTTTTACGGTGAGTGCGTCCACTCCACACCAACCAGAATCAACATCGTGTGAACAACGGGATTATCGTCAGATATCCTACATTGTAACAGCGAATAGAGGATCCACAGTGTAATATATCACACGGCACTTTAACCCTAGTGCATAACAACGAGTAAGCAGCCACACCTTTTACTAGCTTACTGGTACAGAAGCCATTGTAGCACGAAGATATTGTGTTGACTGCACAGTGCACACCAAAGTGTTCAAAAATCGGAATGTGTGCGTGAATATCACCGCTGGACTGCAGTAATGTGGAAAAATGTTGCCTTGACTCATGAGTCGAGATTCACGATAGTTTACGCTGTTGACAGCGTAATAGTACGACGTTCCTTGAAGCGATGGATCCTTTTTGCCAGCAGTGTCCTCCTTGAGGGTGTGCAGATGGCATTCTCGACTGCGGACTGTTCGCGTGAAGTGTAATCAGAATCCTGGTATGTGTGACATCTTAAATCAAAGGTCATGTTCATATGTTTCCGTTTGATCATCCGCAGCTTCCCAGTGGAAATCATTTCCTTTAACAAGACAATGCATCGTGCCATTACTTCAGAACCATATTCAAATAGTTGGACAACCTAATCTAGCATATCTGACCAGTGAAATCGCTCGACCTCATTCTCATCGAATGAGACGTTCGAACCTCTGATCCAGCCATTAAATATTTGTGGATATTTTGTTGAGGTCTTGGATCCGTATGGCTTCCCAGGACTTCCAGTGTCTTGAAGAAGTCTTGGATCCGTATGGCTTCCCAGCACTTCCAGTGTCCTGAAGAGGTCTTGGGTCCGTATGGCTTCCCAACACTTCCAGTGTCTTGATGAGTCCATGGTGAGACGAATCTTCAACCACACCATGGCGGAAGTTGGAGATCCACAATGCTAGACAGGTATACCTAATTCAATTGTCTTCAGTGATGTTGTATCATCTCTTTTCTGAGTTAACCATAGATTCAAAGATCAGTTTCGAAATTCTGCTAAAGTAGAATAGTCTCATTTTCAATTTTTAATCAGAACATATGTACATCAATTGACCAAATGCCCGAGCAATTTGTCGCACAGGACCGTGATATAATAGTTACTCAATTGAGACGAATATAGAAAGGCTGCATACGCAAGCAACCCATTCTTTCTAATTTTTTATCATTAGAAATCGCTGACCCATGTTTCATACTTCGTTTATATTTATCACATTGAACGCAGAAAGATAGAAAAACTAAAAAAAGTATTTGAGTGCTAGTTGGTGTAGATTTTGTAGGTAATTTTTCGGGCGAACGAAATGAAGAACTCACGACATTCTGTACCTCCAATAATAGACACTGCATGTCGAATTGTTTTGTAAAGCATCAACAAGTAGTCATTCTCCGTCACGTGTTCATGGATTGATATGATCCACTCCTACCTATCCCGTATTGGATGTTTCATCTCCACATCACAATCTGCATTTACAATATCAGTTTCACATCTTCTAATTTTTTCCTTTTATTATAGTTCTTTCTTTCCATTGTTTCTACCAGTAATAGCCTCGCCTCATGATACACAACCTGACAAAAACGAGAAGTATCCGGAAGGGGATGACGAAACGGAAAGAAACTAGACGTGTGTAGAGGGTAAGTGACCTCATTTCATTGATTACAAAATCCATTAAAATTTACAAAGAACTTGACAGTTTGGGCCCACTTATCAGTATGACGAAGCACCCCCTCTGGCCTGTACAATTTGCAATGATTCGGTTGGAAAGGATGTCTTAGAAGCGTTGTATATTCTCCTGGCGCACAACTGTTGTAATTGGTCCTTGATATCCTGGATACTGGTACTGTAAAGGAGCTTACGTCTGAGCTGGTCCCACATATGTTCTCCTGGGGACAGATCTGAGGATCTTGCTAGCCACAGAAGTACTTCAACAACACGCAGACAGTTCATAGAAACGCGTGCCGTGTGTGGACGAGCATTGTACTGCTGAAAAATAGCACCACAGCACATCTGTAGTAAACTATTAGCTTAAATGATTAATTTGGAGATTTAAATTTTTGATGTATCTCATACTGTGAATTAAATATATAACATTGGAACTCGGGAACACTGACTCGTGCCTTCTCGAAGACGTGGCGGTTCTATTTTATTACGTTGTCACGCAATGGTAAATTTTCTTCTCAATGATCGGTTGTGCGACCTCGTTTAAACTGTGGTAACTGTGGACATGCGGTTAGTTCTTGCCCTTGACACATACAGCACTAAATCAACCACACATTACCTCAGGTTTTCTTTCGGAACTGTGTCGGCTTTCGCTCTAATAACCACTGCTAAAGTCAAGTATTCGCCATACTCAGTGTCCCAAACACTGACAATTAACCTTTTCCTTATTTAAACAACTTTTCGATAGTTATAACTTTAAAACATGTTGACAACATTGTAATAGTTTCAGTATAAGTCTGTAGGGCAAATAGTCATTCGATTACAAATCAATTTAAAATCAAATAATATTTGCTGTATGTACTAATAAACTAAGACTTTCTATATAGTTTGTATTAAATATTATAGTTGCTACATTGTTATTAAATAACTCATAACAGACTATTGTCGCAGTGACACTGCTATCAAGCTAGGCGTTGTTATGCAGTAATGCTATAATACCAGAGAATTAGACTGTCTGATTGTTCTGACTGGCCAGTTCATCCTTAAAGGAGTTATTCTGATTTGTCGTTTCAGTCCTACATAGAATGAGAGCCGACAAGTTGCAAAAGGCAAATTATGCTCTTGTTTACATGCTGCGTTGATCACTTGCTTAATTTCGAATTTATGGGTACCCAAGAAACATGGTACAATTGTTGGCTCAAGAGCTTTAAAATGATTATAAATAAGAGCTTAAAGGAGTTGTCTGCGTTGTAATTCAAGAAAACTCGATATTATAATTATATCATTATTCGTTTTTTGGTGTGAACTAAAAATTTGCCATGGGCATGCATACTTGAAGACAAGATAAATCAGCGGATACATGGAAAAGAAATTCTTCTGAGGCTATTGCTACGAAATTCGCAGTTAACCATACCTATAAGTACAAAAATTCGGTAGAAATTGAACGGTTACCGCGAAACAACAGACCATGTTAGTTACTTAGTCCATCAATCATATAATTGTAGTTCGACATCGAACCCAGTGGGTGAGCGGTAAAGCTTGGTTTTGGCTTTCGGGAATACCCGGAGTCAAATTTCCTTCTGACCATGCAGATTTCGGTATTCCATGGTTTCCCGAAAACACTACAGACGAATTCGGGAATAGTTCCTTCAAGATGACATGGTCGAATTCCTTTCCGTTCCTTGTCAAAACTCCTCTCTAGTCTCTAATGATCCTGACGCTCATAAAAATGTTGTTCGACATGCCGGTTCGTGATATGACAGGAACAGCAATTCGATACCTCCCATGCAATCTTATGAAAATTATACTGATTTGATTTTCCCTTGCATTCCGCATAGTGCATCACGTAATTAATTTTTAAATTATATGTGGTCAAGTGTGAAGCTATTTTCATAACGCGTAGTGTTTTTTTTTTTTTTTTAATTAAAGGATAGTTTTGCATGTGTTATATGGTTCATTCGACAAGTTTTATAAGTCTAAGACATATAAATACTATTACTGAAGAAATTTGAACATATACTAAAAAGCAGCATTTACAAATGATTCATAACTAAACCACTGGTGTCGTGATGGCCAAATTTTTTTGAAGAATCGTTTAAATTAAAGTAAACCGAATATCACGTGATGGAACAATATTTGTTTGGCAAGCAAGTATATATGTTTGGAATTGTTAGGAAGAACTTAACAGTAGTTTTATGTGTGCTTATAAGTCAAGAAAGATAAGTACTGTAAGAGTGAAACAGACAGAAAAAATATTACATTATGGATAAAACAAACATAAATGTTAACTTCGGTATAAAAAAAGAGATAAAAATTCGGACATAGATTGCAAGTCAAGAAAAAATTGATGATTTTTTTTTCTAAAAACGTTTTTTCCGCTCATGATTTCATTAAATGGAATTGCAATACTCATAAACTGTAATGAGTTTAGATAAAAAATATTTTTTTCATTTATTAGTCAAGTAAAACCCGTTTAATGTAAAATACTTAGACCCTAGTCCATTTCCAGAAGAGAACTATTTCGCTGAGACAAATGGCTTGAGATTAATGTATATGTGTTATTTGCTTTTCTGATAACTTTCCAAGAGAGTGTGGCTCAATGCAACATCTTTATAATGATTATTCGCGTGTTTAGAAAACCATCTTATCTTAAATTATTTCTGTGCCCCTGTTAGTTTTAAAACTAGGCGTCTCACAGGCAAAATTAAATAACAGGCCTTATTACAAAGTAGTTTTTACTTATTTCCTGTGGCGGTACAAGCTGTAGACCAGCGTTAGTCAACGTTTTTGAACTACCGCCAACTTTTGTATCTGTGTTGGTAGTAAAATTTTCTAACAGCCCACTGGTTCCACAATAACGGTGATTTATAAAGTAGCGAACTAACTTTACTTTATAAATGTATAAAGCAGAGTTAGAGTAAGTTAAATCATGTAATAAACGCCTACCAAATAATTTATGTCGACTTTCTGTAAGTTTGTCAGAGTAAATCATTATAAAAATATTTACTGTATTTAAATCTGTCATTTTATATAAACTTTGCATTCAAAGAAAAGTGTAAGGGAATTATATTTAATTAATTAAACTATTAATGAGATCCCGGAGACTATCCGCTCTGTCTGTTACAGATAGGTTGTGTGGGGGGACATACGTGAGTCAATCTTGGAAGAAACTCTTTTGTTTGCGGTCGCACGATTTAATTTCATTTACATAAAGTGAACTAAACTTGTGCGCCTGTAATACGAATTGTATGTTTTCAGAAATTTAAACTGCCACGACGAATTTTATGAAAACCTAATGTAAATGTTTTAAAATAATGTTATTAATTTTTCAACGAAAATTCAGTTAATTTTGAAAAAAAAAAGTGCCTCAGCAACGGACGAAGTCCCTACCGCTCACCATGAAAGTCGGAATGGCAGGTTGTGGACGGTAGGAACCGGGTTAACTATCACTGCTATAGACGGTCGTGACCTACTAAACAACTCTGCAACAAGAGAACATTTCCTTCCAGTTTTACGTTTTCTCATCGTTACAGTCTATGACATAGTATCCGCGGAGATTTCTAAATCTTTTTTCCAAGGTAGCGCTTATTAAATTGTTTTAATAGCCCTATGTTGCAACGAACGAACAAAATAACCGACTAAACACAAGTTTTTCTCTTACTTCCTTGGTAATTACTCTTAGCTTCGTTATTTCTCTTAATTGCTCGTAGTTCCCACTTGTTGTTTGGTTGTAAACAAGTTGGTTTATCACTTTCTATTGCATCTTACGTTCTGAAGATCATGATGTGGGTTTGTCTCTGAGCTTCGTGATGCTTGATACTGTATAATTGGCCTCCTGTGGTCTTAATTATTATGTTTTAAATTCATAATCTTTATTATACTCTTTATTGGTTAAGAGGGTATTTGGGGAAGCATGTGGGCACAATGTGTTAATATATTGGCATGTTATTTGTTAAGTCAGCTGAACATGGGGTAGGAAGAGTTTACAAAGTAGTGGATCTATTGGAAACGGTGATATGGCAATGTCCCAGGTAAGTGGGATGCATAACTTTGATCATGTTCTTATCTGCGTATGGTGAAATAATATGATACTGGCGTTATTCAGTTGGCGGAGAAGCAAATTAAAACATATAACCTCCTCAATACTTTTTTTTATCTAATTATTGATCGTTTACCATCGTTGACCGTGTCTCAAACAATTCTAAATGACGTTGTTTTATATTTCCTCTGGTTGCTTCCCCCCAGGATGAAAACATTTTGTGTCATATTTTAGGCTTAGATGACTTTTATTAGTAGCCCGCCGGTTATAATTATAAATATCATCGACCTTTCTTCCTTATCATCTAAAACAGTACTTATATTTTATATTTTTCTTCTTCTTCTTTTTTAACTTCTTCGATTATTTGACCACTACAGATTTTTCAAGTTTTCACTTAAACATACTTTTATTACGTATCTTGTCATATATTACAATAAACTCAATACAACTTCTTCTTTGTTCGCAACCATTATTCGTTTGTATACAAACTTGTAACAGACCAGCCTGCTGCTATGGGATCTGTCTTCCACTGCACAAAGTGAATTATTTATATACTTTAACATTTATTTACTCCTTTAACAAACAAAGTATTTTAATTAATAAACAAGCATTTTAAATACAAAAATTTGAAATCAACCAAAAACAGTATTATTATTATTAATATTTTTGTCCGGCCGCTCATTTAGGGATTAAAGTTTTCTTTCTAGAGGCATGAGAGCTTCTTATCTGACAAGCTTCCCTGTCCAGGATCGTGAACGGGTTATTAATTTAATCCCAGAACCGTAAAACATTACCAGATGTCCGATGACTTCACCAGCATGCTTCAGATGATTTCCTAGCGTATGAAATATTGTCACACGCAATTCCGACTAACACATCTCCCCACGTGGTGAATGGTGGCAGCGCGTGCTCTCCCACGTGCTCTCTTCAAATTCCCGGTGACGAATGATGGCTTCCCCTTCCTTCTTCTTGAGCAGGTCCCTCCAGCCACACACTCCCAGCATCCTTTTGGGTGACAAATCTCCCAGCCAATCACCCGTCGGCACATGCAAAAAGAAGAAGCGCTTCATTTAGGTACCATACTGCAGCGCCCCCTCACACTCATTCAATCTCCTCCCATACTCATTCAACCCCTAACAGATGGCGTGGGTGGTATCTTTGCCACGACCGTGGACCCGAAGTGGAGTGACAGGTGTCATAATGTATGACACCTGTCACTCCACTTCGGGTCCACGGTCGTCGCAAAGAGACCACCCACGCCATCTGTTAGGGGTTGAATGAGTATGGGAGGATGTCTTCAGCAACTCGACGACAAAGGGTACCTACGTATTGTTGCGACGGCCAGCCGGACACTCAAATCGGCGGAGCTTAAATATTATACCAGTGAGTTGGAAATGTTAGGGATACATTTTGCCGTGCAGAAATTTAAAGCATACCTTTGGGGAAGCACCACTTATTTAAGAACTGATCACCAGGCTTTGACATTCTTGAGGACAGCAAAATTTACGAGTTGTAGGATCGTTAGGTGGGCTATATTCCTACAACAGTTCGATATACATTTAGAATACTGTAAAGAGTCGGAGAATGCTATAGCCGACTTTCTTAGCAGAAACCCGGACACCACGAGGGACAAAGAAAATCAGATCATCCATCCAAACGAAGTTTTCATCGCTGCACTAACATTCGACGACGGAACTAGGTCCGTCGAATTGAAACGAAGGATAATTGCAGAGCAGAAGAGCGAAGGAGTGATAAGCAAAGTCAGAAAGTTCATTGAAGCTGGAGAAAACGGCGACGATTCACACATTCGCAATATAGCCATGCAGTGCACCATTAAGGGGGATGTATGTTTTAGAAGAAGTGACGGGAATAGCCATTGGAAGATTTGGCTTCCACAGACGATGTGCAAGGAAATTGCCACCATCTATCATATTCAGTACGGACATCCGGGGACTGAAAGGTTGTACAATCAGATGAAGCACGAGTACTACGCCTTGTCAATGCGAAAATACATCGCAAATTGTACCAGAACGTGTGACATATGTCAAAGGAATAAGCACGTGAATGTCAGGAGTGCTGGAGAATATGTACCAATTATTCCGGACAAGCCACATTAGCTAATCTGTGTTGACCATTTTGGGCCATTGCCTGCTGGGCAATACGCAAATAAATTTATATTTTTAATTATTGACGATTTCACAAAGTTCGTTAAATTATATCCGGTGGGAAAGTTGAATACCAAGCAATCATTAAGAATAATAGTGGAGAAATACGTTCCAGAATGTGGCAAACCTATGACAATTTTGTCTGACCATGGAACAGTTTTCACTAGCCCGAGGTGGAGGAGAACATTGAACGAGGCCGGTACCGACGTGACATTCAGTTCAATTAGAAGTCCACAGACTAACCCCGCTGAGAGATACATGCGACAGTTATCGAAATATTTAAGGATATTGATAGGCCCAAAGCATAGCTCATGGGTGAGACATCTAGAGCAAATTGAAAAGTATTTTAACCATACCAATCACTGCAGCACTGGTTTCAAGCCCATTGAATTGCAATTTAGCAAGAGGATGACGCCACTTGCAGAAGAAATAGCCACTTTTCCGTCTTCTGACATTGATGAAGACTGGGGTAAAAATGAACAATTGGCAAAGTACTATTTGATGGAACGTGCCACAGAGAGGAAAACGAGGCTAGACAGAAAATCGACACAGAAATACGAAGTGGGACAGCAGGTGTTGATGAAGAATACACGGATTTCGGACGCAAAGAAGAAGCGCTTCATTTAAGTACCATACTGCAGCGCCCCCTCACACTCATTCAATCTCCTCCCATACTCATTCAACCCCTAACAGATTGCGTGGGTGGTCTCTTTGCCACGACCGTGGACCCGAAGTTGAGTGACAGGTGTCACTACAAACTTGACTTTCTCATTTAAAGTCCACCTAATTTCAAGCCATCTTTTTTTATCTGTCTCCCCGTTCGTGCCGAACCTGCAAATTATTGTCCAGCCATCCAGATTTCGATTTTCCGTGGTTTCGCGAAATCACTCCAAACGAATGCTGAAATGGTTTCTGGAAAATACCACAGTCGAATTATTTCTAATTCCTTTCCCGACTCTAATTACTTCACGTCAACGAAGCGTAAAACAGAACAAAAGAAAATTCTTGCTGCCAAAGGTGATCTCTAGTGTGGCAGTAGAAGATACGACAGTGATGATAATATTTGATTTTAGTTTTGGGCGCTTCGAATATTATTATTTGAAGTTAAAGGAGTAAGAGGCTGAAGTAAATTTTTAATTGATATATTGAAGAAGTTGACAAAAACATTGATATTTTTGAATGTGATGATACATTTATTGCAAAAATAATTATATTGAAAAATTTCCATCTGGGGATATCATGCATTATAATTATATAATTAATTTTATCTGACCCCAAACGTTTCCAGTCTTTTACGTACATCAGGGATCTTCAACTTTTGAATCGAAATCAAAGACCAAAATTTAGTTTCGGTAATTTTTAAGATCCACCACTGTAGCAGGTGCTTGGGAGGAGGCAAGGGTGAAAACTTTCTAACTCCTCTTTTTATCATCAAATACAACCATATGATGCTTATTTATTTTGTACTCTCACAAACAAATTCAACATTATTAATTATCATTTGGTCAACAGACGCTCCACATTTTGCTAAAATGAGAAGTTCCCTTAAATGCAATCAGGAATCAATCTCAAGAAAATCAAATACAATGTTACCATGAATTACTTTATACAGTAAATTGTCGGACTCCAGGATAATTTGAAATTACCGACCGAATGTGGTGATTTAAGTCTGTTTATCCTGCCGGGATACGACTGAGTTACCTCGCGATATTAAAAGTCACTAGCACATTAACCGTGCGAGGCACGAACTCTCGATCACTCAAAGTTTCTTTTGAAGGGTCATTACAGGGCTATACTCAATCACTGTAGGCAAATACCACACTGTACTGTTCGTTGCGTAATTACCGTTATGGCGATAGTTGTCCCTCGACGGCATAAGAGTTGCAGCGTGTTAGCTAGAACGGAGAAGTACAGTTTGTGCCTCAGGTAATATACAAACTGACTGCAAGGCGACCTCACTGCAAGTCCAGTCTGAAGCACATTTTCTCGAACCGTTGGTGGTTCGCTGCCACGTCAGAACACGCTCCAACCTTGGATGTTTTGGCACGAAGTCCGTAGTTCCAACCTCGGGGGTCGGATTCCAAGTACACCCTCCAATTCTGAGGGTTGGGCATGAAGTAATCTTCCCACAGTCATCCAGCAAACGTCTCTCCACGTCGCTCGTGAGCCGCCGTGAGCAGCAGTAGTCGACTTTCTTGTGTGTTAAATCTAAAAGTGTGGTAGATAGACTTTGTTTTTATCTTTGAATTTTCTGTGTAGGCAGTGAGCCAGCAGTCGAGCAACCGCCGCCGTGAGCAGCAGTCGTCGACTTTCTTGTGTGTTAAATCTAAAGTGTGTTAGTTAGACTTTGTTTTTATTTTTGAAGTTTCTGAGAGTCAGCAGTAGTCAGTTGAGCCTCAGCGACCGTAGCCGACTTTTGTGTGTGATTTGTATTTTACTGGTTTTCGTGTTATCTTTGAATATTTCCTTTTAGGTAGTGATCCAGTGAGTTGAGCCTCTGCGTCCGTTGCAGCAGTAGCCGAATTGTTGTGTGATCTGAAATTTCCTGGTTTCGTGTTATCTTAAATATTTCCTGTTTAGGTAGTGATCCATTTAGTGAGCTGTAGCAGCTGTCTGATTTTTCTGATTAATTTGTTTGTGACTCTGCGTTTGGTTGTTGTGGGACATGGTTTGCGCAATGTGTTACAGTAGGCGTCAGGCTCTTGAAGAGATTCGTACTACGATGGCATCTCTTCAGGCACAGGTGTGGAGCATGTTAGATGACGAACGGCAGTGCGTCGAAGAATTACCGGAGGCTACTGATGTAGAACCGGCAGGTGAGGATTGTCAGGTATCTGTTGCAGGGAACGACTGGCACCGGGTGGATAGGAGAAAGGCATCAAAATTCCAAAATAACCGACGGGAGAATGATATCTTGCCCCTAAGTAATGCGTTTTCAGTTTTGCAGGAGGTTGAAGATCTTAGTGCGAATGGCCGAGAAGCACAGCAGGGAAGATTTACTCGCAGACACCGAGTGATGCCAAGGAAAGGATTACTTATCATTGGAAGCTCCAACGTCCGACGTCTAGAGAAACCCCTACGAGACCTAGCTGAGAAGAATGGTGCAGACCCTCGTACTAACGTTCATTCTGTGTGTCTTCCAGGAGCAACCGTGCCACGAGTCATGGAGGCTATACCAAAAGCGATTAGAGAATCGAACTACCGTCAGTTGAGGGTAGCTGCGCACGTCGGAACTAACGACTCGTGTCATGTTTCTGTTTCAGATATAGTGAAATCAATGGAAAAGTTGGGCCACAAGGCATATGAATCAGCGCGTGAGAATTCGGTAAAGTTGCAGTTTTCCATCTGTAGTGTCGTGCCGCGCATCGATTGTGGGGAAGCCGTATGGTGGAAGATTTATAACTTGAATTTTAGTCTACAGGAGCTGTGTCGCAGAAACAACTGGGGCTTCGTCGATCTTCGACCGATGATAGCTGCCAGCTGGGACGCATTTGACAGGTCGGGCGTCCACTACACACCGAGAATGGCGATCAAGGTGGCTGCTAAAATATGGAACCGTCTTGATGTGAATTATTTTTTAGGAACACCGTGAGGCCCGAGGATCCCTCAGTTCAACGAAGAAGACGCGTCGTTAATCTAGATCTTGGTTCTGGAAGTGACGGCGTGAATAAATCGAAATTTACAGCTCCAAATACTTCATCCGTTTCCTTTCGGAGTGAAAATAGTAAAAATGCGAATTTAGACTCTACAGATACAGATATTAAACCGCTAAGGATAATGGTACTTAATTGTCGGAGTATTAGAGGGAAAGTAGCCGATTTCCACGCTGCCGTTGCGACTAACGATGTTGATATAATACTAGGAACCGAGAGCTGGTTGACGCCAGAGGTAGAATCTAGCGAAGTATTTGCTCCTC
Source organism: Vandiemenella viatica (assembly GCA_031002005.1). Lineage (NCBI taxonomy): Eukaryota > Metazoa > Arthropoda > Insecta > Orthoptera > Morabidae > Vandiemenella > Vandiemenella viatica. Next base: position 155,925,397 of record JARYHS010011408.1, on the reverse strand, counting down.
AATTCAATGTTTTTCGGAAAGACAGAACTACCTCAATGGGCGGAGGTGTGTTCGTGGCCGTTAATAAAACCATCAATTGCTCCGTAGTAAATGAAACGGAAAATTGTTGCGAGTTAATATGGGTGAAGGTAAAAATTGGCAAAAGCTTAAAGTTCATAATAGGATCTTTTTACCGACCTCCGGACTCTGGATTAGATAACGCGGAATATTTTAGACAGTCACTTAATAGTATTTCTCAGAAATTTCAGGGACATACATTGATCATTGGAGGTGATTTTAATATACCCTCTGTTAACTGGGACACATTTACGTTCAGATCAGGCGGAAGAGATAGGTTAATAACCGAAACGTTGCTGGAATCATTCGCGGAAAATTCTCTTGAACAGATGATCGAAGAGCCAACGCGGAGCGTCAAAGATTCCTCGTCCATTTTGGATCTTTTTCTTACTAACAATCCGGATATTGTAGATAAAGTTTGTATAGATGACGGTATAAGTGATCACAAGGCGATTGTGGTAACTTTAAAATCTAGGCTGAATTTGAAGCATGATAAAGACAAACTCGTATATTGTTTCGATAAGGCAAATGATGCGTTTATGGTCGATCATTTGGCGAAAAATTTTGAAACGTACACGCTTAATACAAATGTTGAGGAACTTTGGTTTAATTTGAAAGAAATAATATGGACCGGCTTAAATCAATTTGTTCCCAAGAAGTTTATTAAGGTTAGTAAAAACTTCCCGTGGTTCAATAGGGAAGTGAAACGTTTGCTCAGGAAGCAAAGGCGTTTACATGCGACGGTAAAGAAATCGGGGGACTCATCTGATCGCGCTAAATTAGTCCACTTGCGAGCGGATGTGCGTAAGGCAATGCGTGATGCGTTTAAAGAATTCCAAGCCAGAAATTTATCCGAAGATCTGATTACTAATCCAAAAAAGTTCTGGTCATATGTCAAATTAATAAGAGGCTCTCGAAAGGTCATGCCGTCGTTGATTAATGAAAATGGGGAATTATCAGAAACTAGCGTCGAGAAAACAGAAATTTTGAATAATGTATTTAAAAAAGCTTTCACGTCAGAAAACTCGGAGGAGATTCCGATATTTAACAATCGAACCAACAAAATTATGAATGATCTCGTTCTCGATGTCGAGGGAATAACTAAACTGCTTATGAATGTAAATCCCAACAAGGCTCCAGGACCAGACGGTATTCCTACAAGATTCTACTCTAGGTACGCAAAGGAAATTGCGCCGTATTTGATGAAATTATATACCGCCTCCTTGGATCAAGGAAAAATACCAGCCGAATGGAAGACCGCCATCGTAAGTCCAGTGTTCAAAAGTGGGAATGTTAATGATCCTCAAAATTATAGGCCGATCTCGTTAACCTCAATATTTTGCAGGATTTTAGAACACATCATCTATTCAAATGTCATGCGGTTTTTGGATGAAGATGAGCTTTTAAACCCAAATCAACATGGATTCAGAAAAGGCCGATGCTGCGAAACACAACTTGCCCTCTTAATTCACGACTTGAGCCGTATTATAGATAAGCAATCCCAGGTTGATTTAGTTTTATTAGACTTCAAAAAAGCTTTCGACACTGTGCCTCACACTAGGTTACTTAGGAAACTTCGCGGTTACGGTATATCTAGACAAATATGTGATTGGGTTGCAGACTTTTTGAAGGACAGAACACAGTGCGTAGTTCTCGACGGTGAGCGTTCATCACTTGCCGAAGTGAAGTTCGGGGTTCCCCAAGGAAGCGTGATAGGGCCTCTGTTGTTTCTCATATACATTAATGATTTGTGCGACATAATAAGGGGAATGAAAAGATTATTTGCCGATGATGCTATTATTTATCGTGAAATCACAACCCAGGACGACTGCGCATTGTTACAAGACGATATTATGAAAATAATTGCGTGGTGTAAAGATTGGCAGTTGGAGTTAAACGCTAAAAAGTGCCAAGTCATGCGTGTAAGTAAAAAGGTGACACCATTTAGCTTTGAATATACAATTAATGGCACTGTCCTTAGAACGGTGGATTCCGCTAAATACCTAGGGGTAACAATTCGTAATAATTTGTCGTGGAATGAGCATATCGAGAATGTAATTGGGAAAGCAAATCGTATGCTTCGATTTCTAGGTCGTAATTTAAAACAATGCACTCCGGAAGTTAAATCGATTGCGTACAAGTCACTAGTGAGGCCTCACCTGGAATGTTGTTGCTCTGTATGGGGTCCTCATCAAAAGGGATTAATGGAGGCATTAGAGATGGTCCAAAGAAGAGCCGCCCGATTCGTGACAGGTATATATAGTTGGAGGGAAAGCGTAAGTGCCATGTTGAAGGAGTTAGGTTGGGAAGACCTGGAGCACCGAAGGCTTTGCTCTCGACGGAAGCTAATTGAAAAATTCTCGACTGACGTATTTCGGAATGACAGCAAACAAATATTGCTACCAGCAACATTCATATCTCGGAATGACCGCGAAAATAAGATAAGAGAAATCAGGGCCAGAACCGATTCATTTCTCTACTCATTTTTTCCACGAGCGATTAGGGAATGGAATAGAATAGATTTACCGGGCGAGTAACACAAAATCGGACAGGAGTAGCTTCCGATAAAGCACTCCGGCCATCCTGATCTGGGTTTTCCATGGTTTCCCTAGATCGCTCCAGGCGAATGCTGGGATGGTTCCTCACAATAGCCCATGGGCGCCTCCTGCCATATCCCGTATATCCCTTCCAAACCATTACCTTTCCTGATAGGTGCAATGCACCCTCCGCCAAACACTTTTAGTGAATCGCGGAGTAATTGTAATAGTAATAGTAAGTAATGTCTCTTCGCAGGGCGCGTTTGCAACATGCAGGGAAATTCACAAGAATTAGAAATGCGCTGAGAATTACCTGCTGTTGATTGACTCTTGCTATAGGTCCCACCTGCTTCAGCTTAATCAATTGGCCAGATTGACTTCGCGAGACGAGCGCGGGCTCTGACCAAGTCGGAAAGTTTCCCAACATGTCCTTCACAAGATCCGGTTGCGTACAGGTCAGTGACGCTCGATTCACCTGGGCGGCAGAATTTCCCTAAAGCGGACAGTCATTCGCCTTAGTTAATACATTAGTTCTACACGAGGTAGGCTGTCCCTTGTATGTGACCACCTGGCCACCACCCGCCGCTGAAATGCTGGCTGCAAATATTGTCAAGCCTTTCCTACCGTTAAATTGTTAGTATAAAAATGTACGGAATGACCCACTGCGTCATTCCGTTACACCACTTCGGTTTCTCATTCAAAAGTCTGCTTTTTTCAAGAAGGTCCTTATCACTTCAAAGACTTCCCATGGTAAACGGTAGGTTCAAAGTACTGTAGGTATCTCATTAGGACCGAGAGTGGTGGTGTAACGGCTAACGTTCTGGCCTCGCATTCGGGAGGACGGCGGTTCGAATCCCCGTCCGGGCATCCAGATTTGGGTTTTCCATGGTTTCCCAAATCACTCCAGGCAAATGCCGGGATGCTTCCCTGAAAAGGCCATGGCCGAATTCCTTCCCATTCCTTGCCCCCCCCCATCCTTTCCCGTCTCTAAAAGACCTCGCTGTTAGAGAGACGTTAAGCAGATTAAAAAAAAAGTCTCATTAAACAGTCCGATGGAATGTTGATTGGCGGAGGATTCCCTTAACTTCGCGCAATTAGGAATTAAACCAACTTAATACAACTATATCCAACTTTCCCATTGCAATTTCATATGAACTTGCTGTTTAATTGTATCAGAATTCTCCATAATATTCCATAAGAATCATGCGCTTAAGAGCGTGGTTGCTGAACGATAAACGTTGGCGCCTAGCAATCAGTAGGTCCCAGATTCGATCCCAAGACCGGGAACACATACTTAGGTTTTCCATGGCTTCATGAAATCACTCCGCGAGTATGTCAGCATGGTTCCTTGCTATTCTCTGCATCCAATCTCATGCAGAATTATTTCTGAAAACCACAAAGATATTTTTTTTTAGTACGATGAGGGAAATCCCTCTGTAATCACATGAAGATTCTTATAATTTTTCTTCCGTATTTTAGCGATAACTGTTAATTCGTACTCGACAGGCATAAATTCTTACATCTTTAATTAATAATCTATTAGTTTTTCTTGTTAGTTAATATTTATCTACACCCGACTTTTATTTATTTCAGCTCCTGCATTGTTTTATAAGGCAGAATGCAGTTTAGCATTCTGACGCATTTATTACAGAGTTAAGTGTTTAACACCCTGTTTCAGAGTTCTCGAATCAACCAGGAGTAGAGAAACTGATTATTCGGGAGAACGCAGGAACAAATCACAGGCCAGACAACCAGATTTCGATCTTATAGGGTTCCCTTAATCACCGCAGACAAATGCTGGAATGGTTCCTTCAAAAGGTGTTGGTGAATGGTCATTTTCTATGAGGTATTCGGCAAATGTGGAATGGTTACTGTATTTTAATGCACTCACGTGTTCTTTGTACCTGATTTGGAATTGTCTTCGTGTTTGCCCTATGTAGACTGCACCACATTTTTGACAGGTGAGTTAAGTACTGTTCGTTTAAAACGATTAAAATAAGATTAAAAGTGACTGATTTCATTTCATCCGTCATTGATATTCAAGGTTCAAAATCAGTTTCTCCTTCATTTTTGTGTTTTTCGAGTATTTTCTAATGTGTCACACATTTAAAAAACAGAAATACATTTTTAGCTTGAGGATTTACGCATGTGGATGTTCATGTCAATGTAGAGGACTTTAGAGACAGGAAAGGACTAGGGACAGGAACTGGAAGGAATTTGAGAAAGGCTATTTGGATAAACCACTTAGCATATGCTTGAAGTAATTCCGAGAAACCATGTAAAATCCGGATGGTCGGACGCGGATTTGATCCTGCATCCTACCGAATGCAAGGCCTAAGCTGTTTCATGTAGTATGTCCCATGGAGGTGAAAAAAAAGTCTTGGATTTCAGGGTATCTGAACGTAGTCATCTAAACATGCCTTCCGTCTTAAATACAAAAAATCGAATCCTTGGTCCCTGGTGGATAGTGGAAAATATATTTTAAAATGAAACACGCTGTAGAGCGACCGAAACATCCGACGAATGTGATAAAAGATTGGAACACAATGTACAAAATTATTAACGTTGAATGCGGATCACAGCCGACATAGCAACATTCAACAAAGCTATCAACACGTTCTCTGATCAGAAATGGGAAATGCGCTAGCAGTTTCACATCCCCGAAGGGAAACCCAGGAGCAGGGTGATATAGGGTATCAAGGTCTCATTTTGCTCACTTTAACTTAGCCTTATTTCCTCCAGTTTTATTTTTTTGTATAGCACCCCGGTAAACGTTTTTACTACAAGAAGTATTTAAATTTATTATAATTATTAATATTTTACTGTTACGAGTAAGGAGAATGTATTAAATTTTACATGAGGCACTGAAAAGATGGTGAAACTTCTATTACAAGATTTTCAATATATTAGAAGCAGATGAAACTAATATAAGCGTCTTAAAAGAAGCTTAATTGGATAAAATCATACGAAACACTAAAGTAAAGCTGTTATTCTGTATTTGCAGGCTATAAGGTAGTGTTCCGTGCATTCGTATGATAAAGATTCTTTACACTGAAGCAGAAAATATGTCTTCATATTGACATACTAATGATATTTCAAAGGAAATTCTGGCAAAGCATCGGTTCATGACATAAAGTTTATTGTACATTAAGTTGGACTAAAAATTGATAAAATGTGTAGGCCTAATGATACAAAAGTTCTTAGGAAATTATAAAAAAGAGTCAAAAAATCGTAGTAGGGAGAGGTTTGATTGAGATATTTATATTGGAAAATTTACTATAACACGCTCAAATTAATTAAATACCTGAGCGTGATAGATTATTCTAGTATATGATAATTATTGTAACTAGTTTTAGTCAAGCATTGTTATCTCTGCTAATGGCTTCTCGCTCTCAGATCGACGATAAAGTCAACTATGGAGAAGGATGCTTCACATCCGCCCTGGTGATTAATGATTGCATAAAGAACAGAGCTGACAAAATGAAGATTAATCCTTTCTGTTATACTTCATGACATAGCAAGGGGTCCACTTCCAAAGCTATTCTATTTAATACATTTAGCGAAAAATACTTTTAACAATCATAGCATAGTATAATTAAAATCTTATTTCAAATCCACTCCTAAGTTCATGCAATGACTTACATGATCTAAATTGTTTGTTGACATTTACGTGACGTTTATATCTGAAATGGTCGAGCGGTCTGGTACCGGTTGCTAGGTTTTAATTGATAGTGATTGTTGTGTTTGTGTATGGGTTATCCCAAGACAGTTTCTAATGCCCGATTATAAATTAGTTTCATTTCATACCTTCTGCTTGATGACAAATCATTTAATTAAATTCAAAAACTTTTAGCCATCGGTGGCATTACAAGAAAATTTTTCGTTGTTTATAGAGCTTGTTTTATGTGGTAATTTCTTACAACTTCACTACCTGAAATGCAATTTTTTGTTTTAAAAGTGAATGCTTTATTTAAAAAAGAAAAATATATTTTTGAATAGCTATTTAATTCATAATATCAATTTTAATTTTGGGAAAACTTACTTTGATTTTTCTATCACAGTCTACGCAGACCTAGCATGATTCTTTCAGCAATAAAGAAAACAATTGCAATCATTTAAATTAGCGTTAACATCTAATTAAAACATAGTATTTACTATTTATTTTACCGATACAAGTATTCGAAAATTGTCACAGGCAAAACCACAAATATTTATACGATTAGTCGAAGACCATATATATTCGTTAATGATCACCCGTTAGTTCTGTGAAGTAATGGGATCGCAACTTGCATATTACATTCATCCTACGCAGTCGTACCAGTTGTCTCAACAGCCGCAGCAACTCTGTTTAGGACCTGATCCTTATGAACTACGTACATACAGTTTGTATCTTCCTATTTTCTCTGGAACCGTTAGGTTTATCGGTAGTTATTCTTGAAAAAAATTTAAATGGGGTTATTTCCCCTACCTTTCCCAATGAAGGAAGTGGATTTGTGTGCTAATTGTGTCGATGATTGTAGTGTGTATATATTTAGTGTAATGTTGTGAACGAATGAAAGGTACAAGAGAGAGGGTGAATCCCATCGCAGGTCCATTCAGGCCTACCCTTCCGAATGTGACCTTGGACGTCGCATGGCTAAACGTCTCCATCTGAAGTCCTAACAATAGAGTCCTAACAATAGAGTAGCATGCCCTCTCTCCATAGGCACTGTGCAGAGTAGTGTGCCCTCTCTCCATTGCACTGTGCAGATATTTTGGATCTAACCCAGGGATTTAGTGAACAATCTTCAGATTAATAATTTTGTAATACCAAATCCCCTTCCCTGCTGGACAAGTCCTGATGACGAAAATTTCTTCCAGCACCAGAACCCACTATTACCCCGCGTCAGGCACCAAACATCACGGTGCTGCAATCCCATGAGCCGGCGGGGTGGTTACACTGTGGATATGACTGTAGCCTGTAACAGATAATTTCGACATACGGTCTTACGGTGAAACATGATAAATATAAAGTGTGAAGCAAACGACGCAGATCTATAGTAATATTACAAACGCGAAGGTAACTCAGTCTGGTGCGTTTATGGGGGTAATCTTCTAATCCGATCGTGATGAAATTTGACAAGGAGAAGCTATTTGCATTTAGGAAGGTCATAGGATACTGTTTTCTGTATAGGTAATGCATATTGTGATGTAATTATGAAAAACTAACTGAACTGCGAAATACATACGCATTTAATGTATATATCTATGTAATGGTTACCAACAGAGTGCGGTTGAAGCCAGGTTGATAAGTAACTTAATTTCTGAAGTGCTCCTTGTGGTTTCCGGTTCAAATCCCGCTTGAAGCAAAGATATTTATGAATTGTTTCTCATCTTATGAGCCAAGCCTGGAAGTTCCGTCGTTAGGATTCCATGACATAATGTACGTCCCATAAATTCAGGGGTAGAATACGTGACAAATCGTAGGCGTGTACTTTATTTACGTTGAACTGGTTCATCAGGCTTTGTTTCTTTCGCAGGCAGTTTGTTTGTGAAGGAGGCCTAAGGTGTAGCTCTAGCAGAGCACGAGCAGCTGAAGTTATTAGTACCCAACAATCTGAAGGAAGAAGAGAAGACAAAGTTGAAATTGAAGCTGCCTTCACTTCCCCACCCCCGCACTCCCTCACACCATCGTATTTTTGTGTTTTTAAACATGTTGGAAATTGAGTCTCTTCATCAGACAAGTTCGACGGTAGACTGGTATATTGATGGCTTTCCCGTCATATTATGCAGATTCAGTGAAGTATGGGAAAAATCTTACGTAACTTACAGCTTTCTATATCCAATTCTAGCAATGAAATCCACGTGCACGAAGTCGCGGGTAGAACTTAGTATCGTACATGTCAAAAAAATTTAAAACATATACTCGTGTACAGAGGATGAAAAAGTTTGGAATAATTTGAAAGCAATTGCCACAGTTTGACCTAAATTTAATTACATCCAAAGAAATTTAATAAAAACATTCGTTGGTGGAAACGGATAGTATGACGTCTACTCAGGAAGGAAAGGAGTTAACATGACGCACAGAAGATGTTAAAAGACTCATCTTGTTAAGTTAATGATGTTAACCTAGTCTAACAAATAGCAATTTTTGATGACATCATGTACCTGAAACACAATTATCCATGTTTCTGTGATCTTGAAGGCCAACTATGCTATATATTTTTATAACCTGATAAAAACCTTGCAAAGTCATTACCTTGACTTCAAAGCCTAGTTGGAATTACTATATAATTACTGGCTAGACGTGAAAAGTTATATTATAGAGGGATGCACAACGTAAGACCACCGCATTGGAAAATGTATTACGTAATGATAATATGTTTCTGACTGAGGTGCTTCATTTCGTTCAAATGTAACGAGTGATATCGTGGATGATAAGAATCAGCACGACACTTCTGGTTTACATTACATTCAATTCACTTATCACCAATGTCACTTGTTGCATAATTTTCGTTACTTATACTGTAGTTCTTGAGAAAAATTAACAAACACTGATAAAAAGCTTACAGAGCACTAAACAATGAAATTTTTTAAATTGTATTTCATGATACTGGTTCTTACAATATTTTAACAATGCATCACACATTATTCATTAAGTATTGTGGTTACTACATGTTGAGAAGAATACTAACCACTGACAAAGTATTAAAAAGAATGAACTATTACTTACATTGATAACAGTACCTACTGAATTTTAACATAATTCTCGTCATAGCAACGTACTTGTTAAAAAAAAATTACACTGACATTATTACATAAAGTGCATTGAACCGCCATTACTACTTGCAGTGTATGATACATATGTTCAGCAAATTGCAAGGCTTCGATGGAGGCAACATTCGCTATGTCAATCGCTTAACACTCATGTCACATACATGTATGTCGAAGTGCTATTACTTCGTAGATTAGGCAACATTCGTAATGCTAGTTGTTTCATATGTTACACTACAAAATGAATAACAATTTTTATTATTAATACGTATTATAACTTTGGAACATTAACTTCAAATCTTGCTGATTGGTTCTTATTTATTGTAAACTAGCTGGTACCCACGACTTTGTACGTGTTTGTAAAGAATTTGGATTGGAAAATACAGGTCGACCACTTTCAACCCCTATATGTCCCACACCCCAATAGCTACCGACATCTAACAACCATAGTGCACGATGGGAGACTCGATACTATTACCACACACAAATGCCATTCAACAGCGCTATGTAGTTCGGGCAGCAAAGGAAAATATACTGACACACATGTCTATCGTTGAAATACGAAAATATCCTTCATCAACCAATTTCAACCACCATATCTCCCACACTCCCACAGTTACCGAAATTCGGCCATCGTTGTGATCGATGGGTGACTCTGTGTTACTACCACACACAAGCGCCAGTATTCTGCGATAGATAGTTTTCGCTGAAAAGTGGTACACCAAGACACATCCGTCTTTGGCAGAAATATGAAACTGCCGCAAGTCAACAACTTTCAACCCCCATATCTCCCACACCCCCATAGCTACCGACATCTAACCACCGTAGTGCTCGATAGGAGACACGATACCACACACAAACACCAATGGTCTATGCTATGTAGTTGTGGCAGAAAAGTGACATATGCGGAGACACATGTCGTTCGTCGAAATACGAAAGAATCGTTGATCAGCCACTTTCAACACCATATCTCCCACAATTTCACAGTTACTGAAATTCGGCCGACGTTATTAGTGAAAGGTGACTCTTTGATACTACCATACACAAATGCCAGTGATGTGCGATAGATAGTTTTCGCTGAAAAGTGTTACACCATGACACATGCGCCTTTGTCAGAAATATGAAATTGCTGCAGGTCGACCACTTTAAACCCCCTAATATCCCACACCCCCATAGCTACCGACATCTAACAACCATAGTGCATGATGGGAGACTCGATACTACTACCACACACAAACACCAATGGTCTATGCTATGTAGTTGTGGCAGAAAAGTGACATATGCGGAGACACATGTCTTTCGGCGAAATACGAAAATATCTTTGATCGGCCACTTTCAACCACCATATCTCCCACAATACCACAGTTACTGAAATTCGGCCAAAGTTGTTATCGAAAGACGACTCTACTGTATGGTACTACCACACACAAACGCCAGTGATGTGCGATAGATAGTTTTCGTTGAAAAGTGATACACCATGACAAATCCGTCTTTGGCAGAAATATGAAATTGCTGCAGGTCGACCACTTTCAACCCCCATATCTCCCACACCCCAATACCTACCGACATCTAACAACCATAGTGCAGACGGGAAACACGATTCTACTACCACACAAAAACACCAATGGTCTATGCTATGTAGTTTTGGTAAGAAAGTGAAGGATAAGGAGACACAAATCTTTGGTCGAAATATGAAAACGCTCTGCATTGAACAACTTTAATCATCGTATCTCCCACATCCCCACAGATATCGGCATTCGGCCAACGTTGTGCACGACAGGAAACTCCATGCTACTTCCACACACAAACACCAGTGATCTGTGTTAGATAGTTGTGACTTAAAAGTGAAATATAGGAAAACACACGTCTATTTTTATATATATATATATATATATATATAAGATTATTGATAAAGTAATTTTTTTTTTGTTAAGAAACACCGCATTGCTGAGAACAACCACTGTCTTCGTATTCTACAAGTAAGTTGGCATTAAAATTGTTGGCATCAATGGATTTAAGGAACACAACAGTTTACATAATTATCTTTCTCACAAATTTTGTCACTGAATGTTGTAAAATACTACGTAAAACGTTAAATCCATTGTATTATAATTAAGAAATTTGCAGTAAAATGTAGTGAATGAAAGTAGTTCGTTATTATTTTACAAGTTGCTCCCAACTTTAAATGCATAATAGGCCTAGTAGATTGTGTCTTCTTTAGCAACTGAGATAAAATTGAAGAGATATGCAACAGTGAAAATGGCATCAGACCGTTATTCTGTAAAGGTTTCAGTGACAGTTAAGTTTTCGTAATGTCTGATAGCTGCAATAAAATCTTCACTATTGTACCTACTAACGGTTTATGTTGTAAGATCGCTATATTTCGACGGCTAACTCCTCCATATTCCTCAGGTGTAAAAGCTTTGCAGATAATTTTATCAGAGCATTACTGATGATTTAATACCTGCGGAAAATGGGGAAGCTAACCCTGTAAAATTGTGTTTTTACAAAATAATCCCTATATCTGTTAAGACTACATTACAATACTTAACTGTGATAGATAAGTTATGAAAGAGGATTCATTCCAACGTCTTTTAGTAGTAGTATAGTCTTCACACTTGATAAGAAAGCACAATTTATCAAATTTGAACATTGTTTCACAAGAAGTAAATCACAGTTGGTGAAAAAAAAAAAAAGATCAACATCTTACTATCTAATATTGCCTTAGGACTAATAAAGAAGTTTTTGAACTGCATTTATAAAGCAAAGCAATTTATAAAATTGAATGTTGGTCTTTAGAAATACCAGTAAAAAGGAAAATTAAAGCATATGAAACGTGATAGTATAGAAGGATGTTGGACAGACAAAGCATGAAACGAAAGTGTTTTGAAAATAATAAATAGTCGAGTAAAGAGGTTCGTGGAAGAGTCTCTCCCAGAGAAGAGACAGAATTATGGATCACGTTCTAAGACACGCGAGATTGATTAATGTTTTAATGAAAGGTTTAACTGGAGGAAAACTATACACAAATATAGGTTAAAACATATCAAGGAGATAATTGAGGAACTAAGTTGTAATTGGTATGTTGAGTTGACGTTGTTAGCCCAAAATATGAAGAGATAAAAGGAATGCATCAAACAAATGGAGAAGATTACGAATCAAAAAGAAAATACTTAAATGAAGATTGGTTGAATCGAATTTAAGAAAAAAAAAGTTGGAAATTTATTATTTGAAAAATGCATTACGGAATCGGAAAATGATGAAATGTATCATTTTACTACTCAAGTTATAGGAGGAGGATTAAAACACATAAAACTATTAGCTGAATGGTTTCTGATAAATAGATATTAAAACAAGATATAAAATACTGACACAAGAAGTGAACGTGTGATAACAGATTTAACAAACTGTTTACAAAAATATTAATCCTCGAAATAATTCGGAGGGAAGGTTTATTGTAATCCTAAAACTTTTTGGTTGTTCGAAACTAAATTATTGTGTAGCTGCTGTCGTGTGAGAATTAATGTCCTCCTACGCCGAACAGAAGCAATCATCACATCTGGAAGAAGGGAGTCACTAGAGTAGCTGGCTCAGTCAACCGACAACTTCTTGAAGGACCCGTCCACTCCGAAGAAGTCGTCATCCAGAGCACTGTCTGGAGGTCTCTTGGACTCATCAGACACGAACTGGTCCTGTTCCAGGAACCACAGCCTGTTCGCTTCTATTTTCTCATAGCAAGCGTCTGTGAAACATAAAAAAACGTAATGATAAAGAGGAACACATTTTATAGTTGCTGACAATTACGTGAATAGTATACTTTCTCCAGGATATAATAAAATGGAAGTATATTTTTCTCATTTCACTGACATACACTGATCAGTCAAAATATTATGACCACCTGCATACGAGAATCGATGCCAAGCCGAATCGCTGCTGTATTGCGCTTCGAAGACGAACCAACACACTAATAAGCAAGTGGTCATAAAGTTTTAGCCGATCATTATATTTATTGGTATTGGTGCTGAGAGTGGAGGATGGTGCAAAGGAGGGCAGCTAGATTTATTCGTGGAATTTACAGTAGAACACATTCGATTACTGTTTGACTAAAGGAGCTAAGCTAGGAGTGACTGAAATGTAACAGGCATTGAGAGATAATGCTGATAACAGAAGTCCATGATGTATGTGGGGTGAAGAATTAAAAATTTTACTTCCAAGGGAGAGTAAAATAGCACCTATTTCCGGCGTAAGGTAGGTGATGGAGTGGGTGAAAGGAACTAAATACCGAGTAGGCTGGTGAACAAAATACGTCACACAATAAAATAATCTACAAAGAGTGCTCATAATACAGTAAAAGTTTAATGTGGCAACTGCCGACGAATTATAAGGAATATTGCAAATAATTATTACAGTAACTTGCTTGTTTGTATGTTAAAGAGACCATAGAGTGCAATTAAATACTTCATTGGTGTACCTCCGGATTTTACTGTTAAACAACGATATTTGTACGGTTATCTTTTCAGTCATCTTTAGGTTTTAACCAATCTGAATTGGTTATAGGGTCAATAGCTATTGATTCTGCTCAGGTGATGCGATCATCTCTTATAGCGTCGTTACGCTCCCTTCCTCTAAATCCAGCGCTTCTAGGCCAAACCACCTGGGTATAGAAAGCTAGCGTAAAGTATAAACGATACATCCACGTAACAATGCAGTTACCACCGAGCATGTATTCGACCACTGCCATATGCTGGAATTTAACACTGTAGAGATATTGGCCGTGACTTCGTATTTTTGGTAATCAATAGTCAACAGCAGAAATTCGTTTAACTGATACCTTCATCTTAGCGACGCATGGAAACCGGCCCTGGCGTAACTTCGAAGAGAGCATCAGGCGTGTATGTCCACCGGCAGTCATTTCACGATCGTCTTTGAGCGCGGGCGTCGGATAGAACAACGTGCGGCTTGTGGTGGAGGGAATGCAGAGGGCACTATGACGTTATAAAGGAGAGATGCGGCTCCCGAGCAAACCCGATAACTTTCCATCCTTTGGCAAGCACTATTAAATTCACACAAGAAGAAGACGGCGGAGCTAGCCCACGCAATGTCATGTTTTTCACAATATATTCCTTCGGTACACCCCTAATGATTTCATTGCAAGTATATGGCCAGCATGTCTCCTTTAAGATCATGGAATGTTTGAAAATTATGTCCATTATTATATACGCCTTCTCCTAAAAACAGGAACAAACTGGTTAAGACATACTTATATCTTACCTGATTAATATATCTTATTTAATGTAATGAAAAAATAATATTATTTTCTTCTATACTGTGTGGTATTGCATACAATAGTTCATTAAAAAATTCTTAATATTTTATCAAAGACATTAACATATTCTATGACATTAATAACTTAGTATATTTATTACATTTCGTTTTAATTATCAGAAACAACATGTTGTATTGCTAGATTTTTTTAAAAAGACGAATTATTTTGTGTGTAAGGGAATTGGATACATTGAATAAGTTGAAGACAAAGAATGTAAACAACATAATTCAAACAGCAAAAACTTAAAAAAAAAAAAAAATGTAACGAGAGTGTTGAGAGCACAGAATCGACAAAAGATTTTGGTACAGGGACCAAACGGGTAGAGAATACATTAGATAGCGATCGAAGGAGTGGAGTGAACAGGCTGCACTGGGGAATGGTCTCTCGTGTAAAATGTGACAAAGAAATACATGATTGGCCAATAGGGTCATGTGATGACAAAACGAGTTATGGTTGGCTTCAAGAACTAGAATCACAGTGTGTGCCGCCATGATACAGTTAGTCCAGAGTATGGAGTGATGTAGAAGTAGCGATGGTTGCTTAACGTCTCTGCGCGCTTATATCTGTGTGTGTGCCCCATGTGATGAGTTTTGCTGTGTCGTAAAGTGGTCATGACTGACAAGTTCGTTCTGTAGTCAGATAATGACCACATGTGCTGTTAAGAATGTTATTTCTCTAACTGCTAACATGCGATCTTCGAATTTTCGTACGATGCCTGACTTGTAATGCGGAACTGGTGCTGGCCTGCAATTGTGTGTTTCAAAATTGACCTGCATATTAACAAACTTTCTTTAGAACCATCTAGCCAGGTACATGTATTTTCACTGGCGATCTTGATTATCTTCCCGAATCCCGGGTGGCGACTGTTCTTGACTTACGACTCTGTGAAATCTTTCACAGAGCCAAACAGTATCCCAGTTCCTATCCAACACGGTCGAAATTACCTCCATCAACTCTTATAAATTCCATAACCATACTAAGGCACTGAAGAGTACTGTCTGAAAGGCTGAAGAGTAGTAACGACAAGTAGATGGGCTGGTCACAAGTAGCAGTGCATATATCATACCAGTCCGCACACCTACAAACATTTGGTCGTTACAAATAATATAAAGCATTAATTGGCAAAATTATATTGCAATTAATAACAATAAAAATAAAATATCGAACATCTGAAATCGTGATTTCAACATACATTCACACCGAGAAATCTAGCAGCTCTTTGGATACATATTTGTGTGACAATTGTTGTCTTTGAGCTCATATATCGATTGCACAAAATATTTTCTGACACTGTAACTTCTGTAACCATGATCCGATTAAAATGTAAATCTATAAATTGTTCAAGTACTAAACTATTCATTCGTAATGATTTTATTTCAATAGAAAAATTATCAACGATCTTTCTTTGTACAAAATTGTATTCAATAAATATGAAGAAGTATGTTAATTCAAGTTGAACTTCGCAATAAAGAGTGTTTAACAGGCGCTAATCATATTGTAATATTCGTAATGGTTGTAAAAATTGAAGCTACTTTATTTCTACATTCCTTGAACCACCAAAAAAGTTTAAACACTGATCATATTATAATGATATTTATACAGACATACTTGAGCTCTGTATATATGTAGGAAGCAAAAACGCTATTTTATTAATAAAGCATCATTATGACCCGCCAATGTGGCTGCACGCTTTATGGTCTGGGAGGTGCAACAAGACAGACATGGTACCCTCGCACAGACCGTCCTGATTACAGTTCTTAGGCGGTTTCCCGCAACCATTTAGTTAGGTGAATGGTAGGTTGGTCCACACTGTCCGGCTCATAAACTATACACTTCACTAACAAAACGTACACTTATCATAGAGAACACATTACCCGTTTCACAGTCGTTCACATTCCTCAAATAGATTAAATGTTCCAGATGTCACAAAGCCGGTTGTAAAGCATGGGTATAATACATACACTCCACCCCTCATGTTTTACATTGGACGCTTGTGTAACAGGTGTCTCGTGATCCATTGGGACCGATCTGAGTGGAAAAAGCTTACTTCCAATGCTTGTAAAGCTGAACTCATAAGACTGGCTTAACTTAAAAAGCAGCCATATCTAATCTACCTTTATTTTAACTCCTTCGAATTCAGTACCGATCAAAAGTACACTGATATGAGGGTCCAGAATAGAGTATAATCATTTTGTTAAAAATTAATTTTGGGATTTTAAATTTTACTTGCGATATTATGCGAAATATTTAAAGCGACAGAGACAATATCTGTTGTAGACGTTGCACAGTGAAATTGATGTAAATGATGTTTTACATTTTTATTATGTAACATTCACGAGCTAAGAGGTGAATAGGATCTCAGGCCCACTCACCTTGAATTTCCTGTAACGGCCCCCCAGTGCCCCCCAACTCGTCGGGCACAAACTCAGGTTGTACGTAATCGAACAATGTCCTGGAGCCGGGGGCGTGGGTCATAACCTGGAAACAAGAAATTTATCACGTATGCGGTCATTTATGTCTTCTTACAGAAAAGTTAATGGAGCAAAATTTCTTAACCATTTTGTCTATAATATAATAGCAAGGCGAAAAATGCTTTGCTTCAAGTGAAATAAATCAAATACAACACTAACAATAATCAGTATTTCAATAGAAATGTTAAGGAAGGTTATTTTTTCATAACATTATTATCGTTTTCAGAAAGAACTAATAATTCTTTTAGATAGCACAAGCAGAGAATACTTTTTGTATGTACTTTTTAACCACGTTAATAATAATAATAGTCTGAGTGATAATCGATTTTTAACCAATTTTCTTAAATTAGCAGATTTCATTTAATCTGACTGAAATTTTTCGTTTAAAAAAAATAAATAAAAGCCTTACACAGATACCAGTTCGCAGCCAAGAAAAAAAAAGTTTATTATCACTCGTCGTTCATCGTCATAGTGTCCCTCCGCCCGAAATGAAGTGCATTGCAAAAGGAATGGGAAGTAGTGGTTTGGCCATAATGCAGGGGGTTACCCCGACCAAACAAGAAGAGCCTTCCCCAAAATAGAGCAGGGATTAGTTTAGCTATAATGATTAAGCTTCACACACTGCTTTTTAACTTGTAAAGTGCTACTTGTTAAACTGCAGTAGTATTATCCTCAGTTGATAAATTCTAAAATAAAGATATATTTATCACAGGAAAAATTCATGTTATTTGTATCAGTCTTCAAGTTGCGATTAACAAATTGATAAGCGGTTATATATTTAAATGTGTACAATGAGATTGTTGTTTTATTGATAACAAATCATTTAAAAATAATTTATGAGCGTTGTAAATGTTCAATTTCGTCTCTCCATCAGACTTCTTTCCAGCGTTTTCTATTATTCAAGTTCGCCAGATGCTTCATTTGTGACATTACTATTTTTGTCATAAGAACAGACTAAACATTTTATAATACTTAATACCCAAAAAAATTAAATTCCTCAAAATTAATGCGACAACAGGCTGTATTTGAATTGTGGCTAGTGTTGTACTTCTCGTCGCTAGTATTCTCACTGTGTCATTTGAATTGTAATTGTATTTAATTGCAATCGAGCGCATGCTCCGATGGCAATTTTCCTTGTCAACCTGGGCAGTATCGTATATTACCAAATTGTTTTTAAGATTCACTGCAGTTAGGATGAAGTTTTGAGGAATAAACCTGAATTATGCACCGAATGAGTCTATGGCTAAGTGGCAGAAGAGGAATGTGTCGTGATTAAACTGGACTTACCCTTTGACCAAGCTTCTTTGGAAACGCTGATTTTACGAGCGCAACGATCAAATCAGCAAACTTAGAAGCATTCACTATATGAAAACCCTTTATCCTTCTGGCATATGCGGTCTGAAAGAAGAAATAAATACAGGTTTAAACGCTTGATAATCAGGTTGCTGTGGTTGTGGTGAATTGGAATTAAGCACTAATTAAAAACGATTTTATAATTCCGAGTCGCTGAGTCTGATACAAATGGTATTTGGTGCGGATGCCAAGAAGACTTCCAACTGAATACAGTGGGAGGAACTTAAAGAATTCTTATGGTAGATTTAAGATATAAAAAAGCATTAAAAGAGAGCAGGCAAAGTGGTCCTATTTAAAGAAATATCTATAAGAAATACTGAAGTAACTGAACGAGGTAAGGAGTAAGAGACTTCTAGGAATGGAATAACATGCCAAATGTTTACAACAACAACAAAAAAAATCCTGATTATTACATTATTAAAAAAAGGGGGTTGGGGAAATGCTCACATAATGGAGAAACAAAAGACATCTCTCATTGTCTCAAGGGTTATGAATTTTTACTTTAAGGAAAGATAAGGAAACTAGATAATCGATTATTAACAGACGAAAACCACGGTTTAGAGCTATCAGTCTAGTATATATCTTACTTTTGCTATGGCTATGCTTTTTGAAAAGTGCCTGGGAAAAATTAACCCATTCATAGTAGTTTTTCTTTTTTACGGAAAAGGCATAGTATCACATTCCATATTATCACGTTTGGAGGCATTAATTAAAAACGGTGTACCAGAAAGTGCTTTGGCTAGAGTCAAACAAATTTATCAAAACGATGGAAGCTACGGTCAGGTACAAGCTAGTAAATCAAGATTGTTTTAAACTACGAGTGGAAGTGGAATGCTGTATTAATTATGCACATTTCCGCTGATCTTAAGAATCAATGTGGATGAAATGATCAACGAGTTGAAAAAGAAAAACAAGGACACCATTGCCATTGCTTTAGTAAATGATGTTATCATTTTTTAAAAGAAGAGTTTGAACAGCTCGGACTTGAAATAAGTGAGAGAAAAACTTTGTGCTAGGCAGGAAAGGCGAACCATTCAATTGAAAATTAAATTGTAAATAATTTGGCTCGTAATTAATTCCATAAATAAACGAAAAGATTAATAAAAAACTGCAAACTTCCTGATTGTTGTTTCATAAATACTACAGCACAAAAGCTATCCACAGGAAGAAAAAGTATCTTCATATGAAGCCTACCTGCTCCTCCGTTATAATGTATTACCTGCCACGTTATCTTAAATGGGCAGCAAATGAATTCCAGTGAATGAAATGAAATATTTTAGGATAAGTGTCCAGAAGATCAAAAGCTAGAAAATCACAAATACTACCTGTTAATAGAAGTACAAAAAAAAAAGAGAAGCTTTCTAGACATGTAAAGAGAATGGAGACCGTCACGATTTGGTTACATAACGAGAAAGGCTTCGTTTATACCACTGACAGCATATTGTATAAAAACCAATATCTGGAAAAACATTAGGGAGCAGACGACGAAATACGAGTAATTTATTGAAATAAGTGCTAAACGACTTTACCAGTCGTTATCCAGAATGGGAGATATTACTGGAATAGAAGTTGAAGCAAAACGGGTTACATCGGTACATTCTGTGGAAAATCGATTATGATGGTGATATCAGTTTAACTGTCATATCATTAAACTGGAATACTTCTTCTACTGTTACATCATTTAAAACTGTTTACGATATTATAGGTAACTTTCTTCTAAACATCATTTTCATACGGTTCTAATTAGGGAAAGGATAGATTGTTGGTGATAATATTCTCGTACTTCACAAATGTTACTTCTTTCATATTCTTCATAGTAAGTAGCTTGTTTCATTATTAAGATAATCGTTGGTACTGTTTATACAATTTTTAATTGCGCTATTAAAATGTGGTCGATGGTTGTGAACTCATGTTAAGGTGTTTGAAATCTTTAAAAGTTTACAAAATTGTAGAATTTTGAACATTTCTGTTACAAGATTTTCAATACCTTGAGGGCAGAGAAGCACCATTCGATGCAGTCTGTCAGAATTTAACCTGTGTAATATTAAGGTCCGTCAAAAGGAAGAAGTTTCTAAAATCTTTTCTAAACTTCTTAATAATTTTAAAGTAAAGTTTTACAGTTAAATTCCACATGTAATGTATGTAAGCTGTGCTGATTTATATTCAGAAATTATTTGAAGCCACGAGTCGTCACATTTTTAGTATGCTTTAGTTTATAGACACCTTGAATGGCATAGTCAAAGTGAGGAGAAGTTAATTAAACAATTACAGATTTCTTTCCATTGCTCGAGATTACCCAGTATACATATAGTCTCCAACTTGTATCCAAGATATAAACATCGCAATCAGCGAGTAAGAAGAGAAGAACGTTTAAATTAGTAGCTAATGCAAGTGAGTTTATTTCATTGAAACTATGGATACCATGAAGATTTTGCAGGAAGGAAGAAGGCGAAAAAATAAAAATAAATAAGTGAAATAGCGAAGCTTTCGTTCTAAACGACAGTGACTGCATCTTACGAAGTATATTTATGCGTCGTATCAGAAAATGATATTAAATATTTTGCTACAGGAGCAGTACTCTCTACTAGCTACATAATAAAACTGTAGAAAATTTGTGTCTTTGCATTAAATAAACTTCTTCAAATAATGTAATATCACTTGAAGGAGATATGATATAGAAACAAATGAAATCTGTTAATAGCCATCTCAATGCATGTGGAGATTTTCGCGTAAGTACGCACAAATAAATAAATATGTGTGTTAAATGTCAAACATTGCCTGAAATAAGTTGTTTAAATTAGTCAAATATTTTTATGGAAATAATGTGTATTAATTGGTCACTGGAAACCATGAAACAAGGCTGTTAAGTTAGATTACGAAACCGCTAAAATTTGAACCTTATGTTAATTAAATTGTTTAGATCACCGACTAACAGTAAGCAGTTGTTTTGAAGTACCCGAGAGGCGCCTTCTACGGCTCGCACAGTGTTAACTCCAGTCTTGACGATATGTTCGACTGTCGCGTTTTTTGCGTCGAAAATAATGATGTCTCCAAGCGAGTAGTCCTCGGCCAGCATTAGCTCTGCCCACATCAGTATCAGGCTGAAGACGTCCAACGGGTGGTAGAGATCAGGGTCCAGGTGGGCAGCCCCGCCATACACTACTCGGTAGCATTCCCCTGTGATGCCAGGCATCATGAACAGACATCTGGAAAAAGAAAGCATAGAGCTAATACATATCGAGTCCAGAACTCGTAAAACCCATATTGAAAATATGTTTCCAGTGCTATACACGATAGCGATATAGAGATTCCAAGACAGTTTTTAAGGATTTCGAGTTCACACCAACAAACTCACAACATGTAAGAAAGCTCTTATGTGAGATATTTTTTTTTAAATTTGGTAGCTTAACTTTTTCTACATGAAACCAACACTTTAACAATACTCCTCCTCAACCGTGTTACACATGCCTTTATCAATTGCCATGCTTCCGGAATTATTTCTACCCAGATGAAATTAATCCGTACTAAGAGTCTCAAATCACAGCAAACATAGTTGATAAAACTCAATTCACATTATTCAGTTTCGTTTATGGACAAGAGCCAAGACATATAAATTGTTTTCGCATTAATTATACAGTTACTCGAAATAAAATCCACACTGATCTATTAATAATTAGTTCTTAAATGAAAAACACGTAAGTACGAGCCAAGGAATGTCACAATAACAATAACTGATGAGAATATTAAAGTTATAAATTTTTTATTAATTACTTTTCCGTTACCTCTTCTCTTACCAATACTATGAAAATTGTGATAAATATTCAATTCAGATTTACTTCTTGAGTTATTGGCAATTGATATATACATATTAGTTTATGTAAAAGAGCTTCTATAATCTACGTCATTTGAAATAAAAGAAAGAAGTATGCAGTTTCTGTATCAAACTTTTGAACTTTGAAATTTCTGTATATTATACAGAATCCGTATTTTACTTCTAATGGAATGTTTTGGGGGGCAAAATTTGTTCAGCATGGAAAACTAAAAGAGACTCTGACTTCTCAATGTAAATGACATACTTTGCTATTTTATCTAACATATAGGACTGGTAGTCCGTCCAGAACAAGTTCCTGGAGATAAGTATCCGTGAAATTGAACATATCTTTGGAATGAATGTACTGTGTTTTTCATCTTCTGACGATGAAAGATGGTAATATTTTTAATTCTAATAAATTTGGCAGCTGAAAACTGTGGCAATTTGTAGATTGCTGAGGCTCGAGAAAAACAATTCTAGTAGCATCAGTAAAGTTTGACGACACCCATCATACATGTTGTGCAACGTGTTTGGACTTGTTTATAATTTTTGCTTAAACAACTACTTATGCTGTTCCAAAACAGCCCCACATCTTCCTAAAACCGAACGTGATCAGCATTCTGTTGACTCTCTCCTACGTGTCCCAGCTGCATTTCTTCGAAGTAATGCTTACTCAGTGAAGTATCCACTTTGTTTTCCTTTACATTTGAGGTAATGCAATGAATGCATTTGGTAACGTTACTGTACAGTAAGGTCAGATGCCTGTACAATTGTGGGTGAGCCGGAACTCTCGCATTCCTAATGACCAAATCTCCGTCCGGCCATCTTGATATCGGTTTTCCGTGGTTTATGGTAATCGCTCCAGGTGAATGTCGGCTTTTACCAAGGCCCATGGGCGCACTCATCCTCGATCTTTTCCCCATTCTTTTCCCGCATGTAGTGAACTCGAAGTCTGCAAGGCGATAGCTATAAGGGAAAATAAAACGAACTTCCAGTCGTAATTTATGTTTTTCAAACTCAAAAAACCATGCATAATAGTTTAATTATTTAGCGATTAATTCGTTTTTTTTAGTATTATTAAATTCCAATCCGATTTAGAGACAACATTTAAACCATACTGAATACTTATACCGGGGCCACGTCAATTAAGTTTTGTTTCTGTACCATTTGTAGCTTCTTAACTGATGTCCGTATTCAACTTTTATACCCCAAAAATAATTGAGATTATAGAGGCCTATAAAGCATTGGTCATTAAACACAGAATCAAGGATAAGCAAAACTACTGAGCGTGGTGGGTGAGCGGTAACGTTATGGCCTCGCATTTGGGAGGACGAGGGTATGCATCCCCGTTCCACCACCAAGATTTGGGCTTTCCATAAATTCCCCAAATCACTACAGGCATCACTACAGGTCCCTTCAATCGGTCATGGCCAAATAACTTCCCGTTCCTTACCTTCAGTCCTTTACTGCCTCTCTATGACGACCAGGCGCAAAGCAGTAGCATACAAAAAATAATAATAATAATTAATTGGGTAACAATAGCGTTTAGGTTTTTTCCGGGTTGAAAATTGAAACTAATAAGTGGCTCTGAGCTTGAAATTATAATAGAGATCAATACTCACACACTGCGTCTGACGGAAGCCAGAAACGAGGCAGTCGGATTCCTGTTCATCAGTAATTCCGGCAGCTTATGTTTGAGAGAGAAGTAAGCGTCCAGTGCTCGCTTGGTGCGCTCCACGCTGCACTTACTGTTGATATACATTCGCTCAATGCGTGCGTCATCTGGAGAAAAGAATTATATTACATGGCTTTGGTGAAATAACGTCAATGACTTACACGTATCATACGTAAAAATTCGGTCCTGTAGTATCTTGTTTCTGTAATTTTAGACCTTT
Organism: Vandiemenella viatica; assembly: GCA_031002005.1. Taxonomy (NCBI): domain Eukaryota; kingdom Metazoa; phylum Arthropoda; class Insecta; order Orthoptera; family Morabidae; genus Vandiemenella; species Vandiemenella viatica. The sequence continues at coordinate 155,901,194 of JARYHS010011408.1, read as the reverse complement.
TAATAATTAATTAGTGCCTTTACTGTAATATTTGTTGAGTATTCCTGGATCACTTGGTGGAAGCCACATTTCTTCAACGTTATTACACCATATTTTGAACCTAATTGTGGAAATCAGTATAAGCTATATAGACCTTTCATGGAATAAAGCAATCATACAAACAGCACAACACACATTGATAACTCGTGTGACGAAAAACTAAATCCCTATGGTTACGATTTAATGAGACTGGGCCTTCGGCTTAATGAGAACTGAGGAGACTCCCTACCAAAGTTCATATGCGTCAAATCAAGCTCCCTTCATATTCCAGTATTGAAGTTGTTCCCTAAAATGGGACACGAGAAAATCCCCGTTTTAGAAATATCAGCGGAAGATGTTGCCCAATCGGCAAGACTTTTGACTGATAAAGTATGTGCTCTTGTTCAGGTTTAATTATAGTCTTTTCTTTCAAAATATGAAATCATCAAGTCCAGTGGTGTGGTCAACGTATTGGTCTTCACAGCAAAAAAAAAAAAAAAAAAAAAAAAAAAAAAAAATGTCTTGAGATTAATAGCTGTCATCGTGTTGTTTTAAATGGTTACAAAAGGAACATAGAAGTTATTTTCATGTCTACATATTTTATTTATCTTCCAATCAAGAAAAAAATCCTGAAAATTAGATCGTAATATTGAAGAGTGGTTGACCATTTACCTATAGCGTCCGGCAGATGCGGCTGGAGTTGAAGCCAGGACCTCAAGGAACAGACTGCCTCCTTGATGTCCTGCTCAGTTGTGCCCAGTTTCTTCCTGACTAGTGACACTTGCTCTTCAGTCGGAAGTTCGAATTTCAACTTCGAACCCATGTCTGAAACAACACTTTGGCTATTACTTGTATTTATGAGCATTTTCGAATATTTGTATCTCAACACGTATGTTTCTCGTGAACACTAGACTATTTAAATCCAAAAAAGTTCTAATAATTATAGCTGCATAAATTTAGAAACAAATTACATAATCTCCAAGGTATAAAATGAAGTTTAGGTACTGAATTTACAAGGCTAGTGTCCCGAGAAGTTTTTTTTATTTAGAATTGCTTTAAATCCTGCATTTGAATTAAAATCTGTTCGACTTACGACTCTTTTTATGGTTTTTCAATGCCTTATTTTTTTCATGCTCTTCAAACCATTAGCTTGTAAGTTTTTAAAATCTGTGACAGGATCTTTAATCTGGATGGACGTTATCATATCTCACACGTAGTTGATGTGACTTGTACTCCAACGCAATATTAGACCACATGCTATCTCTGTTTTGTAACATTATTAAGTTGCCTGAAAACTGCCTGGTGCTGAGAGAACCTTGTTAATCGACTAGACCACTCCATTACCACCAGCAACAACAATAATTCCACTGAATCAAAGATGACCCCTCTATTATCAAACAGACATCCACTAGAAAACAATCTTAAATTAAACATTCGCTCGAAATCGCCGATGCGCTCACAATTTCTCATATACATTAACCATTTTGTTTTTTCCAGAAATTTTTTTTCGGAGTTCCGAACAAGGTGGGATATAAAAATATGTATGGAATAATTGAGTAAACAGCTGAGTAGGACAATTTTTTATTTTTTTTTCCATTTTTCAGCATTGGCGTCCATCGCTATTATAGATGTTTTGTCCCCTGATGAGTTTTTACTCACTTTGGGCTTCATTGTGGGTGTTATAGAAGTATAATTTGTGTGTCGTCATCACTCTGTGAACCACGTAAATATTAATCTGTTAAAGAGATGTCGGTTTGTGTTTATGAAATGTATTTTTTTTTTACTCTAAAACTAGGGACCATCCAAAAAATTTCATAGACTAGTGAAAAATGGCTAAAAACCTTAATCATGATGACGGGAACATTAGGCTGGAGGATAGAATAAAGGCACCTTGTAGCTTCCCGTGGCCAGTAATGAGTAGGTATCACATACACTGTTAAACTGGCAGATGCTGGCAAAGTACACAATTCTTTCAGTCGGATTACAAATGTTTTATTTTTAACGACTAAGCTATTTCTTAATACTGTTTGGACAGAGGGTGTTGGTGAACGGTTAACTCTCTGGCCTCGCATTCAAGAATCCCCGTCCAGGCATCCAGATTGGGGTTTCCATGGTTTCCCCAAATCACTCCAGGCGAATACCGGAGTGCTACCTTCAAAAAGGCCATGGCCGAATTCCTTCCCGTTCCTTGTCCTCAATCCCATCCCGCCTCTAATGACCTCGACGTCGACGAGGCGTAAAGCTAAAATTAAAAAAGAACGCTTCATCGACATCAAGATCATTTGTAGCGAGATGGACTAGGCTCAAGGAATAAGAATGAATTCGGCTATAATCATTTGAAGGAATCATCCTGACATTCGCCTGAATTGCTTTCGGCAAGTCATAGAAAATCGAAATCGGGATGACCAGATGGGATTCTTATCAGCACCCTCCCAAATGAAAGGAGAGATGCTGGATAGATCTTTACGTGTCATTCTGAATAGAGTTAACATAAATTCGAAAATACTCATGAAATGTAGGCTCGCCGAAAATTAAATGGAGGAATTTGTAGTACAAACGTTTTGAGACAAGCAGTATTAGAAATATGGTGAGTGGTAATGCAAATACATAACACCGAATCACTATATCAGGTTATCAAGCTACAATTGATTTCGACCCATTTCAATGCTGAACCAGAGTGACTACTAGCACAACTGACGGATTCTACATCTTGTTTATCTTGCTGACGCAGTATAGCTGTATAAACGTTCGTTACTTAACGCGTACACAAAGGTAACTTCAGTAAATCTTTCCAACTAATATTCATTATCTTTTAAAATGATTTCAATAATTTAAGAAATCTTCCATAACGATCAGAATGTACTGTATTAAAGCAAACGCATAAAATAAATGTAATGGGAGAAGATATTTCAAAATATCTCAATTTTAAGAAGGGTATGCTAAGACATCTAATTCACTGTTTCTCGTTGTTTCAGTAATTCGAAGAAGAAATTGAGCTATATGCCTGAGCGGTTTTGTGGACAAACTTTTTATGAAGATGTTTACTATCATTGAAAGGAGTATTCATTAATACAGTTTGCAGCAAAAATACAAACAGTTTTCTAAGAGTATTTAATCGAATGTAATTGATAATGTTCTCAAACACTTAATTTATAGCGTAACTTTTTTTTAAACTGTTTAACGTCTCTTAACAGCGAGGTCTTTAGAGACGGGAAAGGTTGGGGGGCAAGGAATGGAAGGAATTCGGCCATGGTCTTTTGAAGGAAGCATCCCGGCATTTGCCTGGAGTGATTTGGGAAACCATGGAAAACCCAAATCTGGATGCCCGGACAGGGATTCGAACCGCCGTCCTCCCGAATGCGATTCCAGAACGCTAACCATTATACCACCACTCTCGGTGCGTAACACGTGTCAAAACTTTTTGAAGGAATTTGCCCATGGCCTTTTTGAAGCAACCATCCCGGCATTCACCAGTAGTGATTTGAGGAAACCATTGAGAACCCAAATCTGGATTGCCGGGCGTAGATTCGACCCCGCGCCCTCCCGAATGCGTGGCCAGAGCGCTAACGCTCACCCACCACTCTCGGCGTCAAAAGTATTGATTGTCCTGTCTGAAAAAAAAGGGCTGTAAAAATTGAATGGATGTTTGAACCAGATAAAAGCAATGACTGGGCTCGGGAGCATTTACCTCATACGCAGGGAGATCATCATAACTAGGGATCAAATATGTGGCTTCAGTAGATTATAAAAAAGGAATCACACATGTATTTTTGTTTGTTTGTTTAAAAAAAACCACAATGTTATTCATGAGGGAAGTCTGAATTTACTAACCTTTTTTTTAGAGAATAATTTCTTCATCGAACGTGGTGTGTGTACGGTAATGTTGTGGACTCGCATTCGGGAGGACGCGGGTTCGATTCCACTTCGGTCCATTCAAATTTGCGTTTTTCTTGGTTTCCCTAAATTGTTCCAGGTGAATACGGGATTCGTTTCCTCAAAAAGGATTAGGCCAAGTTCCTTTCCGTTCCATGTCCCTAGTCCTTTTCTCCTTTTTCACCTGTAATGACGTCGAAGAGGACTAAACTATACGCTTCATCAAAGTAGAGAACATCAGAAGCTGGAGAGGACTGAGAACAAGAAACGGGAAAGAATTCAGCCACGGCCTTTTGGTGGAACCATCCCGGCATTTGCCTTGAGTGATTTCGAGAAACCATCGAAAACCAAAACCAGTAATGCCGGGGGGGGGGGGGGAAGGGGGGAGGTGGATTTGAACATGTATGCTACCGAATGCCACCCTTGCGTTTATGCTCACCAATCAGGCTCCGTAATTTACCAACGGCGATTTTGACCTTGCTTTCCATAAATTCCAGTCGAATCAAAGATGCATCACTCCATCTTCTTCAATTCGACGAGAGAAGTAATAATTTCAGTACCAAAAGGTAAATCAGTCACCCATATTACAAAATTTTATAAAAATAAAATAATGCAAAACACCACCTTTGAAGAATCAAAGCCGTATAAATGCTGAATCATTTACTTGGAGAAGAAGAACCCAACTGAAATAAAAATGAATGCCGAAGATATTCAGTGCTTCACTAGTTATCAACGCATTTAAAATAGAAAGTGCTTGGTACCTAAAACAAAGTAAGTCACAGAAATATTTTTGGTATGCATGAGAAAGAAAGAACATCAGGTTCGGTAATGTAGTGGCATTAACGAAACCTCTTCATAAAAAATATTCATATATGAACATTAGGTATGTAGGTTATAAAGTCTTCTTCGATACAACTCGAATATAATTGTAGATGCATACTCTACCCAGTAATTTGCAAAATGTTATGACTCTGTAAGTGATTTTTTGAGAAGCAAGATGTGAAATTATTTAGACATTTAAAGTCAGTAACGAAACGATGAATGCTACACTGATGAACCAAAACATTATGACCAACTGCTAATTAGGGTGTTGGTACATCTTTGGAACGCAATACAACGGCGATTCGGCGCAGTATTGAATTTGTTGTACATTGGGATACAGTACACTGCATAAAGTTTTTTCAAACAAATAAATGAAACCTTTAAGATTTAATTTAATTCTTAATTCTATTTTTGTGAATACACTTTTTTAAATTAGTGGTAATAGTTAACATTATTTAAACATATGCCAATTTTCATGAAATTGTGCAGGAGTATTAAATAGTTCTAAATTTTTGAATAGCATTAGAAGTATCAAAATAATACTAGCCGGGGACTGCCGACTGTTCGCATTAACGCTTTCGCGTCGCTCTCCAAGAAAACAACATTCAGTACTGCGTCATATACGCCAGCATCCCTTACTTCTTCTAAAAAAATTTTTTCGTAATTGCAGCATTTTCTTGCGGAGCTATATTCGGAAATCTGAATACGTTAAATGTTAAAATATTCCACCTACCTTATCTAGAGACTTCGTTGTGTTTGGTGAAGTAGTCCGCTGTCGAATAGCAACAACTGACTGTTCCAAACTCGTGGAAAAACTTGCCCGAAACCAGTCCTAACATCGATAACACCGTCACAAACGAGGTGCAGCGGAAATTAGGCAACGACAAAAATAGCGCACAAGGCTGAAATAATTATCAACTACCAAGTGAGCATCTTTTAAAATTTTCTGTAAAAACAGCTTCAACGCAACTTCGCCATTAGTACACTGTTTATTACTTTCAATTAGGACACTTACTTGATAACAACAGTGGTGATGAACTTTGTTCAACAGAAAGAGCTAAATATTATCCCGAGAATGAGCACTGAAGAGCAAGTGAATTCGAAATCGTTAGCTTCATGCGAATGTGGCGATATAGGCGGCTCTGCATAAAAAAAGAAAATGACATAAGCAGAAGTAGGACATTATAAAAAGTGATTTCATGTAAACAGCAGCAGTCTTTAACAGTATGGGCGAGACGAAGGATGTAAGCGCATTTCTACTTGGACCAATTGTTGGGGTCCTACGTGTGGATTCCATCTCGGTACTTACAGACACTGGGATTTTCACCAGCCTTTTGTGTGTGTGTGTGGGTGGGTGGGTGTACGGTGAGTGTGTCGACTCCACACAAACCAGAACCAACATAGTGTGTACAACGGGATGGTCGCCTATATAGTAACAGCGAATAGACAATCCACAGAGTAACATATCACACGGCACTTTAACCCCAGTGCATAACAACCAATATGCAGCCACACCTTTTACTAGCTAACTGGTACGAAAGCCATAGTCGCACGAGGATATTTATGTTGATTTCCAGTGCACATCAAACAGTTCAAAGATTGAAATGTGTGCGAGAGTATCGCCATTGGACTGGAGTAATGTGGAAAAATGCTCCCTGGACTCGTGAGTTAAGATTCACGATAGTTTACGCTGTTGGCAGCGTAAGAGTACGGCGTTCCTTGAAACGATGGATCATTTTTGCCAGCAGTGTCCTCCTTGAGGGTGTGCATATGACATTCTCGACTGGTGACTGTTCACGTGAAATATAATAAAACTCATGGTATTTGTGATATTTTAACTCACAGGTCATGATCATATGCTTCCGTTTGATCCTCTGACACATCCCGGTGGAAATCATTGCCTTTAACAAGATAATGCATCGTCCATTACTTCAGAACAATACCAAATAGTTGAACGAGCTAAATTTGCATTTGAAGAATCCATGCTGAGATTAATCGTCACCCTCACCACGGTGGAAGTTGGAGATCGGCCATACTAGACAGGTATATCTAATTCAGTTTCCTTCAGGGAAATTAGAAAATCTCTTTTCTGAGTTAACCATAGATTCAAAGAACAGTTACGAAATTCTACTGAATCAGAATAGTGTTATTTAAACAAAACGTATGTACGTCAATTTCCCAAATGCCGCTGCAATTTTTCGTACAGGACCGTGATATAATAGTTACTCAATTCAGACGAATATAGTAAGGCTGCATGCACAAGCAACCCATTCCCCCCCCTCTTTTTTTTTAAATCGTTATTGGGCCCTGGCAATCACTGATCCATGTTTATATTTTGTTTCTATTTATGGTATTGAATGCAGAGAAATGGAAAAAAACCCCTAAAAAACGCATTTGAGCACTGGTTGGTGCAGATTTTGTAAGTAATTTTTCACCTGAATTTTTTTTTTTTTAATGGCTTTTGGCTGCTGAGGCCATACAGCCAGCTCAATGTGAATAAGTCATCATGCAGTGTTTATATTCAGTATCTTGTAAGTATGGACACCACAGGACGGACAGGACTTTCACACAGACACACAACACTTAACGTCCATGCCCGCGGCCGGATTCGAACCGGCGACCTTCGGCACGCGGAGCTAGCACTCTAGCCCCTACGCTACCGAGGCCGGCTTTTCACCTGAACAAAATGAAGAACTCACGACATTCTTTTTCCTCCAATACTAGACACTGCATGCCGAATTGTTCTGTAAATCATCAACAAGTAGTCATTCTCCATCATGTGTTCACGGATTGATATGATCCACTCCTACCTATCCCGTATTGGATGTTTCATCTTGTGGTGGGTGCCTTGGAGGGCAAACCACGTTACAATTATATTTCATTCCTTTATGATTAATAATTGTGGATTTTTAATTTTAATTTTTATGAAGGAGTGAAAATTGTTAATTTTGCAAGAATCTCGACGTTAGTTGGAATTTAGGAAAAATTGTCACAATATGACATTTATTTTCTTATCACTGGCGATTACAAGTCTGAGCGAATTTATCGTTAACATTAACACAAATTGGCAAAATCATAAAAGCAACGCTCAGAGTTACAATTAGCCGTCATGAGCAAGCAAACAACTGTATATTTACTTTTAAATATATCTCAGAATCAAAATGCAAGAAATAATGACAATTGGAACAATAAAAATACAAGTTATGATGACCTCAGACAAAGGTATCATAATACTGTGACTTTACAGTTAAAACAAGAAAATCATGGGCGCCAGAATGAACAATATATCATTCGAAAATAACTAGTTCTGGCAAATTATGCCGCTAGCTCAGGGGTTTTTACAATTACAAAGTGAGAACATGGACCTATCCTCTCAAAGTCGCTTACGGGTTCTGTTTCACGGAATGCACAATCACATGGCTTGGTCGTAATCAATTACCATTGTAGTTCTGCGTCTGATGTCTGTGATGAGTGTAGTGGACCCACGATATGTGAGATTATCTCACAAGTCGGCTATAGGCATCTCTGGTCTGGCAATGCGCATCATCGCATTACCGGCTGTGTTGCGGTGATACGCTCGCTCCAGCAAGGCAAGCTGCAGTTAGCGAAAGAAGTCAACTTTCCAAGTCAACCTCAGACTGGTGCGATCGAATTTAGAATGTCTAGCTCCTCGCTCTTCGGTCCACGAGGAAACTTCTCGCTCCGCCCATTTGTAGTCTCGAAGCTCACATATAACAAAAATTCCCAGGATTTTAAGTTATACGCTCATTTGAATTGGATCTTCAGGTCGGCACCTAATGTCACGTGATATCCCTGATACGTGATTTGGCCAGCGTATCGAACAGAGGTCGGATATATTCGGCTAAGTTCGGGGACGACTCAGGCATTTCCCGCCCGGTGAGTAACCTTGTTGACCGCCTATCCCTAGGGAGCAGAGTGTGTGGTCTGGCAAATCCCAAATCCGCGACTTCTTGTCGCCAAGGCTCGGAAACACCAAGATTAGCTTCAAGCCTACATAGCTCAATAATTCTTGAATATTCGCTTTGCTACGATACACTGTATAAGTTCACCATTTCATTACAGTCCTCACTTGGAATCTTGCGTACTTTATAAAATTACAACAAAAATCTATTCACGTGGTCGCCCAATATTTATGTAAATTACTCTTATATTATTACATATATAATAAAAATGCACCTTGTAACGTGGCGACAGCGCGGCTCGTTACAATATGGCCGGCCGTTGGTGAAAATAAAATTATGATACAATAATTTTATTTTTAACTACCTAATTCTACCTCCATTGTGACTCAACAAAAACTGAAGCATTTTTTTACAATCACATAAATTTTTAAATGTGATTCCAAAAACCATCGGTATTCCTGCCTTGTAAGGTGAATTTATAACGGGAGCATATGTCCTTTTGGCCGTCTTACAATTCTTTACAAACAGAAGCACGTGAATTCAGGTAGCCTTCCCAAATACAAAGTTAAACTAAACACAATACTAAAATATACATGAAAATAAATTATTTACATACATGTTTAAATAATAATCTTGAAAATAACTTGTATCAAATCTTATCATTAAATTAATAAAATGAAACACATTAATAGAACAAAACATTGTCAGAACACTTATGCAGAAAGTGTTTGAACTATACATTGTATTTACAATTTAGCGTGATGTTTTACTCATGTGCATAAAAATAATTCTGCCTTCAACAAACATCCATAAAGATGCTAGAGGTGAGCGTAAAATATCTCATTACATTGCGCGGTTTTTAATCTCAAAACAACGGAATAGTTTAGTCGGATTCGGTGACGTGATTTTTGTCATGACCGACGGTTAATTCAATAAGCATTTCAGAGAATATGTGCCCGTGTTCATGGTCAAATATCACTAACTGTAATCTTAGATTTTAATGACGCGGCATTTACTTATAATTCAACGTGGTGTGGATATGAACGATGTAAGTACATGTTTTCGTTTGTTACGTAAATTATGAACCTTACTCGTTGAATGTTATGTGGTCTCCTAATTAGTCTTTCATTGTCGACATCTCTAACTTGTAATATACCGTCTGTGAAGTGATTGCGAATTTCATGGCGAAAGGAAACTGTATTTGCTCATGGGTATATGTAATGGAATTTCTATAAAATTTACCATTCCCATATGAGACATTATACACATTATGCGGTTTGACGTGAACTTTCATCATCGTCAACCAAAAGTCGCTGTAGCATCTTTGGCATACAAGCGGACCCGAAATATAACCATTCCGCACATAAAATTGAATGATAATGAATAGCGTAACTATCATTCCTCAGTAACATTACGATTCCTTCACAATGGGTTTATTGATGACTCGAGATTATCTCGACATTCAAAGAATAAAATTTTCTCTTTATTTAGGAGTTATTATAACCCTCTTAACATGTCCGTCTACTCCACGTTTTAAGCCGAAAATCCATCCCAGTTAGCGAATATTTTTCCTTTTATACACTTATGCTTCTTTAGCTTGTATGAAAAAGGTCGTAAGCTTTGTGCATAGACCGATCCGATCTCAGGTTCTCCGTTTGCCAATACAAAGCACTTTTGAGATTTCACGCTAGCAGAATACTATGAATCTATATAAAGCAACAATATAAACCTTGAAATTATTTTTCGTTGAGTGCACACAATTCTGAGCAAAACATGTGCTGTCCAACAATAGTTTTAATCTAATTTACGGAATACTATACAATTTACAGTAAGGGTACGCGAAATACCGCTAGAACGAGGCGTGGAAACGATTTGTTTCCTTTCCCATTCAATTCTTGGGTATGCGCTACCTGCCAGAATTCTAGGAACCTGCCGGTTGAGTTCAGCTGCCTACCTGCGCTAATGACCTCAGCTGTTCGATGGTAGCTGTCCCCACTCTTTCGAAACCGTTACTTTGTATGAAATGGCTTTAAGTTCCGGGCGTTATGAGGCCCGATCTCGGTTTGTCCGTCCGTCAACAAATAACAATTCTTCGAGATCACTCTGGCCACCAAATAGGCCAGAAATATAGCAGGAAAAACTTCGATATCACCAATAATCTTATTGTTCACGTCTTCACCATCTGTGCATTATCATATACAAAATTCCTTTTCAATTGAAGTTAGCATCAAATATAATTACCTTAACTTGCAAAGTTAGCTGAATTATTGAATATATCCCGTAAATAAAGTTTTTCCCTTAGCCTTTACAAATGCAGTCGCCTTTAACTTTTGCTCTTCGACCTCGCTATCGTTAGCAAAATAACAGCAAGGTATTGTGAAAGCTATCCTGTGTATCTGTAATCCTTCAGATTCCTAATTTCTGTGATGACACAATTTAAACAAATCTTTCTGGCAAGGTTTCGTGTTCTATAGGGCATTATCTATGGCACGTTAGCCACCCTTTACAGATAGATACACAAAACAAAGAAGTAAATACGTTGATGAGATAACTTGCGATCTTCGATCAACACAGACAAAGCGATATTACGCTCGCTGTACACTTCTGCTCAGAAAAGATATAATGCAACTACCTAAGGTAAAACGTTACATCGAACTCATGCATCACAAAATGTTGAAACCCTTTTCGTTTATGTCACAAAATACATCTTAGAAAGCATATCACAATATTTGTATCGCTGTCAGATTCATTGTGATTGCGAAGACAAGAAATTGTGCTTGCTAATGGCGCTTCATTTTCCGCGAGTGCGTATCAATTTATCTGGCTCAGGAAAACATTTAATATTTCAGGATTTTTATCAAATCAGTCCATTAACAGCGTGAAAGTCAAAAGTGACTATTAATATTTCACGTGGACAAATATAAAGTTCGGAATAGCGAAATAAGCATTAAAATTCCGAATATGGAAATATCCTAAGTAGCTTTAACTGTAAGTGCAAATTTGGTAACTGGAATTTTTTTTGTTTTATCTAATCTTTCCAGCAAAACAGACGGTTTAGACTAGCGAAACTGGCATCGGCGTTTTTCAAGCATGATTAATTTCGGTAACCTAAAAGAATGTGTACTGTACATTTAATTTTTTTTTATGATCAAATCGGTCAATTCATAGTCAGCCTTTTCGTCATGTATTTGGCATGCTACACAACTTGTTGAACAATGCCTACAAGACGAATTTGAGACGTCCATGGATCTTCCTCTGGAAAATAATTCTGCGTCGCGAATATTCGTCTTTACCGCTTTCAACAGGATTTCGAAGGACGTAGAAGCTTGGGCTTACAAGGTTACAGACGTTCGGCGGTTTGTGCCCGACAGCTAATGACATTCCTGGAACAGGTATAGTGTCCGTCGACCGACCACTTACTAACTGGTCCAGCTGACAATTGCGTCTTTTCTGACCGCAAGGAATGAACAAATTGTGTAGTGTTCCACACAAAGTTACGGACAGAAAAACTCCACGCGATGTTGATAGGCTGTGAATTCTGAGACTGATTTCGCATTTCTCCGATGATTGGAAAACTTGCCGACTCTTGTCTGACTTTCAAGAACGACATGTACTGTACATCTTTCCTCTCCTGCCCTACAAATGTCTTATGCTTTACTGACAGTTTGCACTTAACTGTGGATCCAAGACAACTGAAATTGTTGTGTTTCTTGATTTCAGATATTTTTGCGTACAAACTGACAATTTCACTGACTAAGAGTTGAGTGGTGACTTTAACAACCGACTCACTCGCAGTCTGTAATACCGCATTCGGAGGATTTTGTGGAGGACTAAAATTACTACGTTCGGCTTCCAGACAAGTTCGTCCAGTGACAATTTTAACTCGGTTTGTGCCGTCTTAACGAGCTCAACCGAACTTGCCACGGCAGTCACCTCCGAGCTAAGTTTTGGTTTTGCGTATGGTCTTTGACCTCGTGAACAAATTCCGAAATTTGCCCTAGGTTTTGGCCGTTCTCGTTTCGCATCTGTTCAATGGACAGGTCGGTGGCGTCAAGTCTTTTTGCCAGCTGTTGGTCTGTGTTTTGGGTTGGCTCTACTTGCGCAATTTCGATCCATTCATCGGTAATCGCGGCAGTTGATACCTCTGTGTGTTTTTGTGACTCAGAATTCTTTAATCCCTCCTCTTGTGGATCAAACCGTGCTTCAAAACTCTGCTTAAGCAAATCCGAATTTCTCTTGTTTTCCTCCTTTTGTGAATCAAACCGTGCATCAAAATGCTTGTTTAATTCCAGAAATTGCTGGCTTAAATCCTGCTTTAGTTGTTGCCTCGATTGCAATATTGCAGTCAACAACATGTTGAACATTTGCTGTGATGAGAGGGGTGGTGCTTCTACAGGAATTTGTGTCATTTGTTGCGTCTGTTCTGAATGTGCGGGCGTATTCTGTGTCATCTCACCTACAGGAAACGAAAAATTTTCCATATTTTCTTCCTGTGGTGACAAAGTAGACTGCGAACTATATGAGTGGGTCGGAACTTCAGAAATTACGTTCCCCTCCCGTGCATCCGATATTTCGCGTTGTTCCGCTAACTGAATCTAATCGTTCATGATTTCGAGAGATTTTTGCTTATCAGACTGATCATCCATATCGAATCCTTTTATTGTACGGGATCGCAGCTTCATATGAACACACAACAATGAATTTACACCGCAATTGTGTAATGACGAAATCTAGATTCACTAACAACAAAATTCCGCGAATTTCAATACACACAAATACATATACCCCTCCAAAATACAGCAAGAGAAAAGCAACGATGAATCATGCAACACAACTCCATGAAAGCAGACTTACTTTCAAACACATGGGCAAAACATGCGTGTCTTTCTTAGAAGCTACCATGCTTCAACAAATCAACACTGACGTTACTCATTTAAAATTTGAAAATGATCACAAAATTGTTACAACACAAAGTGATTGCGTCTCAATTGAAATACACAAATGAACTTCTTCCTTTTAATGCGTTGAAACCAAAATAAATTTTATGCATTGAAACAAAATGAACTTTATGCATTAAAATATAAGTGAAACATCAAAATAAAATTATGTATGTAAATAATTTATTGACTACAAGAATGATAAAACTGCCAAAAGACATGTGCAACATTCCATGAAACTTTCTGAATTTGGGCTCCAAATTGTATTAATTTGAATTAGTGCCACCAAGTTCGCAGACATTAAGTAGTAATGTCTCATCTGGCACCAGCGTTGGGCGACATTATGTGGTGGGTGCCTTGGAGGGCAAACCACGTTACAATTATATTTCATTCCTTTATGATTAATAATTGTGGATTTTTAATTTTAATTTTTATGAAGGAGTGAAAATTGTTAATTTTGCAAGAATCTCGACGTTAGTTGGAATTTAGGAAAAATTGTCACAATATGACATTTATTTTCTTATCACTGGCGATTACAAGTCTGAGCGAATTTATCGTTAACATTAACACAAATTGGCAAAATCATAAAAGCAACGTTCAGAGTTACAATTAGCCGTCATGAGCAAGCAAACAACTGTATATTTACTTTTAAATATATCTCAGAATCAAAATGCAAGAAATAATGACAATTGGAACAATAAAAATACAAGTTATGATGACCTCAGACAAAGGTATCATAATACTGTGACTTTACAGTTAAACAAGAAAATCATGGGCGCCAGAATGAACAATATCATTCGAAAATAACTAGTTCTGGCAAATTATGCCGCTAGCTCAGGGGTTTTTACAATTACAAAGTGAGAACATGGACCTATCCTCTCAAAGTCGCTTACGGGTTCTGTTTCACGGAATGCACAATCACATGGCTTGGTCGTAATCAATTACCATTGTAGTTCTGCGTCTGATGTCTGTGATGAGTGTAGCGGACCCACGATATGTGAGATTATCTCACAAGTCGGCTATAGGCATCTCTGGTCTGGCAATGCGCATCATCGCATTACCGGCTGTGTTGCGGTGATACGCTCGCTCCAGCAAGGCAAGCTGCAGTTAGCGAAAGAAGTCAACTTTCCAAGTCAACCTCAGACTGGTGCGATCGAAGTTAGAATGTCCAGCTCCTCGCTCTTCGGTCCACGAGGAAACTTCTCGCTCCGCCCATTTGTAGTTTCGAAGCTCACATATAACAAAAATTCCCAGGATTTTAAGTTATACGCTCATTTTGGATTGGATCTTCAGGTCGGCACCTAATGTCACGTGATATCCCTGATACGTGATTTGGCCAGCGTATCGAACAGATGTCGGACATATTCGGCTAAGTTCGGGGACGACTCTAGGCATTTCCCGCCCGGTGAGTAACCTTGTTGACCGCCTATCCCTAGGGAGCAGAGTGTGTGGTCTGGCAAATCCCAAATCCGCGACTTCTTGTCGCCAAGGCTCGGAAACACCAAGATTAGCTTCAAGCCTACATAGCTCAATAATTCTTGAATATTCGCTTTGCTACGATACACTGTATATTCACCATTTCATTACAGTCCTCACTTGGAATCTTGCGTACTTTATAAAATTACAAAAATCTATTCACGTGGTCGCCCAAGATTTATGTAAATTACTCTTATATTATTACATATATAATAAAAAATGCACCATGTAACGTGGCGACAGCGCGGCTCGTTACAATCTCCTCATGACAATCTGTATTTACAATATCAGTTTCACATCTTCAAATTTCTTCCTT
>JARYHS010011408.1:155337548-155884829 GCA_031002005.1 Vandiemenella viatica | reverse complement strand
ACTGTATTTTAAGTGCGATATATGAAACAGCATAAGCATTAAATCATGAAAACGTACTAGCCAAAAATAAGTTGGTATTTCATTTTTGCATAATTGACTCTCATTTTATTGTTCACCACATTTTTGATACATTTGTGTCTCGAATGGTTTTATACAATCATTGCCTGCTTCCACCATAATCTCATCAGCTAATTTTTAATTTTTTTGGCTGCAGTATCTACTTAAAGATCTCTTATTTATGAAAATGACACTCAGTATTTTTTTAAAAAAGAATTATTTAAGAATATCAAGTGAAGGATCTTATTTTTTTTTAAATAATATTTTTAATCCACAATTTATTTTTATCTTTATTTTCTATTAAGCTCATAGTTTATCAACCCAGTTAATCTTCAACAATCCTGTTTCGCCACATATCGAATGATTCTAGTTTTCTTCGATTTGCGACAGCCGCTATTCTCTGGAATAAAATGCTCTGCCTTATTTTGTAATATAACAGCTGATACATTGTAAAAGAACACTCATCAATTTAATTACTGGTAAGACCAGTAAGACCACTGTGAATATCATTTACATGTTAGATGATATTTATGTCTATGGTAAGGCGATAATTTGTAATTATTCTCACAATATTAAACAAGGTAACACAACAGTGGAGGATCGAGCAATAAATAAAAAGGCAAGTAATGTGTGGCGTGGCAAATGTTGGATGTTTGAAGCAGAACTACCCGATATTTACAAGTCACTGATCGTGAATGAGCATGATTCCATGGTTCCCAGAAATGTACTTCCTTATACAGTTTTAGCAAGATGAAAAGCCAGCTAATAGTGAGAAAAAATGGAGCAGCTCACAACCCTTCCTGTAGAAAAGCCGTTTGTACAATAATATTCTTAATAAGACAAAGTCAAGGTAGCCTCTAAACTTAATTGATGTTTCCAGATTTTTGTTAACCAGCAAATGCTCTTCCAAGCTGCAATAGTGCGCGCCATCTTCGTGTCCATGACTTCAGAGATAAGTAGTAAGAATCCAACTATATGTGACATGGATTCTAAAAATAATTAAATACGTGTGGATATTAAGCTTTTGTATGAACGTATATTAGCGATATACATTAAATATTTTGGATATATATATATATATATATATATATATATATATATATATATATATATTGAAGTGTCACGCTAATTACGACATCAAAAATATGGAATTACTTTTATTTATTATAAAATTATCAATTAATATTTAATATGGGGGATGTGAATTATTATCAAAGGCACCATTTAAAATTACTATTTATTAGATCACGTACATGGATTGCATTAATTAGTTTGACGTGATTAAGAGATGTGATTTGGATAGCATGAATTGACTTGTTCATCAGGGTCGTTTGCTGGGCTTGTGGACGCCGGTGGTGAACGCACTCAACACACACAAGTTCGTCAGTTTCACAATACCGTGAAGTGGCTTCCGCGACGGCAGCTGTAGGCAGGTCCGTGGAGGCGCTTCTTGCTGCGGGACTGCGCGAAGTCAGTCAGCTCCACTCGAGGTCGGCGTTGTGTTCGACGCCCTGTCGACGCTAGCTGCACCAAGTAACTTGGACGAGAGATGATCGACGCGTTCTGGCGGAGAACCTGGTCCTTGGAAAGCTCTTCCTGCAGGAGCGCGAACTCACACTCGCGTATTTTTGCACGTCTGTCCGCGTACCGCCACGAGGTGCACACCTGTGTGGCCTCCAAGCGAGTCCCGCCACCCTCCACGCTTAGTGGTCCAGCGGATTAGGGGAAAAGCGAGGGGAGCCACATTCCTTCGCCGATAGCTACATGTTTCGATATGCAATAGGAATCCCTGAACATTGATAATATTTATTATAAATGTCACACTCGACTGAACACACATTCGTGCGGCAGCCTAAGTTCGGAATAGAATTTATCCATCCGCGAGCAGGAGCGATTTTCCGCTGCTTGTGTGAAATGATCAAATCAGCTGATAGCTGCTCTGTCTCGATCTGCAAAATGTAATACCAATCTCTCCTTTCCAAACCAACAACTGACGTCCCAAACTGTTGACGGCTTATTGTCCGACGAGGTTTGGAGGTTGCTGCTAGTGGGGTTTGATTCTGATTATGCTCAGAGAAAACTGCGAAGGAAGTTCTATAATTAGAACCTCTCTTACTTTCTGTGCATGCTATAAGAATGTCAGTTTTAACTTCAGGGGTGTTCTGGCTCCCTGTTTTGACTTTATCAAGAGCCTCAATTGTGACCGGAATGGCAATTTCTAACCGCTCGTGTTCACCTACCAAAACCTTCTCTGGCAAATTACTTTTATTGTCTTTCGCCTCCAATTCCAGTGTATGGCTTGTGTGTTGTGTTTGCCTTTTTTGCCTTAATTGACTCAGAGCAATTACCAGTTTCTTGCGTAATGATTTTGCGGAACTCAGTTTGTGTTCAGGTGAAATTAAACATAAACAAACACACACTATATGGACTAGTGAAAAACATGGCATGGTGTTTACTCTCTCATGTTTTGATAACGATAGCGACGGTAAATAATATGATAATACGAAATTTTGTCGGTCCAGTGTAGTGCTTTATACCTTCAGAAGATTCTACAAAACCTACACAGAGAAGCTAACCCTGATCATGAGAAAAAAGTAAAAAAGTAACATGTAAGTAAATTTAATTTCACCTGAACTTTATATTGTTTTTAAACTAAATGTAACTAACTAAATGTATAAATACCAAACAGATGTCGCTAATTGATGCTCTGGAAATAGAGCGAATCGCGTATGACACAAAAATAAAACAAAATTTAATTCCATTGCCGTGTTATTCACCTTTATAAAAACTATTTCCAGTGAGTGGTCGGTTCAGTCTGGCAGTAGGTCCTAGTCCATGCCATTTAGACTCAGCCCATATTAGGATGGAACCACAACTGTCTTGCACAGTGCTTTCCTGACAAGCTGGATCCATGTCCTCATCGGGTCTCCGCCGCACTCGAGCTCTGCCATCAGTTCTTACTAACTGGAAAAGTGACTCTTCTGGCCACGAAAATCATCTAGGATCTAAGCGATATCTTCGCGTTTGTAGGAGAGGCGCTGCGTTCGATGCCATTTCGTTAGCAGAGACACTCGCGTCGTTGTTCTGCTGCAATCGACGAGAAATTTCGAGCAGTATCCGAACGGAAGCGTCTGTCGTAAGTCCAACACTGACTGTCGACACTAACACCTCGGTGCAGATGTCGCTGGTATGGGTCATATTAAGTAGACGTGGTCGCACGGCGTTGTCCAGTGCGTTAGGTATTGCCGGAAGTTACATGTTCACCGCACAGCCTTGACACTGTATTGGACCGTCGGTTAGGGAGGAGGGAGCCAATACGTTGATGAAATATAATTATTAATGATATGTATGACATCCAATAAGTTGGTTATTTGGTTAAATGGTGAACTAGAACCATTATTTCTACAAGAAGTTAGTTTCACACAAAATTATACTCAATTTATTTAGTCTTCTGGCTTATACAAGGCCGGGTATAGTTAACGTTACGTTAAACACAATCCAAAGACAACAAACAAACAATACCCGACATTTACAATCCACCGGATAAAATCAAAAATAAAACTGATTTAGATATCTCAACGATTTTGCAAACTCAACATGTTTTAAAGTGGCATCACAGGCCAACAACTTAAAGTTAACATTTACAAAAGAATCCCAAGGGCGCCGTTTAAAGTTAAAAGCATCGTTTGAATTTAAAACAATGAGCAAGATGCTTCGAATTTGAATTTAGAAATAAGAAACGTTGGATAGCTCTGTAATTGTTATGATGGGAGCAGAGTCTTATCTCAGGAGCCGTTTACGGGTTAACAAGCCTCGTTAAAACCCAATGGAACTGTGGACCTATGCGTCGGTACTTTACCGTAATTGCATCTTCTCGACGAGGTGTGACACGCTCTGTGCCACTGCTGCAACGAATGCCAGATTTGCGGATATGTCCGCGCTAGCACATCAGCTTACAATCTCTGGCAGGTGGACCGCTCAGCTTCCAGCCCATCTGAGCCAGACTATGCGACCAGACACAGTTACTGATCAACGGCTAAGGGCGTGTCGGGTGACACGTCCGCAATGTAGCTCGTCTCGGCAGCAAGTGAAGTCGAATATGGCGTCGTGTCCTCTTGTCGCGGCAAAGCCAGCTTTCCTCTCCCCGCACATGGAACAGAAGCCTTGAATTAACAACTGTGAACCCCTGTATCCTTTCACGATTGGTGCATCGATATATGTTCATCATCACGTGCTTCGTGTCGTCGCTAACATTTGCTACCCGTTCCCGCAGATTTTGCTTGACCTTGTCGGGGCACTGGGAAGGGATGAGGTCAGTACACTCGGCAGGTAACGGTTCCCGCGCGCCACCCCTTTGTGAGCGAAGGCGTCAGCATGTCAGCGACACTGAGCATTGTCCCGTTCTCTGAACGTTCAAAACTGCAGTTCCAACTTCCCACATTTAATATTTTCTGAATGGCAAGTTTTGCACAGAAATTAAATCATATAATAATAAATCTGGCTGCCTGGGTTTAATACATAATTAATCACCTATGAATTAACCCTAATATTTATAATATTTACAATTTAGATAAATGAATATTACAAGGAAAATCTGAATATTAATTATTTATTTATTAATATTCATTGTGGATGACTCTGTCATACCACAACACTGTGGATCGAGGAATGTTGAATTCAGGAACAATTTTCAAAATTGAATGCTCCATAATTTTAGCTCCAATTACGACTCCGCGTTCAACGTCTGATAATTCATGTCTTGTAGTCATAATCACGTCAAAAATCCTTTCACATTACTCAAGAGAGTGCAAATGATGGTTCCGACACTGCGCGGCATATTTATACGTATCTCGTGTTGTGCTACCGCCATCTGGGTATTTGCATTATCCTATCCCATAACTGTTGGCTCTTCTGCATATATCCTCCACAGAATTACGGGTGAGATACATCAGCCATTCCACCGACTGTCTGATATATTTTTGTCACCTAGCAGAGTGTTCCATGTCTTAAGTCCTTTCATCAACGTAATTTCTTTCCCGCTAATCTATGTTAATGAACGAGTCTCTTTTTCCATGTAATTGATGATTTTCTCTTGTGGCGTTTGTTACTTTAATGTGTGAGAGAAAAATTCGATTGCTACGTGTACGTTATCCGTTCGCATTAAAAAATATGATTTTTGTCATTTTTTCATTTACTGTTTTTCTTCGTATAGAGTCCCCCAAGTAGCCCGACGTAGGTTTTGCCTCAACCCCCTCCCCCCCCCCCCCCCTCTCACGAAGCACGTAGCTTTTTACCCTATTGATTCCAGAAGATATTTTATAGTGTTTCCTCTTGTCAGACTATCGTAAATTACATACGGAGATGATAAAATGACGGTAACTGTGACAAATAATATGAATGCAAAGCTACGTGGCCTGGATCGGAATCGCCCCCCCCCCCCCGCTTCCTGTATCCCAGCGTATCTTTAGAAGCAATCCCCCCCTTTTTTTTTACACCAAGCCACATAGTTTATGGAAGTACACTCATGACGTAAATTTACAATACGATGATAAATTGCTCGATGTTTTTAACTGCTAACAATTACGCGAGAGCAAAAGTAGAAATATATTGCTACCCCCAAATATACGAGAACACTGACCACAAGATGTGGTCTGTGATGTAATATGTTTACTTCGTTAGAATTGATGAAATTAATACGCAATAACTCACAGCAAGTAATTTTATGACACAAGCACTTATCGCTGACCATGATTTGGAGTTACATTTTAACGACTTCCTCATAAGTCATCATTCTGTTTCGATACTTCGTCACATTTACGTATCAGAGGCGTGATTTAGAAATAAAACGTCACTTTCTCTTTATCTCCACTCTCTCACACTTTCAATAAGTTCATCATCATTTCGAATTTCATACCCACGAATCTATATCTTCAGGACTAACTTCTGGTCATCCAGGAATTTTCAAAAGAATGTTCCTGAATTCTTCAAGTGACACGTCATCCCCATCTTCTTCTGTCTCTTCCATTTATTTTTCATAAGTTTCTTTTTCATTTTTCTTCTTTTCCTTCTCTTCTTCAGTTTTTATGCCTTTCAAATTGTACCACGCACGTCTTAATGCAACTGCCGTAACCAAGCTCCAAGCTTCTGCCACCATGTAAGCGCAATCTTTCAAATTCATTTTTTGTGGTTAGCCAACACACCTTCTTCGTCTTCGCCCTCCACCAAAAGTTTCCATAAAGTTGCCTTCTGTAATGGCGTTTCATGGCTTCGATAACAGACTGGTCCATTGGTTACAACAAGCTTGTGACGTTTGGTGGTAAAAAGGTTGTTTTAAACTGGCCATTCCCTCTTTCCAAAACTTCTTCGGTGGCATGAGTTGGTACATTATCAACAACCAAAACCACTTTACTTCCTTCCTTTCCAAGAGATTTTTGGTGCTTTTCACTTCAGGGATGAAAATTTCGCTGTACCACTCTGTAAACAATGCTGCAGGCATCCAAGCTTTGGGTTGGTTTTTATAAATGAGGGGAAGCTTTTTCGCAGTAAGTTTCCATCTTAATTTTTTTTAAAAAGCGATTCGGATAATCGCAGTTCGGATAATTGGAGTTCTACTGTAGATCTAAAGATGGCATGGTTCATTGATAAAACCCATAGTGCTTTCTACTCCCAAGCCATATCAGTACTGTAATCCTGGCTGTAATGACTTTTCTATCGACGGACAGTGCAACCATAACTTTTTGGCACAATATGTAATTTTGTCTTGATACGGGAGTCTACAATCCCTGAACAGGAAAACGAAGCTAGGAGACATGTCTGTATTAGTACTCATTCTCCTGTTCCATTCTGCGTCATTCCATAACTTGTTAAACGATATGCTAAGATGAAACATGCTACTCAAATTCAGGCTTCTATAGCTTTTTCTCTAAGAATCACAACAAAAACACGTTCACTTAAAATCAAGCTAGGCCATAATTTTGAAGGAGAGTTGTGATTTGGAAGCTACAGTTCCATTCACGACAAGATTGGAGGAGAATGTCTGCTTGGTCATAAAAAGTGACCAACACTTCCTTTTGCATGATTTTACTACAGGATGTGACTACAGGGGCTTTGACATGTTTCAAACAAGTAACCAAAAAATTTTACGAAACCATGGAAAAGTGAAATCTGACTATTAAGACTTTTATCATGTCAATATATTCAATATAAATAAAGTCGTGAGGGGTATTTTTATGTTAAGTCAAAATAATCAGGTATTTAAAATTCGACATGTTTTTAATAAACTGCTTACAGAGTTTCAATCATAAGGGCCATTTATATTTGTATTTGCCGTCATTAAAGTAACCAAGTGTAATATTTATTACTGCACACGTAGATATATTGTAGCTCCTTGAGAAAGTTTGGTGGTCTGTGAAAACTGTGTGGGAAATGGAATGAGAACTGATAATCTTCCGATTTCTGAGTATATACCTAAACTATAAGATAGTGGAACCAATAATGGGAGAGAGTTACAAATGTTTTATAACTGTCAAAAATGCCCGCCAGAGCGCAGCTTCAAGCAAGAAGTACAGTATTAGCAACGTAGTTCCTACTGAAGTTCAGTAGGTGGCGTTGGGATCACCTTTACATGACTTGGCAGATTCATTTGCGCGCTAATTACCGATTCTTTTGAAGGTGCTTAGTTATTTGGAAACACTTTATGCCAAAAATAATACAAAATTTGCTTTAAATCGAATAAACATGGAGGCATTTATTGCTTCTAGATATCTTGCTTAATCTAAATGTGGATTTCTAATTTCATAAAGCCATCTTTATCACACCAAACGCATCCTGTTCGCAGTGGAGGAAAAGACCATTCCAGGAAGTGTGTGAAGTAATGGTTGGTGCTGGGAAATTGGCTAATTAATTTTCTTAAAGTAGGAAATTCTAATTCCTACCAGATAGCGTGGCACGATAATTATCATTATTATTTATTAATTAATTAATAGCGAAAGATACTCCAATGTAAATTTCTTTATACTTCTACATTTAATAAGTTAAATATTTTATTTAATTGCTTGTGCTGACGAACTTCCTCGGCATACCCCTCGTGAATATATTCCGTTCACTAGCTCTATTACCTGAGAATGAAAAGTTTTCCCATTTCATTGTGCTAAAAATTTAGAGTATGGCCACACTTTTTCCTTTAACCACCTATGTGTCAACGTCAATTTACACCTTAAAGATCCCCAGTACCCTCTTCATCTGCCTCCTGTCTATCTTCACTCGGCATCCAGCTCTTATATATCAGTGTTATGTGGTAATTTCCCCAAACCAATCTAGCTCTATTCCACTGCATTGCATCCAGATCCTATATATGATATCTATAATGTGTGTTCCATACAACGCCATCATTCTAGAGTAAGAGTTAAAAAAAAAAAAAAAAAATGTACAGATACTGCAGTCAAGTTGGTGACAGACAACATAAGACTTGCTATGCACAGACGTATCATAACAACAGCGATATTTCTTAACTTAAGAAAGGCAATGACATCCTCCTGTTTGAACTGAGAGGACTAAATTTTGTGTATAATAGTATAAAACGACTCAAATCACGCTTGAGGAGCCGTCAATATTGTGTTGAAAATGTTGTGATTGATCGCCATATGTGTCTGCAAAGAATAGTATTGTTCAAAGCTCAGTCCTTAACCACTTCTATTTTCTTTGTATACGAATGATATGATTAGTGTTCTAAATCATTGTATTTTCTGTCCGCCACCGACTTGCAAACACTGCTGTAAAACAAATAAATGCCGATTAAAATGTCTTTCTGAATGGGGGACTGAGAAGTAGCCCTGCTAAGTCCCAGGCTAGTCCAAAACCGATTGTCATCAACTTTTACATCAAATCTCCGTCACATAAAAATTCGGGGATTAATTCTAAATTATAGCGCTACGTTGAAGAATCTGGGAATCCTAGTAGATAGTAATTAAAACTGCCATGTCGAACACAATGTTTCGGTTTGTCGCAAAGAATTTACTTCTCTTCGTATACTATATAAATAAGAGAGATTTTTACCATCTATCTGAGAAAAAAAATACTAGATTTTCTTCATTTCAGTTACTATGAAGAAGTACGCCAGACTTACATCAAGAAGTACGCAAAAAGTACAGTACATCAGAATTTAAACTGTTATGACATTAGAAAACTTGAACTTGTGAGTTGCTGTGGAAGTTTCATTTGCTGCCTGCGACTATGTGACGATGTTTGCTTATCATATGTTTTGTCATCGTAGCTGCGCACTTGCTATTGGGAATATTTCGACACGCTATGTTTCATTCAATGTCTGTTATATACCAACACCTATCTTTATTCCATTTTTTAATGCTTTACGCCTCGTCGACGGCTAAGGTCATTAGAGGCGGGATGGCACTGGGGACAAGGAATGGGAAGGAATTCGGCCATGGCCTTTATGAAGTATACATCCCGGCATTCGCCTGGAGTGATTTGGGAAAACCGTGGAAAACCCTAATCTGGATACCCGGACGGGGATTCGAACCCGCGTCCACCCGAATGCGAGGCCAAAACGCTAACCATTCACCTACCACGCTCGATCTTTATTCCAACTTCAAGTAGGTATACATACGTGACCACAGTATTTGCACCAGATCATTAATCTTCTCGTGTACAGTACCTCTGAAATCCTTCCCGATTCCTTATTGATTTTAGTGGCTGTATTGGGAATAATCAACCCCTAAAAATAATAACTACTGCAAAAATCATCACATTTATACACTGATGAGCCAAAAATTTATGTCCATTACGCACTACGATATTGGATGCCGTCTGGTGACGTTGTTAGTAAGCCATGCCGCAAGATATCAATAGAAGCGGAACAGAGACGCATGGCGAACCATTCTGGCGACGATATGTGTGACAAATGGGAGAATGCACTGACATAAGAGACAATGTTGCCCAGCGCATGGGAACAAGCATTTCTGAAGCGGCGAGGCTGGTCGGTTGTTCGTGTGCTATTGTAGCGAGCATATACGTAACATACTTGAAAGACGGTGAAATAACGTGTAGGCGACATGGTGGTGGACGTCCACGCCTCATCACAGAGCGAAATCGGAGGCTTGCCCACTCTTTAAAACGGGATAGGGTGCGATCTGTGACAGATCTGACGGCAAGGAACAATGCTGGTGCAGGCACAAGTATTTCGGAGCACACCGTTCAGCTCACATTGTTGAACATGAGGCTCCACAGCAGACGACCCGTACGTGTTCCCATGATGACCCAATGACATCCTCAATTACAATTACAGTGGACTCGAGATCATCGATATTGGACTGTGGAATAATGGAAACGTGTCGCCTGGTCGGATGAATCACGCTTCCTGTTACATCGGATCTGCGGTAGTAACGTGATGCGCCGTTTTCCAAACGAAAAGCTACTAGAAACATGCACCACGCTACGGACGCAAGCCTGTGGGGGCGGTATTGTGCCGTGGTGGACATTCACCTGGACTTACATGGGATCTGTGGTACCATCGAAGGCACCATGACATCTGTGACCAACTAGATCCCTTCATGCTTCATGTCTTTAACTACAGCGATGACATATTCCAACTGGATAACTGCCCGTACCACAATGCCATACAATAGGGATCAAAAATCGCATAGGAACAGAGGGTCGCAAACGCCTGTAGAGGGCGCTAGAGCCAAGAGATAGCGTTGCGATGAATAGACGGTCTCTTGGATTTTTTCTTTTGGCGATTTTTAAAAGGACTTGTGTATGAAATGCCTGTTAAAACGCCGGAAGACTTGGTAGGAAGAATCGTTGCGGTAGCCGGATGTGTTCGAGATACACCTGGTATCTTTGAGAAGGTGCGCCGTTCCATGCAACGGAGATGCCTGGCTTGTCTCGATGCATCTGGCAAAAACTTTGAGCATCTGCTGTAGGCTCAACATTTGGCTGGCATTAGTCGCATTTGGGTGAGTAATTATCAATGAAATGATCTGTAATTGCTTTGTTTCTTCTCTTTGTGTCAGTATTATTTTAGACGCCCTGTAGCGGCACCGGATCGCAGTTGCGACCCTCTGTTACTATGCGATTTTTGATTCTTATTGTATGACTGATCTACCATGTCATTTTGTCCACGTTATCTTGAATCACCCTGTATACTAAGTGTTAGTTGTGAGTATAAAGAACCTACTCCTAAGCCGCAGCAGTTTAAACCAAGAATTAGAAGCATGCCACAATTATGTTACTGTAGTAAACTTAAACAACAATTCACGCGGTAGGACAGAAGGTACTCGCTTGCTAGAAAAATCAACCCTCAAAGCGACCGAACTTGGTGAGTAACGCTCTGGTGGACGCGGGTTCGGATCCCAGTACGCCAATCCAGATTTCGTATTCCGTGATTTCCTCAAATAAGTCCAGGCTAATGCCGGTATGATTCCTTCAAAAAAGTCTATGGCCAATGTCATTCCATTTCTTGCCCACAGTCCTTTCCCGCTCCTAATGAGCTCAACGTCGACGGGACGTAAAGCTGTAGCAAAGATAACACACTTATTAGATAAGCCTGCCGACTACATTCCACTGTACCCACCACACAAAACATAGTACAAGGCTTAACAATTAAATTTATGATAGGTATGTTAATATGCAACGAACTCTCGATGAAGAGCAAGTTCCAGTAAAATAGTATCAGTATACGGCAATGTAACCTTATTTGGCTCGAGAATAAGAACTATATTAGACTTAAGAATTTTTAGTATTTGTCTTGTAATTTAATATTAAGGATATATTTTAAAATACTAGACAAATAGGATAGCAAGAATGATCTAAGAGTGACAACTCCGAGATATAAAAAAATACATACCTAACTAATTCTAAAGATCAATGCCTCACACGCTGAAGTTGAAAAGAAAAGAAAAAAAAAAAAAACATTCTCACTACATACTTTATTCCTACAAAAAAGGGCAGAATATATTTTAAAACAGCCTGTGGTTTTTTTTATTTTTTTTTTTTTTTTTGAGCCGCAGACGAAAAGACGGTGCGACGCAATATTCAATGATTCATGGGAAGCAACTATAACTTTTTGTATCTCTTTTGAAAACAGAATTTCTGTTCGCAATGGAATGTATGCATGTACAATATCCATAAATAAAGAAAGCATATACAGTGGATCGTCGATAAACAGAACTTCAATTATCCAAAAAGTCAATTATCCGAATAACTTTTTTTTCCTATATGTGCACTAATTTATAAGAGCGTAAACTTTGTTTCTATTTACAGATTTACATCACAGTACACCATTCCACCTGCTTTGTTCACAAATTCCACTAAGAACTAAGTTCAATGAGTTTAATCCTTTACACATTGCCTTTGTTATTGTATTATCGCCGCAATATCCTCGTGATAAACCGCACACTGGTTTTGGTGTTGAATGTTTGTTGCAATCGCAAAGCGGTAACACCTCTTTTTGAGTTTATTTTAGAAATCTGAAATCCACCGAGTTCGTTCTGCGTATTTTTTATTAATTTGCTGTGTTAGGGAGTTCTATTTACTTTAGTATGTTGTTTAGTATCGTGTTCATCTTCTAAAAGGATGCATAAGTGTTTCCAAAATGAAGCAGAACAAAACGAGAGACTGCATTGCTACGGATATGTAAAACAATAAAGTACTAAATGTAATTTTAAAGGCAAAATATAAAAAACTATACAAATCGATAATCCGAATCTCCCTCGGTCCCAGTTGGTTAGGATTAACGACGCTTGGTTTTTTTTTTTTTTTAATGTCAGCCATATATTTCTAATTGCTCCTGATTAGTTTTTGTGGAAACACATCCAAATATAAATAACGACAATAAGTTCCTCTAAACTTGACTACTTTGTCTGATATGACTCATACTACATAATTGTGAAGGTCGTTTTGGGCTTTATTAATAATTAAGAATGATTTTATAAATGTTGGAGACATAGGCGAGGTTAGAGTGGAGAGCTTCAGTCATGCAGCGCAGACGCAAGCAAAGTCGTTGCCCCGTTCAGGAATGCTGAATAGCATGTCAGCAATACCTTCCTGTGACGCAAAACAGAACCGAAGTGGCCCTGTACAACCAGTAAATCATTCTATTCATTACCAGTCAACTTAGGAGCAACATAAGGTAGCGAACCGCTAGCTTAAAGCTTAGCCGCCCTGCCTCGGACGTCGTAACGTTCTTAAGTCCATCCAGTATTAATAGACTGACTTTCACTTAATATCTTCTACGCTCAGACTAGCGATCCAGCAGAACAAGTGTGGCCTCTACTTCTTGGTATCATCGTCAAATGTACTATCGGCAGCTTGATACCATTAAACCATTCATCCATGTGTTGATCATTTGAATCTATAGTATTCCTATAGTTAAAGGGTCGCGACCTATACGTGGTGTCAGACAATCCTGATTGAATTAATTAGTTAGCTTGAAAGAAGTCAAGACGGTATCCGGAAGAAGATAAGAGGAGGAGATAAACGCTAAGGTCAGTCACATGTAAAGCCACATTCCCAGTTAATGGTCAAAACGCCCAACGTAGTTACCTAACCACAAGGCCAGCCTGTTACATAATACTAGAATTTTGCACCCTTTATTCACGTATGTGTGTAGGTTCAGGCCTTCACTCAGTATCGGCTTGTCTTCTCCCTATACTACGAGACCAACCTCTCCTTTTTAGAGCTCGGCTTGTTTTTACGGCTCCTACAAGAGCATTGCTGCTGGTGGAAGAATTTATATTACGTCGCCTACTCTGTCCCTGCTTCTTTGTTTTCTGGGAGCTCCGATTTCTTGCGCGTAGAAGGTTATCAGTGCGCTGATTTCCTGTTGATGTACAACTGACCCCAGTTTCTCCCTGCTTGCAAAAACTGTTTTAAATTTATAGTAACTTTAATTCAGTCAGAGTAACGTTTAGTGGGTAGTTATATTGTTTATTAATGCAATATGTAATCAATATTTAATTGAACAGAACAAGCCAAATTAATAACATCATTTTTTTATTTTTTTTAAAATGGCATTCGGCTACTGGGCCATACAGCCAGCTCTAGATGATTTGTTGCTATCAAGTATTGACACAAGGACACTACAACACGGACAAGACATTCACAGACACAACACTAAACACCACCCATGCCCTCGGCCGGACTCGAACCGGCGACCTTCGGTAATAACATCATATTTGAACAATAATCATATTTGAATAATAATTACAGCTACACCGGTGGGACGGGAATATTTTTCTATTTACAGTACATTTGAGAACATTTAACAGGTAATCGATAACTATTCAAAAACGTCCGCTCACGAGATTGGGTAGGCAGTCATCATAGCAATGACCAGACAGGTGACTAATTGACTCCTTCGTTCCGAAGCTGGAAAAGATGGCTGATGGTGGAAGCACCCAGCGCAAGAATACAAGGGCGTATTTTTTTCCACCAGCGCATGAAGACAAGGCTAGGGACCAGTGAACAATCATGTGTGTTTGTGAGTTTGAGTGAAAGGGGGCGTGTTGAATGCTGATTTGCATAGCAACAGAATTTAAGCTTAGCGCATTTTTCTAATTTCCATTGGTCGGATGTTTTGCCGCCAACGGAGGCCAATAAAACGCAACCAACATCGAAGAAGAGATGCAATTTTTCGCTGGATGGATGGTAAACAAGACGGACATGGTGGCACACTGGTCTCTAAACATTTGTTGTTCAGATGAATTAGTTTTATTGGCCCTTTGGAAATGGAAACTACGGCATTCGTAAAGTATTTTATCGAGTAGTGTACATTTTCTTAGTGGTTTTAAAAGTATAAGGAATGATTTTATGAGTAGCATCGAGACATCAAAGCAAAATGGTTAAGTGCAAACTTTCATGAAAGTTGCATTTGTTTTCTGCTATTAAAACACCCGTTGGCGACCCTGGATGAGGAAATTCGCCTGACAGGAGTTATTCATGCTCTCTCCGAAATTTATTCATCAAAATGTGAGCAAGTGGTCGGACATTACAATACATCTTGCAAATATTCGTGTTATTGCATTTCTCACATATGTTAATTTTTGGTTGTCTCATGTAGGGGATGAAAAAATTTAATCTTACACCAATAATTTGTTTACTTTCAATTATTATTATTTTTTTTTTAAACTTATCCCATCTCCCCTCGAAGAGTACAAATGTTGAGATGCAGCAGCTACAAATGCAAACAGTTTAAAAAATTAAATACTTAAATAAGCAAAGATAATTAAAGTTATAAGGTAAGGTAGAGATTTACAAACTATAGTAACATTATGGCGTGATAGAAAGAGATGGAAGATCGCATCAAATGAGTAGAAAGAAAATAATAATAATAAAAAGAATCAACCTACAGGCGAAGTAAACATTCGCGAAACTGAAAGGGAATGTTTGAGTAACATTTTTCATAGTTTAAATGGTTATATTTTACTATTTCAAATAACATAAATTTGTAAAAAAAGTTCCATTACACCGCCGAGAAACCCCAGTGATACCTCTATGTACTCGATACTAACTTCATCCCACATTCTTTACAGAAAATCCTGTATTGTGATTTGGAATCCTGCGGTTGATCTCGTTTTAAGTTCATCTGTTTTAGTCGACAGTGGATGAAAAAACACTATATATTTTATGTATCACTACGGGAAAAATATCGCATGTTAGTAGGTCAAGGATTTATTGGGACAGTGACATAGAACCTGACCTATTAACAAACGTATCGTTGTGGCCATTGCGTTGAAGTATCCCTGTAAAGGTTAGTGCCAATGCTGATGGTAAATTAAGTCCCAATCTTCTACTTATAGATGAGAAAACATCTAAGTGGACTCTCTAAAAACGGATGAGTCTAGAAATTCGCCTTAGAATACAGCACAAAACATAATAACCTGGAATAGTAGTGCCCGTTTTCGTGGATGACCCTCTTAATGTTTATTCCGTGTATTGTGCTTTCAGTGTTAGTGAATTCGTTTGTAAGTATACAGTGTATAGGATTATTGCTTTTACTATTATATTCAGAAACAAATTTCACATTAACGTAGTAGAGTTAAAAACGAGAGAATTGCACACGTCTGTATGAAGATTGTTTAAAATTTCTTATTTTTATTGTTGCTATCAAATATGTGTAATCGACTAAATTTTTTTATTTCAATCTAAATTCCTGTCTCACTCAAATACGGCGCTGGTAGCGCTGATTCTCCTTAAATGCGAAGAACATGAACTTCTTCTTTGGTTTTATTATTATTGTTTAACATCAAACAAGGCACTACGCCATTACCACCGCTATCACGATAGCTTACGCAAAACAAAATAAGTACATTAATGAGTACTCCAATTATACACTACACTATTCTTTTCAAATAAAAAAATCATAACAAAAATCAACATTACAAAGTGTGGTAAACCAACGCTTTATGATATGTAAGGCAGGAGATTTGTAACGAGCTTAATTCTCGAGTCATTAAAAGTTTAAAATCGTAATGCCGAGAAGCTACATAGTTCTCATTTCTGAATGCAAACAGTCATTTAACCGCAATTAATTGTGTTCCATAAAGAAATTAACTATCACTGTATTACTCTGTAAATGGGAAACGCTGATCGCAAAAGAACTTGATTATAACAGCTGGCCCAGGATTATTTCACACGAACAATAAGTTTAAAAGACTAGTTAAAAACTAATTTCTATTTCCAGGATATACGTTGAGAGTATAATATAACCTCCGAACGCATCCACCCTCCCTCCTATATCCGTGGTAGTCGTTCTCCCAAACGACCCATGAAATACTGTATAACCATAGCAAAATCTCAAAGGAATTCAAGTAGTGGAGAAATTGAAAAGAAATGAACAGATAGTCTATTAGACGAGATTCAAGTTGGAGTCCCGTTACTGCTTTTTTTTAGTGATATGTTTCTAAAGCTTTATCAAAGCCAGTATGAATTTTTGTTTTCATACTTCTATTTAGTATTTTTTTGTTGAGAAAAACAAAACTTATTTACGTAGTAACGAGCGATTTCATTAAAGGCCTTCGCGCAGAATTAGTATGTGAATGGAATAAAGTATCATATCTGACGAAAACCCGAAAATACGTATCTAAATACTGAAGCGAAACGAGACAGAACTAAAGCTTAATATTATTGTAAAATATTTATGCCTGGTGCGAATTTGCTAAGGGGTTCACCTGCAGTTCAAAACTGAAAAAAAGATGTTGATAAAAAAAAAAGAAAAATTAAGTGTGACCCGACCCGAATCCGATTTCGCAAAATATTAGCAGCCGTCTTACCGATCGCTGATTTGCAAACGTCTAAGTTTTTTTTTTTTTTTTTTTTTTTTTTTTTTTTTTTTTTTTTAGTGGAGATTTCTGCATGCGAGTATCTCACAAACTAAACCCATATGTGGATACGACGCCAAACCGGCGACACATTCCTTTAAGGCGGGGAAGGTCACAGCTGTTTTAATAACCAGTCTGGCTCGCCCAATCAAGGTTAAAGCGCTGTTACGTATCAGTCACCAGTTTATTTTTTGACTGAAACTGTTTTTGCTAGTTAGATGGGACACTGTATAGTTGATTTTGTTGCGTTTCAACGATATGCGGCCTCATCATAACGGAAGTACGTGTATGAAAAGTTTCGGGAATAATATATAACACTGTAATAGCAAGGCGGCTAGCGCAGTTTCTGTGAATCGAGCTTAGAGAGCATAGTGATTGAGTCACAAGAACAGTGCCTAAAAAATATAAATATGAGATCAGAGAGAATATAATAATAGCCACTTGAAATCAGTGTCGTCAGCATTTAAGTCGAAAAATCTGTTATGCGAGAAAGTTTCGTTGGTTTGTTATAACTTCGTCGTTGTATTCAAGATCCATTAATAATACAAAATTTGTTCATTTAAGGAATTATTACGCTCTAACTTTCTACTAATAACTATCACAATGTTTCATTTCTCTTCAACAAATCTGTGGAAGTAGTGAAAAATTAAATTAAGATTTCAAACGCCATATCATTTTCATGACGTATACCAAACAAAAGTTCTTACACAATTTAAACCTCAAATTGTAACTTATGCTGGTCCGAAATTGCTTGGCTCTCAAACTAAAATTTTTCACCCTCATTGTAAGAATATCACGAAACAGGACAGTAGACCTATTATTATTTTTTTAATTAGTGTTGTCTTACAATGTTACAATTCTTTCACAAAATCCGTTTCGGAATTTAACGGCTCCTATGGTTAGTATACTAAATAATCGAATGGTGCGCTTCGTAGTGTTGCAAATTGAAAAAAAAAATCAGCTTTGTGGGGAAAAAAAAATGAAAAAAAATTAGCACACTTGCTTTTTTTTTTTTTTTTTTAGAAAACAATATATTTGATAAATTATAGTTTTATTTACGGAACTTACGATTTACATGTGTGTTTTAAATCTTACTGAATCATATAACGTCTTACATAATGATTCATAAATGTATCTATATAGGTAACATAATTTTATTCATCCTCTATGTCAGTACCACATTCACTAGTATTAGTACTACCGACACTAGTTCGGTCGGTGTCGGAATTTTCTGTTTCTTCTTCTGTCTCCTCTAGATCCATAACTTCAGAAATAGTTACATTTTCTTTTACTGGCTGTTATTGTGTTGTATGGATGTATGCCAAAGATTTTGAGATTGCAATTTTAAATTATGAACAAAGTACACACTGTGCATAAAAACTGAGCTGATAATTCTGTATTACGGTCTTTTAAGTTTGAATATAAATGTATTATCATACAAAATAGGAGCTTTGTTTCTTTTTCAATAATTGTTTTACGCCAACGGTTGCAAGGAAACGATTCATAATTACTGACAATTCAATGACTCAGTATCACTATACGCTGAGAGTTTACCAAGTATATTAATACTGTATAACTAAAGCACAATAAGTAATAAAAAAGAGGCAAAACACCGAAGATAAATTTAAAATTCCTAATTTTTTTAAAAGATCCGTAGGTCTACAGATAAATTCGTAGGGTTGGCAGCACTAGTTCAAATAGCGAATTTCAAATCAAACAATGGGGAACGCGGATTCCCCCTCGCGCAACCTAGCCTCTTCGGGAATCCCCGTTCGTAAAAGAAAACTTCTGACAATGTTGCCAATATTTTTGTAATTTTCTTTTCAACTGAACCAGAAAGGTATAGTTGATATTAAAAATTAAGATAAGTACTTAGTATAAACTCTACAACAGTCATATTCAACGATAGATGCCTTACAAATTTGAGATTTAGTGATTATGAAAAAAAAAAACCGTGTCCCAGAAAAAAACGTGTTTTTTTCGAAGTTTTCAAGTCAGAAAAAAACGTTTTTTTTACAACACTAGTGCTTTCACTCATTTATTTAAAAAATTATAAAGTTAATTACGGTGGTTCTGTGATTGTAGATGTTACCTTACATGGAAGGCAACAGCTGCAGTGTGATGTAGACAGGATATCTAGCTGGCCTGGTAAATATGGGATGAAGGTAAATGCAAATAAGTGTCACCTTATTAGCTACACAGATAAAAAGCTGAAACTTGTCTATGATTATAAGGTAAGGAAAGAATTGTTTTTTGAAGACTTCAAATCTAAATATTTTGGCCTAACATTTGATAACAAGCTCCACTGGGCAGGACACATTGGATAGGTAATAGAAAAAGGTTTCAAAATTCTTCACTTGTTGGAGAGAGTGATGAGGGAATGTAGTAGAGAAGTAAAGGATTTGGGTTACAAAATTTTGGTCAGACCATTGCTTGAATATGGTGGTATAGTAGGGTACCCACGTTTGGGGGGAGTGCAAAGAACGGATGCTAGATATGTCTCTGGAAATTACCGTAAATCACAATCAGTAACCGACATGTTAAAAGAGCTGGAATGGGATTCGTTGGAAAACAGGAGAAGGGTGAAGAGAATCTTGGGAGTGTACAGGACGCAAATTGGTGAAAAGGAGTGGACAGATATTGGTGTAAGAATTAAAAGTAATGCTTGGAAGGGAAGAGATGACCATTACCACAAATTGGCACTCTATTTCAGGCTCAAGGGTGTCGGAAGATTTTCTTTCGTAGATAAGGTGGTCAGAGATTGTAATAAGTTACAAAGAGAATTGTTGAATTATTTACCAAAGACGGCGAAATAATTTAAATTATCTTGGTTCTCCAGATGGAGCCTCGTCGATATATTTAATCTTAACGTTTCCGCCATCGTGCTGTGGCCTTCTTCAGAGGACTGAAGGCCACAGCACGATGGCAGTGACGTTAGGTTTAAATATATCGACGCGGCTCCACCCGGAGAACCAAGATAATACAGAGAGTGGCCGCGGAAGCTTTCGCAACCAAACAATTTAAAGTTGAAATTTGTGGAAGGCAAAAGTAGATGGGTACAAGAAAGGGGGGGGAATGAGTGTGAAGGGAAATTGCCAACGGAGCGTGCGCTCCATCACAATTAATTTAAATTAAATTAAATTAAATTAAACAATAGAATTTTGTCGTGTTACAACAATGCTCAGCCTATAATATGTTCCGAAATATTGGTTGAAACAACTTCCTTAGACTATACCTTTCTGGTTAGTTCTTTATATCCGCGTATTAAGTAACAGTAAGATTGCTTCGTAATAACCAGCTTGTTGCGCCTACTATGTAGATATATCTGAATTAACAACAATTATATATATATATATATACTAGCTGACCCGGCAAACGTTGTTTTGCCATATAAAATAACTTTCAAGTAATTTCTAGTGTAGACAAAAAATAGCTTACTTATTGTAAGTATGTATGTATGTAAGAATGTGTATATTGTATGTATGTAAGAATGTGGTATATGCGTGAAATAGGCATGGAGCGCTGTGAACGATGAGGGAATATAAAAATAACAAAACGTCTACATTTTTTGCCGATAAAATTGCTCTCTCTGCAAGCCACTCATGATTTATGTACTGTGTGTGTACATCGGGAAATATTTGTTCAATGAGAGTATCTTGCGAATCAGCGATTGTGCAGAAATCGGTCGGTAATTTTACGTATCCAGTTTCATCTATAGCAACTTTTCCATCACCGATATCTAAGAGTTGTTTTGAAAATGTTTCAGCGGATGGATCTTGAAGCATTTGAACGCGCATATTTACTTTTAGCTGTAATTTTTCAACATTACGCCACAATGGAGATGATTTTAAGCAAGCGTTGATCTCATCAGCTTATGTTGAACGTGGAATGACTGGAAGTGTTTGTCTGAAATCACCTGAAAGGACCAACAGAGTTCCGCCAAATAGTTTGTCGTTGTTTTTAATATCTTTCAATGTCCTGTTCAACGCCTCAAGCGAATGTTTGTGTGCCATAGTACATTCATCCCAGATGATAATTTTACACCGTTTCAGCACGGTGGCCATGGACGATTGTTTCTTAATGTTGCATACTGCGTCAGGGTTATTCTGAATATTTAGTGGCAGCTTAAATACTGAATGAGCTGTTCTGCCTCCATCCAATAAAGTTGCTGCAATGCCCGATGATGCAACGGCCAATACGATGCCATTATTTGATCGTATTTCAGCAAGAATTAGCGAAATAACGAATGTTTTGCCAGTTCCACCCGGTGCATCCAAAAAGAATTACTAAAATGGCTATTAAAAAATAAGGATTGATCGTAGAAGGGTGAAAAATTAGGATTGTATGTATTTTTGTATGTTGTATCCAAAAAAAAAAAAAAAAATTGTCTAAAAAATAAAAAAAAAATTAGGGGTGGACTACCCTTAACACTTAGGGGGATGAAAAATAGATGTTGGCCGATTCTCAGACCTACTCAATATGCTCACAAAATTTCATGAGAATCGGTCAAGCCGTTTCGGAGGAGTATGGGAACGAAAATTGTGACACGAGAATTTTATATATAAGATATTAATTATATATATTCTTTGACTTTTATAATTAATTTAACATGTATCTGCGCAAAAAAACACAACTTTAAGTAAAGCATTTTAACACATGGCCAACCTTTTGCAACGATGCATTTAGTATGTGTTAGTAAAACTGGAGGTTTATAATTACTTTATATCATATAGAATGGTAAGTAAGAGCTTTTTTTCTTGAAAAAATCAAAGTGACCGTTCTATTTTTTTTAAAACGCTTAGAAAGTGAAAGAAAATTTCGCTGTGACTATTAAACATAAGAATTTAATAAACTTTGTTGCTAAGACTTGAAATGTAAATATCTTGTCATTTCATTTGATCACAAGCTTAACTGGGCAGGACACATTGGACAGGTGGTAGGAAAAGGTTTCAAAATTCTGCACTTGTTGGAGAGAGTGATGAGAGGATGCACGAGAGAAGCAAAGGAATTGGGTTACAAAACTTTGGTCAGACCATTGTTCGAATATGGTAGTGTAGTATGGGACCCACATTTTGCGTATCAAATACAGGAATTAGAGAGGGTGTAAAAAAGGGCTGCTAGATTTGTTTCTGGAAATTATCGGAGAATGCAATCAGTGACAGATATGATAAATGAGCTTGAATGGGATTCATTGCAAGATAGGAGGAGAATGAGGAGGGTCATGGGAGTGTACAGGGCGTATACTAGCGATGAGGCATGGAAAGAAATTGCAGTAGGTATGAAAAGTAGTGCATGGAAGGGAAAAGATGACAATGACCACACGCTGGCAATCGATTTCAGGCACAAGGGTGTGGGAAGATTTTGTTTTATTAGGTAAGGGTGTCAGGGATTGGAATGAGTTACCAAGGGAAATGATGAATAACTTACCGAAAAAGTTAAAAGAATTTAAAGTTAAAATTTGTAGAGGGCAAATATAGGTGGGTGCAGGATAGGGGGAAGTTGGGTGTGTAGGGAAATTGCCAGTGGAGCGTGTGCTCCATTGCAATTAAATTAAATTAAATATATACAATATTTGTCAACAGAAGCAAATAACTTATTTCTGTTCTCAGGCTGGTAGTGTCGCAGTAACACAATAAAAATCAGCGCTGATGAAGAAAACAAACAACTAGACTACTACTTCGAAACAGGTGTTATCCTTTTATTTAATACTATGTCTTGTTTCTCCTTACCGCCTGCCCAACTGTCGTCTCAAAAGAGGCTGAAGGAACGGTTGCCTTTGAATAAGAAATGACTAGTCTCATGTGTATGCAGAAGGCAAAGAGGAACAGTTGCATCAAACATCCAAAGATTAAACTGAGAGAATGTAATCCTATAAAACTACGTTATTCATGACTTCTTCCACGTTACCTGTAAAATATTAACCTTTGACTGAAATTCCAGGCAGGCTTTTTCTTAAAATATTCCATTAAAGGAAATGTGTAACGAAAACTTTGATTAAAACAAGAGGTTAGGAAGTTTAGTGGAAGAAATGAATCGATTTCATGCAGACATTATTGTGGTCGGTGAACTCATGTGAAACAATGCTAGAGATTAGGCCCGTTTACACGCACGGTTTTTCCGGCGGTTTTGGAGCGTACGCTCCAGGCGCGCTGATCAATCCTTTACGTGTAAATGCTCGGTGGTCAGAGAGGCCTGGCGCGCGCTCCGAATGCGCACATCTGGCGCGCAGGTCTAACGGGGCCTCGTGTTAACACGTCGATTGTCGGTCTGCAGTCTTGATGCGTCAGCGCAAGTTCGTTGTTGGTTCGAATTTCTGG
Organism: Vandiemenella viatica; assembly: GCA_031002005.1. Lineage (NCBI taxonomy): Eukaryota > Metazoa > Arthropoda > Insecta > Orthoptera > Morabidae > Vandiemenella > Vandiemenella viatica. The sequence goes on along the minus strand of JARYHS010011408.1, from coordinate 155,861,122 downwards.
GTGACTTTATTTAACTTTACCCTGCTTTAACAGATAAAAATCTCAATCTTGAGAAATGTGGTCAAGAGATAATTTGGAAGGATTTATAGAGCTTGAATTTTCTATGTTTGTGGAAGGTTAAAAAAATCAAATGACTACGAATATAAAAATTTTAAAAAATTGTAAATATGATTAGTTAGTAGAATTCAGCAGGGTAAACGTAAGTGAAAGTGAAAACAAAGATTTCGTCACTGAAAGGATTAAAGAAACTCGACGGCAATTCGAAAAGAACTGAGAAAAATAAATGCAAGCAATTTCAAATCTTGGAGGGATATTTCAGTTGCCAAAAAACGAAGAGTAGGAGGCAAACATTACTCTGCAGTTATGATCTTCCTCATGACTGTGTCCTGTATTGATATTTGTGGAGATACTAACTTTAACTTCACCTTTTTAGGTAAGGGTGTCAGGTATTGGAATAAGCTACAAAGGGAAATAATGAACAATTTACCAAAAACGTTGAAAGAATTTAAAGTTAAAATTTGTAGAGGGCAAATGTAGGTGGGTGCAGGAAAGGGGGAAACTGGGTGTGTAGGGAAATTGCCACAGGAGCGTGCGCTCCAATGCAATTTAATTAAATATTCTTATTATTAAAATGTAGTTATATATGGAACTGTCGTTTCATAGACAATTTTTAAAATCATCTGGGTCATTTATTTTCCCGTTGCTCTTACTAAACAGGCATGTGTCCATATAGATCTCTAGTTTCGTGCCATCTTTCCGCCCATATACACTTTGTTTATTTAATTCTTTCTGTACAAAAAAAAAAAAAAAAAAAAAAAAAAAAAAAAAAAAAAAAAAAAATAATAATAATAATAATAATTGTAAAGCAGCTCATATTGCTCAGTTTGTCATTTCTTTGGAGGATATTTTAAATACACTTATAAACAAAAGCACAACTAACAAAAACAACGACGACCTGAAAACCGAATGTTGCAAGCTGGACCGTCTACAAAACTTTCCAACCCGGCGGAAAGTCCACGCGCCACGGGATAACGGTCATTTTTGGCGCGTACGCTCTAACCCGCAGTCCTGGCGCGCGCGACTGGAGTGTTGACCATTTTTCGTCGCACGCTCCAGGAGCGTCGGTCCAACCTCACGCTCCGGCGCGGAAGTCCGGAGCGCCGTTCCAGACCGGCAGTTTGGTGCGTAGGTGTAAACGGGCCTATTCTTGATCCGAGCAGCATAAATAAATCAAGAACAAGCTGCATACTATGGTGTTATAAAATGATATCATTTATTTTACTAAACAATTTTATTTTATCAGGTGTCCAATACATTAGAAAAACACGTTCAAATGTTAAAAAAAGTGCTGCAAAGAAATATTAGTTGAGCAATTGATGGAATACCGGTATAGGTTATTCAATATATTATATGAAATAATACACATACATTAAGTGTGTACTAGATAAACCGTGCGAAAATTTCGCGAATACGATGAACAGCAACGTTGGTGGTTTCTAATAGGATGAAATAATAACCGCCTCATTTGTTTCAATTGTTTAGTGTAACAGGTTCGTAACAAAATTCTACGCCAGTGAAGTAGTTTATTAATATATCTGTGATATGTGCTACTGCTATCTATCGGATTGGCTCTGTACTGTCCCATACTCCCGACTTCCACAGTTATTACTTTTGCCCTTTAAGGTTCAAATTCCGAAAAAAAAAATCGTTCTTAATTTATAATGTTGCCTGAGTGGAGATCTTAATATCTTAAATGATACCTCATTAATCAATTTCGGTTAGGTGTCAAGGGAGATGAATGGCTCGTATATATAAAAAAAACACGTTATGGAAATAATGATACTTTGGCCTTTAAGGGTAGAATTCCAAAATATTCCTTTATTAAAATATGATTTCAGCATAGTGGAGACTTTAATCCCTAAGAGAAGAACTCTTTTAACTATATCGTTTAGATATTAAGGGAAGTAAACAGCTCATAAAAAAAAAAAAAAAAAAAAAAAAAAAAAAAAAAAAAAATAGGTTATGGAAATAATGGTACTTTTGCCTTTGAAGGATCTAATTCCGAAAAGTTTCTGTCTTAAATTATGATGTGACTAAAGCGGTGACCTTAATCTTTAAAATGATACCTCATTTTCCTATAACAGTTAGAAATCAAAGGAGATAAATGCCTCGTGACAGAAAAAACTGGTTGTAGAAATATTGTTACTTTTGCCCTATAAGGGTCGAATTCCGAAATATTCCATTCTTAATATATAATTTCATCAAAGCTGAGATTTTAATCTTTAAAATGATACCTCATTTATCGATTTCGGTTAGGTATCCACCAAGTTTGAAATTCTCTCTTACACTTATCTTTCACTTTTTATTTTATTTTTTGTTGCCAAAGAAGCAGTGGTAAATAGATATAAGTATTACACACACACAGCAATTTTGTTAATGAAATTAGTTTTAAAAAGCACAAGAACTATCCGTAATTTGTAAAAGCAGTCAACGACGTTAACAAATAAAACATGTAAGTTAGCTTAGAGCCCCTCGCGCCGCCAGCGCTCCCTCACGCATTCCTTTTGTTCAGAAATTCGCTCAAAATCTACGTCTTTATGCAATCTGCAGTCATTCCGAAATCAATAGTTTCGTTCACGATGAATTTTGTTACTATGATCCTGATTTATATAAACGAAAAAAAATAATATTAATGACTACATAATCTATAATATATCTACATAATTAAGGCCGCGCCAAAATTATTTTGTTACGTGTAATCATCGGCACGCGTGTCACTGCTGTGCTATCCCTGAACCAGACGTTCCAGCCACAACAGCGGCACAATTTCTTTGGTTGAGAGTGGAAGTAGCATGGAGTTTCTTGTCGTGCATAACGTTGGCCAAATGCCGGTAGCTGTGGGGATGTGGGAGATGTGATGGTTAAAAGTGGTCGATGCAGGGAAGTTTCGTATTTCGACCAAAGACATGTGTCTCCGTATATGTCACTCTGCTGCCACAACTACATAACATAAACCAATGGTGTTGTGTGTGGTATCGTGTCTTCTATGTTGTACTATGGTGGTTAGATGTCAGTAGCTATGGGGGTGTGGGTGATATGGTGGTTGAAAGTGGTCGACCTGCGGCTCTTTCATATATCTACCAAAAACGTATGTGTCATGGTGTATTACTTTTCAGCCAAAACTATCTAGCGCAGATCACTGGTGTTTGTGTGTGGCAGTAGCACAGAGTCACCCGTCGATAACAACGTTGGCCGAATTTCGGTAGTGTGGGAGATGTGGTGATTGAAATTGGCCGATCAAGGATATTTTCGTATTTCGACCAAAGACATGTGTTTTCGTGTATGGCACTTGGCTGCCACAATTACATAGCGTAGACCATTGGTGTTTGTGTGTGGTAGTAGTCTTGTGTTTTCCATCATGTGCAATGGTGGTTAGATGTTGGTAGCTATGGGGGTGTGGGAGATATGGTGGTTGAAAGTGGTCGACCTGCGGCACCTTCATATTTCTACCAAAAACGTATGTGTCATGGTGTATCACTTATCAGCAAAAACTATCTAGCGCAGATCACTGGTGTTTGTGTGTGGCAGTAGGCACAGAGTCACCCGTCGATAACAACGTTGGCCGAATTTCGGTAGTGTGGGAGACATGGTGATTGAAATTGGCCGATCAAGGATATTTTCGTATTTCGACCAAAGACATGTGTGTCCGTACATTTTAATTTGCTGCCCGAACTACATTGCGCAGATGACTGGCGTTTGTGTGTGGTAATAGCATCGAGTTTCCCATCGTGCACTATGGTGGTTAGATGTCGGTAGCTGTCAATCCAAATTCTTTACAAATACGAACGAAGTTGTGGGCACCAACTAGTATCTTGGTAAAAACGAAAGTAAGCTTCTGCGGTAGTTTTAAGTAGCCTTTCTAGCGGCAAAACAAGGTTACCTTCATTTTTACGTAGGCTTGGAATTATATAACATGCACCAAGGCTCCTACTCTGCACAAACACCACGTTTTTGGATTTATGGAAACTTTATTATTCACAGTTAACAGACTCTTTATTGTTTCTATATATGCAATAGCTATGTATCCACTTAAAATCTCTAAATTTTTACACCTAGTGAGATAAAAAAGCTATTTGGGTAGATCCCAACAACACATCTTTTTCTAGATCAATTGATATGTATCCAGCTTGTATGATTTTTGTCACTGTATTAGGCATTATGTCTAGAAATTTATTTTCTTTTATATCACGTAATTTTTTCATCATTTATCTTTAAGACGGTATTGATGTTTGAGAATCACAGTAACGACTATACAAAATTTCTTTTTTCTTTTTATATACGGATATAATATTTATCCTTCCGGTACGAATAACACTACAGTGTTAAATAATTTATTTTCCATTATTCTTTTGTAATACTGTCTGGTAGCTCAGTGGATAAGGAGCTAGCTTTCAAAACGTTCGCCAGATCGTATGAGCTACGCTACGACGTTCCACATTAAACTAAAGGTTCCTTGAAGGGCCAACAACCCTAGTTGTAACACAAAAAAGCTAAAAAAAAAGGCTTATTTTTGTCCTACTTGGCCCAAAACGAACTTACATCCATTAGCTATGATTGTTTTAGAGTAATAATACACGTGATTCTTCTTCTAACACAAGTAAACGTTTAGCACATTACGCAACCGATATCTCTATTTTCTTTTTTATTTTTTTTTTAGAATTTTCTTTTATCTGCGCCTGATATTTCTGCAATGGAACTCAGATGTCATAGGATTTTTAGCTCAGTTGTACATATATTAACTCTAAGTCGCATGGGGCAAAGAAATTAGCCATTTAAATGGAGAAAGGTGTAAACTTTGATCAAGTTTATATGCACAAGAAGAATTAAAAACTTACTTTTTTGATTAAAAAATGTGTAAAAACCACTTGTCGCGAAACGCCAATCACAGCGCATGACATCACATCCCAGCACGCAACAGTTTTTGCTCCGTGTGCCAACCATCTGTCGCCAATCGGTGCGTCGTATATTTAAGGCTTTAACATAATCGATTACTTAGTACTGGTTACCAATCCATAAAACAAATAATATTTGCCATGAAAGCTGCATTTAACAAAGGAAACAGCTTAAATTTTCCCAAAACTGATGTGATGAAGCTGGGGAATTTTTTCACATGAAACAGTGATTTCTTATCAGCAGAATTTCTGAAAGTCAAAATTTACCTTAAAGTATACGTATTCAAAAATTGAAACCGTAATTTTGTCCCTAAACGTGGACATTTTGTAGTACAATTAAGAAAAGTTATATAATAATGAAGTCTTTCTCGGCGTTGTGTTTGAATATTAGGCTTTAGACTCAGTTTAGAGGATAGATTTCAGAAGCTTATATAGCCAAGAAATAATTATTGCTATAAGCTAAATATTGTTTTATAGTGCCAATATTATCAGAGAAGACCTTAAGTTTATAGTATCATTGCTGAGCAAATAAGAAGATAAAGAACTAACAGCAAGCATTCTTCGCGACAATATACAACATCCCGATGAGATAATATATTAATTGTGATCATATAGTATAGTTGAATCTATCATAATGGGACTATTTCTGTTAGCAGTAGGATATTGGAAAATGATAAATAAGTCACAAACATTTTTAATGATGAACTGCGCGCTTACGAAAATTACGAAAATATTTTGAACAAAATTACTAATTTACTAGATGCGTTATGTAATTTAAATCATGAATCAGATCATATGGATGATGTTTGAATAATTATAACGGGTTATAAAGGCGTTATATTTATGGGAGCACACAATACTCAATTTCGAACGGGAGAATTCATTTATGGGTAAAAATTTAAGTACAAGATAGAACAAAATATTGAGGTACATAGCTCATTAAACGTAACAATGTATTATGTAAAAACTTAAGTCAAAGTAGACTTCACAAATGTATATTGAGGACTTTGTAGACAAATATGCTCGGTCACGTCGTGCAAGTTCTATCCGTTTTATCTGAAAATCGTCCTTGTGTGGAACGCAAATAAACAATTAGTTTGCTTTTTACATGATATTTTTACACACTGAAGCACTATACACCACTTATAACTCATTTTATCAACAAAATAAGCAAATTGCCTCTTTGCCTGCAGCCGAACTACCATTGATGACCAAACGACAGCTGCAAGCTTTTTGCGCCAAATTCAAATCAGCGTTTAAAAATGCAAAATTTTGCCTTTTTCCGTTTGTTTTTCAGATAACATTTTTTGGCTACAGTAGATGCAAAGCTCCAATACTGACTACTTTCCCAAAATTAGTCAGGAAATTATACAACAAACAATTCACCTACGACCGAGATCGCTATTCTATCGAACAACCTCACAACTAGGGAATAATAGGCATACAAAGTTAGTAAAATAGAACTGACTTGAAACACAAATTTTGTAGTTATAATGCAGTAAACAATTTTATTACTCCACACACGAGGCCAACGAGTTTCGGCAGAAACACTTGTTGTCCTTTCTATGCGGAAGCTGTAACACCAGTACCCGTTATAAGTCTATATACCTTTAAAATGCTCATGTGGGCATTTCAGTATAGCTTCAAGTTCCAATAACAACGGAGATAACTGTTACAAGAAGAGCTACAGCTGGTAAGACTGGGACAGCTAACAATTTAGTTTTTTATTTTCTGTACGAGAAGCTGCAATTAATGTGTAACAACAAATATGCATTGCTTTTAACGTGGTTCTCTTTACATAATCAAGCTTGATAATCTAGGCGCTTGTTATCTTCTTTCCATCAAGACATATCAATGTGTTTGTGAAACATGAATTGCTACAATTATGTAATTCAACCATGTTATGGAAAACTTAATAATCAGGCACGGTGTTATTCGGTTTCGTGCCTCATTTTCTGTTTAAAAACTTCCAATGAGTGGTTTGGATGAATCTTCACTTCTAGTAGATCTCATAATCTAATGTTAAAAGAATCGCCATAAAACTTTTTAACTTTGGAACTATTTTGTATGTACCGCGATCCTAATTAGATGAGATACGTAGTTGTTTTGGAAGTTGTATGACGATTTGTACGATGATGTGAATGTTAATACACATTAAGATTCCTTTTCACGACGACATTCTACATCCAGCAATTGCGATATCTATGATTTTCAGGTTTATATGGTTTCGAAGTTATATCTGTTATTCTAAGTATGAGAAACTTTGAAACATCTAATAAATGAAATATTTGCAAAAAGTGAAAAATTTACAGAATGATATTAGTATGCATAGTGTTTCGGCTCTCTGTAGATCCGAGGCTCCTAAAGCGTATTTGCCCGGTATTTATGTAGGGTGGCCAACTGCTATCCTACTTGTTCGTGTGTGTTATTGAGTACATATAGATGACTATAATAAGTGCCCATTAAAAAATTAACGTGTTTTTCACCCTAAACAAGAGAACAAAGTAAAAGAGAGGAAGCAACCTGGTGTCTGCAGTCCATTCAGATTTGCTCCTTCGAAAGACATAAAGTGGACCGCCAAGTTTTAGGTTCTACACGAAACAAACTTAATCTTTCTCAATAGTGCGTCCTCACTCTATACACACTGTAGAGAGGTTTAGTATTTATCCGTGAGGATGATTAGTAATATGGCACCACCTATTACAGCTAAGTAGAGATGGTGAGAATTTTAATCAATCACCTTCGCTCTACCTAAACAAACTTATTTCACGTGACAGGTATAATAACTGCACCTTAGTGATACGAGATGTTTTTGGTACTCAAATTCTGCCCCTTAAGGGTATTCAAAACATAGCAGTACTAAACAATGACGTTTACTGAAATGTAATCCGTACAATGTAACATAGCTGTAGAAAAGGTGTTTATGTATATGAAATTGGTTTCAAGAAGAGTGATTGCAATGTACAATTCTGATGACAGATATAGTAAAATCGTAAAATTTGAAAAATTTTACTGTGTGTTCGCGCAACATATAAATACTGATAGAAAGACTTTAACGATACTGCACGTATTGATAGCTTTTGTTACCAGTTTTATTAAGATGAAACTGATTCAGGCATGCTAGGGGAAAATTCGCTAGTGTCAAGGCGGGAACGCATCAGAACGAGGCAACGCACGGACGAGGCGGGTCGGTGAGGCAAGCATACCAGTGTGTTCCAGGGATTTAACTGAGATCCGCATCCGCAAGTACGGAACTTTCGTGTGAAATTCTACATCCGCTTACGCATCCGAAATATTGTCTTTTTCTGACGATCTTGCTATAAAAATGAACTGAACGGTTTTATTACTTAGCGACGAATTTACAAGTTTGAACTTCCATGTAAAGTAAAACGGCTTATTCACGGTCCATCTTACAGGACTTCCGTGTAGAACTACCATAGCATGTGCTCACCCATTCACACTGATAAAAGGAATTCAATAAAATGTTTCCAGCAATTTTTTCCACTCGTACTTTCTCGCGGCACACTAGCAGGATGTTTCCTCCAATCATGATCCAACGCCATAGTTTGTTGTGCAGCTAGGATCCGTGTTGGTTGTTTGAGAGCCCTACAATATCCAACACGTGCAGCATGTACTTCTGTAACCCCTTTCAATGCCCATCAAGAGTTCTTTATCGAAAATCGGATCAATATAGGTCCTACAAGTTGGACTGTGATTGGCCCAGTACGGCGGTGTATAGACGAGAGGTGGGCACGGAGTTGTGCGGTGGAGTGGCCTTGTGTTTGACGCTTGAATTAGACAAGCCGCGAACTCCGCAAAGTTCATATGGGTTTTTAGTCGCGTGCGTACTTATGTAAATAATTCACTTTTGAAATCATCCTACGTTTTTTATGGTTGAAAGATGAGGCAAAAAAAAATCAGTATGGTGGTATTATATGGAAATCGACGTTACTTATATAAAAAATGTAGAATTTGGCATAAAAAATTACACTTATTTTGTTTTTAATTTTATTTTTGATAAAATATTAATATCTAAATAATTATAAATTTATTTTTTTTACTTCCGCAAAACATCCGTATCTGCGGATGTCAAGCGTTGAACATCCGCATCCGTTCTGTTACAACCATACTGTGTACCTGTAGCCGAGGTACGGCACACCGTTTCTGACCGTTCGCCGAACGACCAGAGGCGGGTCGAACGTCATCCATCCTAAGTCGGTACTAGTGTTGCAAATTGGAAAAAAATGTATTTTGTTCAGCTTTGTGAAAAAAATGAAAAAAAATGAAAAAAAACCTAGTACCCTTGTTGTTTTTCTAACTTTATTTATTTTTTTATTTTTTATAAAACAATATATTTGATAAATTATAGCTTCATTTACGGAACTTACATTTTACAAGTGTGTTTTAAATCTTACTGAATCATATAATGCTTTACATAATGACTAATAAATGTATCTATATAGGTAATATAAGTTTATTCATCCTCTGTCAGTACCTCATTCACCAATATCAGCACTACCAACACTAGTTCGGTCGGTGTCGGAATTTTCTGTTTCTTCTTCTGTCTCCTTATATCCATAACTTCAGAAGTAGTTACATTTTCTTTTAATGGCTTTCCGTGTATTGTACGCAAAATATTTTGAGATTGCAATTTTAAATTGTGAGCAAAGTACACACTATGCATAAAGACTGCACCGATAGTTCTGTATTACTGTATTTTAAGTTTGAATTTAAATTTATTATCATATCAAAATAGGAGCTTTATTTCTTTTCAATCGTTGGTTTACGCCAACAGTTGCAAGGAAACAATTCATAATTACTGACAATTTAATGAGTTAGTATCACTATACGCTGAGAATTTAACAAGTATGCGAATAAAAGGAAAGCACAATATGTAATAAAAAGAGGCAAAAAACCGTAGATAAATTTTAAATTCCTAATTTTTTGAAAAGATCCGTAGGTCTACAGATAAATTCGTAGGACTGGCAGCACTAGTTCAAATAGCAAGTATCAATCCATATTAGATTTAAAATTAAGATAAGTACGTAGAATAAACTCTAAAACAGTCATATTAAACTATAAATGCCTTAAAAATTTGAGATTAAGTAGTTATGTGGACGGGTATTGCCAGTCATGCGCCTGCCCTCTTTGTTCACACTGGCACTCAGTCGTCGTTTAGACACATTGTGCATTGAAAATAAAACTACTATGTTTTAGTTAAGGAGTTTTTCGATATTGTTTTTTCATTTTGTTCTGACCATTTTTAATCATGAGTTGAGACAACGAAAAGGTACTTCCTTTTATTAAAGAGTATGAAAGGCGTGCTATATTGTAGATAGGTAATACATTAGAAAAATAGGAGCTTTGTGCGAAATAAGAGTCCTTATTGGAGAAGAAACTGACGTTTGGGGGGAAAAGGGGTGAATGAGTCTTTCAGGCTCGCGCAGTAGAGGGGGGAAAAAATTAATAAATAAATCCAGTGCTTAATAACGTGTGAATAGGTAAAGGCAAATTAGTCCATAATATTCAGTATTTGAAAGAATTTAGTTTTATATAAATGAAAAGAAAGACGACATACTAAAGTTTCCAAAGTAATTTTAAATAGTTAAAGGAATTTATTTTCAGGTCAGAATTACGTTTATGTTTCTAAGTGATTCGCTTGGGAAAGTCTAAAATTCTTAGATGATGCCGCTGATTTTCTAGAAACATCAACTGTAAGGCCTAAAACAGACGAAGCGACTTCCCACCGCTCGGCGGTCGCCCCAACAGCCCACACAAGGCAACTTCTGGAGCAGCGGCAGCCGCCTCGACCAACAGATGGACCAGCGATTTGGCTAGTATAGCTCAATTCTTTGTAAAACAATGGATATTGAAGAGGAGAGTGAAATGCATCTGTGGAAACTGTACCGGAGGGGGAACAGGAGAATATCGGTGCTTCTGAATTAATTTCATTCATTTTTTCCTATTAAAAGCGCTAGTCATATAAAATATGATAGCCACATTTCTTGGAGCCAATCAGACACTCAAAATGGATTTTATCGTTCGTAACTACAGATTAAAATAAAAATTAAGGTAAAGTTTCGATGCTGGATCAAAAAAAAAAAAAAAAAAAAAAAAAAATACTAAAAAAGAATATAAAATCAGGAAATAATTACAAGAAGAGTAAAAAATCAAAATTATAATAAATCGTTATATATTTAATGTAATTGTATATTTCGTGTTTTAGATTTGATCACTAGAATGTAATTATAAAAAAGGAAAGAATCTCCATATTTTATTCAATTTTCTTCAGGAGGCCGCGCCGCGAGTGCAAAACAGACGAAATGGCGCCATGTTTATAGGGGCCCACAGACGATCAACTTAGTTGTCAACCTTGTCGTCACCGAAGGCCGCCGGTTCGAATCCGGCCGCGGGCATGGATGTTTAAGTGATGTGTGTGAATGTCCTGTCCGTCCTGTGGCGTCCATACATTAGAAAAATGCAATATATGTACTGGATGACGACTTATACACTGCAAGGTAAAATAATTACATTGAGCTGGCTGTATGGTTTCCGTTGCCAAATGCCATAAAAAAAAAAAAAACTTGTCGTCAACTTGCCGTGTAGAATACTAAGTTGAACGTCTGTGGGCAGGTTGGTGGTTGAGATTCAGGTTTAGGTTTTGGTTGGAGTAAAGGGGCCCACAGACGATCAACATGGTTTACAACCTCGTCGTTAACTAGCCGTGTTGAAGACTAAGTTGAACGTCTGTGGGCAGGGTTATGTTTGAGATTCAGGTTGAGGTTTTGGTTGAAGTAAGATCAAAATCTTTTGATATTTGTTGGGCGGAGTCTAATGTTGACAAGCTTGTTAAGGGGCCCACAGACGATCAACTTGATCGTCAACCTAGTTGTCAACTTTGTTGATTGTATTTGCCACAGACGAAACGAAATGTTGTCAACCTAGTTGTAAACAAAGGAAGTGTATCGGCTTTTATTTGCTGAGTGATTTCCGTTGCTGCTAGATTGCCGAAAAATGTGTGAGACACTTTCTATCTAGACCATTAATATAGGTTTTGAAGATACCGAGGCAAAATCCGTAAACTTTTCAATCTTTGTCAGTGTGTGTGAGCTTCACATAAAAGCTAATGAATAAATTTCAGCGATAGCTTATCTCAATAGTTGACTTGTAGGATGGTTTTTATCCAGATTAGTTCCGTATTTTGTCCTTAATACATTGGTTAAAGCAGCATATATTTGAAGTCTTGTATCTGTGTGCACGGATCAAGCAGAACTCAACCAGTTCAATGAAACTGTAGATAATGATAGCTTATGTTAAGTTTCGATGTGGCAATCACACGCTGAGAAATAGAAAAAAAGGCCGATTAATTAATTGTTCCGTAATCGAATCAATCCATTTGAAATTGCCTGCCGCAAATATTAATCACTATTAGCCCTGCATACGCGATTCAGGTGTGTTTAAATCGTAAAAACTCTAACAGATCGACTTTGCGATCCAACTAGGTGTTTCATATGATAATTTACACACACACAAATAAAACAAACTGTTCGAAAACATCATACAGCACTATTTAAAGTATTGCTTATTGAGAAGCTTTCGGAACAATACCGAACTATGGTGCCATCTATAAGCATTAAATTTTCCCAATTAGTGACAGTTTCAAAAAGAATCAAATGATGTCTACAAACGTGTTTAAAATATCTGTATAAAACCCAACTCCAAAAAGACAGGAGGCTATGCAAGGAAACTGATAAAACTTGGCTGCTCCTCTGTTTTTTTTTCTATCTAGCCACCATCTCTCTGATAGTTTATCTGTGAATTAATAACACAAATCTCAAATACCACGTGCTGGAGGTGGAGGGTACAGCATTCAGTGTATCAAATTAAATTCTAGCATTAGGTTTCGACTCCTTGTCTGTTTCTTCTCAACCTCCAGACCATTACACATTCCTAACAGGACACCACCCAAGTATAATAATTTTCATACCTACAGTGTGGGAGCAACCGGGTTCGATCCCCTGTCCAGATTTTTTTTTCACTATTTAATCGAAATCAAGGAATATGAAAACCGGGATGGTTCCTTTATTTAATGTAAGGATCGATATCGTTCATATTTAAAGAACCATGAAACTATGAAAAATCATTCAGTCATAAAGTGCTGTATCTGAGATTGGCTGAATGATAATTCATTAATATAGTTCCGTCGAACCTGCACAACATTGTGTAACACACATATTTACTGACTTAAAATTGTAAATTGTATTTAAGAGTTCCCATAGATCCTTGACGGCCACAGAGACAAATCATATATAGACATAAATTACAGAATAACGGTAGTTTTAACGAAACCAGAATTCACTCTTGTTCATTGTAAAATGCGCTGTAACTACTTCTGTGTATCAATGTTAAAAAATATAGTGCTCTAAACATTGCCAGCATACGATCTCTGGTTCAAATATACACAATTCAACTTTAACTATTGTAATAAGTAAGGGGAACAAGATTCATCCACAAGTATCAGTAAACAGTATGGGTGGATTCCTATGATAAGTATCTGTTGCATAAAGAAAGGAGTAAAAGAAAATATTAACTAAAAAAAAAAAAAAAACCAACCTAATTCAATTTCAAATGACAGTTACAGTTAATCTCCGTTATAAAAATTAAACATAAAACCACAATCACATTCGAAATTAGGTGAATTAGTAGCAGTTAGACGATACAAATGTTGCTTAAATTTCATTACTGGAAATAGTGATCAATTCTTTCACAAGCTAAAATGTCCGTATACCATTACTGTTTATATTACAGAGATATACAAGTATATTACTTTTATTGATTAGATTCATTTGGTGACTAATTTGTTTACCATTTCCACCTTGAAGGTCAGAACTAGTTACAACAGTATTTATTGCCAGCATCAAGTTAGACGCTATCAGCTAGTAAATACCCTCACTTTCAACACAATTATGTGTCGTTTCTAAACCATTCATACATACTTTATTGACATTAATGTGCATAAAGATATAGTATGCATAGTTAACGGAAGTCTACTAGAATTTCACTTTACTCTTATTTACTATGGTAGTAAAGTGATAAGGATTTTATCCGGAGGAATAAGCTGAACATTGAAACACTAAAAGATTTTTTTTTTTTTTTAAGTGAAGGAAAATTGACACCCGTACATACGTTAAACTTTAATAATTCTGTTTCCAGTTAATTCTGAACTGCAGGTTTACTTCTATGTTTTGATTTCATTATTGGTGCTGAGCTATCCAGAATCAGCTACATTTCGGGCACCGGGAAGAGGGGGGGGGTGCAAGGGTGTGTACTTACACCCTCCTGCTTCGAAAGAAAATATACAGAAAAATAAACAAAAACTTTATTATTAAATTCAGTATTTTAATAATAATGTCCAAATCTGTTCAAAAACTTATCAATAAATTCAGTATCTTTATTTAATAAATAATAAGTGTTATATATAATGTATAATAAAAGATAAAGATGCATCTCTCGTAAAGCAGTCCTGCCGGCGCCCATGTTGAAATGTTTTAGAATAGAAAACAACTCAGCATTGATTCTCCATGTATGTTAAAGCTCTTATTTAGAACTGCGTTTACCTTGAGTGCATCGTGTAAGTATTATATTAGTGAAACCAATCATGAGGACATATTCAAAACGTGGTTTCGAAAATATGCTTCTGAATGACAATACGACTTTTCCTCGTAGCTGTCTTTCTCGCCAAATTACTTTCCGCTAGTTCAGAGTATCTCCTGGCATTTAAGTTCTAAGATTGTGTTAAGAACTGAACCAACATATCCTACAGCATTACTATCTTCACCACAATTTCTGATTTTCGTCTCCCATCAAGCCATTTTAAGCTTCCGCCGAACAGCAAGGATAACAAAACCAAGGAAATTGAACTGAGTGACACCTGAACATAAACAATAAAAATAATATTCAGTGGTACAGAGTTTGGTGTCGTGTCACGTCTAATTTTCAGTATGCAAATGGTACCAAAACGTTTTGAAGTAAATCTTCTGAAGGAATCAAACAACACCCATATCTAAACAACAGTACAAAGCAAAAAAAAAAGTACCAATGTCATACAAAAACCACTGAAGAGGCTACGGCAATGGGGGTGAAACTCGTACGGTGGAAAATAAAAGAAATAAAAAATTCTAAATTATTATTTAATATTTACGGCAATGCAAATGTTTTTGGTTTTTATTTATTCTCGCACGCATTTCTCCTCTCGTCGAGGGATCCTTAGCCTACACCGTTTTCCTGTATTTTCCGAGTCTGCGCAAAAACTGAAAGATTGCCAACCCTTCAAACATTTTTTGCCGCTCCCATTGCCCATGTGTGGCCGCCGCCCGTATTATCACTCATTGTAGCCAGTGGTGGAGCTAAAAGGTCGCCGCGACGTAAATTTACCACCCCCGGGAGTTGCCGACCGAGCGAACATCCCAGTTTAACCCCTCTAGGCCCAGCACTGTGTAATAAGTTATATTTTTTAAAAATTTTGTACTGAAATGATATGTTAACCTGCAATAAAACAAATCTTATATACAACAACCACAGTGTAACATTTACATTTACTTGTTATCGGTTTTTAAATTTCATACAGAAATTTTTGTTTAGATATAATAAAATTAGAATTCATAGTTTAATTTATACTCATATTTTCCTTTAATGGTGTGTTAATATGTCACCTGCTGCTCGCAATATTCTGTGTAATTATAATACCTGGAGGCAGTTGACTCCTGTTTTGTTTCAACTTCCGCCATTGTTAAAATCAATAGCGCACTGCTCTTGAGCCGTTTCTTTATTGGCGGTTTGATTTTCGTCCATAAGGTCAAAGTGCGCCAGGAATAGGTGCTAAAAAGCGTTAATTGTCAGTTACATATCTGTAAATTTAATAGGTAGTTCACTAACTAATGAATGATAGCCATCTTGGTTTCTAGATATAGGATGTTTCATTTATGACGCGTCCGCGCGCACGGCAAAAATCGCCCGGGGCAGCGCCGCCTCGCTTGCTGGTAAGTCAGAAGGCGCATCGCCCGTGCTCAGGAACGCCTCATGCTTGCGCTGATTTCTTACCTTATAGGAGGTGCTGGAAATGTTGGCCATCGGCTTCAATACACGCTTGACATCTTCTACCGATGTTTTTGCTAACTCTCTGCAGTGTTTGTGATGATATATTATTAATCAGTGGACAGTGAATGAATTAACTGAGCAAAATTTAAACCTAAAGTTATAGCATTCGATGATGAACAGCATTACTTCCAGTACACAGTGGTTAATGGAATTTGGTTCACTTGCACGGCGAAATATTGCGTCATGTAACTGCACACTGTTTATTACAGGAGCTTTCATGTTGATTCCTCATAAAGCGATCTGCTGAAACTGCAAGGATACACCAATAATTGATATGTTTCTATTAATATTAGCATTTTATTTTAGGAAAAATGGTTTTGAAGGCGAAGATAGATCCACCGACTGCAGAGCAGATATCGTTCGTCAGAAAGCAGCTGGGTACCACAGAGCAAGACATCAAGAACGCAGTCAACTCGCTGCGATCCTGGCTGAAGATGCAACCACACCTGCCAGACACCATAGGTCAGTGCTCGCATACTTTCCAGTAATGTTGAGTAAAATTGCTAGGAGAGTCTGACTACAACAGAATATTCCTTAAATTCGACGATTCGAATAGGTTTTCGCAAGTTATATCTAAACTGTTTTGTTTTTTTCCTCAATGAACAAATACTACAAGAAAAACCAATTGGAAAATGTATCAGATCCATTCAGAACTATGACTCCCCAATCTATTATAATAAAGAGTAAATTAATGTTGTATAAGATCTCATTAACATTACAAAAAAAATACCTTACCGAATACGAGCGAAGGTTTACGAAAGACCACAGCCACACGAATTTCCCATTTTCCGCCTCTTCAAACAGAATTTTGACGCACCCCCTGCAGTTGCTGACATGTTAAGGATCGCAGTTTGCTTTCTCCCCTCTCGGCATCTGCTTGGTACCTATACATTTATATAATTACATAAAATATTTTTGGTGACTTTTTTGCACATATTTTTTTTAACAATTAGAGATTAATTTTGGCTCCTTGGATGCTGCTCATGCGTAGGCAAAAAACACATTTAGTTAACAATAATAATGTTCAAACCCGATTTCCATATGGAATTTTCAGTATTTCTTAAAAATACATATATAATAGGAACAGAATGTTGAATGTGTACAACATTCACAGGCCATAGTTAATATTCATCTTCTCACGACGACTACTTTGCTGGAGGTCTGAAACTTAAGATCAAATCTTCTACCGAACAGTCTACCCTAACTACTAATCCCCACAGAAAAAACTTATCTACGGAACAGAGCAAAAAGCGCTCTCAGTTGTCCGAATATCACTCAGGTAGAAGTAACCACAGTGCTATGGCGATAGAAACTAGGTGCGGAAGCTCAGTCATCAGTATCTTCATAATTAGCTAAGGAATTTCTGACACATTACTAGATCCATAACGATATACACTGAGGTGACAAAAGGCGCCGCTGTTGGCGATGTCGTGCTGTTAGTAATGGCACCCGAATCGGTCTTCTGCTGCCATAGCCCATTAAAGCCAAATTTCGCCGGACTGTCCTAATGACACGCCCGTCGGACGTCCCACATTCATTCCTGCGATTAGTTCATGCATTGTTGCTTGTCTGTTCACACTGACAAGTCTACCCAGACATCGTTGGTCGCGCTCATTAAGTGCCGGCCGTCGACCACTGCGTTGTCCATGATGGGAGGTTATGCCTGGATTTAGGTATTCTCGGCACACTATTGACACTGTGGATCTCGGAATACTGCCATAATGATTTCCGAAATGGAATGTCCCATGCGTCTAGCTCTTTTAACATACCGCGTTCGAATTGCGTTAATTTTCGTCGTTTTGCCATAAGGGAGCGTGCATAAACCACGTAGCTCCATTTTGCCCTCCTGTGAACCCCCCCCCCCCACGTAGCCCTACGTGACTTTTGCCTCTACCCACCAACCCACTCACCTTACGTAGCATGTAAGACGATTGTAAATTAGATAAGGAGATAATTAACTGAGGGAAATAAATATTCACATGCTGTTGGTGTTCTGTTCCTCAGTTTAACTGTGAAAAATGTTATGAAAGGAAGCCTACGTGGCCTAGCTCGGAACCCCCTCCCCCCCCCACGTAACCCAGCGTAGTCTTCCAGCCAACCCCTCCCCCCTGGACCGAGCCACGTAGTTTGTGCACGCTCCCTAATCAACCTTCTCACACGAAGAATTTGACCACAAATGAAAGTCATGCCCAGGTACAGACCATTTATACAATTTGTAAGCGACGCTGTAGTGACCCTGAAAGCTTAGTGATAAGACCAGACAGGGTAACTTCCACTGGAGCCGTGGATAAGGGTCGACCATAGGAGATCGACCATAGTTCTGATATGAATATTCGTCATAGGTTCCTACTGCAACACCTGACAGGTTTTATGGCTCAGTACATTCAAATATTAATAGTGGAATGGCTGAGGAAGCTAGGATAAATCACGGTAAACGGCAATTGGCTATTTACATATTTATTTACATGAGCAATGACTGATGGCATATGTGAACATTTATATTGTCTAATTGGAGTTGTAACACAACATTAGAGATACGGCCAAGGACGGGGCGAGCATATAACTTATGGGCACCTCGCAGCCCAAACTAACTGGAATATTGATAAGAACTCTACAAGATTATGCCCATATGAATATGACCAAATGATTTACTCTTTAACTGTCCACACCCAACTATCGCAGCAGAGCCCACCTTAGTAATAGACGACAGCCATCTTCTTCTCTGCGACCGCCACCCCGGCGGCGCCGACGACGCCCTCGGCGTCGATGTGGTTCGTTGAAAGACTTTCGTAGACAGACAGACCCCCAGACCGCTGCTCCCAGGGTTTAAATAGATACTCCCCCTTCCTATCATCACTATGTGGAGAGGGCAATACTCCTCGCTAACCTGCTGTATGGAGTAACTTTAACAGCTTGCAATAAGGACAGCCGCTTGGCCACTGGCTTGCTGATATGCGTGCTACTTCCCAGGTCATAGCTCTATTGCTTAACTTTTTCATGCTCGCCCGCCCTGGATACCGAATTGAGAAATTAATTTGACGTATTTGGGCAAGTGATCGCCTAGATCACTACATGTCCCCCCCTTCGCCACGTCCGGAGTCTACGGAGGACGTGTTTTGTAAACGCAGTTTGCAAAATTACTTAAAACTAAATACAGGTTTTCCTTAAAACTAATTACAATTTCTTTTTCTTCGTGTTACTGAGGTGTTGGTGTGTTGTTAAATACAATTAGAATGGTTTATCTGTTTTATTTTGTTTTGATTTCGACTGGATTGATTTGTGGTGGCGGTGTCGACCTTGCCGACTCTTGTTTGGCGTGGCTCAGCGGATACGAGCGTCCCCGCCAGCTGAGACCACGCTTTGCAACGCCAGCAGTTTACATGATTCGCGACGTCACGTCAGCTCTGCGTTGTGAGGACAGCTCAGCGGCTTACTTGTTTTCACTCACCACTCCAGCCATATTACAGGTTACTAGAACACTCGTAAAGTTTTGCATTAGTGGAACATCGCATCCTCTTAATTCTATACATACAATGTTTCTTTACACTTCAGATGACCCCTCCATATACAATCTTCAGCATGTTTTCTACCGCATAAATTTACATTTACATTTCTATTGTTATCTAGTATACTCTCTTCTGACGTTTGTTGATCATTCGCTTTTTAATTCATGATTATTAATGACCGTTTAATGACACACCTCCATATTGATTTACATGAATGATATTTTTTTCACAATGCATTTTTTTCCAACTAACTCTGGGTCATTAACATTAAATCTTCAGTTTCTCAGAACCTCAGGTTACTCAGTAATTATGAAGATATTGTACACAACAACAATGATGACTTTTCATTTGATTTTTCACTACTCCCTTATGATGTAAAAGCATATTCATGCTTTAATATTACATTTATACCATATGACTCGAGACATTGTAATCACTCCAAAATAGTTTAATATGATCTTATTTCCTTGATGCCAGTGACTGCTATTACGAAAATGCACCATGACTGGTTAGCTCATTAACTCCACTTAATTTCTCTTATTTATACTTAATGGTTAATTTAACCTTCCACAATATCCCATCGAGGAACTAAGATCACATTCTCCCCAAACATTTTAATACATTGAGTACAACAATTATACACATATCATGATTTCATCTCTTTTAACACAACTCTTAATTTATTCTGCAGGACTCACATTACTTAAATGATACACCAGTTAACACTTAGGAACTAGCTTATTCTCGTCTTTTCATGCACAGACTCCTCTCGTGCCTACCATACAAAATACTTTTAATTTTACTCCTTTATTTTAATTCATAAAAGTTACCTTTTTCTATACTACCTTCTTTACTTTAAATAGTCCCCATAAATTAAATTCCCTTTAATAACATCTCTTCTGCCTATTCTATGTAAATGGGCAGTTATGCTGAATGATAATTATATTAGATATGTATTTACATTTATTCTTTTCAACTCCTCCTCTTTTAAACTACCGCTAATTATAAGGGAAATTTGATCTGATTCTCCCTATTAATGCTTGCAATTTTTCTCCTCCCCTACGCCTTATTAAGTAATTTAGAGCTTTATATTCCAATTACATATAGTTTTATGCGCTTCCACTGCGCCGCTGTTACACTACCAGCTCGACTTCTGACGTCATCCTTCGTCAGCGACACAGTTTCGCTGCTGACAGGAGCACCTACTCAACGCCAGCCCGAACTCTCCACAGTTCGGTATTTCCCACCTAAACTCCCCTCGACCTTTGTGCGTAACCATACCCGGTTCACGTCTTCGTTCAACCATATTTGGTTCTTCGTGACACTTTCCCCGTGCACGGCTGAATAATATGAAGTCCTTTGCCCCTTACTTTTATTTTATAACCTCACAGGATTCTTCGTACCTCACCTAGTACGGATTAACATTAAGGATTTTCTTGCCTCCCTAATACACTTCGCACCTACCTCCCCATAATCTCCCTAACACCATTCGCCTAAAGGTTTTCCCTTACCTCCCTCCTTTACCAGATACTGCATCCCTCTGCAATACCTTTATTTTACCCTCCATTTTTGTGACGACCCTCAATCGTCTTTCGCCAGTTAACTAGTAACGTCCACTCTGTTACTAATTTCCCCCCGCTCCTCCATAATTCCAATGATGACCCTTTCGTCATCTCTCCTTAATCTCCGACTACCCGCCAAATAATTCTACCAATTATTTCTTATATAACTTAGTTCTACTCTCTCTATAATATTGCTTCACTCAACCTACCTTTCACCTTGAACTCCATTCCTTCGTCAGCATAGGGACATTTAAGTCCACTGACACCATGCTACCATTGGCAACACCTAGTCACCGAATTCACTTACCTTTTCCTATTTCCTCACAGGCACCTTGGACATACACTTCCCGCGTTAAAGTGGATTCAAGTGTGTTGCACCAGGCATCCTCATTTTCACCCAATTCTCCTCAAATCTCGCCTCACCCGGCGACATCATGTAATCCCTTCAACTCTCGCCAGTTTTCGCCTCTCCCGGGCGACTCCCCTCTATTGCAATTCTCGCCACCCTGAGCGACTCTATTTAAACCCTCCAGGTTTATGTATATATTTTTTTTTTAACACCGCAAACCACCGCTAATTTTTGGAAGGTATTTACCCGTCTTCCACCTTACATGGAGATCAATTTTTCTAGATCCCTCCTTATAATCTGTTATCTACTTCTTTAACACACAACCATTCTCTCGTTCCACCTCGTAGGAATTTCTCATATAATTAATCATCGGCCCCAGTTCTTTCGGTTATGCATTATGATTACATTTGTGCCTCGTCTATAACTTATTTTAGTTTATTTTACTGCCCGTTACTTGAATACTGCCATATTAACTCCCTTTAATTTATATTACTGCCCTTTACTTCCATACTACCATACTAAGCTCTCTTTAATTTACTGATAATCTCATTTAATATGGATGCGTTGTCCTCGCATTTCTTGATCTCTTAGAACATCGTACCACCTTATTTTCAAGATTCCTTTATAACATGTTATATTAAGTGATTTGATTCTTATATATTACAGTCTAAGACTTAATAATGACCAATTACCCATGTAACTCACGTACGATAATTTTTACAACAGCTGAACACTCTTACAGCAATATTTTAGTTACCAACATGCGATTCTATCCGTTACTATAATTTATAATTCATCGTTCATTACGTTTCTGTACTTTTCGTCTCTTATGAATTTCTCTATATTAAAATGTTCAAAGATTAACTTTCTCAATTGACGCTTTCATTTGTATTACATTACAATTAAAGTCTTTACCTAACCACCAATAAAATTTCATTTAGTTTACGATCACTCGTTCCCTTCTTATGATTAACTAACATTCTGGTTTTCATTTGAATTTTACCATTAAACATTCCGAATTTTATTCTCTCCGTAGGTGCTGTCTATTTTTGTTAATAAAGAAACTCTTATGTTATTACACCTTTCAAAGTCAGGTAGCCAAAATCACACGTAACTGTTAGCATGTTTTAATTTGCAATGGTCCTCCTATTTATGAAATCATCATTCTAACTCCCGATTACATAAAATTCTTTGTACACTTTCTTTTAATCATTAACATGAACTTCAAACATTTATAAAGATTTCCGTTCCCAACGGTTCTTCTTTAACTATTATAATCTTAATTAATAGGTACTCTTCAACTGCATATAATTACTGATAATTTCGTATACCCCTTTACTCAACTGCTAAAATGGATTCACTAATCAAATAATATAATTACTCCGTCTTAACATATCACATTAGTTCGAGCGTTAATTGTACTTGTAAGTTATATTAGCGTGACACCTTGAAAAATTTAATTCTATTTAACATCACTTCTCCCTCAGATGTTCATTCAGAATTACAGGATAAATACATTTTCTCTTTCAAAACTTGTACTATAATTACATCATACTGGCAAGGCATTGAACTATAGGTTTTCTCGAGAATACGTAATACGTGCGAGTTTAATTACAAATATATGAACAATTTAACATTTTACCGTATTCAATTTTTTTCTGGCATCAATTTTGACAGAACTACCTTCTCACATTTATTTCTGCTTCTGAGAAAGTTACAAACACAACACACTTTCACTTCGGGATTTAATTAAACAAAATTATTTTAATGACTGTAGCATTTTCTCGATGTGCTCTCATTCGATTTTCTTATACTCATATATTTATAACTTGTACTTCTGGCAGTTAAAGGTGGACTCTTGACATTAAATGTAACTTCTTTAAATAACTAATTTAATGGAATTACGCTTTAGTTAGTAGCGTTACACATCTTTTAAAAGTTAATACTGTTGCACTTTTCCTTTGCGATTTAAATTCTGAGGGCATGAACACTTTCTTGAATTAAACGATAGGGCTTCCTTGAGGCATTGATACTTGGAGTTTGCGTTATTTTTTCCGCCTACTGCTTGCGACACTTACTTTCAGTGTTGTTGCCTTCATAAGACTGCTGACCCAAACTGCTCGCTCGGCGATTTCCTGCTGTCGCAGCGTTGTCTCGTGTCGACGACCCGCTTGCTGAATGCTGCGTTATGGCTACCTCCAACTCCGCTCGGCCGCATCCGTAATCGAACCATCTCCTCCTCCTACGACGTCTTCCGTGCGATACTGGATAGTGGATGTGGATTAACTATTGCCGTTTAATATAACCATAACTATACCCAAGCCGTGTCGTCTGTTGGACGCAGGGCTGGCCAAAGGACAGAAACCCTGAGCTGACGTCATGGACCTACATAGGACGAAATATTCAGTGATCTTGCGAACCACTTGCACCCCGTGCAAGTGCACCCCACACCTGACACCACAATTTTAACCCCTTCTTGTAGTGACCCTGAAAGCTTAGTGATAAGACAGACAGGGTAACTTCCACTGGAGCCGTGGATAAGGGTCGACCATAGGAGATCGACCATAGTTCTGATATGAATATTCGTCATAGGTTCCTACTGCAACACCTGACAGGTTTTATGGCTCAGTACATTCAAATATTAATAGTGGAATGGCTGAGGAAGCTAGGATAAATCACGGTAAACGGCAATTGGCTATTTACATATTTATTTACATGAGCAATGACTGATGGCATATGTGAACATTTACATTGTCTAATTGGAGTTGTAACACAACATTAGAGATACGGCCAAGGACGGGGCGAGCATATAACTTATGGGCACCTCGCAGCCCAAACTAACTGGAATATTGATAAGAACTCTACAAGATTATGCCCATATGAATATGACCAAATGTTGCTCTTTAACTGTCCACACCAACTATCGCAGCAGAGCCCACCTTAGTAATAGACGACAGCCATCTTCTTCTCTGCGACCGCCGCCCCGGCGGCGCCGGCGACGACGCCCTCGGCGTCGATGTGGTTCGTTGAAAGACTTTCGTAGACAGACAGACCCCCAGACTGCTGCTCCCAGGGTTTAAATAGATACTCCCCCTTCCTATCATCACTATGTGGAGAGGGCAATACTCCTAGCTAACCTGCTGTATGGAGTAACTTTAACAGCTTGCAATAAGGACAGCCGCTTGGCCACTGGCTTGCTGATATGCGTGCTACTTCCCAGGTCATAGCTCTATTGCTTAACTTTTTCATGCTCGCCCGCTCTGGATACCGACTTGAGAAATTAATTTGACGTATTTGGGCAAGTGATCGCCTAGATCACTACAACGCTACTGTCATCTATATATTTGCATATTGCTATCCCATGACTTTTGTCACTACAGTGTATAGTGTGCATTGATGAGACTTAATAACTCATAAAAAAATCTTACAACAACTTGCAAGGGCTACCCTCAGATGACATAGTTTGAGGAGTTCTTTGTTCAGTGATGGAAGGAAGGTGTTAGCTATTGACAATATAAGTCCATTTATCTTAATCATCAACGGTGCTAGAGCAGGAATTATTTCTGCAAACAATGGAAAACTGAAATCTGGATATCCGGAACAGGAATTCAACCCGCGTCCTGCGGAATGCCAGGCTCTATCGCACCTTTGAGCGGAAATATCTCAGTGGACCGATGCCTGAAACCAATAACAACAAGAGTATCCGAATTAAGGATTCTTAAGGTCTCAGTTTTGATTTTTCTAGTATGATTTTACAACTTGGCATTGAGAATGTAATTAGATACGACTCCTTGATTGCGTACCAAATCGAGTTCTGGCATCAAACTTGCGATCAACAGGAGGCAGGCTGTCAGTCTGAGTGACTTTCTTGATGGAACACAGTCGTCGATTGCTGTCAGGCCCTGGGATCCACGCATTCTTCGCTCATTGGAATATCGCCGGTGCCATGCGGCCCCGAACTCAACCAGTTGTGAGGATGATTCGCTTTAGTCAATGCCAAGGGGAAAAGCTAACTGATAGCACTGATTGCCTCATGTGCTAATAGTACTAAGGTTATAACAAAAGCAATTTCTTTCGTGATTAAATAATATTTTCAATTCTCATAGCTCAGTAATTCGGCGCTTGATTTCTAAAGATTCTCTGCTCTGGTCATGGGTTCAAATCCCGGTGGGGGCAGAAATTTTTAAGGGTTGTATTTGAGCATATCAGCTATGCCAGGTGGTTCCGTGGTTCGGATTCCACGTTAAACTGTAGGTCCCAGAGGAAAGGAACTGGCCGCCCTACATGTGATACAATGACTTAGCATGCACCCTTCGGGAGAATCCAACCAATCTTCGGGTTGTGTACTAAATTACGTTGCACAAAATAATTGTTAGCATTAGCCTTCTCCCTCCAGATATTCACAACAATGATTTTTAAAACTTTCACAGTTAATTCTCGCCAACACACGACTTGGGAAGGTAACTTTATGTAACTTGAGAAACTGTTTAAAATTACTCCAAGCCTTTTAAAAAATAGACAAAAGTATTGCAAAATTAAATCGGCGACTGGTAAGACGATCATGAGTGTTGGAAATGCAAAACAAATTTCTCGTCCAAAAAAATAAAATCGATTGTATTTGGAACTTGTAGATCGTAGAACATGCCAGAAACGTAAAACTTGTAACTCCGTTTAATTTAGCCCCTGCTCCGGTTGCATTTTCCCTATTCAACCATTTTACTCCTTACCTATTCCCGCCTACTTTTCCCTATACCAATTTCAACTTTAAAATTGGTACATTATTTATAATTTCTTTCGGTAATTTATTCCAATCCCTGACCACCTTACCTACGAAAGAAAATAGTCCAACACCCGTATGCCTGAAATCGAGTGCCAATCAGCTCTCATGCTCATCTTTTCCCTTCCATGCACACCTCCTAATTCCTCCATCAATATCTTTTCACGCCTTATCACCACTCCTTGTACTCTCGCATGATTGTTTTTAGCCTCTTCCTATCTTCCAATGAATCACTAATAATATCGGACCTTGACTCAAGGCTAAAATAATAAATAAGTATTATTCAGTTATTGTGATGTACACAAAATTAAAAATTATGTATTATTGAAATAAATCCAAACTCTATTATGAACCACAGACATTCGTTTCATTTCAAACAAAATTAACAAGCATTGATTAATTCAGTGCTTCCTTACATCATGAAACATTTTTCATACATTCTCTTATCTAAGGGATTGTTTTGCTGTTGTCTGTCAATGGAAAGTAATGAATAAGAAGAAAGTTAGGTCCAATGATTTGGCATACAGTCTTCTAGTGTAAAGCTCTAGAGAGCTACGAGAAAGTCATGCAGATTTCTTGTGCTATAAGCTATAAGTAGAAATAAATAAATTTCATTCTTCTGATGAATCGTTCTTTATTTCTTGTATAAAATTTGTGTGTTAAATCACGCAGAACTATACAAACCATATTGTCATACCGATTAGCAAATCGCGTAACTCCTTTTTTACACACTTCATTTTAGCTTGACCTGTGTGAATGTAACGAAATCATCGAATTAAATTTTCAACCACTTTAATAATTCCGAATTTTATGAAATTTTGCCCACGTATTAAGATTTTCTGACAATACAAAACTTTCATGCCTAAGTCCTACTATTCTTATTGTTTTGACAGTAACAAGCGATAAATTATTGAATTTAACGGAAACATGGAAATCAATTTACGCTCACTACCAGAAGTCCGAATTGTTTAAAATTTTATTCTGCTGTAAACCCTCGTAATACCATGAACAAATTCAATTTCTGTAAAAAGTGGAAAAATGCAATATACTTAACGTCAACGATTATTAAAACGTATGTGTAATTACAAAATATATGATCGAAACAAAAATTATTTTTTGTTCGCACGTGTACCGGTTGTCATTAAGGAGTTACGATGTTTGCTAATGATTCAAATTGCTTGTAAATTTATTTTTAGAATGTTAGATTTCTAAGTTATACATGTTGCTACGAAGAAGAAACATCTTCCACCAAATGCAACATATGATCAGGAATATATTTAAGTGTTATCTAGTTTTAGGTAATACAGTGAAGTGTCTATAAATAACGATATACCACATTCCCCAGATAAAATAACCGTCATGGGAGCTGTGGGACTACCTTGCTACTCTCGTCCCATATATGTGGTTTTGATGTCAGTCTAATCATTCAAAACACTGATATGGAAATCTTTTACTATCATCAATTTTTTCTCCAGATGATGCTCGCATTGAGAGCATGTACATTAACTGCAAGTGCAGCATGGAACGCACCAAAAAGGCTCTGGACACTTATTTCTCACTGAAGCACAAGATGCCAGAACTGCTGATGAAAAGGGACGTCAGCGAATCCTTCAGATCAGTCGTGCAGAACTGTATGTAAGTACTGACCTACTATATGTAAATCAACAAAATCAAACTGAAAACAATGTATTCCAGTAATCACTGTAGATCACTGTTTACATATTCTTGGAAGGACTTACCAACACAAATTTGTTTTCTCTCAATATTCTTATCGACTATTGAAGGTTAAGAATGAAGAAAGTTGCTTAAGCAAGTACTATACTTTAATTCCTATCGTCGGGACAAAAGAGTACGAAGGGTGAAGCGGTCGTGCGTAGGATGTTTTGTTTTCTATTTTTTGGTTCTTGCTTTACATCTCGCAGACGGCCAGGTAGTTAGAGGCTGGAAAGGAAAGAGGACATGAAACGAGAAGGAATTTGGCTAAGATATTTTTGGAGGAACCATCCTTTCACGCCTGGAGCGATTTGTTTAAACCGTGGAAAACCCAAATCTGAATTGCTGGAAAGCGATTCGAACCAGCGTCCTCCTGAATGCGAGGCTAGGATGTTTTTTTATTTATTTTTTACTTATCGCTTTACTTCTGGCTGATGTCAAGGTCATTAGAGGCGGGATGGGACTGGGGCAAGGAACGGGAAGGAATTCGGCCATGGCCTTTTGAAGGAAGCAACCCCATCCTGACATTCAACTGGAGCGATTTGGGGAAACAATGAAAACCCAAATCTGGATGCCAGGACGAGGATTCGAACCGGCGTCCTCCCGAATGCGAGGCCAGAGCGGTGATCGCTCATCCATCACGCTCGGTTGTGCGTTAATTTATTCCCGACCGCATTCTCGTTATTCTGAAGTTAGAGTAGTTTTGTCAGAAATTATTTGGCAGATAAATGGCGGAAATTTTTCATTCTTCACATCGAATTCAGATTTTCCATTAGACGGAAATTTCCGATTTTTAACCCTCTTGGGATTTATGGCTGTTACCAGCAAAATGTTTCTAATACTCATCAAAAGTAATAACAATAATAATAATAATAAAAGGAATGTATTAGCGTTGGGGAAAGGCAAAGGTACTAGTGTTTCAGAACCCATAAGTTACTAATACCATTTCTGACAAAATAATGCAAGATTTATTGCTTCAGCGGTTCTGTGCTGATTACAATGACACCACCGCCATAGATTCTATCAATTTGGAGTAATGTTCGCCTAGTGCTGTAGTAGTTCATTTTTGATTATTTCATTGATATAGCTAGTATTAATTTCTTCGTCATCATTTTTCGTGGTTTATATGGATAAAGGGGGGAGGGAGTAGGGGTATCATATAATGTTTCTTAGGGCGTAGAGAAGTATCACCATATAAGCCCTGAGATTACATAGCAATAAAATAATTGCACAGAAATAAAATGCTAAATACTGCTTTATGCAGAAGCTCGCATCAAATTTTCAGAAGATACAATTACCAGAAATAAAATATAAAATATCTTCTGATCGTATAAAATGGAAAGAAGAAGTTCTGGATCGTAAAAAGTTAATTGGTTAAATTTATTTAAGACCAGAAATTGGATAGTGATTTCAGTGCTTCAGACACAAAACCAAATTACTCTTTTGCTAACCAGTGATACCTTTTCCTTCATTAATAACGGGAATAGACAGGGAAGATAAACAGCGGACCTAATGTTCGATGTAAGACAATTACAGCAGATGTCTTACAAATATGGTAATGATATCTGCAGAGAAAAAGTACATAAAACGTTGAAATTGAAAAGAGTTAGCAAGGGATTGATCGATAGACATGAAGGATGTTAAGGAATGTGATAAATTGTGAAGCTGAGCTTGTAAAGGATATCACGATTCAAATTAAACAAAAATGCCGGCCCTGGTAGTGTAGTGGCTAGCGCGCTGGCTTCGCATTGCAAGGGCCGCCGGTTCGAGTCCGGCCTCGGGCATGGGTGGTTTTAATTAAGTGTTGTGTTCGTCTTGTGCTGTCTTCACTGTAGCGTCTACAATATCATGATTAGAGCCTGATACAATACTCTGTACAAAACAAATTGGAGCTGGCTAAATGGTCGCAATGACCGAAGGCCATTAAAAAAAAAAAAAAAAAAAAAAAAAAAAAGGCTCTTATCCCAACTTCTATTCATTGTTGTTATGGATGAAGTAGGTCAACAGTAAGATTCGAGAGGGAAACCTGAAGGCGATAGCAGATGAGATGGTGGCATCGGAACAATGCGAGTCGAAATGCAATAATAGCTAGAAGCCTTGAAGCAAGTATTTAATCTTTTAGAATTCAACTTTCCCCAAAAAATAGACAGTAATTATAACTCGGAAAAAGGATACGGCTATTCCTGATATCATCTGGAGAAGTAGGAAATGGAAGGTTGTACAAGAGTTCAGGTATTTGGAGAGTGTGATAGAACATAATTGGAGAAAGAAGACGGAAAGAAATTATAGTTCAGAAGAGCAGAATAATTATATAAAAGTATCACGTGACTGATTTGGCACAGAGAAATACCATATAATATTTCAGTCAAATAGTGATTTTACCTGGAAAGTTGTGGGGTAGTTTTGATTTCTTCTATTCTATAAGTTTTTTGGGGTGCTGAATCCGAATCTGAGGTTTGCTAACAAAATTTCGTGACGGAACATTGAAAAAAAATGAAAAAAGGGCCAAAACTCTCATTTTTTGGCGGTTTTTCGCTTATATTTCTAAATCTGTAAATAACCTCCATATTCAAAATGAAAGTACATAAAATTTCCTATAAATTTAACCATTAAAATTTTTTTCTCGGAAGAAGCGTTCGGGCCCAAACGCTATTTGAAAATTCGTGTATTTTGCTTATCTCCGCAAAAATTCGCCTATTCCACTCCAGAACTTAAATTTATTATTAAAAAATGCTGTCAATATTAGAGAATTTCCCAAAGTTCTAAGTAAATATCTTACTTGGATCATATATTACTTAAAGGTTCAGTCCATTTTTTTAAAATTACAAAATGTCTAAATTTTTTAAGGGAGTCCGAAATTGTTCAAATTCAAATAATAAGAATTTTTAAATTCCAACAAAATTCTTTAAAAATTGTCATGTTTTTATAATTAATTATATTACATCCTATGAGGAACATTATATAAAACTTTGCCGCTTAGAAGGTACTGGCTGAGGTTCTTTGAAGGCGGATAGTATTGGCACAGATTCCGGTATTTGTTTTGACAACGTAGTGGCTTGTTCGTCTAGAAAATGAAAGAGGTGGTGAGAAAACATTAACATGTTACCATATCTCAAGGAGAGATGAACGATTGCTAATTAGACTGTGTGATTAGACGTATCTTCTGCATCGTGTAAGTGACCTCCTTTAGTCTGTTCTTGGTTTATTTCTTTGGTCTCTTCTTTGTCGATGTCAATGCTGACATCCGGAGGCTCGACGTTTTCACAAAGACCTTCGCATGATGTGCAGATCGGGGAACAATGTAGGCCTGCCTTCCTGCAGCCACAATTTCGTTGACAACCTTTTTTTTTTCATTTGCAAGAAATGTAACGGAGAACTGAGTCTGATGCAGGATCTGAAGTGGTACGAGACAACTTTTTGTTTTTTTTCAGCCCCATTCGTTCGGGTCTCTATGTCGCTCATCGAGTGTGGTTCGCCTGAAAGAAAACTCTCAGTGAATGTTGTCGTGCAGCAGCATTAGTGGGAGGTAATGATACGTATTGCCTGTATCTTAAATTTTTTCAGGCTAGCTTCTGATCCTTTCCCATACAGACCCACCAGAAACATGTTTTCTGCTTCGGCCATATAGTCCTGATGTGCATGAGGGTCTTTGAAAGCATCAATAACTAGTAGCAAGTCATAGTTCTTCTACATGACTTTTAGAAATTTCAGTTTACAATGATTGAACAAAGCAGAAGTGGTGTCGCAACCACTCATCGCTTGCAAGAACAATATATGGTCTGATATGGTTTTGTCAGAAAGATGAAGATTGTAAATGGTATGAGATACCTTTCCTTTTCCTGGTTTCATAAATAACATATTCTTTATGTTATGGCTACATAGGCAAATCAAAATCACAGAAAGATAGATATCTTCCCCAAACACTGTCACAGATTCATTTGAAGAGGCAAACGTTAGAGCTATTGTGATAATCAGGATATCAGCATCCTTCACTGCTTATTGTGAAACAATTTTTAGCTCCTCAAATTTTTCCATTATCATATTTATCAACCAGCTCTTGTTTATGGGGTTTGCAAGGAAACTGTGCTGTGAGGCAGTGTGTACCATTGATTCACTAAATGATATCGCAGCACTTTGTTTTATTTGCGCTCTTCTCAATCTTTCTATGCGCTTGGTACTTTCACGAGCTTCGTCAGCGTAGCTATCCAAAATCACAATGACATTTGGTTTCTATTGTGACTTAATATATGAGACATAACTGCTGCAAATTTCTGCGTATGTTTGGCCTTGTTGCCATTTGACCCGATGTAACAAAAACCCTCCGACAATAACATATTTTATATTACTTAAGTCCGCTTGTTCAGTTGGCACAAAAGCCCTTTGTAAGCCCAATTTTGTTCCTTTCCTCAATCCGTGCTCATCAGTAAGAGAGAGAGGGTAGCGGCCAAGTTCATAACGCAGAAACTCTCTCAGATCTTCATCTGAATGTTTCACGATGGTTATTCGTTGAAATACTGTTATTGGATTGATAACTACAGCCCTGTCTTCTATCTGAATAGAGCAATTCATGATCGCAAGATGCTTCACTTTTTCGATTTGTTTGAACTTTACAGCTTGAAAATCACCACCAACAATGCGATGTATTCCTTTCATGCCCATCTCCTTAGACAAACGGCAATTGATCCTCTCATCTGCGACAACAGCTGTACTTAGTGACATTGAGTCAATGCTCTTTGGGAAAGGAGGATGCTCGTGGAATTAATCCAGTAATTTATCTGCATCAGTAGTGTCTAGCGTTTGTCTAGCATCTCTGCTGTCAACATGTTGTTCTGATGTTTCTCGTTCCACTCCCGTAAAGTGCTCAATCTCTTGACATCCATTATGCAATGCTGTCATCCCTTTAGTCCACCTTTCCTGTTACTCCCAGGCCATGAGTGAGACGTCCACTCGTCTTCATTGACTTCATTAGTTTGTTCAATGGCCATATCACTCCAAGTGCAACACAAAAGTTTTTCACTCCTACGAATGGAGAAACCTACATCGGTGATGCCTGCGCAAGTGCCTGCTCATCAGTGCTGCCTCATTTACAGGATTAAATAATAATGAATGAATTATTCTGTGATAACTTATATATTTTTTTTATCTGCTTAACGTCTCTCTAACAGCGAGGTCTGTAGAGACGGGAAAGGATGGGGGGCAAGGCATGGGAAGGAATTCGGCCGTGGCCTTTTTTGAAGAAAGCATCCCGGCATTTGCCTGGAGTGATTTGGGAAACCATGGAAAACCCAAATCTGGATGCTCGGACGGGGATTCGAACCGCCGTCCTAGGCCAGAACGCTAGCCGTTACACCACCATCCTCGGTGATAACTTACAGAAAGTATAAAGGTGGCGTACGTTATGTAAGAAGATCAAGATAATGAATAAACACGTTAGATGTAATATCAGAATACGTGGTTAAAGCCCCACAATTAGGTCTCGGAATTTAACCCGTAAACGTTGACATTAAAAAAAACACACACACATCATGTTTAGGAAAAATAAAAACTAGGCTACATTGTATACAACTTAAAACTGGAGGAATTCACTAATATTGACAGCCTTGGATAATAAATTTGAGTTTTGGAATGGAATAAGTGGGTTTTTGCGGAGACAGACAAAATGCGCCGATTTTCAACTAGCGCTTGAGCCCGAACGTTACTTCCGAGAAAAAAATACTGTAATGGTAAAAGTTGTTGCAAATTTTACGTACTTTCATTTTGAATATGGAGGTTATCTACGAAAAGTTGATAGATTTAGAGTTATAAGCGAAAAACCAACAAAAAAATGAGATTTTTGTCCCTTTTTTCATTTTTTTCAATGATCCGTCACGAAATTTTGTTAGGAAACCTCATATTCGGATTCAGCATCCCAAAAAACATATAGAATAGAATAAATCAAAACTATCCCACAACTTTCCAGCTAGGGGCCGTTTTGAGCGCCTATTGACTGGAAAGGAGTTATTTGCATGAATCATACCTTGTGACAATACTGACCTAAGTTGAAAGAAAGGGTGTTAACTGTATTCAGACCACAGCTAAGTAGTCCCAGAGCAGCGCGATCAGTGCAATGATACTGAACAACGTCTGAATGAAAATGTGAAGAAAACTGCTAAGGAATAACATGTACAGGATAGAACCGAAAGAATGAGATTTGAGTAGTGTGAACACATGATGAGAATGTGTGACGAAAGGGTGCCAAATAAATTATATAAATTAAAATTGGTAGGAAAGAGTCCTCGAAGAAGAGTACGTGACAGAAGAAGTAAGAGAAAGCAAAGAAATGTGCGAGCCAGAGGAGCAAACTGGAGTGGGTCAGCGGCTAGGAACAGTACAGTAAGATGATGCTAACAATTAACAAGAATATTAAAATCATTCACTTCTTACCATTCCATAACACGATCCGGACGCTACAGTAAGAATGACCATTTTTGAGGGACAGTTGGTAGTTGAATAAGGGCTGTCTGCGTCAAAAACGTGCCATTCTGAAGTATTGTAATACTCGCATTTCCTAGATACAAGATTGAATATAAACAGTTCATCAAACTAAATAGGAAATTTCCTTCAAGTTTTTAAAAGTTTGCACCATTTTTAAATATTTTTAAAATTAAATTCTGATTTTTAGGACACTGGCTAGTTCTGGTGGTTATTGACAGTATGGTGCTCCACTCTCGTTTGCAGACGGATGTATATGATGCCTGGAATGACTGACAAGGGCTACCGTGTGATGTATGCCTCGCATGTCAACCCAGACCCAAAGTTCTACGACCCACTGGCGGTTTTCAAAACACAGCTCATGTGGGCTGAGCTGTTACTGGCCGTAGACTACTCTCTCGGGGACATCCTCATCCTTGACGCGGAAAATGTCACTGCGGAGCACATCCTTAAGACTGGAATCAATAACATGCGTTGCATGGAAATAGCCAGACGGGTAAGTATACTGAATTACGACTTGTTCGAAAACTGATGTGTGAGTGGAGACTTTCCCGGCGTATCGATGCAACATACTCCTCTCGGGTGTCCAGCCAGATGGCGGTGTAAAAACACGACGTTTCGACAGCTAACTCTGCTGTCTTCATCAGGTAAGGAGCAAACGGAGCCAGTGGTGGCCGCAGCGGGCCGCGTATAAAGCCAACGCTCTCGGCCAACCAGAGCGAGCGGGCCTTCCAGCTGAAGGTATAAAGGAGGTTCGGGGCAGGCACAGCTCTAGGAGTTGCAGCCGGCCTCGAGAAGCTACGCCAACATGCGCTAACTGCTCGGGGCCACATGCATCATGTGCAGC
Organism: Vandiemenella viatica; assembly: GCA_031002005.1. Taxonomy (NCBI): domain Eukaryota; kingdom Metazoa; phylum Arthropoda; class Insecta; order Orthoptera; family Morabidae; genus Vandiemenella; species Vandiemenella viatica. The sequence continues at coordinate 155,825,788 of JARYHS010011408.1, read as the reverse complement.
TCGCTGTCCAGCCAGGCCAAAACCAAAACCAGCACAGCAACAGCAAGAGAAGAAGAAGAAACGCCTAGCGGCAGACAAGAACAGCGCCGCGGGAAGAGGAAACCCGCCCACACCACACGCCGACTGCAGTCGACTGAGGGAGGGAGGGAGAGCCCCCCACCAGCATACCGGCAGACAGGCTGCGCCCAGACACTGCTGGGCCGCCGACCAAGGCCGAGCGCCTCCCAGATGGAGCTGGCAAACGGACGAGCACGGCAAGCGTTGCTACGAGGGTAGGTGTGAGTCCCACGCGGGGACAACACCACAAGATAAGCCGACCCTCGCCACGATTGTGCAGCTGCTGACACAGCTAATCAGCATGTTGGTCCCCTAACGGACCCGACTAAATAAGGACTACAAGTCCACAGACAACCTTTTACCAGAATCAAAATTGTTTTTAAAATCCCCAGACACAAAATTAATGTATAAAATGAGGCAAATAAAGTTATAACACCCCAAAAATTCCTGAAAAGGGCTAACGCTCTACAACGGCCCGCCCCTGGCCATCAGCCAGGGGAATGAAAGATGATAAAAAAAAAAAAAAACATAATGGACAAGCCAGTCGAGGTAGAGACAGTCAGCTGAGAACAACTGCCAGATACCTGATGAAGACGGCAGAGTCAGCTGTCGAAACGTCGTGTTTTTACACCACCATCTAGCGGGACACACGAGAAGATTTTGTTGTTCGAAAACGTTTGTGACAGATAATCGCATAAAGAAACCATAGCGTTAAGTGTTTATCCGGCTATGATTTCAGAGATGAAGAGAGTTTTTTTAAGTAAACTACAGATGAGGCTATTCAGGGCCGCATTTAGGCATAGGCTATCTAGGCTGTAGCCTAGGGGCCCACACCACAAAGGGGTTCGCACCACATGCAAAAAAATAAAATAAAAAATCTAATCAAACATGTACGAAGAATGAAACTTATTTCCGAAAAGGTTTTAGCACCGAAATTCCTTGTAAATACTGAACACAATATTTACGTATGCGCACTTCAGTCCTTTGAGGTACTGTAAAATAACATTTCAGTAACAACTTGGCGGCTCAACGATGAGGACCCTTGTAACATAAGGCTGAGTATACCGTGGTCGGGCCGTATGAACGTAGATTGAAGTCACTGTCGTAAACCAGCAATACGAACTAAAATTCCGTAGCCTTCGTGTCCGGAAGGTTAGATAAGATAAACGCATTTTGTATAAGATGTAAACAGCGAATAGTGGCTGGAAGTCCAAGTTTTAATGTTTTATTTGGAAGTAAGTATTTATAAAAAAATTACATTCATTTATGATTGAAATAGGTGTATTTAGAATTCAATATTAATTCTATTTGTAATTATTTTTTTTAATTTGTCGTTTTATTTCTATAAAACTTTTTTTCAGTATCCGGGAATCTCGATCGCTTCGCGTGGCGTGGGAAGACTGATTAGTGGAGCTCTGTCTAAAAACAGTTTAGTCGCTGTCTTCCTGTTGACATGCGTGTGTGAAAAATCAATATTGTGTTTTTAAATCTTTTTCTGTTGCTGCCAGTAACAGCTCTTTAGAGATCTTAATCATCTTTTATTGTTTGTTTTATCTTGATACGTAGGCCTACTCTTTCATATTGTTATTAAAACTTTTGAGTATGTAACTCCACGGGCTTTTTCTGAGGATGTGTGGTTGTAATAACAACTACAATAGGCAGCACCTTATCTATCGAACATCAGTCGAAAAATTGAAGTGCGAGTATCACTACCTAACCTCGTTCACTTCAGTCACGGAAACGATACAGAAAACTCGTTTCGAACTTTCGATTCTTCATTAAGTTATCCTCGTATATTTTTACTATAATTACATTATCCAATATTTTGCATTAAATTTTTTATTAATTTAATAATATGTTATCTATGTATATATATATTTATATAAAAAAGGGCCCGCACCACAGGTATAGCCTAGGGGCCTACAGGTCCTAAATGCTGCCTGAGGCAGAAGAAGAACGTGATATATTTCTGAGGAGAGACACAGTAATTTGGCGTCCATTTTGTTCTTTTGTTTCTTCTATTCTCCTGGGACACACTTGTAGATATGACCTTCTCTTAAAAGAAGTACTATGACAGCATCAAATACAAGGTAGTTTACACTCCTATGCGATGGCTTTGTCACTAACGGATTGAAGGTCTGAGTGAGTGAGAGACATTCATTTCGATTTGTGGACATCGTAACAGATGCATCAGATGTACCATAGTTTCGATGTCATCGCAAGAACATGTGATATCTGGTTATTCTCCCAGATATCTCAGACTGTCTTTGCAACGGCCAACTCCACTCGAAGACTGTTCAGTGACTTCCAAATGAGCCATGGTTGTTCTGACCCTAGTGGTGTTCCCTCTTTCGGCTTGATCCAGATGATATTATGTTGCACTCTCTTCTCCCATGCCGATATTCTTTCACTGCTTGGTGTTCCTTTCAGTGGCGTTGTAGTTCGTAAGAAACTCGATTGGCACTTAGTGGCGAGAGTGTCGGGTGTTTTCCTCCACTCTGCGCTTTGCCGTGTTGGTAATAACTTCTCGGCGTATGTCTTCAGGAGCGATGCCAGCCAATATTTCTACCTTATGATGAGCTAAGAGCCGCAATTTCATGTAGTCCGAAAATCCAGCTTCATCCAAGCTTCTATACTTCCATACTAATAAAAAGATTTCACTATTGCAGTGGTTTCACGTGCTGTTACTTGGTTAGACCAACGACATGTTAGTTACATTTTTTTAGATTTACAAAACCTACAAATTATAATTTTACGTTTCATGTTATCGTTGTAAAAAGACTCCTTTTTTGACAAGACGCCTTCGTTCAGTTTGGTATCTTTTGTTATACATTGGATCATAAAAAGTGTTTCTGTGGGACTAATATGCTTAACCAGCACATTAGATGACAGCCGTTAAGAATAATGAGTTCCCCCATAACGTAATCGGATCGAATTGAACTCTACCTATCACATTTTAACTCATGTTAAACTTCGCTGGCTTCTCCCAACAAGAAGATTAGTGCAGTGGAGGTAAATTTCTGTTACGATCTCAGCTAATCACTGTTAAGCTTTTGCTTTAAAGAGGTACTATATTATAAAAAACTAACAGCAGTGAAAGAAATTATTCAAAAAGTAATTTTAATCATTAATTAAATAGCAATGGAAACTTCGTGATTGACAATGTGCAGATATACTCATTTTAATTAGCAATTTTAACGTTACTTCCCTGCAGTTAAACATAAGTTTATACGAAGCACAGAATATGAGTTCATTAAATACCTTGTAATTAGAGATGTGACTTATTTGAGATACAAGTTTTTGAAATACAGATACAAGATACAAAATACGTATTTTTATCTTTTATCTGAAATACTTTTCTTTTAATCTTTATTTTGTATCTTGTACGTAGATACTTTTTTTCGTTATCCTTGTATTTTGGAAAAACTATTTACGCTCTTTTTTTTCTTACTTTACGATATAAAAAAGACATAGACAACAGTGAGAACGCATTCGTAAAAAATTATTAATCTATATCAAAGGACAGAATTGTATGGCCTACTTATCTTTGTCTGCCTTTATTGTGAAGAACTATGAAAACCATAAACAAACACTGACCCGCCTACCTATTATCCCTTGTCTTTACCCCTCGCCAATTTTTATAATGTAAAATTATGTTCGGTGTTACGAAGTCGAATTATTATTGTTGAATCATAACTACGGTATTGAAATGTAAATAAATAAATAAATGAATAATTGTAATTTTTAATTTATTTAAATAAGTTAATATCCAAATTAGATTTCACTTGGCAGGGACTGCTTGGTAGTTGGTAGTTTGTGTGAAGGATGCTCACGAAACACCTATTTACTATCAAACTAGCTAAATTTTTAGACTAAATTTCTTTAAAAAATTTAAATTGCCAATTAAATTGTTAGGATTGTTGTTAGCGAGAAGAATTATTTATATTAAAATAAGTTTCAAATTGCGTAATTGACTTACAGGTAGCTGAAAGCTTGGTAGTTAGTTTATTCAGAATATTACAGTATACATTTTGGTATAAGGTATCTTACAAATTTAATTTCTGATATACGGTATCCAATTAAATGTATAGTTTTAATTGTTGAGGTTACCTTTATTAGGAACTGTTCCGTTTAGAATATAACAATTTGTTATTTAATTAGTTCTGATACCTTAAAATAACTACTTGCCAGTAATAATAATGATTCGTAAATAACTGTTGGTGTTACTCTCAGTAAAATTATACAATAAAAATTAGGGATCAGATGTTTGAAGAACTGGTTTTATCTTACTTAAGTATCATTTAAAATTTTAAGGAACATCTTGTACATTGTAGACAAAGAAACATGTTTCAAAATAAAAATAAAAATGCGTTATGTAAAAAAGTATTTTAACTTGAAAAAGTATTTTGGAAATACGTATTTTGTATCTTGTATTTCAAATACCATTTCCAAAAGTATCTGATATCTCAGATCCATTACTTAAGAGTATCTTGTATTCCAAATATCATTTTCTAACAAAAACACGCGCAAGCATTAAGCGTCCCAATTTTGAAATTCATTTGCTTATTTTTACAGACTGCATACACAAGAAGAGTGAAAGGCATTCACATTATAAATGCTCCAAAGGTTGTTGATATGCTGGTAACACTCATGAAAACATCTTTTCCAAAAAAGCTGAGCAAAAGGGTAAGTCATATTTATTTAGATTTTCCAAAAAGAAATTGATAACTTCTAAAGATATTGATGGTTTAACAATTAAGGGTTTGCTTTATAATCGCAATTATTTGACGTCATCTGAAAATGGAACGGAAGATTATTAAGAATATATAACAAACAATTACCTACAATGAATTTATTATTTGCTTACGATTAAGTAATACTAACTGAGACAGAAGATAAAATACAAAGACCAGTTCACGAATGACACTTGGTAGCGAAATATTACTACAAATATACCAGTGAACAAAACACAAACTTTACAAGAAAACGTTGACCAGAACAATGATTTTAATAGCAGACACACTTGTAGAACAATTTACAGAATCTGAAGTAGTTTGTATTAGTCTAAATAATATTTTGGATATAGATTTAAAAAAAAAAGTTTTGGTACTTTGGTCACATTAAAAACAACTTTTAAGCAAATTCAAGAGTCTACCTCAAAACTTTATAAAACTGTGGCGATACTCATATTGCAGAATACTGCCTGCAGAATGCAGGAACATGACGAAACAATTAAAACGAAGGATTCTGGAGCCAGAAATGATGTTTCTTTAAAAGGACATACAGCATATACCATGATTACCTCAGACAAAGGGTAGGAGAAAGGGCCTAGTAAGAGGAATTACATGACTATCATAATAGTTGGGTTATGAGTTAAACATATACCAAAAAACGCACAATAACACAATACAAAATACCTAAAATGGAAACGGGGAAATAATTCGGTCACAAAAACGATAAAATAAACAGTGCTCTTTTTAAGCCTTGACGACGGAACAGTCCTACGAAGACCAATCCTTGATGGTATTGATGATGATGACATGCAAGATCTAGTTAGTCGGATTTAAGGCACTGGAAAAGGGATGGCTCATTACGAACATACAATCTTGTGTTGGAATGAGTACAAATCATCTAAAACAATTTCGTCATTTGATTCAGTATTTACGGTTTACGTAATATTCTGGATACAGAGAATATTAACTAACTTCTATCCAAGGACTATATAAATATAGGCTAGAAACACGTAGAAAAATCTAAGATTTGGTATAACTTCACGAGTATATATATTTCATGCATGTCCTTAAATTCACAGCAGGTTTGGCAAAAAATAGGCCATAACAGAGCGTCAAATAATCAAGAAAAAGAGAGACGAGAAGCGGCAGAAAGAATAATTGAAATGTTAAGGAAACGCAGAAATATATAAATGTGGTAGTAGATCGTATATGTTAATGAACTGCAGCAATACTTTTTGAATGTGGATATCCATTTAGTTAAAGAACTGTGCTATTTTGTTCATTGTATCTCTACAGTTCATTTAGATACCTGGCTCTGGTTTGCTCTCATTATCACATCAGCGTCACTTTTTTAATACTATACACTTCTTCCTGCCTGCATCAGTAATCAGGATGGCATATGTTATGTATTACTGTCCTCTCACTAGTAGATCACTAACATAAAAAAGTCCCTGTCGTAACTCCGTAAAAACTGCAGTGAGCTATTTTACAGATTTAGCTATCAGCTATACAAAAAAAACTTTCTCCTTTGACGTAGATCACTGGTGTCCATAGGCACAACCCATTTTGCAGATACCATTCCAGGCTGTCACTGCCTCCGCCACCACCTCACGGCTGACTCTAAATGTGGCCGTTCATGAGAACAGTATCAGCACTATCCTGATGTATCACAACGCTTTCACCATTTTCTTCAATTTTTTCTCTGTATTATTATCCAAAGACGTGAATGTTTCATTTCCTCCAGTACGTCTCTTCTCCCTCTACTCCCTCACCGTTTCCCTCTTCCCATCTCCTATCCTTCCTCACAAAACACCAAGCTATCAATATATTACACTCCTTTGTGATTACGCGATCTAGCTTTTCAATAGGCTAAAAACAATTGTGTCTTAACTGATACTGTAGACGTTTCCCACCTTATAAGTTCACTCCTATACTCCAAGCTGTCTACAATATCTAACTGCACATCACCCAACGATTTTCGTAACACATTAAACCATGCCTGACAATTTCGCTCTGTTTCCATATTTTGCACCTTTTTCCACTTTCGTCCCGTCCTTTTGCCATAACCACTGAGCTAATCATCTTTAGCTACTTTCTGCCCCTTTCAGTAGAGCCCGAGGGATCGTAATAGTTTCCCTCAAATCTAAGTCTCTAAAATAAATCAAATAATACAGCGGAGAGCTTCATTCATCTTCCCTTTACCTTCTTCAACACATTTCCCTCAAGTAAAATCCCTCCCCCACACCCTTACAACTTTTATCGCTACTGTTCCACGACAAACGATATATTTTCCAGACAGGTTTTCTCAGTTACTTAAAGGAAAAAAAACTATTAAATACACATTCGTTTGCCTGAGACATCATACTAGTAGAAACGATTTCCAACAGAAATCTCTTGTCTAAATAGATAAAAAATAAAAATAAACAATAACCAATCGTTTAGTAATATAAAAAGAAAATCTTCCTACACCTTGTGCCTGAAATAGAGGTCATGGTCCTGTTTTCCCTTCCATGCATTACTTTTTATTCTTACACCAATGACTTTCATTGCCTCATCATCAATATGCGTCTTGTACATTCCCATGATGCTCTTCAAGCTCCTCCCGTCTTGCAATGAATCCCGTTTCAGATGTTTTATCATATGTGTTACTGATTGTGTTCTATATTCGTATATATATAGAAACAACTCTTGTATCTCGTACACAAAATGTAAACTACCATAATCAAGGAATGGTCTGACCAGTTTTGTAACCCAATTCCTCTACTTCTATAGTACATCCCCTCATCACCTTCTCCAACAAATTTTAAAAACTTTTCCTACTACCTGTACAATATGTCCTACCCAGTTAAGTTTGTTGTCAAATGAAATGCAAGGTATTTATATTTCAAGTCTTCAGCAATCAATTATTTTCCCACATTATAATCGTTCTAAAAATGTTAAAATAGGCTGTCGAAATTGTGGTAATTTTTATAAAATGTAGCAACAAAAATTCGTTAATTTAAAATTTAATATCCAGAAGCGTAATTCAACAGAACGTTATTGAATTTAATTAATGTTAGCTTCCTGAGATTATACAAAATGAATAAAATTCTAAATGTTCGTGTTTTATTATATTTTATTATCTCTTGCAATGCAGATAGTTCTCAAATTGTAAAGTCCACAATTTTTCGGATTGTTAAGCTATTGAATAAACACAGCCAAGCACTTATTTTGAACAAAAAAATCGCACCATATACATTAAAAAATCCACCTTTTGCAGTTCAGATTCTTTAGCAATCTAGTTCTGTCAGTACAAAATGTTAAATTTGCAGATTTTTATTTATTCATATTATTGTGATATAAATGTACGGTGTTTTAATCCTATGAAATTAAAAGTTTCGAACTAGTGGCTGCACATAGGCACATTAATCGGGCAACTAGACGATAGGAAAATCCCAGACATGGTTTACTATTTAAATTTCTGTCCAGTGCCTAGAAGCGAAGTACATTTTTGCGATACCGTCCTATATTTAAATAAAAGCTTAATAAACCTACATGTAGGGCAATCGCACTATTGAAGTATTGATATAATGATGAGAACTGTTCAACACATTATTACATTTTACTCACCTGTTTGTCACTATATGAAATGCTTTCATCCGTTGAGAAATTGTTAAACATTCTTTCGTCTGGATGCTGTGAAAAGGAGAGCAGCTAGATTTGTTTGTTAAAATTATCGAAGGATTCACTTGGTAACTGATATGATAAAGGAGCTGGATTGGGAGTCATTGGAAAACGGGAGGAGGCTGAAGAGAGTGCTCTAAGTGTACAAGTCATGTGTTGGTGATGGGGCGTGGATAGGTATTGGTAGAAAAGGTAGTAGTAGTCCATGGAAGAGAAAAGAAAAACCATGGGCACAAGCTGGCACTCGATTTTATATATAAGGGAGAGGGAAATTTTCTATTGTGGGTAAGGGTGTCAGGGATTGGAATAAGCTACCACTGGAAGTGATGATTAATATACTGGAAACGCTGAAGGAATTTAAAATTAAAATTTGTGAATCGGGAAATTTGAGGGGCTAAGAAAGTATATTATATAACTATACTAAAAAAAAAAAAAAAAAATGCTGTTAGATGACTAGGGAAATCGTCACTGGAGCATGCGTTCCGTCGCAATTAAATTCAATTCACTTTCAGATCAGAAATCGATAAATGACAAACTAATTTAAATAGTCTATCGTTTCTTATCAAACACACTACCCAATAAAAATAACTTTCACTGCGTGAAACGGATATCACTTTTGATTAATTAAAGAATTCAACATGATTTTGGAGTGTTGTTGAATCTCTTACAGTAGGAAATTTTAACAAAAGGATCCTTGAAGAAAAAGTAATATCATTTTAGATGTCAGTTTAAGATGACATAAGGTACTTTAAGTCACCAGTTGTTTTAATAATTCTTCAACCACCCAGATCTACACTCACGTTCCGGGCTCCAAGACCTTGTTCGACCACATTACACCAGAGTTTCTTCCTGAAGACTTGGGAGGCACGGGGCCTTCCTCTGTGGATCTTTACAGTAAGTAATCCTTCACTCCAGTTCATTGCCGTTTGTTGTCTTTGGTTTTGCTTGCCCTCAAGTCGTAGTGGTTAGAGGGTATGCTTAGCTTTAAAAAACTCAAAAGTTCACGTAACAAACTTCCTAAGAGTTAGCTCTTTGAATATTATTAATAATATTTATAATAATAATAGAAATAGCATTAATAGTAATGTTCTCATTTAATCACACCTAAAAGCTTATACCTTTATTCCAAGCAAACTATTCTCTTTAGAAAACATGAAGTAGGTGACCCATGTTCATCTTGGTTCTAATGTGAGAAAAGTCTAGGGAATGCATATCAGTTATTCGTATGTATGCAGAGAAGTGGTGAAACAATTTTGGAATAGGCTTCTAGTGTTGACGCATTTGGACACTTCATAGTAGCAGATTTAGGACTTATTGAGGCGGTCAGCAATGATACCACAAGTTGTAGAAATTCTCGCACAGTAGAGTTAAGCTCAACACAAAACATTATAGAAACAATATATCTTTAAAAAGTGTGATTCATGTCATCGAACATATCAGTTAAGTAGAAAGAATAGAAGCACTGTAACTTGCCAATTTTGTAACAGTATTGGTCACAATGCTAAAGATTGTAGGTTTTTTTTATAGCTTTACCCCTCTTGGATGTCGAGTTCATTTGAGACGGGAAAGCACTTGGGACAAGGAACCGGAAGTAGTTCGACCATGGCCTTTTTGAAGGAAGCGTTCCGGCATTCACCTTGATTGATTTTGGGAAACCATAGAAAACCCAAATCTGGGTGCCCGGACGGAGATACGATCCCGCGTCCTCCCGAATGCGAGGGCAGAGCGTTATCCGCTCACCCACCACGCTCGGTCAAGATTGTAGAAGAAACGCAACACACTGCCGTGACTATTGTTACGTTAAGTGGATGCCTGCCACGCTGGCTGATAATTACTGGAATATTATTTGGGACTGAAAAGATATTCACCATAAAAAGAAGAAATAAGATTATCAATAGTAGGAAAATACACATTTTTGGCTAGTGTTTTTCATTTTTAAATCTACATAGATTGGTGGATGTGTTTAATAGTTCATCTATTGACTGAAATATATTTTCAAAAACTTTATGAATGACTAGAGTTTAACGTTCTTCAGTAAATACAGAAAGTAGTGTAAATATTTAAAATCACCATTACTAAACAACTGTGCCTGATAGAAGAAATCTGAAAGCTGATGTGTGTTCAGCGCATTGATTTCCATAAGAATCACGCCAAATATCTGCATGAAAAAAGAAATTTTGTGTGAGGTTGTGTGTGTGTGTGTGTGTGTGTGTGTCTGTGTGTGTGTGGAACAGTGGTATTAGCTCTAATACTGTTTCAAGACAGAAAACCGGGTCAGTCGTTGACTTCAGCTCTTTGTTATTTAAGCTGTAATCTTGTTATTTTTCGCATTAAGGATATACGTAATGTATTTTTTCCATGTTTCTAATGGATCAAAATAATGTTGTTGCAGCTGCCTGCGCATCTATGTTAGAGGAGCAAAGTGAATGGTTCATCCAGCAGGACCGCTACGTGACTGATGAGTCGAAGAGGCCTCCCGGTACATCTCCCATTGACGACAACTTCGGCGTGGAAGGCTCCTTCAAGAAACTGTCGGTTGATTGAGTCTATGGAAGAGCAAGTGATCTACGTGTCACATCTGGCAGCTTGACTATCAGGAAACTTTAATTTTCTCTATTGTAGAACCTCATAGAAGCGGATTAAAAATTTATTTTAAATTACTGGTAAATCGGTTTTAATTTCAGCTTCCTGCAGAGGTCTACCGCCAGGGGAATTATTTTTTTGTAAATTCCGTTATAAAATTTAATACATTGAATAATAGTTTGTGCATACAGAGTAGACATTTCCGATGACATATCAAACTTCTTATGACCTCATTCTGAAAAATTGTAGCATCAAAATAGTTAATAAATGAGAAATCTTAGTAAAGATAATGTTGTTACTCTTTTTTATAAAACAATTTTGTGAATTTTGTAAACTCAGCCTCCGATACTTTCCATGTGGTATTAAATAAATATCTTAACTATTTCAGAACATCAGCAAGTACTTTCTAAGATAGAAAAAAGTCTTAAGAATGATAACACTGCTCTAGGTAACATAATAATGATAGTGGCCCGGGCATAGGAAGGGAAACCTTTGAATAATTACTAGTTTGAAGTAGGGTGTTTGTATCAGATAGCAGAATTAACGTGGTTGGTTAATTACTCGAATCAAACTTTGTATGTTTAATTAAATTTAGTTGCGATTGAGAGTATATTCTGGTGGCAACTTCCCTTCGTCCCCATTTTTCCAATTTTATCTTAAGATTTTCAAATAAAATTCCCTACACACCTACTTTTGTCAAATTTTTATTTAATATTGTTATAGATCTGTTCGTAAATTATTCATCACTTCTCTATAAGGTTTATTCCAATCCTTAATTCCTTCATTTAAAAAAAAAATACATTTCTTGAATATATGAAATTGAGTTCTAGTTTGTGGTCAGGATCACTTTTCCCTTTATCCACTACTACCAATTTCATTCAAAGCCTTATCACCAACAAAAGCCTTGTAAACTCCGAGGACTCTCTTCACTTTTCTTCTAACGAATCCAATTCCAGTTGCTTTATCTTGTCAGTTACTGATTGTGTATAATTTCCAGAGACATATTTAGTAGCTCTTCTTAGCGCCCCCTCCAACTTCTACATTAGATACTCCAACTCTATTTCCAATAAATGCAAGATTTTGTAATGTCTTCCTACCACCTGCTCAATGTCTCCAGCATCCTGGAATGTACTATCAAATATTATGCCAAGCTATTTGCAGTAGCAATGAATTCATGTTTGTCATTAACTCACCTGTAAACTACTTAGAAACGTAATCCCGATATTTATATTTATGAATTAAGTATTCCATTCACTTTTTAGTATTTTCTCCTAAAACACAACAGTTTAATCCACGAAAAAGTAACATTCCTTCAAGTGTGAGTAAAGCCTCCAACGATTATGTTTTCCTATTTTAATGAATAGTAAGAAATGTTTGATACATGCTATAACAGAAAATAGTGACAGAAGGTAGTCACTGGTACAAAATCAAGACTTAACACTTTTTCAGATTAGCCAGGGCACTCAGTGCCACGATTCTCAATGCCATTCCACGTTGCCGTTCAAAACATCAGTGCAAGCCGTACCTATCAAATTTACTAGAGGTACAGTTCACTAACATGTAATAAATTCTCAATGAAGAGCATTTTTCAATTAAACAAAATTAATATATGTCCAAACAACCTCAGAATATAAATCTGTTCTTGTTTTACTCGAAATTTAGAAACTAAATTTGGTGTAAGTATTTTTATTATTTGTCGTATAAATATAGGATATGGTAGATAATAGAAACATGTTTTAAGATCCTAGAAGTTTACATTTTACGCGGAAACTCATAGTCAAGAATGGTCTATAATCGACTAGCCTGAAAACCACGCACGTCTTTATTTTCAAGTGCAAAAATTTAGAAAGAAATACTTGGTCCTCTATACTTCACACGGTTGAGAAAAATATGTTTTAAACAAAAAAATTTATTGACTCTTCGCCTGTTGGCCATAAAGATACATTATACATTTATAATATAGTCATAAAACTTTAAGGACATAAAATTATAAGAGGACCTAAATAGAACTTTAAAAGTTAAAACATTACAAAAGCATTAAATCACATTTTCACAGCAAGATTTTGATCTAATGGTTTTTATGCATGTAAATGTTAAAAGTGTTATGAAGAGTATCCATTACAACTTCTTTAGCAATAAAACCGTAATCTGGTGCTCTGTAAACAATAATTATTTGAAAATTGAGGAGTTGAATGGGTTCTACAAGGTTATATTTCTATATGGTTTCTTGTTATGAAGTGCACCATTCTTTGGTATATTGAGATATTTTCTAGAGCAAGCAGGTGGCCTACATTAACTGGATAACTTACGTCCCAATGTTTTAGGTCTTTCCAGAAAGTGTCTGATTTTTTTTTTTTTTTATGTAATTCTTGCATCCGAAGAATAGGTGGTTTGTATAGGCCTTGGACTCCCAGTCGCACTGATAAAGTGGGGAGTCTGCTAAATTTATTTTGTACAAGTGACTTCCGAATCTGCCGTGATTGAATTTTAATCTCGATATTATAGTCACAGCTTTTTTTGTGGCATATTTTTTCTGAAACCATTGTGTTGTCGGTCGCTTTGACTTTCTTTATTTCTACTGAAACCGGGCAGAATACATTTCTACAATTGTTTCCGGCTTATTCCTTTTCAGTGCTATAGGCACAGACAAACAGATAGCGGAGAGTTAGCAACATGGCTCAGTTTCCAGCTGTGTATGAAACCTTATATCCATGTGTTCATGGGAAGTAACTCGGAGCTCTTGGATTTCTTTTCAGCGTGTTTGTAATGGAACGGAAACATTGTTCAATATTCACAAGTAAAGGATGTATATAATTGGTTTGTTGAATGATGGCTAAATATTTCTAATTCATCCTGATTAATTTGTGCAAAAATACATATAGACTTAAGTAAGGACTTTAAATTCCTCTAAACTTGACAGCTTGAATGTGACACACATTAGGCTATAAAATAGCAGTATTTTACACGAGTTATTCACTCTGTTCAGCCCATTACTTGGTATCGACTTGTACTCTACTGATAATATCAAACTTCCTCTCTTAGAGCTCGGCTTGGTTTTACGACTCTCACAAAGAACATTGCTGGCAGTAGAAGAATTTCTGTTACGTCGCCAATTCTTCCTGACTTCTTTGTTTTCTGGGAGCTCTGATTTCGTGCGTGTTGATGGTGTTCCGTGCAGGATCAGATGAGCCTCTAAGCGGATTTTCTGTTGACGAACGGTAAAATACTTTGTTCGTTACTTTGTTCGTGACCCGAATTTCACCCTGCTTGGAAAATAATTCTTTAAATTTATAGTAATTATAGATCGCGGCAATAGAAGGGAACGTTAGAGTAAAGTAGCCTGCTCTGTTGGTGCATAGGGTGATTACAAAGACTACGATATTTGAGTGGGAACACTTTCTTAATAGAAGGAGTTAAAATTTAAAGCTGCTAATGACATCAACTGGTAAATGTTCAATGAGATACCCCAATCATTTCTACTCGGTATTAAGTTCATCCCACCGTATTTGCAACAAATCTTGTATTGTGATTTGGAAACTTCCAGTTTTCTCGTTTACAGTTCACCAATGAGAGCCGGCAGTAGCTGAAAAAACTCTATATTTTTGATGTGCATCTATAAAAAAATCTTATGTTGTTAGATCAGGCATTCTTGAGGAACAGTGATGAAGATTCTGGTAGCGATCTATTATGTGCTCAAACGCATTGTAACGGCAATTGCGTTCAAATATGCCTGTAGAAGTTAGTGCCAATGCTGTTGGGAACTAAAGTCCTCATCTTGTTCTTCTAGCTGAGGAAACAACTAAGTACAATAAAAAACGGATGAGCTTAGTACTTCGTCTTGGGTACATCAATAATTGTTCTATTTTTTTTTAATGGCTTTACGCCTCTAGGTCACTAGAAGCGGGAAAGGCCTGTGAGCAAGGAACGGGAAGGAATCCGTCCATGTCATTCGCCTGGAGTGATTTGGGGAAACCATGTAAAGCCAAATCTGGATGGCCGGATGGTGATTTGAACCTTCGTTCTCCCGAATGCGAGGCCAGAACGCTTCCGTTTACCCGCACACTCGGTCGTTTACTTGGAGGATTCTCTTTATTTCTAATACGTATAATTTGCTTAGACAGTGAATTGTTTTGTAAACACCCAGTATATACAGGAATATTTTTGTATTATTATATTCAGAAAAAATAACACCTTAACATAGAAAACACAGTTTCAAACTTCCACAGAAGACGACAAAACGTTTCTTTAAAGCGGTGTACGTCGCAGTAGATTTAATAACCAGTCTAACTAACCGATTCAAGGTTAAAGTACTGTCCCGTCGCAGGGTGAAACTTCTTTTGCTAGTTACATGGGACACTGAACAGTAATCATATTGCTATATGACCTCATCCTAACGGATTGAAGAACGTGTATGAAAATATCGGTAAATGATAGATAACATTGTAATAACGGCCAAATTCGGTGAAGTGAGTTTACAGAGCACACTGATTCAGTGACAAGAACAATGTCTAAAAGGACAAAAAATGTGAGACAGCGTGAATATAATAATAGCCTTTTGGAAACATTGTCGTCAACACGGGAAAAACTGTTGTGTGTAGAAGTGTCACAGATTATAACTTCACTTCGTTGTTTCATTCAGGATTTACTAACGATATAAAGTTTATTCATTTAACAGAGTATTTTACAAATACTCTCTAAATAATTGTCTGAATGATTGACGTCTCTTCAAAAAAAATAGTGGTAATGGTAGTGGGAGGTGTAGTTACTAATTTCGAATACGATAGCAACTCTTCCTCCAGTAGTACATTGTATGACCAGGCAATACATATAACAACTCGTTGGCCGGCCTTGGAACCGTAGGGGCTATAGTGCTGCCGAGACCGGCATGGGTGTGTAAGTGTTGTTTGTGTCTGTGAATGTCATGTCCGTCCTGTGGTGCGTATAATTAGCTGAAAAAAATTTCATACTGTAGATACTGAAAGTACTAGGTGACATGCAACTAATATCGAGCTGGCTGTGTGGCCTAAGAGGCCGAAAGCATGGGCATGCGTCCGTCAAACCAAACCTCCAAATTCCAGTGATTAATACATCTCATCAACAACAGGCGACGTCTAATGTTAGCAACGGGTGGTGAGGAAGTAGAATAATTAACTGACTTTATTAATTCACATATCATGGAAATAGAACCGTGAGGACAGAGGGACCCGACGCCTGGTACGTCGGACGGAATGGGCTGTTGGGGAAGTATGTCTAAATCGGACATCAATGGAGCTGAGGAAACCGATCTCGTAGACTAGGAGTTGTAATCGTCTAGGATACAGAACTGCAACACTCGCTGTGAGCTGGACATTCACAACCAGAAATTATAAGTGCAGTTGTAACTGTGACTGTCTCACTCAGTTTTGAAGTGTTAGGAAATGAGCTGTTGACTTGGTGAGGCCAGATATAGTGTGTCTGGCAGGGTCAGACGCAAATGCAGTTGGTGATAGTACTATCAAACGCGGAAGTTTCAAATTGACTGATGTGTAACTGCACTTAACAACTTTTTGCCTCAGTTCCCAATTAGCGATCTTAGTGAAGAGATTCACAAATGAATCCACGTTTCTACCATTTTAATGAGTTTGACGCAGCTGCTAATTGATATTATCTGTGTCAGGCTTATACAATGTCTCATAAAAATTCAAGAATTAATGATTTTTTTAATACTGATCAAATTGTTAATCCATTTATGTCTTTTGTCTTTATTATTTTCGTAGCAGAACTTCAGACATTGAATTTCAAGATAAATTTTCATGTTTCATAATTTGATTGCGAATAAATGGTATGTTTATTATCTTTTGACACCATACTTTGTAATAATTTGAGAGAACCATCTCTGTTTAATAAAATTAATTTATTAGTGATACTAAATTAATAATTATGTAAATATCAAAGTGGTCGAAAGTATTCAGCAATTTTTCAAATTAACTACTTGTCTAAAATTCCCGTTAAGAATTAAATTTTTCAGGTTATCTATAAGTAATTTATGTGTTGAACTACTGTAAGGGGTTATTTTATGGTCAGAACTTCAGTAGGTTACGGTTATTAATTTAGAAGAAAAAGCAAAACTTTAACCTCCGATGTAGTCACCTGATCTTGCGTTGTTATTGAGACAAATTCTTTTTTTCAAAACATATTTTCTTCGAAACATTCAAAGTTTCATGTCTTACAGGCAGATTATGATTTCACGTCAGTTAGGTACTCAGTATATGTATTTGTTATGAAGAAGAAGATGGATCACGAAGCTATTCATACAGATTATCCATTAAAACTGCACGACAAATTTAGTTATTATGTATTCTATTAGAATTCAGTATTCGATTAACTGTTTAAGTCTTAGTTTTTTAATAGAATTATTAATTGCTTTATCTGAAAACTATACTTTTAAATCTAAGATTCTTATTGAATATGGGAAAAGTACCAGACAAATTCAGATTATGTTAGACCTACTAACCTCTACATGCGGAAAGCCTTAACGTATTTATTAATTGTAGTAAAAATTAATAGTATTGTATAAGTTATACTTATAATCAGAACCATTTGTACGTGAATACATTTTTGTGTTATAAATAATGGCATTAAATGTGAAGCATGAATAATTAAAAAATAAGCGGCTTTATAACCAACCCATAGAACTTCTATTGACGATGTGTCACGAGCTATACAATTTTATTAATCGAAACAGGAAAATACATTTTATACGGAGGATCAAGTCGCGTATAAGCCACGCAATACCTAGCTTTGTCCCTTATATCCGAAATATATATCGTAGTAATTTTCAATGAGGTGATTAAGAAATTTAATCACCATAAGATTTAATTTGCTTGTTTCAGTTTACGATGCTTGTGTTATATTTCGTTTAATAAGTAGATTAATTAAGTTTATTGCCTCATTCGATTCCAGTAACAGGTTTCTGTTCAATCCAGCACAGTGTTCATGGCATTTTTTATGATGATGAAATAATAATTTACATCACATGTGTCAAATTACATTAGCTGTGAGTTTTGTTACACATTTCACTTCGATGTTTTTTCCAAGTCGAAATTTCTCCCAGAAAGCGGTGTAATACACGTTTCCTAGAAGGTTCTAGGTGATGTCTTTTATTTATTGTGACACATTTTAAAACTTCATCTCTAGAATGTTCTTAGATAATAAAAAGTAAGTATTCAACTCATTACAGAAATTTTTATGCTAGGAACTGATTTTTAAACTTATCACAATACGATAGTATCTTTCCTCTATTGCTTTGATAACCAGGATGATGTAACTTAAAATGATAGAAACAAATACAATTTTCATTTAATTTTTTTAGTTCTATAACAAAAGAAATATTTAAAAAATCCCCATTAACCGTATGGATACTGTACTGAATAACACTGATACACAAGTAACAGCTTTCCGCCAACAATAATTAATATTGCTTCACCATTTAATACTAATAAAAAAATAATTTACTACAAGAGAAACTGCAAAAAGAAGTTCTGAACCACTGATTTTTGGAAGGTATTATACTGTGGTTGCTATGAACTAAGATGGAGAAATAGTTAGCGGAGATACACTTAAACTTGAAAACAGATCTGGGAAACAAAAGTTGTGTAATTGTTTTGCAGCATAAATTATATGCAACACGATGTATTGGAAAATAACTAATAAAGACATTTTTATAAAGACGTTGTTAACATATAACTAACGGGAAAATTAACAGAAAAATAAGGCGAAGTAAGTACATGATCGTTTAAAGCAGACACTGTTTGGTTTTTAAAAATCAATTCACGGACGCAAATAAACGAAACATGCAACCTGCCAGAATGTTAATTGAAGGAAAAAAGCAAAAAGTTACAGATATAGATGGAAATTTTTACCTACCTTCAGCACAGAATTTACTGTTCAAGTTCAACGTACAATACATTAGTAACTTAAAAGTTGAGGCGATTAAAAACTGTTACACGGAAATCAGTTCCACATGACACAAATGCTTATAGTAATAAGGTTCTTCAGTAAGTAGGGATCACAGGACGAGGTTGCAGGTACCAAAGTTTCCTTTAAGCAGTGTATGCACTGCGCACAGCAATTTAGTCGACTGACAGCTTCTTAAAAGACCCGTCAACCCCGAAGACGTCGTCGAAACAAAAACCGTCCGAAGGCCTCTTGGACTCGTCAGAAACGTACTTGTCCTGCTCAAGAAACCACTGCCTTTGGGTATTTATCAGCTCGTAGCAGGCGTCTGAAACAACATGATTGTCACAATGTTGTACAATAACCGAATGCATGTTGGTACTAAAAATGGCTTTTCTTCCATCAGTATTTTGTAAGATCACCTAAAACATGCGTATTACAAACAACTTTCCACGTGACAACATAAAACTGGTGTTTTAGTTGCGTAAGTGGAGTGCTTAGTCGTAATTTCCTCAACGTGATATCAAGTATTTTTTTTAAAAAAAGATCTGTCATTAAATGTACCGGAGATTTTAAATCAATCTTCTGGTGAGAAATAAAACGAACACATTTTTCTAAATAGCAACGACATGATTTTCCTTTCAGATGTTTTAATTATATTCACTCTGCGCCTTTTGCTCTTAATGCGTAAGTGTTCTACGCGGAGGAAACAAGAAAATAACAGCGGCTTCTTTTAATACAATGTAACTAATATACTCGATTTATATCGCTAATCAAGTTTTTTCCTCTGATGAAATATCTCCAGTTCACTTGTAATGTGGGTTTTGAAAAGCAAAAATTATTTAATATAAGTTTCCGAAATGTTTACTATCTCACTACTCTAAAAATAATTTTGATATTTGTTCGACACCTCCGATAACAGTTCACAGCAAATGAAAAAATCATCCAGGTTAATGTATACGGGGTCTCTTGCGGGATGTAACTAACTGCCAATGTGGGCTATTCGACAGAGTTGTTTAATTTGTTTGTGTGATTGTGTTGTATTTTATTTTATTGTGTGTTAAGTTTGATTCCCTATATTGTATTAAAGTGGTGTCTTGAACACGGATAAATAAATGCTATTGGAACCTACTCTAAATTTTAAAAAATCTCAATAATTAATTAAACATCAATGATATTCAGTGTGTTACAAATGAAAATTGAGTTAACTTCTTCCAATGATGTTAGTTTAACCACAGTAATTGGTATGGAACAACGTCGGGAAGGCTTCTTGATGAGGTATATATGAAATGATCACAAGAATTTAGTAAAGAAGAGCTCCAAGCTAACTCTGAATATGGTGGTCTCATTATTGATAGTGAGATATTTTTTATAGATAAGCATTAAGAAAATGTATGATTAAGAGAACAATGTTAGAGGAGTGAGGTGGACAGCAGTTGGAGTGGAGGATGGTGGAAAGAGAAATTACGTTCGAGGAGACTATGTTCTTTACAGACCCGACCAGCTGGAAGCTGTACCGGATGATAATGGAAAAAACTTAGAGCTTGATGCGATAAACAAATGCCAGGTCACGTCCAACACACTCCTACTGCTGGAGACCAAAGGACACTGAGAACGACTTCCCCTCTCCGGCAAAGGCACCTCTTGAGTTTGTTCTGTTGTGGAGGGAAAAATTAGGAAGTTTCAGAACAGATGCTATAAACCGTCATGGATTTGAACTGAGTAAATATACCTCGCTGCTTTATTCCCACGTAGAGGTCTGTTACGTTGCGTTATGTCATTCTTAAACGTAGTCAACTGATAATTAGAGGTTAGTAACTTAGCATTACAAAGCCATACGTAATTTCCGTTGTGTATTACAAACATTGTTCTTTGTGCAAGTGACTACATTTTCGACATAATTTATAATGATCCATTTTAAAGTTGCGCAAATAATTTCCAAAGTGGAGGAATACGGAAAAAATGTACAATACGTAATCTAAAAAATGTATATGCTCTTTAATCTGCATTCTGACACTTCCTTGAACAAAACTGTTAATATTATTGTAATACTAGATGACACGTGCGAAAATTTCTGCAATATGATGAATAGTAAGATTGGTGTTTTCAACGACGAAAGAGAAACAGCCGCATTTGTATCAATTGTTTATTTGTTTAGTGTAATAGATAAATAACAAAATTCAACGCCAGTGAAACATTTTACTAACATGTATGTGATATATGCTGCTGCTATCTCGTGGCTTAGCTCTAAACTGTCTCAGACGCGCGACGTTCACAGTTATTACTTTTGCCCTTTAAGGGTCAAATTTCGAAAAATTTAGTTCTTAATTTACAATTTTACCTTAGTGGATACCTTAATCATTTAAATGACACCTCATATATCAATTTCGGTTAGGTATCAAGGAAGATAAATGGTTCGTAACAAAAAAAGAAAAAAAAACACCTTATGGAAATAATGATACTTTTCCCATTTAAGGGTCAAATTCAGAAAACTTCCTTTCTTAATATATGATGTACATTAATCTTTAAAATAATACTTCATTTATCTGAGACAAATGGCTAGTGACCAAAAAAAAAATAATGACAATAATGATACTTATGCCCTTTAAGGATCAATCTCCGAAAAATTCTTTTCTTAAAATATGTTGTGAACACAGTGGAGTATGTTATCTATAAAATGATACCTCATTTATCGATTTCGGTTGAATATGAAGGGAGAAAATGGCTAGTGACAAAAAACACCTTATATAAAAAAAAATATATACTAGATGACCCGTGCGAAAATTTCTCGAATGCACTGAACTGTAAGGTTGGGGGTTTGTAATAGGATGTAAGAAGAAACGTCTCATTTGTTTCAAATGTTTATTTGTTTAATGTAATAGATAAATAACGAAAGTTGACGACAGTGAAACAGTTTATTAATATATCTGTGATATGTGTTATTGCTATCTAGCCGCTTAACTCTGAACTGTCTGAGACGCGCGACGTTCACAGTTATTACTTTTGCCCTTTAAGGGTCAAATTACGAAAAATTTCGTTCTTAATTTATAATTTTGCCCGAGTGGAGACATTAATCTTAAAAATGATACCTCATTTATCAATTTCGATTTGGTATAAAGGGAGATAATGTATTGTGACAAAAATAAATAAATAAAAAAAACTTATAGAAATAATATATACTAGTATCAGCCCGCGAACGTTTTTTGCGTATCGTCACGGGTCTAGAATAGTTCCAGTTTTTAGGATAAAAGATTATGACAGGTTGATCTGACTTGACCAAATATAAACTTGACCTGTGTTTCAGGGTAATAAAATCTCTTGAGCTTGAATAACTCAGAAGCATTAATAGAGGTAGGTATTAAAAACGAACAGGGACGATAGCCCAGTCATATAAATACAAACTTGATTAGTATTTGATCCTTCAAGATCACTCTGAAAATTTTAAAAAAATCCTGTTTGCTTCAAAAGCATCACGTTGTTTTTTTATTGAGCTTAGGCAAACACTCATAATGTAATCATTGGTCATGTATCTGTAAAGGCCAGAGAACTTAATACACATCTCATATTATTAAACAGTTGAGCAACTCCGAGGAAAGGAATTGCCAGAATAGTTGATTCGGTAATATATTTGGTCTGAGGTCCACTTAAAACAGCCTAATAACTAACGTATAGCGAGCATGAAGGAAGACCATTAACGAAAGTGGTCAGCAAAATACCTAAAAGTCAAATAAACCGTAATGCATAAACTTTGGTCAAGCAACAACATTAGTGAAAGTTTTAATTAAATTGAAATTTATCTTAAGCCGGAATGACAATTGGCATTCGTGGTTATTGCTTGGACCATGAGTAATTTTATGTTTAAAAGTTTTTTTTTAAGTTTCCTTCGTTAGCAACATGTTACTGAAAAACAGATCACCGTTTTTTTCACCCGCAAGATTTATCAATACTTTTTTAACCAATGATACCCTACCAAAACAAACTTAATGAATGTATTATGGCAATTCATATGGTAGCAGTTGCTTGGCTATTAAATTGTGGACATAACCATGAATTGTATCTCCGGTTGCTGTTTTGCGAGCGAAGGCTGTCACGTGACACAGTTCTCCAGCCAGTAGCTATCGAGGTTAGTGAGTGAGTTAGCTCACGAAATTATGTAGTAAATTGGTATAACAGTACTCAGTAAACTAACGGCCATGAAAGAGAGCGGTAGTAAGAATATATATACTCAGGTAACGGTATTCAAGAAAGCTTTAGCGGAAAGATCATTATATGGGAACCCGGTTCTGCAATGGTGATGGGAAAGTTTGAATAACGATATATTTATTATTGTAAGCCCGTGCCCGTTTTTGCGTGTCGTCACGGGTCTAGAATAATTCCAGTTTTTAAGGTCAAAGGATATGACAGGTTTGACGTGATCATTCAAAGTACGAGCTGAATTTGTAATTCACCATTGGAGGGAATAAAATCTCTTGAGCTTGAAGAACTCAGAAGTATTAATAGACGTAATAAGGTCGTGGTTGGTAGATTCGAACTTGTTGAAATATAAGCTTTACTTGTATTTGACCCCAAAAGTTCACTCTGCAAAATTTGAAGAGTTTCTATTTAAAGAGAGAGCGCAATTCCCTCGAAAGCATCAGGTTGTTTTTATTGAGACAGGGTAAACATTCATAGCGAAATCTTTGGCCATTGTGTCTGTAACTTAATTCAGATTCCAGATTATTAAACAGTTGAGCAACTCCGAAGAAATGAATTGGCAGAATACTCGATTCGGTAGCATTTTTTGCCTGATGTCCACTTTAAATAACCTAATAACGCAAATATGAATAAAGACCATTAATGAAAGTGGTCACTAAAATACGGAAAAAGCAAATAAATCGTATTGTATAAGCTTTTATCAAGCAGCAACCTTAGTGAAACTTCTCGTTATATTAAAATTTAGTCTTGGCTGGAATGACAATTGCCATTCGTGATTGCGGCAGAGACCATGAGTAATGTATTTTTTTTTTTAAAAAATTTTGTGTTACTTTTATTAGCAGCGTGTTACTAAAAAGCAGTTTCACATTTTGTCAGCACTAAAGTTTACCGATATTTTTTAGATATGAAATGATATGAAAGGCAAACTTAATGAATGTATTACAACAATTAATTTTATAGCAGTTTGTAACAGCCCTAATACCTGTATTTGAATAGCATTATTACTGCCTGAAGTATTTGTAGTGAGCCAAAGTTTGCTTGAAAGTGATTTGATATGTTTATTTTGTAAATTCTTGTAAATAAGTGTATATAGAACTTTGTTTTAGGTAAGAAATTATTTAAAGACCATTTAATATGTTTAAGAACCGAATGATGCAAGAGAATTTATTAAAAGTTTGTAATTACTTGTATTAATGTATGTTACGATGTCTACAGGACAATTTTCCACCATTTGAAAGGATTTCTGTAAATAATTTTGTATTTAAGTATCTATAATTACCATTTCTTACTCATTTTGTAATTGTTATTAATTATATGTTGTATCAATTCCGATTGGTTTTTTAATATGTTTGATTGTTTGAGTGATTGTTAATGATCGAGAAATATCGGGCGGATGCCTTTGAAGAATTCTCGTAATTTCGATAGACTCTATATAAACAGATCGCCTGGACAGAGAAGTCAGTTTGCATTAAGTATTCATTCAGTGTTTACAGAGACATTCATGCAAGTTTTCATTCAGTTTTCGATTAAATTTCAAGTATTCAGTAAGTCAGTATTGCATCTTTGGATTGTAACAACTATGCTTGTTGAATGTCGCAGACGTGTTTTGATTGAAAATAAACGGAGCATCAAACATAACCTTGTTTGTGGTGGACTTTATTAATTAATTAATGCAGCAAAATTAAACCACCAAAGAACCTTACATGGCGACCGTTGACATGACGAGAAGTTCTTAAACATCTGTGGGATGTTTATCTTCTAAAAAGAATCTGCAGAAATTGCGACGCATTATCGGCGATAAGCGAAAATAACCTGCGAGAAAATTTCGACCGGCCTACGCCACACGTAGAGCTTATATAGGCGGACACGGATCTGACGGCAAGCGGACCTTCTTCGGCCTAAGGCGGAGATTTTTCATCGGGAATCGGCTGTAATCTTCCGACGACGAGTGGATTTCCTTCGGCCTCAAAATCGTCCTCCTACAGTGAATTGTGAAAAGTGTGGTTAAGTGTTTGAAGTCAGTGTGGTGTTTAATGATTAATTAAGTGCTTCTAAGTGAAATTTAATGTGATACAAAAGTGAGGAATAAACTGTAAGTACGGCATTGAATATTCAAGTGATTTCTTTTGCATGTTATCGTGTGGCAGTTTGGAAAGATTTTAATTTTCCTTAATTTTGTTTTTTATGTTGATTTTGATAATTACTAAAAATGGCTGATAATCAGAACCTGCAAGCAATTCTAGAGTCTTTTGTAGCCAGATTCGATAGCAAATTTTCTGAAATTAAGTCTCAGTTTTCCGAAATTGATGGCAAATTTGATAATAAATTTTCCAAATTGGATAGCAAATTTTCTGAATTTAAAATGAGTTAAATCTTGACAACAAATTTTCTGAATTTAAAACTGAGTTAAATCTTGATGGTAAATTTTCTGAGATCAATTCTCAATTTTTGAATTTAGAAGTGAGTTAAGGAATGATAATGACAGAAAATTTGCTGAAATCAATGACAAGTTTTTCTCAACTGCAACAAAGCAATGATAAAACATTCTCTGATTTGACTAAATGTTTTGATGTTAAAATCACAGAGCAATTTCAGGGTTTTAGCTCTCAATTCAAGAAGATATTAACAATTTAGATTCTAAATTGGGGAAGGTAGTAACAGAATGTCAGGAGAAATTTGAAAAGTTACAAAATTTTGTGAACAGAATAAGGCTGAATGTGAAAATTTGATTTATAAAGAGGTGAAGGAAGTCAGTGAAAATTGTGATAAGATGAAGGAGGAATATGTTGCTTTATTCCAAGCTAATGATGTTTAAGGTTAATGAGTTGAGACAAGAGGTGGGATTAAATACTTAATACATTGGTTGCAGCAACAGGAACAGTTAGCGCATGGATTAGAAAGAAATGTAAATCAGTTGGAAAAAAGGGTTACTGGGCTACAGGTTCAGTTAAGTCAGATTCCCGTAGCAGGTAGTCCAGTTATCAGTGCTGATGTATAAGGAAGAATTTGAATTTTATGATGATAGTGGGAGGCTTCACCCTATTGAATTTATAGATAATTTTGAAAGATCAGATTATTTTAATTTATTACCCGATAGTAAGAAAATTGCACTTGTGGGTAAACATCTAAAATCTTATGCTAGGACATGGGGTGATAGACAAGCTAGGGAAGTGACTGACTACAAGCTGTTTAAAGAAAACTTTTTGAAACATTTTTGGTCGACAAGCAGGCAGATTCAAGAAAAGAGGGAGTTGATGACTGGTAGACCCTATAAACCTGGTAGGGAAACTCAACATGATTTTTTTCATAAATGTCGGATCCGGTGTAAGTACCTAGACCATCCTTATGGAGAGGAGGAATTTATTGATTTGATAGGAGCTAGGCTACCTCAGCAAACAAGAAATTTAATTGCCACTTTGGATGTAGTAAATGTGGATAGAGTTTCTGAATTGTTGAGACGCTTGGATGCCCAGGAGTCATTCAATTAACAACATTACCACCATCAACACCATAGGAGGGGCAGCAGGAGTCCCCCTAGAAGGGGTAATGGGTCAAGGGATGGTAGATCCAGGGGATGGGATCGTAATAATTATGCAAGAAGGAATGATAATGGGGGAGTGAGAGAACAGAACCCTCAATCTGAGAGGGAAAAGCAGCATGGGGGCAGACAAACTAAAGACCACCCCTGTGATGGGCCCCGCAGTGGTGGACAAGAATGTGGGTCCAGGTACCAACTGCTATAGCGTTAATACCATTTTTTATGAATAATCCCCGAGAAGATTTATTGGAAGAGGTAGAGATAGCAGCAAGTGAATTGCAGGATAAGGTTATGATAGATGTAATTAATAATGTGATGATTTAAAGACTGATAATAAGATAAAGTGGGAAGGGGACCACCATAGTACCTTATCACTAGAATCAGTGTGCTGAAAGTAATAATTTTCATGTAGAAGATTTTCGAAATGGTCACTGCTTAATTACAAAAAGGGGTGCAGAATTTATAGTGCATACTACAGTGTGGCTATCAGAAACTTGTAAGGTACAGAATGGCATAGTTGGGTATGTGTGCTAGGATAGGTGGTAATGAAGTTTGTAGAAGTGCTGAAATCGAGGAGTTTCTCAAATATCTTGAAGATGAAGGTGATACAGTGGTGTGGATAGGAGACCCAGATGAGGAGGAGAATTGTAAGTCAAAGTATTTGTCTCCTGAAAAGAGAGAGGTTGAAAAGCCTTATGTACCAATCCCTAAGTTGAAAAATGTCCTAATTTTGACCTAGCTGATACGTTATTTAGCTCTTTATTTGGTGTGGATGATGACATTGAAGAAATGGGTGGGAGTAAGGATTTATTTGAACCAGTTTCTAATTTGGAAAATGTACAGAATGTGACTTAGATGACAATATGTTTTGTACCCTCTTTGTTGTGGAAGCTGATAGTGAAGTAGTAGTTGCTGAGAAAAATAATTATTTGGTGGATGAAGTCAGTAAGCCAGATGTTAAAACAGTTTTAGGTACTGATTCAGATAAGTTGGTAAGTTTAAGTAGCAATCAGATGATGAAGAGTGGGGTTGGGAGTAATGATGGACTAAACTGTAGTAGTGAGAATAATAAATTTGTATTACCAGTTGAGTCAACAGCATTGCTTTTAAGTGACAATCAATTTGCTAAAACAGAACCATTGTATGACTCAGCTGTTGCGTGGTTGTACCAAAGCCTGTTGTCTGAGATGATTGGAAGTTTGTGTTTCTGTATATATATAATGAAGCTTTGTGAAAATAGAAATGTAATATTAAATGTGTATACAAAAGTTGAAGAAAACTGGAAGGTTAGGAAAAAGTAACTTACATGGTTCTGGGTTTCCAGGGAAATCCTGGAACCCACTTATGAGAATTAATTGAAATGCATGGTTTGGGGAGGGGTCACCTACATGTAAATATCTAAGTTTGTAAATAAGTTTTTGAGTTGATGCATGTAAATAGTTTGTTTGAGTACTTAAGTTCAGATGCAGATGTAAGCATTTCAATGTATAAAGCAATTTGTGACAGTTTTGTGTAGAAACTTTTGATATTTTTATGATGTTGTGACTGTCTACATTTTGGTGACAAATTATCAGCTAGTAAAATGTAAACAGACTGGTGTAATAACAAGCAGACATCAAGTGTGTAATTTGGAGTGAAAATAATTGTAACTTAAGGTGATGGCATTGAACGTTTGTTGTGTAAAAACAGTAAATGATAAAATGATTGGATCTGAGAAAAGACAATTATTGTAAACAAAATCAGTGTCATGGACTATGTGCAGATGTTGTATGTGATGAAGAATTGTATTTGTTCATTGTAAAAGTCATTATGGTTGATTGATTGTAATCTGTTCGTGTCTGCATTATGTGTACATTCAACCTGCTTAGATTCGTGACGGATTCAATCAATTTTATCTGTGTAAAATTAAGTGAATCCTGGGGAGGGGTTGTAACAGCCCTAATACCTGTATTTTGGAATAGCATTATACTGCCTGAAGTATTTGTAGTGATCCAAAGTTTGCTTGAAAGTGATTTGATATGTTTATTTTGTAAATTCTTGTAAATAAGTGTATATAGACTTTGTTTTAGGTAAGAAAATTATTTAAAGACCATTTAATATGTTTAGAACCGAATGATGCAAGAGAATTTATTAAAAGTTTGTAATTACTTGTATTAATGTATGTTACGATGTCTACAGGACAATTTTCCACCATTTGAAAGGATTTCTGTAAATAATTTTGTATTTAAGTATCTATAATTACCATTTCTAATCATTTTGTATGTTATTAATTAATTTTGTATCAATTCCGATTGTTTTTTAATATGTTTGATTGTTTGAGTGATTGTTAATGATCGAGAAATATCGGGCGGATGCCTTTGAAGAATTCTCGTAATTTCGATAGACTCTATATAAAAAGATCGCCTGGACAGAGAAGTCAGTTGCATTAAGTATTCATTCAGTGTTACAGAGACATTCATGCAAGTTTTCATTCAGTTTTCGATTAAATTCAAGTATTCAGTAAGTCAGTATTGCATCTTTGGATTGTAACAACTATGCTTGTGAATGTCGCAGACTTGTTTTGATTGAAAATAAACGAGCATCAACATAACCTTGTTTTTGGTGGACTTTATTAATTAATTAATGCAGTAAATTAAACCACCAAAGAACCTTAACAAGTTGCTTAGCTATTAAATTGTGGATATCCACCCGAATTTCTTCTAATGATATCCTTGGTCGCTGTTAATTTGCGAGAGAAGGCTGGCGCATAGCGTCACAGTTCTCCAACCAATAGTTATGAAGGTGAGTGAGTGAGTGAGCTTAGGAAATTATATAGTAGATATTGCATCACAGCCGTGTGGGGAGTACTGGACTACATTAATAAAAAAATTGTTGTTGTACTAGGAAAATAAGAGGAAGAAAGGACATTCACAAAATTGTGGATACGGGTTTGGAAATGTTGCCGAGAGTAAGAAAGTGCTGAAATTTTAAGCAACTTTTTTGATGACATCTTTGACTGTTAGTAGTACGATTTATAAATGAATGTAATCTTTCTCGGCGTTGTTTATTTATAAACGTTTTCTCGGGAAACAAACCGAGTGATGTTATTGTTAATGCACAATATTTCGGCGACCTTATTCTCCGTCGCCATCTTCAGGTGCAGTTGCAAGTCTTGAAGTCTGCCTTGAAGTCAGCCTTGAGCGTGTTGTTTGTAAACTGGCATGGCAACGACAGATGTTGTTATGTTGCCTAGCAGCATCTCAGATGTCATTAGACGCCCGCGGAACACAAAAAGCAGAGCGTTGGTGACGAGCAACCTCAATTACAGGAATCCATGCATCACTTATCTGGTATCCACAATCCCTGTTTACCAAATCAGACGCGAGGCGAATTTCAAATGCTTCTTTAATGACGCTGTCCCAGAAGCCTCTCGCATGTGTCAACACCTAGTCGCTTCGAAATCGAAACCATGTTCTTCTGTCAATCTATGTTCCGCCACTGCTGATTTATCTTTCTTCCGCAGGCGAACATGTCGGGCGTGTTCCAAACAACGTTGTTGTACGCACCGTATGGTCTGACCGATGTATTTCTTTTCCACATTCACACGGGATGTAGTAAACTCCGGGTGTACGCAGGGCAAGGTCATCTTTTGGAGAGCGCAAAATGTTTCTCAATTTTGGTGGTGGTAGAAAAATGGTCTTAATGCCATTTCTTGCCAGGACTCTTCCGACCCTAGATGTTGTGGCGCCAGAGTACGGCAAGAAGGCTAATTTATCGTGTGGAGAATAAAGTCGCGGAAATATTGTGCATTAACAACAACATCACTCGGTTTGTTTCCCGAGAAACGTTTATAAAAAGTACAATTTATGTTTCACCACCTGTGAAAATTTTACAGTAGAAATCTTTTTGGCTTGTAAACGGTGGTACAATATATATTCTTATTACACACACACATTAAGGAGAATCTCAGAGCAGGATCTGATCCATGTAAGTAGCAATGAATGATTTAGGTTATTACAAGTAGAACACGGAAATAATGAATAATCTAATATAGGAGAGAATAGGATAAAAATATCAAACAATAAACTGAAGACGATAAGAAGTAACATCGTACCACACTTATGTAATATGATGGGGTTATCAGCCATCAGCTGTGAATAATGACGAATGGATTCTCAAAGAATCATTTCGAAGAATGCGATCAGTCACATAAGCGGGGAATCTTCATTGTCCGTTGTCCCTTACACCCTGTACGCTTTAAAAAAATTATTTTTGCCAGCATGGAAAATCATTTTCCAAGCTTTAATGTAGTAAAAAAGGTAATAGCGTACCTCCGATGTTTTTGAGAGAGTGAGGCATAAACATGTGCCTTTTTTTCATTTATTTTTCTGCCCTTACGCCTTGTCGATTTCGAGGTCAATAGAAGAGTGACAGGGGTAATAAATGTGAAGGAATTCGAACAAGACATTTTTGAAGGAGCCA
This sequence comes from Vandiemenella viatica, assembly GCA_031002005.1. Lineage (NCBI taxonomy): Eukaryota > Metazoa > Arthropoda > Insecta > Orthoptera > Morabidae > Vandiemenella > Vandiemenella viatica. Next base: position 155,794,624 of record JARYHS010011408.1, on the reverse strand, counting down.
TCGGTGCATTCGCCTGCGGTATTTTGGGGAAACGATGGAAAACCAAACTCTAGATGGCCGGACAGGGAATCAACCAACGTCCTCCAAAAAGCTAGGCCAAAACGTTATTGCTCGTCCACCACGCTGAGTAATATTGAAACAATCGAATGTGTTTTCCATGATGAAGGATTTGTTTATACATAGTTAATAAAATATCCCAACAAGAAATTTAATATAAGTATCGAGAGGTTCCGTTGGAGAGAGTATTAAACCAATTATTGTTCAATACGTAATTATATCCATCTTTTGTTGGTTTACAGTCCGTAATTAGAATGCTAAAGGATTGAATTGTGATGAATGATCGGATTGCAAAGATAGCAAATACGTCAGCTTGTAATGAAGATACAACTAAAATGAGTAAGCCGCAATAATATATGTTTTGTACAAATTTTGAAGTTGAAAGATGGATTGCTGGTGGGAAGCATAAAATACAAATATTTTTTTCACATTACTGGTTAATAAGATTTTTTAGGCGAGATGCATCGCGAGGGTGGTAGATATGCTCGGAGCTGTTGCGGCGGTTAATGATGGAACTTTTCAGGAAGCGAGAACACTGGATTATAGGGTCTGATGCTTGTGACGAGACGTTATGTGAACCTACGGTATAGGTGTTCAATACCTGAGCCTAAGAGGCTGCAAAGGATGACAGCTAAATTCAGCTACGTAAATTATGCGTATTGGACAATAAAAGAGCTGTATTAGGTATCGTTGGCAGAAAAACGGTGGTTGAAGAGGGTAACAGAAACTAATAGAACATATGTTGGTCAAAAATCCTGTATGGTATGTATACGGGTCAAATTTTATGAGCAAGGGGAGATACGATAGTTACTTAGTAATTATTTTCGGCCATAACGAAGATGGAAAGTTTTAAATTTCATGTAAGAGAGTTATGGACTGGAATAATTTATAGATGATGTTGAACGATGTGTATGAAACAGCGAAAGAATTTACAGTAAGGATGCGCGTTAGGTGATATACTATCACATTATAAATAACAAGACATAAGTGGAAGTGATTACAGGAAACTCAAGTTCCTATCAAACTATCTGCCTTTTGAAATTAATTTTAAATGATTTTGAAAAACTATTGGAATACTAAGTTCCACATTTACCTTCCATGTCTTTTGATGAACTCCGGAGCCACCCAAGTCCTGAGGCACAAACTCCCGTGGCACGTGGTGGAACAACGTCTGAGCGCCGGGTAAGTGCGTCACGACCTGTAGGAAACAATCAAATCATGGACATTATTTCCTGAAAGAAATTAGTAATTTGTATACTTGAAATTACTATTGTATGAAGCAAGAAATTAATGTCACATCTGTTAATAGATATTACCGAGATAATAATATAAACCTCACTAATTTTTTTTTTATATACACTGGCGGAATTTATAAGTGTAACACACAGACAGCAACGGCGGAATTTTAGGAAAATTTGTAGATATATCCAGGGCCATACCCAGAAGAAATTATAGCAAACAGAAATGGATCAGGCTCAGTTCAGAGCACACATTTACCACCAATATATTCGTGGATCGTTGCCGGCATTGAATCAGTAAGCTTTCGGATGTATTCTTTCTACGCCTGCATGTCTTCTGCAGTCAGTTGTTGCACAGTTTGTGTGGGTGACCATGAGATCTAATGTGTCTACTCCTGGCAAATTAGACATGCTCCGTTGGGTACAAATCTGGGGACCTTGCAGTCCAAATTGTAATCATAACTCCTTGCAAGGTTTGTGTTGCGATGGCTGTATTATGAGGACGGACATCATCCAGTTGGAAGATGATGTCTGGGTGGCGGACATGAAGAATACAACAATAAGGTGCAGCATCCCGTCCACAAAGTGGCGGATTGTCATTGTGTTTTCAGTGACAACGTACACCTGTGTGACGTTATGAAATCACAGCAGCGTTAGTCGTTTCTCCACTAAGCCTGTCAACATTTAATTAAATTTAATTAATTGCAATGGAGCACGGGCTCCGGTGGCAATTTCCCTACACACCAAACTTCCTCCTATTCTGCACCCACCTACATTTGCTCTCTGCAAATCTTAACTTTAAATTCTTTTAACGTTTCCGGTAAGTTATTCATCATGACACCCTTACCCTAAAAAAGAAAATCTTCCCACACCCTTGTGCCTGAAATCGAGTGCCAGCTTCTGGTCATGGTCATGTTTTCCCTTCTATGCACTATTTTTCATACCTTTCCATGCCTCATCGCCAGTATACGCCCTGTACACTCCCATGACCCTCCTTACCCTTCTCCTGTCTTGCAATGAATCCCATTTCTGCTCCTAAATCATATATGTTACTGATTGCATTCTGCGATAATTTCCAGGAACAAATCTGGCAGTCCTTTTCTGCACCCTCTCTAATTCCTGTATTTGATACGCAAAATGTGGGTCCCACACTACACTACCATATTCGAGCAATGGTCTGACCAAAGTTTTGTAACCCAATTAATTTACTTCCCTCGTGCATCCCCTCATCACTCTCTCCAACAAGTGCAGAATTTGAAACCTTTTCCTACCACCTGTCCACTGCGTCGGTCCCAGTTAAGCTTGTTTATATCAAATGTAATGCCAAGATATTTACATTTCAAGTCTTCAGCAAGCAATTCTTTCCCCACCTTATGTTCATAATTAACCTTTTGTTTTTTATTTGTGCTTCTAGTTAGTTGACTCTTCTTTTCATTTATCTTCATCCCATGGTTGCGAACCCTACTAGATATCCTGTCCAGTTCACCCTGCAACTGTTCACAGTCCTCAATCGTTTTGATCCTTTTATACAGCATTATGTCATCTACAAACAATCCAATCTCAGATAATAAACAATCAACACAATTATTCATTAGAATAATGAATAGCAATGGTCCCAATACGCTACCCTGCGTGCACTCCTATTTTTACTTCCATTTCTTTTGATACCACTTTTCTACCCTAACTTTCTGTTTTCTACGTTTTCTACATGTTCTCGAATATCACTTTGCCATAGACAGAATCAATACTCGTCTCTAAACACAAGTGTACTTCATTCACGTGTTCATTTGCGTTTTTCATTACACCAGATTAGACGATGCTGTCAATGAAATCACATTCCATAGCGGACAGAGAGTGTAACCCATCTTCAATCAATTGGTTTACAATCGTCCGGGGGGTCTGTAACCATTGCTTGTATCTTTCTTGCGGTCATCCATCTGCCAGCAACAGCCACACACACAATTTGGTGGTCGTCACGTGATGTTGTCCATCTGTATTGACCTGTGCCTGCTCTAGGAATGTTAGATCCGTCTTTCATCCCCTTGTAACAAGTCTGTATTACAATACGGCTAATCCTTCGGGAATTTTTACTATATGAATTCTCTGATTTCTTTCACAATTACATATTTGGGTGTACTTCGTCACTCTTCGCCTTGGCATACTTGGGTAACAATAACTTGTGGACAAAAAGGTGTCTTGTTACACCACACTATTCACCTCTTATATACTAAAAAACATACATATTTTGTATAACGAATAGCCCTGTAATTCTCATATTATTCCATATAAAACATTCAACTTTAATGATTTAATACTCTTCATATGGAGATATTTCTGGCCAAATTGAAATAATTTATCACAAATCTGTCTGGGTACGGCACTTTTAACTTCCGCCAGTGTATATTTGGGTAAATCTTCATTAACAGATATTATTTTTCATATAACCATTACACATGGTCTATTTTCGTAAAATTCTCTGCAAATATGGATACTTGTGAATTGTAAATCTGATAACCTAAAACAGAAAATGTTTCCGCTTAGATCATTATAAAAGCATGTATATACCTTTCCAAAGAACTTGAGAAAAGTGTATATAGCTGATGGATCACAAGAAAATAAAATTAACATAAAATATAATTTTCTTACCCTGTCACTCAGTTTCTTGGGAAGTGCAGCCCTTGTTAGTGATAGGAGCATGTCGAGAATTTTGGGTGCGTTTACAAAGTGGAGAGACTTTATCCTTCTTGTATACGCTGTCTGGAAATAACACCAGCATTGAATTAATATTTGCTTCCAGGTATGCACAAAGTTATTTATGAAAACATTTAGTTTAGTTTAATAAAATTGCACACGTTCTGGTGGAAATTTGCCTACAACCTCATTTTTCCCCCTTTCCCTATTTGGTAAATTATTCACTGATTTTCTTGGTAACTTATTCTAATCCCTAGCGCTATTAGCTACATAAACAAATAAATATTCCCACACCCTTGTGAATGGAATCGAGTACCATTCATAGTCATCCTTTCCCTTCCATGCATTACTTTTAATTCTTACACCAATATCTTTCCATGTCTCATCACTAATATACGCCTTGTACACTCCCAGCACTCTCTTTACCCTCCTCCTGTCTTCCAATGAATCCCACTCTAGAGCATGTATCATGTTAGTTACTGATTGTGTTCTGTGGTAATTTCCAGAAACAAATCTAGCAGCCTTTCTTTGTAATTCTGGAACATGTCATATGCCCGAACATAATGAAGTTTCTAGATGAGAACGAGTTACTTACACCGTGTCAACACGGATTTCGGAAGAAGAGATCGTGTGAAACACAATTGGCCTTATTTTCCCACGACATAATGAAAGTTATCGATGCAGGTTCGCAAATTGATGCAGTTTTTTTGGATTTTCAGAAAGCTTTAGATTATGTGCCACACAACCGACTTTTATCGAAGATTCGAGCTTACTGTATTTCGGCTCAGATTTGCGAGTGGATACGTGATTTTCTAACTGGTCGATCATAGTATGTCGTTGTTGACGGAGATGCCTCTTCTAAGATAAATGTTACTTCGGGCGTTCCTCAAGGAAGTGTAATAGGTCCACTTCTTTTCTTAATATTTATAAACGATCTAGGTGACAACGTCAAATGCTGGTTGCGATTGTTTGCCGACGATGCGGTTATCTATAGGGAAATAAGGTGTTCCGCCGATTGCTTAGAAATTCAGCGTGATTTGGATGCTATTTTCGATTGGTGCCGTAAATGGCAGCTTACACTTAATTGCAAAAAGTGCAAGGCAATGCGGATAAGTAACAAGAAGAATCAGTTTGTTCACGAGTACAAAATAAACATTTCAGCTGTTGACTCGGTTGATTCCGTGAAGTATCTGGGGGTGATAGTACAAAGCAACATGAAATGTGACATGCACATAACTTCCGTCGTAGGCAAGGCTAATTCTAAATTACGATTCATAGGTCGTATTTTGAGGAATTGTAATGCTCAATCAAAGGAGATAGCGTATAAAACACTAGTGCGTCCGCATCTGGATTACTGTTGTGGGGTTTGGGATCCATATCGCAAGGTAATGATTGACTCAGTTGAGAGGGTGCAGAGGAGAGCCGCTAGATTCGTGACTTTTTGTTACAGCCCTTATGAAAGCGTCACAGAATTGATACATAGATTGGGCTGGGATAGTTTGGAAGACAGACGACGTAGCTTGCGTTCGAATTTATTGGAAAATATGTGAAAAAATTTAAATTTCGAGTGTTATGAAATACTTCTTCCGCAAACCTATTTAGGTCGCAACGACCGGGGGGATAAGATTAGAGAAATAAGATGCCGTACTAATACTTATATGTATTCCTTCTTTCCTCGCACTATTCGGGATTGGAATGGGCGGGTTTAGGATTGGTGCTTAGCACCCTCTGCCACCACAATGTTTGTGATTTGCAGAGTATGAATGTAGATGTAGATGTAGATGTAGCCCTCCAAATTTTGTATTTGATAAGCAAAATGTGGATCCTACACTACACAACCATATTCAAGCAATGGTCTGACCAAAGTTTTTTTTAACAAAATTACTTTTCTTCTCTGGTACATCCCCAATCTCTCCAACAAGTGCACGATTTTGAAATCTTTTCCGACTAACTTTCCATAGTGGCCTGCACAGTTGAGCTTATTGCCTAATGTTGTGCCAAGTTATTCAAATTTCAAGTTTTCAACAAACAAGTCTCTCCCCGTAATCAACATCTAATTTTTTATCTGTGTATTTAATAAGCTGACTCTTCTTTGTGTTTATCTATATCCCAAGTTCACCAACCAAGCTAGATATCCTGTGCAGGTAGCCCTAACCCTAAAGCTGTTGACTGTCCTCTACCATTTTGGCTCTATTGTACAGCATTATAGCATCAGCAAACAACCTAACTTCTGATGGTGAACCATCAACACAATCATTCATTAGAATTATTAACAGAAATGGTCCCAATACATTACCTTGTGGCACTACCATTTTCAATTCCACTTCTTTTGATACTGCATTTCATACTCAAACATTTTTCCTTCTACATTTTAAGACTTTTTCTCCTAGAAAATCACTTTCTAATCCATTCCAATTGTTTTTACCTTATTTATCACCATTTTATGGGTCACTCTATCATAAGCCTTTGAAAGATCTTGTGCTACACTATCAATTCGGCCTTCCTTGTCAATTTAATCCGAAATATCTTGCATATATCCTACAACTGATGTAGTTTGAATATCCTTGTTTATAGCCATGTTATCGACGTGAAAACCACTTATTTTCCACAGATATATTTATGATGTGAATGTATTTCAATCTTTATGTTGCCGAATTGGAAACCACTTACGCTCCTCACATATATTTCTGATGTGGTTGCATATCATTCTTTCCATTAATTTACCTATCACTGATGTTAAACTGATAGACCTACAAATTTCGACAGAATCTGTCACCGGTACTATTACCCTCAGAAATTATTCAGACTCAATTTAACTAATATTTCAAGATAACGTACACTGTCACATCCTGCTATCTTTATGATTTCCATAGTAATATTACCTATACCAGCCCCTTTCTGTTTTTCAGCTTTCTTAGTTCCTTCATGATATCCTCACGATGAATTTCAAATTTTTTAGTCCGCTGATTTCCAATTGTGTTTTAAAGTTCGTTCTCTGAGTTACATCCTACCATTCCTGTCCTTAACGGTCTCAATAAACCAGTTACTTAAAATCTCCGCCTTTTTCAAATTTTCGGAAATTTCTTCTCCATCCTTATCTATAATTGTCTCTACACCCTCAGTTTCCTGATATAGCCATAGAAATTTCTAGATGCTTCAGTCAGTGGTCATCCTGCACCGATAATACTCTTCATAACCAAACATTTAGCCACCTTCTTTGCTATAATTATTTCCTTGTTTAGTTGTTTCAGATATTCCCTATTACTCCGCTGTCCCTTAACTCTGTTATGTTCTCTTCGTACCAACCCCTTAAACCAGCTCACCTCCCTATTATGGGATGTATATTCTAAACTTCTCTGTATTTTCTGTTTTGGAGTAAATATTTCTTCATCCTTTTTTATCATCTCCTTGAACTCTTCCCATCTCGCATGTTTCCTACTTGTGCCATCCTACCGTTTGCTGAAACTTTCCCAGAAATATCTTTTCAAATTCGAAATGTCTGCCTTTTTTATAATTGTACCTGTTCCCTCCTTCAATTTAGGCCACTAGTTTACTGAATCCTCTGATATTCACCAGAACTGCTTCATGATCACTTATTCCTCCAGTTACTTGACACCCCACAAGGTTATCATCAGTCTTTATTAGGAAGATATCCAATATCTTTTGTCTCCTATTGTTCTGATTTACCACTTGTGTAAATCCTCCTTCCCTTATTAAGGTATTTGCAAATCTCTGTTTCATTATGTTATTAATCTTATTTCCTATCCAGGTTACACCTAGTAAATTTAAATCCCCACCACTAATGACCATTCTATTCTCACTTCTGAATGAATATAATTTTCCCTCCTCCCTCTAGTAGCCTCACTTCATGCGTCATTCTTCCACTGCGGTAAGCAGCCAACACCATTATTTTTTTTCTTTTTTATTACCCAAGAAATCTACCCCAAGTAACTCATGGCCCCGATTTACAAACACCAGTGAACTATAGCCGCTTTTGCTACGTAGTATGGAAACCCCTCCTTCAATTGCTACTTTATCTCTGCTGTACACTCTGTAACCACAGGAATAAACCTCAGTTTGTCAAGTATTTCTTCTTTTAACCAATACTCTACCCTTATAATTATTTGAAGTTCGTGTATCTCAATTACGTTGTTCATTATACTACTTCTACAGTTCACCAGTAACATTCTCAATATTGGTTTTAGATTTTCAGCATTTAACTCCTCCATCCCATTTCTGTCCCAGTCAGACATTGTTTCAGCAGCTTCATCTACTTTTTTTTTTTTTTTTAGCATTTGTGATTTTTCACATCGTTGATCAACAATTAGTATCATTTTGATCACCTATTTCCATCCCTTCACGAGCAGCCTCGCGGTCTTTGACAATTTCGCATAATCAGATTCGGGGAAAAGATTTTAAAGTAGAGTAAACAAACACTGAATGATCACAATGGAATGAAGCAGCTAGATACCTCAATGACCACTCTGATGTAATGAAGGTATGATGCGTAACACACAGTTGTGTCATAATGCTCATATTGCTGGTATACTACAGTAGTAAGAAGCCAACGCCGAGACTAGTAGCAAATTACTAATAAAAATAATAATATACGCTCCATTTAGATGCTCTTTCTCTTGGCCTGTTGATTACAACAGATATATTCCAACTGCAGAACACATGAAAGTCATTGACACTTGCTACTAACAAGCAGTAATATTATGAACACAGATGTATCTCATTTTACCTTTTATTCTAATACTAGTTTCTATGCCCGTAAAAAAATGAGTATTCTATTGAGTCATTGCTTCAGTAAATAGAATAGTTATAAAATAACACTCAATGCAATTACTCGTAACTTATGCTGCAGCAAAAGGTTCAATTGTCAACCTGTATTTCCACCTAAGCACAAATTCCAGTAATATTGCTGCTTGATAATTAAAGTTTCAATCACACGCGCATTAATACGTTCACTGTATTGCATGTTAGTGATAACATGCATAGCGTTACCCCAAATTCAGATCCATATAACACTATTTAGTTGGCTAACACAGTAGAAACTACAGACACGCATCTGAGATAATCACCTAAATAATATGGTGAAAGTGAGATCAAATGAATATCCAAATAAGTTTTAATAACTTATATTGTGCCGCATAGGATTTATTTTTGATTGTGATACAAGTCCCATATATCGCAATCAATTTCGAGCTACTTTAATTCGCTTAGTGATAAAAGTAATATGGCGGTCATGAAATAAACTTAAGCTATTTTCTGAAAACACTTAAATAATACTTTTTATCTGTTGTAACGACGAATGTACATAAATGTATGCTTCTATCGCCCACGCAGTAATACATTTACTGTATCGCGATATAAATGTGATCAGAGAATAAAACTAAAATATCTCCATCGAAGTAATATAAATAAACAAAAGGCAACTAATAATTAATTTGTTAATTTAAACGAAATATTTACTTCTGGATATTGTGGGCCATTTCCTCAATTGCGATAGGATCAATTGAAATGATGTACAGTAACTAACGTAAGACATCAGATCTCAATGTATTACAGTGCTACGCAAATAATCGCTAAAATGCAACCAATATGTGTAATATATAATGCAGTTACAATCATAAACGATGCTAATACGCTGTACAATTATAAGCATATGAGACCAAAAAAAATGTAAGTACCGGTAAGATTAAATCTGTAAACCACAATTTTCATGTTCAAATTGTAAAATAGAACAAATGTAATTATATGTATAAATACCCACAGACAGAACCGCTGAAGATGCTTCGCAAATGAAGCGAAACGCGTTCGGAAAATAAATTTCAATTGCATTGGCGTTACAATCTTTATATATAAAGATGAATGTATGTTGGTTTGTTTGTTTGTTCTTCATACAAATCCACAGTTTTCATCCGATCTCGATGAAACTTTGCATACTTATCCTTTGAAATAAGGAGAAAAATACTGTCTACATTTGGTTGAAAAATTATCTGTATAAATAACACATGTTGTCTCATAACTTTGAAATACGGCGATAGACAGATATGTTGGATATGGACGTCTCCGTACCCTGCTTCCGTGTAGTGGACTGGCAGCTCATTGGTTAAAGCGCTTGCTTACGAACGTTGTGGTCTCCGGTTCAAATCTCCGTGGAAGCTAAGATTTTTAAAAATTGTTTTCGTCGTAAGAGTCAGGCCTGGGCCGTAGGTTATTCGGATTGAATGTTAAACTGTAGATATTAGAAAGTTAGGAGTGCAATACGAGGCAAATCGTAGGTGGTCTTGCAATGTTGTAGGTGTACACTTTTTTAGGTTATAATGATCCCTCAGGTGTTGTTCGCAGTCAGTTTGTGAGTGTAAACCACAGTAATATTATTATCAATACGGAAGTAAGTCTCTGTCTTTTTGTTACGTTTTGACGACTAAATGGCTATATCGTTGTGATGGAATTTTATAAGGAAATCGGTATGAAGGGCACAGGATATTTTTTCCAGTATGATTAACAGTTGTAGTCACGAAATTTTGAGACCTTATCGAATGGTGACAGAAATATGCTGGAAATTGATTCTCTTCAAGAGACAGGTTCGACGGTACAATGATATAGTGATAGCTTTCCTGACATATTATTCCTACTCGATATTGTTTGCGACCAATCCTTCGTTAGCAACTTTCTATATTTATTCTGGCTAAAAAAATTCTTAATCCACTCGTACGAAGTCGCGGGTACGGGCTAGTTATTCATAAAATTGAAATATCTACTTTTCTTAAGTGTTCTGACAATTAATTTCTTCACGGTTGCTTAATTAAATAGAATTGTTATTAAATAATGTAATAACGTAATAATGTAATAACAGTGGTTTGGACAGTCGGCTTAAATATTGTAAGACGTATTGCAGCACTCTTTACACTACCGCGCTGCACGCACCCTCCATGCGGCCTCAGCGGAGCGCAGCGTATTCACTCCGGTCTTGATGACGTGTTCGGTGACCACGTTCCCTGCGTCGAAGATGATGATGTCTCCTAGCGAGTAGGCCACAGGCAGGACTACCTCCCCCCACATGAGCATGGTCTTGAAGACTGCCAGTGGGTCGTACAGCCGAGCGTCGGGGTTCATGTGAGTAGCGTACATTACACGGTAGCCATTTTCCGTCAGGCCTGGCATCGTGTACATACGTCTGCAAACAACAAGTTCCTGGTATCAGAGTCGACCGTGTGGTAGCAACTGCTTATTTATTTCTGTTTCGTTAAACCCGAACATTGATAGTGAACTAAAACTTAACAAAGCAACTATAATGTACATTTAAACTAATATTGTAGACAGCAATAATATCAGTACAATACATATATAAGTATTACAATACTCTTTTTTTTCAAATAATTTAGTATTCACATTCTGTAAGTTTTCTGCACCATGAACACTATACCGCTCCAATTATTTAATTTTTGTATTTTGAAACTATTTACTGCTACTGCAGTTGGGGAGCGCTCACTAAGAATCATTTAATCTGAATAAATTTAGTGCTGCATCTTGATTTGAATTATAGCTCGCTTTTCCTGCAACAAGCTTTATTAAGGACTTTAGCTAGGTATCAACATTTATAAACATGTGAATGTGGTATAAATAGTACGGAGGAGTACCGGTTAAGTACCTGCCTATCTGGATTTTTTGATGCTTCAGTTTCTAATTGTGTCAATATGTATGGATCTACATTGAAATTCTTAGCTATTCACTTTATGTGGTGATTACCTGTACTTGGCGTAAATGAACGACAACAGCAGTTTAGTTGTGTTCTAGGAAGCGCTTTAGATTTGTTTTGTTAGTCTGTTTGAATAAACGAAAGTTAAATTTAAATTCAGTTATATTGACTATACTAAATTACATAAATCACGACATGAAATCCTGTGTTATTACTTCACTCGTATTTTTGTTATGAGATCGATGACTCAGTAACATTTCTTTTAGTTAAAACTTTTAGCATTTCCCTCATCCTCACCTGAACAATATTTCTTTCTCAAGAAATTATGGCTTAAATTAAAGTAATTCTAATAATTTTTTTAATAAAAAATCTATGAATAAATTTTAACACAAATAATTACAAAGTAAATATATAATTCGTAGATTTATAATATCGCTGCTAATATACAACATAGTTTCTCTGTTTTCGATACTCCCCAAGTCGTCCTCTCTTCACACTCCTTTACAGTTTGAATTTATGAATCAATTGGAGTCTCAAGTTGGTTAGAAAAAGTACATGAGGTCGAATACTTTTCACGTAAGATTTCTACAGAAAATCGAATTACACGTAACAGAAGCGAGACTCCAGATTTTCAGCATGAATGTTAAATCGGTGTATGTTCAATCGTCGCCATTGGTATAAAAAATTCGGAATTAAGAAATACAAATTGATAATATATATACTAGTTTGTATAGCAAAAGAAACATAACAATGGGAAAGAAGTTAGTAGATATTAAAAATTACATGTAATACTCATCGTTCCAGTAAAGTGTTGTGTTATGCTAAGCGTGCATGATTGGTTGAAGAGCACTTTCGCTTAGGTTAATTCGGGTATTAGATAATCATAATGCTGGTGAATGACGTAGGCAACTGTTTAATGAATGGCGTAAATGGTTAGTTAGCCGAGGAAATAGTTCACAACTTCAGCTGGCAACTTATCCAGAACAAACCATTGACATTTATGTGACCGAGTGCAACGCTTTGGTGACAGGTAAAGTATTTTATGTGATCTAAAATTTTAAGAGCAACTTCTCTAGTGTTGTTAAAGGTCATCACCCCTTAAATCAACCCAAGGCAACGAGTCTAGGAAACTGTTGTAGAGAAATTTGGTCATATTAACCAAAGATATCATCCAGCCTCTTGGTGGAAACTTGAAGGAATAAACGCTACTTCACTAGCAGAACATTTACATAGAAAAAGTCTCGTATGTCTCAATATAACACTAAAGTATTTGAAGGGCTCTGAACGCTACACACATATCATAGCTAATCCAACTCCAAGTTAATCACAAATTTGTGTGCCCTCACAGACTCGGTGCCATACAAAAACGTTTGTTAAAACTGCGACACCCTGTAGGGATGGTCTGAATCACTTCAAAACCTGACGATGAAATAAATTATTACGATAGCAGCTAGATGGCATTCACGTAGGTCTAGTAGCGCCCTCTGTTGTGTGACTGGACAGGTTAATGTTACGCCACGCTGAATCGGTTCAGAGCTGTCACAAGTCACAACCAGCGGAAACGTGCAAATAAGAGCCGGTATGCCTCATCGACGTCAAATAGCGTCATATCAGCATATTAATGAGTTCGAACGTGGTAGAATTGTTGGTCTCTAGGGAAAAAAAAGGCACTTTGCTACAACAGTTATTCTTGTGTGGAACCAGTCGACAGAGGAGGGTCGTACCCAGTGACAAACGGGTACTGGTCCACACAATGGGTCCAAAGCGCGGGTAGACCCCAATCTTGTCTACATGGCCGTGACCGACAGAACAGCTTTGTCCACAGAGTAGGCTTTAAGTTTGAACATTGTAACGGGTGATGGTTTGACATAGTCTGTTGACTGTTGGACCGATAGCACTCATGGCATTGCATCTGCTTCCACTGACTAGGGACCGCCAGTGTGTAAGTGAAAGCCGTCGCTGATATGCTGAATAGTATTGTCAAATAAGTCCTACAGTGATGACTGCGCACGTATTACTCGAAGCTACCGTGGTGAACGCAACCGGCCAAGCTGCATCTTGAGCGGAATAGCGAACAAACGACAAACGACAACTGTGTTAGTTTCGGGCGCCATTGCATATAACATGCGATCTCGCCTCCTGCATACTCAGGGGAATCTGAACAGCAACCTCTACACCAGGCAGGTTATACAGGGTGTTACAAAAAGGTACGGCCAAACTTTCAGGAAACATTCCTCACACACAAAAAAAGAAAATATGTTATGTGTACATGTGTCCGGAAACGCTTACTTTCCATGTTCTAACATGGAAAGTAAGCGTTTCCGGACATTTTATTACTTCTCTTCAAATCACATTAAACATGGAATGGAAACACACAGCAACAGAACGTACCAGCGTGACTTCAAACACTTTGTTACAGGAAATGTTCAAAATGTCCTCCGTTAGCGAGGATACATGCATCCACCCTCCGTCGCATGGAATCCCTGATGCGCTGATGCAGCCCTGTAGAATGGCGTATTGTATTACAGCCGTCCACAATACGAGCACAAAGAGTCTCTACATTTGGTACCGGGGTTGCGTAGACAAGGGCTTTCAAATGCCCCCATAAATGAAAGTCAAGAGGGTTGAGGTCAGGAGAGCGTACTAACATACTAACGAAACTAAAATGAGCTCTAACATGGAAAGTAAGCGTTTCCGGACACATGTCCACATAACATATTTTCTTTGTTTGTGTGTGAGGAATGTTTCCTGAAAGTTTGGCCGTGCCTTTTCGTAACACCCTGTATATCCCAGGTCACCGCCACTCCTACAAGCAGATCTAAATGCTATATATCACCAGGATAGTGCCCGGTCACATGTGACGAGGAATGTGCGAGCCTTTTTCGAAGAATGTCGGGTACCTCTGCTTCTCCTGATACGTCACTCATCGAACGTATCTGGAATATGGTCGGTCAGTAACTTGTTCATTTAGGTCCTCCAGCTCTCACTGTCGATGCTTTGTGGACGCGCCAACAAAACTCGTGGCAGTGTGTTCCCAAATCGAGACTCTCTTTGATTCCATGCCTAGATGTCTCGAGGCTCTGATTGCACCACGTGGCGGCTTCTCACCATCATGAACCCTCATGGTCAAAGTGTATGTACTGTTATGTAATTATAATCATTTCGGTATTGTCATGTCCCTAATATGTAAAATAAAATTCATTTCAATTATATGTCTCTTTATTCTTGACTACTCTCATCCTTGGCCACTGGAGGAACGGGAGTGGACAAAGAGAAATGAATATTTGAAAGTTATTACTTTGGGTGCATAACACAAAACTGGAATTTAAAACTAACATGACAGTACTCTTATCATCAGAAGATATAAATGTTTTTCTGACCTGTTGCTTAAAACAGGAAATAGAAATAATTATGGACAACCGTACTTCACCTGTGCCTTTGAGAAAATAAGGCGGGTTGCTAATTGCCATAGGAGTTTCATAACTACTTAGCTTGTTCACCTGACACGTTTCAAAGATAGTGAACGAACGAGAGTACTCACATAACGACTCGTGCGGCCGCCACGTAAGGAGCATCCGGGTCCCTGTTCATCAGTAGCTCCGGAACCTTGTGTTTCAGCGAGAAGTAAGCGTCGATAGCTTTCTTCGTGCGCTCTACGCTGCACTTGCAGTTGATGTACATGCGCTCGATACGATCGTCATCTGTACATAATGACGACACCACATGTATGAAATCACAGAACGTGGTGACAGCCGTTATACATAGCCTACTTTCAGAGTAGATATTCTGACTAATAATAATTAACTAATATAAAATATTAGCATTATATGATACAACTATTGGCGTGTGACAATAGAACTTATCAGAGCCGTAGAAACAAGAAAGCATCAGTCATGACATTTTACTTCATTCCTTGGGAAACATTCTATCGCCAGGAAAAGCATTTCTTTTTAAAAAAAGTCCTTGCTGGTAAGTAGTAAAGAAAGAATGGCGTGAGCCTGTACCCTGTACGAAAAGAGATATATGGTACAATAAATAAGCCGTCAACAACTATGTAGCCGAATTCGGTTCCCCTGTACTATCTTATGGATAAGATTTTTCTGCCAGGCAGTCTCATCTGCTTAACTAGGTAGCCGAATTGGGCGAGAGGGACCCCTGTACTATCTTATGGATGTCTGTTTGTAGGCAGGAAGCCGCCCGAGGTTAGGTAAGGACTGGGGAGAGGGGAGGGGGCGTGGCCGTCATCCATTAAAGCTGTCAACAACTAGGCAGCCGAATTCACCGTATCTCACAACAACAAAGGGAGGCGGCTCTTTTGGTCCAGAGTACTGGCTCACGCCGTCCTTTCCCTACTTCTCTGGTAGTTATTTTAATTGATATAAGGTTTGAAAAATCACTTGATTGACCGGATGCAACGACATATCATCGTTCTTAGTCGGCAGAGCGGTAAGAAGCAAAAAATTGGATACAGTGACCGTAACTAAATTCTATGTATGAACATAAGCAGAAAGCTAATTTGTAGAAATTATAGATTTACCAACCTTCGATATCTGCATATCGGAAGGAATAATCTGTTTCTACATCCCGTGTAGCGTTCGTTATTTGTAATTTGTGTGAAGTGCTTCAGAACGTCAGTCAAAGCAATATCATATGGTGCACCTAAATGTCTCAAGAATGAGGATATCATCGGAATATGTTCCAGAATGAGGATGTTCAGTTCTAATTTAAAGAAAAACGCTATGTTCGCTACTAAAATGGCATGATCGTGGGTACGTTGGCAAACATGCTCATCTCCCAAATATGGCAATGATGGGAAACCTGTTTCAATAATGCCTCTACATTGATTGTGTTAGTGAGTTATAGTCAGACGTGAGGTTGTTTGCAGATGACATATTGTTGTTTAAGAGGATCAAAACGGGAGAAGACTGTGAACAGATGCAGGGCGACCTGAACACGATATCTAGTTGGATAAATTAGCATGGAATTAAGTTAAATTCCGCAAAGAGTCTGCTTATTAGCCACTCAGACAAAAAAACTAAACATCTATTACTATTATACTTTTGGGAAGGAATTGCTAGTTGAAGACCAGAAGTGCAAATATCTTGGGATCGTATTTGAAAAAAGTCTCAAATGAACAGGACGGTTTGGGCGTTTATTGAAGAGAGTGATGAGTGGATGTGCCAGAGAAAAGGGCAAACTGAGTTACAAAACTTTTCTCAGACCATTGATTGAATATGGTTTCGCAGTGTGTGACCCCGATTTTGGGTATCAAATACAATAATTTGACGTGGGTATAAAGGAGTGCAGCTAGATTTGTTGCTCGAAATTACAACAGAACACAATCAGTAACTGATATGAATTAAGGAGCTGGAGTGGTAATCATTGAAAGAAAGGAGAAAGGTGAAGATGAAGAGACTGCTAGGAGAGTACAAGGTGTATACTGGAAATATTCATTGGAAAGATATTGGTAGAAGAATTGGCAGTAATGTATGGTAGGCAGTAGATGATCATCACCACAGACTGGCACTCTATTTCAGGCATAGTGATATGAGGTAACTTACATCTCTAGTTAAGGGTATCAGGTACTGGAATTATATACCAAGAGAAAAGATGAATAATTTACCGAAAACGCTTAAATAAAAATTCATATAGGTCAGAAGTAGGTAGGTGGGGAAGTCAACTCAAAGAATGTAAGATAAAAAATAGATATCATCAATCTTATCGTCTTTCAGACGTTCTAATTTTAAATAGAATCACTTAAAACTCAATAAATTTTACCTGGGTTTTAAAAAAGAAATTAGAAAATAAAGAAATTGGATCTGTTAAATAAAAATATAACACTATGGCTTCAAGTTTGTGTAGAAAAAAGTACAATAGGATGTCATATGGTCACAAATTAGCTACTTAAATGTTATGATGCTTCCTTCCAAAAATAGTATTATTTTTCTTTATCGCAGTTAACTGGAACTACAGATTAGAAAAAGACAGATTAGAAAAATAAAAAAAATGAAAATAATTAAATAGCATTACAATAAGAGACCTTAAATTGACGTTACTTCATAGTTCATTTTTCATCAATTGCATGATGGTTGAGCACTTACGGTTTATCATACAAATTTCTAGAAGTATAAATTTTTAATCCCTCTCTTGCACTACCTCCAGCTATTTGAAATTCACGCTGGATAATTTTATAACTGCGCCATTATGTTCTGAGTTGAAAACGTAGTTTCAAATTAGTTGCCAAACGATGTAGAAGAGAGAGACAGACAGAGAAATGATGAGACTTCGCTCCTTGCAATTTCTCTTACAACATCATTTGAAAGTGTAACAATGAGAGGGTATAAATAATGTAGTTAAAGTGATTAATTGAAGTAAAATTCGACTACTGACCCAGCGCATCTGGCAGGTGCGGCTGCATACTCAGCCACGACCGTAGCGAGGACACCGTGACCTTGATGTCCTGCTCCGTGGTTCCCAACTGCTTCCTGACGAACGATATCTCGGCCGCAGTGGGGGGCTGGAATTTTACCTTGGAGCTCATAGTTGGTTGGTCACCTGCAGCGACAGCAAAACTGCATTTATTCGTAGTTATGTACCATTACAAAAAACGGACAAAGATTCTTACTATGATGCTTAGAATTAAAACTACATGAAAAGTTAAAGAAATGTATGATGATATGTTTATGGTGAAATCTCGTAATGTTACATAAACAAATATTCCAATAGAACAGAGATGGGCAATAAATAATATGAAGTACTAAGAGTCGAATATTTTGGAAGCAGTACCCATACTCAAAATTTAATCTGCCAGGTGACAAGGCACCGCCACAGCAGGTGAAACTCCAATACAGCCTTGAATAACTGAAACGTTAACCAATAGAGGAACAAATTAAACTCCATCACTGATCATCCTGCGGTAAGCAGTAAATCAGACTAAGTCAAGAGGCATAGTCGGCAGTTATCAAACCTATTGGCTAGACGAAGTATTATTAGTTAGATATAAAACATTCCAGATAAAGTCAAGCAACTTCTTCTTAGTCTTATTCTCTTACAATCTCAATGAAGTTACGCAGAGCTTCGACACAGCCCTTAAGACCCAGGAGTTTGCGATTCTAACTGCATCCAGTAAACTCTATATATGTATATATGTGTGTGTGTGTTTGTGTATCTGAGAGCTTATTTGAGGTAGATTTGAAGTATTTAATGCATCTGTCATCTGTCCAGGTGTGCATCTTGAAGTATAACTATTTAATCTGTATTGTTCACATGTTATGATTTAGTAGTACAGGGTGTCCCAGAATTATCTTTACAACTTTGACATTGAATAAATTATGTTTGGAACGAAATATCACAATGCAGTTTTTCTTTTCTTTTTTTTTGCATTTTGAAGAGTATCTCTCAAAGTTCTGTTTCTGTCTCTAGAACACTTCAACGTGTGCACCATTAGTCGCCCGCACAATATCAAAGCGTTATTCAATTTCTTGCCAAGCTCTTTGGAGCATCCCTTGATCAATTGTCGTAATTGCTGCAGAAATCCTCTGCTTGAGATCTGCTAAATTTCTAACCGTGGTTTGGTACACAATGTCTTTTACATATCTGCAATGAATTCCAAGGGGGTTATGTCAGGTGAACGAGGCGGCCAGTCAATTTGATCCCCTCTTCCTATCCAACGACCAGGAAATTGTTTATCTAGAAAATCACGGACATCATGAGCCCAATGAGGAGGTGCACCATCCTGCTGGAAGATGACTGTCGCTTGAAGGACTTCCAGTTGGGGAACAACAAATTCTGTTAGCATATCCAAGTAAACTGGGCCTGTGATTGTCTTTTAAGCAAAGAAGAAGGGGCCAATGATTCGGTTGTGCAAAACACTGCACCACCATTAACCTTTGGGCTGTCGCGCTCTGTCTCTCTAAATACATGCGGAGGTTCAGAACCCCAAATTCGAATGTTGTGCCTGTTGAGTAACCCAGACACGTGAAAGGTGACCCCATCTGAGAAGAGAACACGACTAAGGAAACCATCTTCAGTGCCCATTCTCTCCAACATGTTTGCAGCAAACGCAGCACGTCTATATTTATCTCCTAGCTTCATGGCTTGCAACAGCTGCATTTTGTATGCATACAAGTGCAACTGTCCGTGTAACAACACTCTGTGTATAGTTTAGCGTGGTAACTGCAACTCTCTGGCGGCGGTGCGGAGAGATTTTTTAGGACTACGAGTGAGTGCCTCACGAACCCATTCAACATTCTGGTCACTTGTGCATGGTCGACCAGCGCCTTTCTGATGGAGGATACTACTAGTTTCCATGAACTGCCGATGCCACTGACGAATTGATGGTCTTGTTGGTGTTTCTTTCCTGTATGTTGTCCGGAAATTGCGTTGCACTTTTGTATCAGATCGTGTCTCTATAAACCAGGAATCACTGAGCTTTATCCTGTGTACACTTTCAATAAATGTGATGTAACTACCTACTTGTCACCAAACCGCACCTGAAATGAAACAGAAAAAAAAACTTTGAGAGATACTCTGTAACAAGCAAAAAAACTGCATAGTAATATCTCGTTCCAAACATAATTTATTCAATGCTAAAGTTGTAAAGATATTTCTGGCACACAAGTATGCTCAGTGAACGAAACGTAGTTGATCATCGGTATAGTTAATAGGAAATATTCCTAACCGTATGTTTAATGTTTAATAATGCAGACCTTTATAATAGGAGGCGAATTACATAACCACGTAACAGAGGCCAGTAGCACGCAGCAATTACGTACTTGAAGGTCTGCATAGTCATATCCAGATACAAGATGACTGAAGAAATTTACCGAAGTTTCATTTGCCTCAACAGAAATTGGTACTGCCTGTGTTTGGCGCTTTCACAATCTATCTACGCTTCGTTGACAAGAGAAGTGGTGGTGAACATTAATTTTACGAAACCTGATAAACATAAGAAACCATTTAGAAATTTATCTTAATGTGCTGACTAACTGTAGAAATCCCTAATGAACAGCACAAACCACAACATATAGAGCTGTCACAATGTTACTAGCCGGTCACCGCAGAATATTGTCTGAAACAAGCAGGATCACAACCGGTCAACCATTTGCACTCTACTTCGGTGATTAAAAAATTTAAAAACTTAAGAATTATTAAGAACGTTATACTTAATTCTTTAGACGCAACACCCTTGTCTCATATTCGCTCAAGAACGTAGGGAGGAACGATTTTAATTAAATTAAAATGACAGCATGATAAAACTGAATTATCAAGAAATCGGCATTTAACACTGAAAGTAGAAATGAGAAACGGTTCGGAGAACTGTTGTAAGGTAAGCGCTCACTGGGGCGGGCCGCGTCGCATCGCAGAAATGCGTCAGCAATCGCTTGCACATATTCTAATGGGGTAACGGACACCACAGGCGGGTCGTATCGGATCTGGACGGGTCGCGTCATAACGCATTGTCGGATCGCTTCGCCAGGAGTATTTCTCCGCTTGTGCGTCCCTATGCGCTCCGCCGCGACCTAGTGCATAACAGGAGTTCCAACAGCGCAGACTGACTTTTGTAATTTGTATGTTCATATTTCTATGATTTAACTGCATTATTTCAACAGAATTGACTGCAAATTTGTGCGCAACATGGTGGATGATTTTTGGAAAAATATAAATAATGACAATCTGAAAATTTAATTACTTTATGAACTTTAATAAAGATGAAAAAAATATAAAATTCCTCGCTCACACTCGCTTTTTTTTTTTTTTTTTTTTTGCTTGTATGTTTTAACTTAATCGATTCAGAGGTAATGGATAAAAGGCACCTCATCTCTTAGTAATGACTTTCAAAGGGTTTTGTGATTTACAAGACGCAAAATATGATAACAAAAGAAAAAAATATATTGGAGGAAATAGGATACTAGTTAAAACAACCGGGTGTAATATCATGCATCGTATTCCATTTATTTTACATCCTTGAATCCCGCTTTTAAAGATTCATGTAACCAAATAATCGAGCCAGTGATGAATGCGTAACGTAGAAATTATTTCTTTATCTTATTAGTAACATCGAAACCTACTACCTAGTTCACAAAGACCATTCTCGATCACCCTCCTTATTTTACTGAGCATGTTGTTGAAAGATTGTTTCCCCTCATTTTCTTTTTATCTGATTTCCTGGAACAGGCCTCACTCATCTCGAAAGGGGAAAAACTTCATCCCCTACTATTACATACTGCATTACATACTGCATTGCATTGGATGAAGTTGTCATCTTGCAAATTCAATTTTCTTGTAGCTAAAGCCTCACATAAATTGCTGTGTTTTGCCATTTAATTTTTCCTAACGCCAGACGACCAAAATAACAAAACGGTATTCAGCAATTACAAGAGCTAGTAAAACCAAGAAAAACATTTATTTTTCTGTATTAAAAATAAAGAGAACTGCAATGCTGTTATAACATGCTTGTCATCCAATGTGCCTATTAATGCGTGAAATTCCATTTTAAATTAAACCCATTGCCTTTTCCACTTAGTTTTTCTTCTTCAATTAATATCTTAAGAAAAGTACCGTTTGTCTGACGTGTCCATTTTCAGTGCAGGAGCGCTTAATTAATCGTCGAGAACCGATGGCGGCGTTCCGATGCGTCGAGATGTGCGTTGCAGCATTTTCACTCAATGCGATGCAACGCAGCGTCTCTGTAGAAGGTGTCAGGCTAAATTGTAAATCTCTGCGGCCGCAGAATGGATAGTTTGCAGATTGTTTTACATTCACGCGCCTAGAGCAAATCAATCTCTTGTGTTATTGCGGAGAGTACTCATTAGAAGTTTTCTTCCAGCCAGGCTTGTCATCATCATGTAAGACCCGTTTCTCTTTCCTAATGCTGTGAGCAATTTGTACTTCTTATTAGAATCAATAAAGAAATTGACAGCAAAGAATTTCGTTTTACACAGAAATTATCTAGATATTTCAAGTTAAATTTCTTTAAAATTTATACAAAAAGTCTGTTCAAAAAGGTATCATAAATTAGTAAACCCTAAGTGAAATGTTTTCTCTTGACTAGATGAGACAAACAGGAAGAACATCGTCGCCTGATTTCAGATCATAAACCTTAGGAAAGCAGATCCATTGAACTTGAAGCTATCCTGGCATATGCAACGCACGGATAACTGTAACTCAATTCGCTCATTACGAAGGTTAGCTACCAACTCTATTTATGTTTTTATTCCACTTTCAAGGATTTAAAGGCATAGAAATTTATGAGGAGTACTACTGCGTGTTGCTTCTCTCTTCTTTGATATTAACATAGTTTTGTTATTTTTAAGGGCCACCGGATTGTGGTTTATTCAGACTCAAGCTGCAGCACTGACAAAACTCAAAAATTCTTAAATTTACTTCCAATACGCTTCATGAAACATAATTTCACTTCTATTAGAAATTGCTATTCCTAACTGGTTTATTTCAATTTGTTTCTGGACACTACGTTTCACATTAGTGACTTTCATAGACCGATTCCACTGAATTAAAAGGCAAAAGCAATTTTTTTTAAAAAAATATTTACTTGTGATTGAATAGATAAAGTTATTCCACGTTTCAAGAAGATAGAAAACTTTTATAACCCTTTTCGAGTTTAACATTTTCAATTCCGCATCTATTGAAGTACTTAGTACTAAAATCATTGGTCCTATGGTGCAGATTAAGTTTATAGCTTGTAGGTAAGTTTGCATATAAAACATCTGTCTATTAGTATAATAGACAAGATGTAGCGGTGTCACACCTACGTCATGTCACGCGGTGACGTCAAGCTATGACGTTGCCTATGACGTCACGCTTTACGATATTATTTGTGGAGTGCGCGTTATTTAATATGATTTCCAAGCAACAGTGAATAAATTAACTCACAGAATAATGAAATAAAAGTATGTATTGCGTTAAAAACTTAAAATCGATATTTCAATCATTAGATGCTTATATTTACGTAATATTCTTTTGATATATTCAAGTATTCCTTAAATTCTTTGTCCATAGATAGATAAAAGCTTTGTATTTCGAGCATCAATGTAGAAAAAAAATTGGATAAAGTGTTACTTAAAATGGATCAGATTTACAACTGGCATTTGACGCTACGGCAGAGGGCATGAATAACTTAGCTTTTTTTCAAAATAATTTAAACTGTACCCTATTATTGAAATTATTAATTCGTTTGAACCGAAATAGTTGCCCACTCATCTCGAATTGTGCAGCCTACACTACAATTAATAATGTAAGTTTATCAGATTTATTTTCATCTTCTTTGATTTCACTGAGTAATATTACTGAGGCTATTTCATATTTCCGCAGTGTGTAACTATGACAGCTATTCGAACGTTGTAATATCGGTCTGAATCACGTTGCAGATTTTTGGTATATTACCTTTATTTTTTGTTGAATGTTTTTGATGAAATTTATGTTGTTTCGTAATGTATCTCATCAATGAATTGTCGTTTTGGTCGGAAGCTTTCATTTTGTAGCGGCAGTATTACCCGAGATTGTGGTTAGGTTGAAATCCAGCCTGGACAAAAATAAATAAAGAACCTTATCACAGCAATAACATGTTGAATTTAGCTATTATCAGTTATTTAAGCAGGTTTCATAAGCACTATGTCACGTTTTGATATCATGAATCGCGATGTAAACTACTCCCGTATGTGGTTAGTTTTAAAATGCAACCTGGACCAGGATAGCAACCGAAACCTTTTGTCATAGCGCCAGGCAATAGGAATTGCATTTATTTTATAACAATTCAATTTATTTCAACAATTGCTAAGAAAGGAATTGCTACAATACTGAAAGAAAAGTATGAATTTTGTTTAAATTGTCATATTGATTATTAGTTGCTTTTTTTAGTGATATGATTACTTGGTTTGAATGAAAGAAATTCCAAATTGTTCGCGATCTATGCAACCTAAACCACAATTGAAACTAATATTACATGACGTAAGAAGTTAAGATTTATTATTAGTATCCTTCGTTTTCACTGGGGTCATTATTTCAGCCGAATGTAAGCTGTGCCAGGCATTAAACCTTCCATCTTCATCACAGACAATAAGAAAGTTGTAAGAAACTGTGAAGATTTTGTCATCGCATGATGCATGATTGGTATAGATGCATCATGACATTGACATGCGATTCAGGGAATGTATAAATTCGCGTGTGAATGAAGCTTTGATTTTCTACCAGCTATATTGGCGAAGATTGTAGTTATGCTGAAACGCAACCTGGACCAAATTGACAACTGAAACGTTTTGCTACATCACAAGGGACGAGAAATTACAGCATAGTGAGCTTTATTTTATAAAATTTCTATCTAGGTAAACAACCAAAATGAAATCAATTGCCAGCACAGTCCGTTATACCCGTCATTTTTGACGTTTTTTTTGGCTAGTTATATATATTAATTGAAACATTGGCTTTCATGCGGTTAGCCATACAAACAGCTTCTGTATTTCATAAATGATTAACATGTATATTTATGATCTTTCAAGTGCTTTTTTCTGATAATAGAATAGAAAGACAACACACAGTATTTAAAGATCCATACCCTAAGCTGAACTCGAACCTGTGAACTTCGGCATACACTAGCCCCTACGTTACCGAGGCCAAACAATACAAAAAAAAATCTTCCTCGCATTTGAACTCTTTCAATCAGCGATATCACGAAGGCATTCTGAGTGTTTGTCCTTCGATACAGGGTTAAATTTCACCGTTCCAGATGAAAAACAGGCTAGAATACATAATATGATGCAAATATTCAGCACATTCTATATTCTTTATCAAGTCATTCACTGTCTGGAATAAGCTCTGGTATATTTAAAGCAATTAATCTGCTACCGCTTATACAATAGACTAGTGGTTCTAATATTTTAATTGAAGGTCGCAGTACCAGTTTCAGATTGCTGGAAACGTAGAACAACGTTTGAATATACTTTGGATAGCAGAGATTTACAAGCCAGATATTCCTTACAACAGAGATGTTGATAAATAAATTTAATTAACGGCAGAGGTAGAGACAATTACGTGGAATACATAATAGCACAGATTAACAAAAACGAGGTGATAATAAGAACAAAAGAGCTTCCTGATAATCTAATGTGCAGTGAGAAACATGTTCGCTAATTATGGCATGACTACTGGGTAGG
The DNA here is from genome assembly GCA_031002005.1 of Vandiemenella viatica. NCBI lineage: Eukaryota > Metazoa > Arthropoda > Insecta > Orthoptera > Morabidae > Vandiemenella > Vandiemenella viatica. The sequence goes on along the minus strand of JARYHS010011408.1, from coordinate 155,768,762 downwards.
TGATGGGTTAGCTGTAGATAATTTAAGTAGGAATGACAAAAAATAAGGGAAGTAACTATAGAAAAGAATTTTATCCACCAACAATTAAATTATTCATTCTTTTGTGAGGCCATTACTCCTCGTCGATGTTGTGTTCTTTGGAGACAGGATAGGGTAGGTGCAAGGAACGGGGAACTAAATCGACCATGGCCTTCTGAAAGGAACACTCCCGGAAACGATAGCGTGTCGTTGGGGAGATAGACATAATTGTTGAACAAAATGATGGAAAAGTAGAAACAAATAAAACGTACCAAAAAGTACCGTTTACTGTAATTCAAAATAAACCGAAGAATCATTGAAAGTAGTAACGTTTTGGAATACAAATCAAAAAGTACACGTTAGACCGAGTTTCCTGAGGAAAATCTTTTAATATTTATGAGGAATAACAATGAATGTTAAGAGGATGGCAAATTTTCCGATCTTGCAGACTAGGTCTTTACAAATATATTAAAAGTTAAATGTTATATCCTGGTTTAATCTAAGTTTTTTGGCTTTACGCCTCGTCGACGTCATTAGAAGCGGGTGACAAGGAATAGGAAGGAATTCGGCCATGGTTCTTTGAAGGAACCATCCCGCCATTTGCCTAAAGTGATTTTGGGAAACCATAGAAATCCAAGATCTGGATGGTTGGACGGGAATTCCAACCCGCGTCCTCCCGAACGCTTGGTTCTAACTAATTAATTAAGGAAAGGTAAAGTAAAGGTCACGGGGTTCCGACTGGAACTGCCACTTTCCGAGGGATTCACAGAGGTTTGGCTCCGCATTCCCATTGCAAGCTTCGGTACTAGAATGGACGTGACGGGGTCAGCGCCACGCACCCGCCGTTCTTTACCTTCACGCGGAGTTTCCTGCACGGTACTCACTGGACAGTAGGCTGAGTAGGACCGGGCAGCCGCTCCGGACGCCCAGCTTCGAGGAAAAAATCCTCGGCTTCGTCAGGGATAGAACTCCGGTCACCCAGTCCACAGGCAGGCGCGCTATTGCCTGAGCTACGCGGCCGCCAGCAAATTAATTATTCTATTTTAATTTTAATAACACAACTAGAAAGTGAAAAAACTGTACAAATATTCACGTTTTTATTTTCCACTCATTAATCAGTGCAAAAACCACCTTAATATGTTCTTATTTTCGTACCAGCATAAATTTATACTTTGCTAACATCCATAACTTGTGAGCAAAATGTAAAACCAGGTGAATGTGAAGCGCAAGATATGTTACTTAGGAATAAAATTCCACAGCAACATTAAATTTGTCAAGTATTAAATCATTAATGAGAAAATACATTTCATACCGTTTATGAGATAAGCAATTCGAACCATTAGTAGACATTTATAAATCTCTTCTAGGTCTTCAGCTGCTGTTGTAAAACGTAATACTTTTTTTTTTTTTTTTTTTTTTTTTTACTGTCTTCAGTCTTTGGACTGGTTTGATGCAATCCTCCATCCTTACCTATCCTGTGCTAACCTCTTCATTTCTACATACCCCTTACAGCCCACGTCCTCAATTATCTGTTTCATATATTCTAATCTCTGTCTTCCTCTACAGTTCTTACCTTCGATTGTTCCCTCCACAAAAAAATTAACCAATCCAACATGTCTCAAAATATGACCTACCAGCCTGTCTCTTCATTCCGTAAGCTTCTTCCACAAACTTCTTTTCTCACCCATCATTTCCAAAACTCGTTCATTTCTTACTTTGTCTGTCCACTTAATTTTCAGCATTCTTCTGTAGCACCACATTTCAAATGCTTCAATTTTCTTTACTTCCGGTATTCCTAAAGTCCATGTTTCGCTACCATAAAGTGCTGTGCTCCACACAAAGAGTTTTAAAAAGTTCTTTCTAATTCCTAGATCAATGTATAACCCAAGAAGATTTTTTTTATTTTTTTTTTACTTATGGCTTTACGCCTCGTTGAGGTCTAGGTCATTAGAGGCGGAAGAAGATGTTATTAGTGATAGTAATAAGTTACAAAAAGTAACCGGAAGGACTGATAGTTTGTGGACAAAATTATTTTTCATTAATCCAGTCAGTAATATTTATTATCTGGAGTAGGCAAATAGCACCTTTACCCATACAAACAACTGTGTAAGAGGTTTGAGATTCTGTCCGAATTGACCATAGAGATTTTGATTTTTCAGGGTTTCCCTAAATCTCTGTAGGCATATGACGAGTTATTTTGTGCAAAAGGCATGGCAGATTCTTTCCCACATCGTCAATCAGCCCACCAAATCCGCAGCCAATTCGTCAATGAGCCGTAAAGAGGTGTACGAAAAAGAAGAAATTTTTATGATATAAGCCGTCGCTTTCATGTAATCATTAATAGCATTTATTGAGTTTAAATTAACAGTGCAGTATAGACCTACGTTCTCTACCCGCATTTTGCAGTTCAATGATTACGGTAAACAGCCGGCCTCGATAACGTAGCGGCTAAAATACTGGCACTGCCAGCCGAAGGTCGCCGGTTCTTGTCCGACCGAGAGCATTGTCAATATTTGTTGTGTGAGTTTGTATCATGTAGAACCCGAAAACACTGGTTGGTTTACATCACACCTAAGCTGACTTTATGGCCAAAGAAATCGATTTTTTAAAAAATCTAAATTCATTCTAAAATATTCACTTTATGGACAAACAACACATGTTTTTCCTCATCAGTGACGACAATAATTGCAAGAACATGCTTTTGTGGTTTAATGGTGACGTTCGTTACTCGACTCTTGATCGTAAACGCATTTTTAAGCCCCTTCACATTATTTTTTTATTCCTGGCAAAGCTTTTATGAATTACAATAGCTTCTGATTTACAGATACCACGTGGAACTGTATTTCTCTTGTACCAGGACATAAGGCAGACCGAGCGTGTTGAGTGAGCGGTAACCGCTATGCCTTCTGCATTCGCCGGTTCGAATCCGTGAATTCCTTCCAGTTCCTTGTCTCCAGTCCCATTCCGCCTCAAATGACCTCGACGAAGCATAAAGCGTAAGCAAAAAAAAAAAAAAAAAGGACAGAAGGTTTTGAAGGTATTTTATATATTTTATATCAATAAAATATTATTCATCTATGTAATTTAAATACAATTCGCTTAGAATGAGAGTGGAGAACGACCGAGCCCTGTTGATGAGTGTCAACACTCTTGCCTGTCATTCCAGAGAATGTGTGTTCAAATCTTCGCTCGGTCATCCAGAATTCGATATTACATCATTACAGGTGAATGTTGGAATGATTCTTCAAAAGGCTATTGCCGAATTCCTTCCAGTTCCTTGCTACAGTCACTTAAAGAGCTAAACGTAAAAAAGTCATAAAACCGAAAAAAAATCCTAGCTCAGGCTGCGAAATTAACTTCCTGGACGTCGTGGGCATAAATTTCCTAGGTACTCACTTTATTTATACGGGTTTACATCCTTATCTGGGCCTATAGTAAAATGATATGATATCTAAGAATACAAGTTTCGCCAATTAAATAAAATGAAAAATTCAGGAGAACAATGTTACACAGTACGGAGACATAACAACAATCAAGTTCCCTTACCAACAGATATGATCTATAATCACTTCAATAATGTCATTAATACAAGGATAAAACATTTGCGAATCAAATTCAGCTGGTTTTGGTTCGTTGTAGAGACGCTGAAGGAGAAGAGTCCAATGCAACAAGTCATCAAATTTAAATTTTTGCTACTTTACCTGAAGGACCTCTGCAGAGGATAGTTTTTGGTACCCAGGTAGAGTGTCCTGATGTCGGTGTTGTTCCCTTCGCCACTCTCTGAATACTAGCGATGGGAGCAGGTTGGGTGAGGCCGCCAACTCCCGGAAACCCGTTGCGGCATTTAGAAGGACGGCCTATCAAATTAGCTGTTACATACTGCAGGAATGAAACGTCATAGGCCTGCATAAGAAGAGGTCGCAGTTCTGACGCACAACGTAAAAAAAGTGTCTTTGCAATAAAACAAGTTGATAGAAATCTTGATTGCAAAACATGACGCCACTTAAGATAATAACCATCTACTACGCATAGACCTAGACTCTTAGAGCATCAATCAACCGCTCGCGAAGGACAATTGCGTTTTCCAGTCCGATTATATGTACTGCTTATTTTGATTCCTACCAGAAGTAAATATAGATTAGTTTGGAGTGATTCCACCAAAAAGGTTGTCGACTAATCCACATACCTTGAATTGGAAAAGTAAAACAAAAATCATCATTATTTTGTGCAGTGCTAAATCTAAAACTATAATCTTTCAAGTGAGATCTGGGTGCATGGTATTGCACCTGCCAAATCGAGCCAACGGCGGCATTGCCTACCATTTTCTGGAAGCGATTCGGGAAAATTTTGTACGTCAGTTCCTTCGGTCTTGTTGACGCTACATGCCACAAATTCCTTGTACATATAGGTATAAGTAGTCTCAGCAAATATACCAAATTTGTTTTGTTCCGTTTATAGATTGGATATTACTCATGCACGAATTACACTGATTTGGCAAATATGCCATAAATCTGGGCTTTAATAAGCTTGATAAAACAACAAATTTAAAGAATTTATATCGGATTGTTGAAACATTGCACGCATAATGGTCAAGTCACCAGAATTTTGTTTATTCTAAATAATTGATCTATAACAACGTGGCAAACAATTCTATTTCACAAAGTGAAGTGATACACGTTGCAAAGTGTCAATTTGGTTCAGAACAACATGTCATTACTTTTTTTCATTGAAACAGCACGAAACGTGGCCTATTTATACGAGAATTGTTTTTATGAATTTACTCTTACGTTACGCAGGTTCTGTAACTTTTTTTTTTTTTTTTTTTTTAAATCTGCTTAACGTCTCTCTAACAGCGAGGTCTTTAGAGACGGGAAAGGATGGGGGGCAAGGAATGGGAAGCAATTCGGCCATGGACTTTTGAAGGAAGCATCCCGGCATTTGCCTGGAGTGATTTGGGAAACCATGGAAAACCCAAATTTGGATGCCTGGACGGGGATTTGAACCGCCTCCGTAACCTAATTTAGTTTTCAATGCCGGTATGTTGATATATTATATTTATCATCGGTCATATGATTAAAAATACTGTGATTTGTCAAAAAACTATTTCTTGTACTTAATTTATCTTTGCTTTAACTAAATCCGGACTTGTTGATGGTAATTAATTACCACTAGAAAATTGCAAGGTTTTTTTTTTAATTTTTTTTTAATTCCAGTCATTATTTACTTTCAAAAATTATCTTTCAAATGGTATACTGTTTATAAATTAAACGCAAAAGAAAAAAAGAACACTTGGTTGTTGATATCAAAGTTTTTAATATTAAAAACTATTTTCATAACATATTTAATGAATGATGCACATTATTATACATTGAAGAATTAAATTTATTTGCATTAATCTTTTAGTCAAATTGCCGGTTTGGCTCAGTGACCTGAGGCACCACACACTGAATTTTGAAGGCACAACGGGACGGGGTACGAGCCAAATGCCGCGTACTGCGGTTTTTAGGCTGTTTTCCTCAGCCATCAAGGAGTCAAAAGTCATTCTTTTGTCTCTAAACGACGTCTAATGTATGATTTTCCAAAATTTGTATTGTAATCATGTTTACAGTAGAAAAACTCTAATATTATGCCATTAAATATTTCTGAGTACTTCGGAAGTTATTAGACTGTGACAGACGAAATAAAGAGTGATTCCATAAGCATTCCGTCCTAATCCTAAATATGTTATGTTGTATATTATTGAGTGATTTAAACAAATTGTCTTTTACCGACATTGATGGCTAGATGTAGAAATAATATTTTAATATGTTAACCTCGTTATTCAGTATTGGTATTATTAAAGCATTATTAAAAACAAACTCAATTTCTCGTATTAAAATTATTTTAAGAACAATGAAATATTAAAATATCATCAGAGTTATGCATACCGACAGTTTTGGTTAACATAACTGCGTTAGCAGATTCTCACTGTGAAACATACTTTCGTACTTATAGATACTCTAATTTCCCTCCTTAGAGTTGCAGGATATTGAAACTATTTACAACCACATACCCTATCTATTCCAACTATATGAGATTATTATGAAATAATATGGTATTTACATTTTATTCCTTCAACCAAAGATTCATTCTTCACAGAAATATCACACCAAATCTTTTCCCATCTGCTCGTTTGTCTAGTGAACTGATGATTTTTCGGATTTCTGTATTCCCGTGCTGAACTACGCTACTATAAATCGCTTTCTGATTTTTGAGTAGCTGTTTGCAATCCTCTCTCATTTTAATATAATTGTACAACAAAAGTCAACTAACCATCCGTAATACTTCCGCCTCGAGTAGTTCTCCTGTGACTGTATTATCATTTCGTGACCGATCTGAGTAAGACATTCGTTAGGCGGGACCAGACATCAGTGACTTGTTATCATTGTGATATTTTTCTATACTAGCAGACCAGATGAAATAAAAAAATTAAAAAATCCGAAAAGACCTTTCCACACAGCATCCTTCTTTAAAGTACACTACTGATTCAGAAAATTGTAACATACACAAGGAATGCTCTGAAATCAGAGGGTGTGTAGAACAGTGAAACCAGGATAAGTGATTACGATTGCAGGTAGATGGCGAGCACATAGGCCTAGCAGCGCCGCCTTAGTGTGACCGGACAGGTCATAGCCACGTCGCAATCAGTCGGTGCAGAGCTGTCAAACGAAGTGCAACCGTGCAATCAAGTGCCGGTGTTCTTCGTCGACGTCTAAGCCGCAATATCACCATGAGAATGGCTTCGAACGTGGAAAAATGTTTGGTCTCCAGGAAACGGATTAGTCGTGCTGTTAGATTGCGGCTAGTACAGGGTACCTTGCTACTGCAGTGATATGTGTGGGTAGACGACCACACCACAAGATGGTCGCCTTCTTCTCCGTATATTTGTCACTGACAGAACAGCATCGTGCACAGTGGTGGCTCAGTGACGGATTTCTGCAACAGGTGTGGACGAGCCTTCGTCGACGGTGCGACACCATCTGATGAGAACTTTACTGGTGGCATGTATGCCATTTCGTCGGCTGCCATCAACAAGAAACTATATTGCAATGGGCATGTGAACGCCGCCACTGGCGAGTTGAGTGACGAAATGTAGTGTTTTTCGATCAAATTTCGCTTCAACTTGTCTTACAGTGATGGCTGAGTACGTGTTATTCTCTACCGTAGTGAATGTAATCGCGCATACTCTGTAGTTGAGCGGTAAAGTTGACAAACGGCGAAGGTGGTGGTTTAGGCTGCCATTGGCTGTAACACTCGATCTCGCTTCTATGTATTGAGGGCAATTCGAAAAGCAATCGGTTCATCAGGAAGCTGTTAGAGGCTCAGGCACTGACCTTCCTGCAGGCAGATGCTCAGGTCATGTTTCATGAGGATGATGCTTGGCAACTTGTTGCGAGGAACGTGTAGAGATATCGTGTGCCACTACACATGAGTCATTCACCCTACACTCGTACCCTTTATGACGTATAACGAATATCACTTCCCAAAAATTGGTGGAAATCCGTGATTCTGTTTGCTGCGTATGGTCATGGACCAAGAATAGTTCCCATTTTTAGTTAAAAAATGTGTAAGTTGTGGACCGGGTTTGTGGTATGATGGCGGGTCTAGAACAGATCCCACTTGTAAATCATAACTGACCTGATGTGGGTAAAATACGAACAAATATTTTCACATAAAATTCTATATAATAACAAAAAATCACCCACGTTTGTTACTTTTAATACCCTTAAGATCAATGTCTTATATAAATATCTAACGATGGCCAAGCAGCGTGACAGTACTGTCTGAAAAATGGCAGCAACGGGAAAGGCCACATTGAACAGTAAATTACAATTTTATTGGACGTTTTATTTAGCTGTAAACTTATTCGATGCGTTTTAACTAAATAGGGTTATTTATTTTAAAATTAAATTCTACGGAAAGCAAACTTAATGAAAGTATTTTCGCAGTTCATTTCCTCATAAGCACGATTCTGTTATAACATCTCTGGTCACAGATTGCCTGCCAACGAAGACCTGGCCCGTGACGTCAGTGTGTCCAGTAATATAGATTTAGAAAATGATTAAAGGTCTTTATAACATGATCAGATCGGGCTAATTCATCAACTTTATCTGTATTTTAAACTTAGAGGTTGCTCTGCAAAATTTGAAGGATTTATGTTTAGTTTAATGGGAGTTACAGTGCGAAAAGACAGATAATGCCCTCTACATATAAAAGATAATATTCACGGGGAATGGGACATATAGGGTCTGATGTGTGTTGAAATCGAGAAAACTGAGCAGTGATTTCGTCTTGTTGCGTAACCGTTCTTATATTGTAATTCCATGTCCGGAAGAATATACAGTAGGGTTCCAATTATCCGAACTCCGACTATCCGAATAGCTATTTTAATGAAGACAGAGATGTTCAGCATGCAATGACTGTTATTTACAGTATGGTATGCACATCCTATACTAATGTACAGCTCTTGTAAGCACGCTTAACATGTAAAAGTGATGCCTTTTCATTTAATTAATTAAAAGTCTCTTTAAAAATAGTGTAACTCCCATTTTCAAAATACATACATACAGTAATTAATTAAAATATACTCTTTTTCGGAAAAATCCCACTATCCGAATTTTTTACTATCCGTAGGTGATCCGGTTCCAATTGATTCGGATAATTAGAGTTGTACTGTAACTCAAATCCTTCTCTTGCAGAAATTTTAGAAAATTATTACGATGACATTAATCATTTTCAGATTTTTTTCCTGATGGTGTGCACTCTGTGAACTTTCTTTTTCTTTATTAAAAAAATCTGTTTACCTTACAGTTCCGAGACTAAGGATCCAGATCCAGTACATCCTGATAATAACAAACATAATTCTGGTGTTAAAATCTGATAAAAAAACTGGTATGTATTGAGATGCAGGTAACGTTCATTACTTCCTGTTGTAATGTCAGCTAAGTCGTATTTAGTGCCATAAAAGCGGTTTCAGAGGCAACATTTTATTACTGTGTATTTATCCCAGCACCCATTGAAGTACAACTACCCGACCGACGTATTTAGTTTCTGAGCACGGAGGCGGTGCTCCACGATCGCTCATAACGTTTAAGGAGCGGCGTCAGGAATGTTCGTTCAGAAGGTATTGCACCAGCGCCATAAACTTTTCTCGCGTAATTTCATTCCTCTGTACGGGGACGAGCAGAATGAAGAGAATCGACCCACGACCCACGCAGTGAGAGAAGAGTAGGATGACACATTTCAGTCTCTCCTTTTCTCTTTCTATCGGTCTCCCATACACACATTTAACACAATAACACACACAAAGAAACACACAGCGTTGCACACACATACACAAAAAACTACGTACATGCATGTCAGATAAAGGAAAGAGCACATTTACAACGATGAATGACGGCATAAATGGTGGCTTTGCAAGTGAATTGTGTAAAATCGAAAACTAAGTCTTCCCATTCAATTTATGGTCAACAAAATGCCTTATGGTTCATTCTAAGTTTTCCCTTCTAGGAAAGTTGGCTCTTAAGAGGATAAAAAAATAAGGAGCTCAATGTAAACTACGATATTCACTGTTGCGCATTCAAAGAACACAACGAAATGAACGGGGAAAATTTTGCAATTGTACATTAAACAAATCTCGACCTAATCACATGTAAACTAGCGCAAAAGTATCAATTCATTTATTTGTTAAAATTTAAGTATTCTAGATCGAATAGTTTCACGGCATTGTATAGTGACAAAATACCCTCAAACTTAAGGCGCGTTTCCACTGAGGCAACAACGAGCGACATGTAGCATGCTGCAAGCGTTATTTTGTTGCCACATGTCGTCGTGCGTCTTCATACTTTGTCGCATGTCGAATGTCGCCCAAGAACATGTTGCCAGTTGTAACTTGCTACTTGCTACTTGCGGCAAAAGCATTACAAGCTATTCGGCAGCTGTTTGCCAGCAGCGTGCGTCATGTCATCTGAAGCAGTGGCAATTGCTGCTTATTCGATCCTCGCAAATAGTAATAAAGGAAGCAAAACTGAATTCGCCTTGGGGGTGTTTTGATGGGGATGCTAACTGTTGTTTCTTGTATGCCAATATTGGTTGTCAAATGAGGATTTCACACGGAGTATTGTTTCGCCAAACTTAATTTTACTATTTTTTAATGAAAAATGAACTCGTAATAAACTCTCCCTGGAAGTAAATTGTTATCTCCTTATGTTTAGAAAACGCATTTCCCCTATAGGCACACATTATGAAGCGTTATTTAGACGTCAAGAAAAAGATTCTAAGAATAGAATATACAATTACAAACAAGTACGCACATGAAGAGTGGTGGAAAATACTTTTGGGATTATTAGCATCAGTTTTTCGTGTGTTTCGAAAAACTTCAATGACAAATGTTGAAAACGAAGAAACTATCTCATCTGCGTATGCAAATCTACGATTTTTTTATTACTATTTTTTAAGAAAAGCAATAACTCAAGAATTCTTCATGGAATCATAGCTATTGATACTCAAGATGGAACTGTCATTCCAAGCCATGGAGGACGGTAATAGATGACACAGATATGGTTAAAATCAGATGAAGATGCAAAAAGCCTCTGGGATGAATTCGCTAGGTATTTTGTGACAAAATAATGAAAAGCATCTTGGCAAGATATACAAAGAAACAAAACGCAAACTCTACATTCTCGTATTACTTAATTTCTCACTATCACACACAACTATCAAAACTGAATGGTCTACTCAAGAAAAATTTAATTTATACTTTCTAGAATCTAATATAAATATAGCCGTTATTAATAATATGTAAATCCTTTTGTAAAGTTTTTATTATATATGTCAGGAGATTATAAGTAAAACTTCTCTTTAGGAGATGAGCTGCTCATCGGTGTAGTAGTCCTTTTATGTTCCCGTTAAAAATCAAACCTCAAATTCTTGATTTTATTTTTTATTATTATTTATTTTAATTTCGTACTTGTTAGCAAGTAATTTGTTGCTTTTCACATTCCTGTTTTTATATTAAACACTTCTGTTGTTCCATATTTCCCGTGGAGTATGATAGCCTTCAATAATAAGGTTGAATCCTGTATACTCCACTCCATGTCACCCGTTTTCTGTCGCACTTATCCACCGCTAGTTGGATACAGGCAACATCGTGCGGCACGCTATATTTTTGTCGCACAGTGGCCCATACGACCGGCGACACGACCCAATATGTGGCATGCGTCATTGTTGCTTGCTACTTGTCGCAGCGTGTTGCTTCGCTGGAAATACTCCCTGCCGCATGCCACATGTTGCCCGAAGTTGCCTCAGTGGAAACAGCGCCAAAATATCGCACTGAAAAGACGTTTCGAGGACTCATTTCTGCACCTTCATTATCAACCATCCGAAGTAAATCGGCCGTTGTCAGGTGTGCTGGAAGTGAATCCATTCCCCTCCCGTTGTGAGTAAACTGTTCATATTTGGCCGCTGACGTCATCCCAGATCTAGGACCTTTTCGACACGCTGTTTCTTCAATATTCTGATCGCCGGTTTCCAATTCACGCGCGCTCTTCTGGTGTTTTGTATCCCTGCTTACCAAGCGATCAGCTCTTCTGATCTTATCTGCTACCTAGAGGACATTGTCAGAAAAGTTATTCGCCGCGCTAAAATCCTTGTTTCTAAATTTAAAAGTGTATGCTACCTGGATGCGGTGTTCAGCCATGGCTGATTTTTTTCTCCTGTCTCACGAGGGAAACCTTTGAACTCGAAAGTTAGAATAACAAGCGATCGCTGGTCTCTTTTTTTTTTTTTTTTAACTGCTTAACGTCTCGAACAGTGAGGTTTTTAGAGGCGGGAAACCATGGGGGCAAGGAATAGGAAGTAATTCGGCCATGGCCTTTTGAAGGAAGCATCCCAACATTTGCCTGGAGTGAGTTGGGAAACCATGGAAAACCCAAATCTGGAAGCCCGGACGGGGAATCGAACCGCCGTTATCCCGAATGCGAGGCCAGAACGCTAACCGTTACACCACCACGCTCGGCCCACAGGACTCGGTAGCCTAGGGCTACAATGCTAGCTCCACGTGTCGATTGTCGCCAGTTCGAGTCCGGTCGCGGGCATGGGTGTTGTGTTAGTGAATGTCTGGTCCATGTTGTAGTGTCCCTGTGATTACACTTAGTGGGAACTATGTACTCTGGAGAAACTAATGCATGGAAAGAATCAGAATCCCATTGAGCTGGCTGTGTGGCCTCAGTAGCCCAATGCCATTCAAAAAAATAATAACAAGCGATCATAGACAAAACAGTGGAGTGTGTCATTTCCATTCTACCTCTAGTAACATACTAATTTTATAAAACTACAATGTGCTAAACCACAAGTGAAGATATTTCTTCATGAAACTTCATTCTGTAATATACGATCAATTTGCTGCACCTACCTATAAGATAGGTATATTGCAATATTCTTGGCAAAAGCCAGGTTATGATATTGACATCACAACACGATCATCTGAAAATGTGTATTAGTGTGGCATTTCATACTGGACTGCGCGAATGCGAAAGTGATTTGGAATGTGATAACGTGGCTTTAGTGAGGTGAGCACTTGTTCTCTTCCACTTTGTTTTAACCACTTCATCGAAACCCCGCATCTCCACTTTTGTTTTGGCTGATCAGTGTACATCATTAGTTTCATCAACATGTGCTCTAACGCTAACAAATGTCATCTTTCCACGCAACGTCGTACATAGAGAGCAAAGGATACAGACAACCTTATTGCTCCTCAGCTGAACTTTCGCTGGAGTTGATAAAAAATTCTGACAGCGAATTGTCTACCTTCTATTCGAGGGTATGTTATGTGCAGAAATCAGGTCGATGTTAAGCGAATATGGAATGTTAAATATCTTCTCACCACCTGTAAGGGTGGCTAAGTGTTGACTAAACCCACTAATGACACCGCATTATTTTGTGAGGTGCAGACGTGTAGAGCCTACAATTTGTAATAGTAAGCCTGCGACATCAAGTTTTAAGCTCTCCCCCTGTTGATCTAATTTTCGACAGGGAAAATACTTGCGTAGTATTATTCAATTTTGAGTGACTAAAATAGATCCTTGTGGTCTGAATTATCTATCTATTTTTTTTAAATTTTTAAAGTGCTTTACGTCTCTTAACAGCGAGGTATTTATAGATGGGAAAGGATGGGGGGAAAGGAATGGGAAGGAATTCGGCCATGGCCTTTTGAAGGAAGCATCCCGGGATTTGCCTGGAGTGATTTGCGAAACCATGGAAAACCCAAATCTGGATGACCGGACGGGGATTCCAACCGCCGTCCTCCCGAATGCGAGGCCAGAACGCTAGTCGTTACACCACCATCCTCGGTTTATCTATCTAGATGTAAACTAGAAGATGAAATACTTTTTACACAAAGTCGGTTACTCATTAGTCAAATTTATCAGTTTCTATAATATCATTTACATATACATAATGGAAATGAGACTACTTCTGCTGCACATGATCTGTTAGCATTCCCCAACTGACTATTGGCCGATTAGCGGTTAAGCGATAGTATAGTCCTTATTTACTAGGAGCTGTCTCGAAGGCACATGGACTTTAAGCCACGCGTCCCAGCTTGAGAGAGTTAATCGCCGGCCACTTGAGTATCACACACAATTCACGTGACTAGTGCTTGCTCTCACTTGCAAGAATCGAAGTGGACAATTTTACTAACAAAAGGTGTACTCTCGCACACCCACCAAAGATTAGAAACTGATTTGGAAGTGTGAAGGATTACCTGCGATTGCGTACCCAGGGTATTTATCACATACCGTGTGTACGTATGTAGAAGAGTTTATGTCTGGGTGGGAGGTATGAGGAATATCACTGTTCGTCTGGGCCCGGAGGAAAATTCAATGGTGTTTGAACACAGATACTTTTAAATTTGAAGAAACAAGTATGGTTTTTTTGTTTTTTTTCTGCCTATGTGGCTTGTTTGTGTAACCCCGCTCTGTTGGTTAGATTTGCTATTTGTTTTTAGGTGTTTTTGGAAAGTTTTTTTTGGTGGCTCTGTTTTATTGCACTTTGGGGATAAAACCGGGCTGTGATCATTATGATGTTAAAGTCATGACGATCTTATTTGGAAAACCCCTTCAGGATTCATGGTTTGGTTGTTGCTGTAAGATTGGGTCTCGTATTATGCTTAGGGGCACTTTGTGTTTGTGCCATATCCTTGGTACTACAGTTCCCAAGTTCCTAAGCCGGTCCTCTGTGTCTCGTAGTTTCTCTATGTTGTTGTGCATTTTCGTTGTTTGATGCTTGATTTCCTCATATATCGTCGAGATTTCGGCTTCGGCGTGGAGGTCGGCTGTTCGTGTGTACCTTGGTGCCCTGAAAATTATTCTGAGACACCGGTTTTGTAATCGTTGTAATTGTTGGATGTTTGATTTTTAGGTCGTGCCCCAGACTTGACAACCGTAGAGCAAGTATGGTCGGATTACTGATTTGTATAATCTCAGTTTGGTGTTGATTGTCAGTTCCCTGTTGTATAGTACAGGGAAGAGGTTGAGCACTAGTGCTACGCCTTTCTTTCTCCTATCCAGCACGTGTCGGTTGAAAATTAGCTTCTTGTCTAGTGTCACTCCTAGGTATTTGTGGTCGTCAGACCATGGAATGTCTTTTCCCATTATTTTTAGCTGAGTTTTAAGTATTGGTCTCTTCTTGGTAAAGTAAATTGCCGCGCATTTTGTGGGGTTGATTCTTATTTTGTTCTTGCGACACCACTCGCTGTAGTTGTCTAGTCCTCTCTGGAGATGTTGTATGTTCAGTTCATGTTGTCTTCCGGTGGAGTAGAGGGTATGTATCGTATGCAAACTGGGCTAGGCTTACATATGGTGCTGTTGGGGCGTCGTTTGTGCATATACTGAAAAAGTATGTTAGCTCGGTCAAAGACTTTTGCGGAAACGAGCGTGGTATGTGAGTGGTAACACTCTGCCCTTGCGTTTGAGACGTCGCGGTTTCGAATCACCTTCCACCACTCCGAATTCCTTCCCGCCATTAATGACCCCAACGTCGACAGAACGTCTAGGAGATCCTTGAGATCACATGTGACCACATGGTGAACCGAGATACAGGCTATAACTTCAGCGTGGCCTCAGATCCACTGATCAAATTGAGAAGCAACAATTCGGAAAGGTGAAGATCACTGGTGTGGGTTCCACAGTGATTGTTTGCCAAATATGGACACCTGAGTCGCGGCAAGAAGATATTATTTCCCCGCTCCCTACCAACGAGATACCGGCCGCAGTTCCAGTTTATGATTTCACTTAAATTCGTCGAAATGAAGGCAGAGATGTGAATATTCGAAACGTCACAGGAATGCTACCTTTTGATGTCGCTGGAAGGCGGAGAATCTTATCAGTTTAAATATTCTGTTTACACTTTTTACCTTCGCTTTTATTCGTTATTTCTTCTTTACACTCGCCAGTTTTAAATTCTTCTTCATAATTACCAAATTGTGATCAAAGTCAGTAATACTAGCTCCCAGTAATTTCTTGAATATATTATAGCTCAACATTACTTATCACAATGCGTACTTGCCTCTTATTAAAAGTGGTTAAAGTAGCATCCAGAAATATAGATGGGATTGTATATAGTACGTAGGCGGATCAGAGTTTCCCATTTTCTTTTTAATTCAAAATAGCTCTGCTTTATCTCCATTGGTAAGTAGTGTGTTGATCATTTTGTTTTATTCATACATATTTTCAATCATATTTAAACATGCACACAACACAATATGTAAGTGTATTCATTGCATATTATTCCTAAATACTTCATCCGAACTTACAAAACTGAATTCTTCAAACGCAGTAGTTTTTTCGTTCCCGTTTCGTTAGTGCGATATTGTCTATACAGCAACCTGTCATGATGTAAGGCTGTCAGTTTTTTTTAACAGTAGAGGCTTAACGTTCTCTAATATCATAGTTCCATTGAGGACAAGGCGGGCGTACCAAGACTCAGCCAAACAAAATGCGCGTGGCAATGTCAAGTAAGGATACACAGAGGATAACAAAGACCGGCAGTGAACAAGGTCAGTTACTCCCGACTATAATTCTGATCGTTTACGTAACTCTACCGGTTCTGTAACACGTGTCTCGTTCAAGGATACTTGCATTCGGTTTCCCACTTCTCTCTAGTCCCGTGTTGTTGTACTCGCTTTTCGATGTTAGAGTGGCCAAAACCAAATCTTGGACCTGCAGTGTGTTCCATTTAAGATGAGACTAGAAATAGTCAGCAATCACAGATACTTATAAATTTAACTAGCACTTATTGGAAAGTAGGTTTCTCTGCTTAACAGTAACTAAAGAACATCCTTGTATTAAAGACACTCAGACGTCCGCACATACTCACTCACAAATTCCCTGAAACACACAATCGCATAATTTGTTACAGATGCAACAGAGTATTACTCATCCGTTTATGTGTATATCTTTTTCTAAGCCTCGTCGACGTCGAAATCTTCATAGTAGGAGACAATTGAGCATAAGGGACAGGAAGGAATTCATCCACAGTTACTATATATATATCTCAAAAGAAAACAAGAACATCAAAATTTAACATAATTATCTCATAATGAAACAGGGTCAGAAGTAGGAAAGAATTACCACATTTAGAGAAAAATTATATCGAGGAAATACGTATGTTACAGAAAAATATCACCTACCGTAAAAGATTATGGAAACAGCTGTCTATAAGTACTCGATAGTAGCTCCTAACCTTCAGCAGAAAATCTAAGTTCGGACGAAAACGCATGCTTGACTCCGAGATAAGGTTGTGGCACGGATTGTTTTGTTTGAAGAACAGTTGTTTGGGCAGCAACTAATCTTTACCTCTCTTTCTGTTGGCAGTTGAGAGCTTCAGTTCAGTTAGCTTCTATACCAGCAGTCTCCAACATCTTTTATGGTAAATAAATATTTTTTGTTATAAATGTGATAAGTAATTCCCACCTCTAATCCTGCTTTATTATGACATAATTGTTTTGATTCTTAATGTTACTGGCTTCTTTCACGTTATGTGCGCGAGCGGTGATTGCGTCTATTGTACAAAGAAAAACATGTCCGCAGTTCAAAGGCCATATCTAAAGTTTTACCAGAATCCTGGCGCTTATGAGCACTATGGCGACAAGACAAAAACTAGCGAAGAATCATCCTTCCATCTCAACTCAGATTTAGATCTGTGACTTCTTCTCCCTAGCGTTTGCTGCTTTTCCGCAGGATTTGCTTTTACTGTATGGTTCCAACGACTCAGTTTACCGCGACTGCGGCCATGCGGCGGAATCAAAAAGGGTTTCGTCATTCTTGCTATCATCACGCCTTACCTTGAACCTTGCTATTTATGATTATTTTCTTTAGTAAATTGATCCATCATTTACTTGATGATCGTTCTTAGACACAACTTTCAAAAAAATAAATAAATACATAAGAACAGTTTGCAAGTTCAGAAACAATAGTTTTATTCTATTTTCGTTTCAAAAGTTGTTTTTGACCAAACCCTTATTGGTGAGTGATAATCAATAAAGGCAGCGTCCCAGACTCGATTGGTGATCAATTGAGAAAAGAGGAATTCGATGATCTTCGTTAACCATTCAAAAAAATTTAGTGCTACTCGGAATCGTAAGTTTCGTAACATACTATTCGCGGCAACCTTGTTATCTGCTAAAAGGCTTTTGATCTATGTCTCGAGATGTTCCCCATCATCGTATTCATTATATATATATAAAATTAAAACAACGGGCAACCCTATTTAGAATTTTCAGTTTTAGCTGTTTTGACACTGTAAAAGGTCATTAATGGTTAAAGTGGACAAATGTTAATGAAAACAAGCTTAATTATTATGCAAAATTTGATTTATTCTATTTTTTTCCCCATAGCCTAAATAAACCGGTATCCACCTTTTGATCTCTCTAGCATCTTCTGGTGACGTAAGGTAAAACTTTTATTTTTCCCCGCTATTTCAAGTCATACCCGATCTTTTTGTAAAACGTTAAAGGATCTAGAAGTCTGTTGAGTACTTTTCCTTTAATATCTCACACAAGAAAAGAGATGTGATTTCTCTCCCTCTTTCCCCATTGCTGTTTTTTTTTTTTTTGGCAAACATTAATAACATACCTGACCAATTTAATATTAGTAAATTACGTTTTAGGAAACAGTTTTTGGAGATTTTCTTTCTTATATTTCAGTTTTTGACAGTAGACATTGTTGAACTATTTTGTTATCAAATAACTTTGTCGGGAAGAAAGAGATCATAATGTAGTTAAATACATAAGATATACCGTCTAAATTTTCTACAGTTTATTTATACGTTTCCCTACTGATAGCTATATTGTTAATAATTTGATGTAGTTTGACCTACAATAAGTGATTATCTAAATAAGCAAAGCATTTTTTCAAGTTGTTTTCGTTGTCTGTTGGAAAACAAATGGTTGTCTCTTTACAAAGAAAATCACTCATTATTATAGTCTTTAGAAACAAGAATAATCAGATGTAGGAGCGATAGGCAGCTGACTGGAAGCTAAAAAAATATTTTCTTAAGCTACAATTTTAATTAAATTCATGCCATGTATGTATGACTATTTGTGATCCGCATAACTGTGTTAGGCGTCGATGTAACCATTTTTTGTATGGGACTATAAAGTAAATAACGAAACAACTAATCCGAATTAACTTTGCACAGAACGTACAATTTAGTGAAATATGTTAATTGTCACCGCGTGACACTTTATGTACAGTACATCACGTGAAGATGTTCCGAATACAAAGTTGATTTGGAGTCACATACATGGTGTTTATTTTTAACATTATTGCTATTTTTTAAAATGAAAAATTGCCGCATAGTCCCGGAATGTAAATGGTTTTGTAGAACTGGAAACCCAGGGACTGTGCACAAACTACGTGGCTCGGGCCAGGGGGGGGGGGGGAGGGTTGGCTGGAAGGCTACGTTGGGCTACATGGGGTTCCGAGCCAGGCCACGTAGCTTTCCTTTCATAACATTTTTCACAGTTAAAATGAGGAACAGAACTCACAACAGCATGTGTACATTTATTTCCCTCAGTTAATTATCTCCGTATGTAATTTACAATAGTCTGACAATAGAAAACAGTACAAAATGTGTTCTGGAATCAAAAAGAAGAAAAGCTACGTGCTACGTGAGGGGGGGGGGGTAGAGGCAAAAGCCACGTAGGGCTACGGGGGGGGGAGGGGGGGCTCACAGGTGTCCAAAATGGAGCTACGTGGTTTATGCACGCTCCCCCCAGTTATGCTGTAACTTAATTCTTATCTCAGCTATTTTCAGCTTTATAGAAGACAAAAGTACGATATTAACATTTCAATCATTTATTTTTATTATCTACAGTGATCACAAAAAAAAAAAAAAATAAAAAAAAAAATAAAAAATGTTATAAGGTCATGCATTGTTTTTCCTACTGTTTCATATATCTCCAATAGTCCAAATTCCCGCAACTAATAAGTTTAATTTCGAGACTGAAGAGCCACAATACTCTGCAGAGAGGCACATAGGGCACAAGTTCAAACCTAGATCCTGGCAAATCGGCTGTTGTCAAAAAGGTGTACATGCAGTTTTCCTTTATCATCTAGGTAAATCCCTGGACGCTTCAAACTAGTGTCTTGTAATATTGCAAAATTCTTAGACTGATTACTTACAGCCCAACTTATATGTTTCATCGACGGATGGCAACATTAATATTCCCACGTTAGGTCAGCTATCAGAACAGAGAGGGATCCGCGGTCACTGAAAACCCAGTCTCACGATGGTTGGCCTCTGGGGGTTTTCCAGGACGAGGAAGTCCCACTAAAAAAGAAATATGAAGCAGGTGAACAGTAGCTTTGCTCGATGAATCCTGTACACAAGTGCCACGTGACTAAGGGATGGCAACATTGATTATAGGCGCGTGCAAACATCGTGGTGATTCACTCATGTGTTTTAAACAGACGCCATTCCAAAGACAAGCATTCGCAAAAACTTATTATCCACTTATGTGAATAGAATCCCAAATCCCTGAAGCACAATTCTGAGACAAGCATGCACTACCACGGTATTAGTGATAAACAACCAGAGAATTTCTAGTCCCACTATTTCTATTGCTTTTCTAGTTTCTGACAAGTTTCATACAACACTACTTCCGCATCCTGAAGCTTCAAATCTCAAAAATATATATATATATAATCTTGCTAATAAGCGAAAAAAACTGGATAAGAAACCCATTTTTGTTAATCATTTCAGGGTATAAACGTGTTATTAGCATGCTATGTAATCATCGAGCTTCATTTTCTTAAATGAATCATGATGGTAACTGTGCAATAAGGTTGGAAATATCTGGTCGTCTATGATAAGGATTGCAATCCAGCAGCGTTTTCAATCCCGCGGGATCCACGCGGGATTGGCGCAAACAGTTTTTTAACGCTTATATTTAAATCATAGTTACTTAAAACGTTAATAAATTAAATAACAATTAATAAATCAATTTTAATGTTAAATGATAAAAAGTAATAGTTAACAATATTTTAATTGGCAAAATGATATTAAAACTTTTTAGCATGTGTTAAGTACATTTCGAGGTTTGAGGTCTTTTTCCTTCCATGCACTATTCTCAATTTTTTCAACAATATCTCTCACACGCCTCTTCCCTATCACACGTCTTGACATCCTCACGACTCTCTTCCTCCTTCTCATGTATTCCAATGAATCCCATTCTAACTCCCTTATCATATCAGTTACTGATTGTGTTCTGCTGTAATTTTCACAGAAAAACCTAACAGCCCTTCTTTGTACCCCCTCCAACTTCTGTATCTGATACCCAAAATGTCGATCCCATCCGTGATCCAATCCGTTTCTTACACGCAGTGATTATTGATAAGTTTTGACCGTATACAGCTTTAGTTAAATCCATTCTCGTCAACTGAATTTCATTTAAAGTTAACTTTTATATATACTAGTTTCTGATTCATCAAAAGTTATCTCAGTTTGCTCACTTAAGGTCTGTTTGGACTAGGTCACTTCTTTATTTACTTTCATTTCTGTCAGAACTTACTTACTACCAGATTGCGAACAGAATCTGTTACTCTCTGATTTTAGCTATCGGCACAGAAATTATTTCTTTCTCTCTTTAACCATCATATTCTCCAGCTGGTATCTACCTGGGAGTTTCCTCTTATATAGTTTTCTTGAATCATTCTTAAACAGAAGTTCACTATAGTTAGATTATATTTTTCTCAAAAATTTAACAGCCTACCACCTCGCCTACAAATTTCTTTATTTTTTTTTTTCTCTTACTATGGCTTTCTAGTTGGCCATGATTATCACGAACAGTTACTTCTCACAGATTTTACTAACCCCGTCAACTTCTGCATATGTTTTGTTTACTTCATATTTTCTTGTTACGTTGGCACAAGTACATGAACTAATACCTGTGTTGCATGCTTAGTTTCTTCTCTCATCCATGTAATTCTGTAGCATAGTCCATTATGCTAGTCCTTCCATTTTATGTCATTAAACCAAAAATATCTAAATGAATTAGCACCATTTACTTAATAAATTTTCTAACATACCTTCCCTAATCTGATAACATTCGATACAATTATCTGAGGACATGACTGGGGGGTTACATTACATCAGTAACTTTTCAGTCAGGAAAAACTCATCACTCATTGTGTAACCTGAGGAAATTACATTTACTTCGGGTTTTCCATTGTTTCCTTATCCCCATACCACAGATAATTTGATTTATCCACCCTTAGAAACCATTTACGAGACCAGAGGTAATAGTGTGACTTGGATGAACCTCTACTCCCACTTCCATCATCCTTAGGAATCATCGTTGCAAGCAGTGGGTGGCTTCCTATAGGAAAAACCAAGTTACCACAGCCGCATCTGAACAAAGGTGCAGGAAAGGGAGAAGATGGTTGTGCATTGAAATTGCCACCGGATTGTGAGCTCCACTGCAACATTAACTTAATTAAATTAAAAGAGGCGGATTGTAACCGAATAATACAATCTCCTTTTTGTATGAATTGGTTCGACGACATAAAAGAGTGCGGATACTTAGGAACTATAAGATTCGGAATAAAGTAATTGATAGGAAATTAATAAAATACCTATTATTTTGAGGCGAAAGTGATGGAGAGTATATTTTGGGAAATTGGAAAAGACAGAAATATTTTACTAAATTAAAGGGCCCAGTAGAAAAGTAGCCATTGAACGCTGAGAAGGGACGCTTAGTGACTAGTCACCTGCCTTCACACCAGACTAGTCGACATCAGGAGCAAGTTTCTCTGAGCCAACCTCGCCGAAACAATTTCTGACCTTTGGGAACAGGTGAGGTAAATGACTTCTTTTGGAACCCTGAATATTCCGCTGTAAGCTAGAGATATTGAAACAAGCAGTCTAAAGTCTAGAAGGTAGGGTTGGCAATATCCTCCGCAGATAGGTGGAACTCAAGACAAGATACCATTATCCTAAGAGGTATTTAAGACCCATGAAAGATAAAGGACTTCTCGGTTCTGGACAATCGTTTCGTTGTATGTTTCGGAAAGTTTCGTGAATCCATGTGCCACTATCGCAATACAACGACAGAAAGTAGCTCTACATAAAATACCCTGTATGATTCTCTTACTTTCACCACTCGGGTTTCTTAATGTAGTCCTAGGATATTTCTCGATTATTTATGAGTATAATTTGTCAGTGCTTATAACTGATGTTTTGTGAGGTTGCTTTGTTATAGAAAGTCCTAAATTGTAAGACCAGTTCTTAATGAAAATTTATTTTAAAGATTTGGTAATTTTGGAATGTGAAAGTTATTAAAAATGAGTATAATGATAAATTATTGCTTTGCTAATGTTACTACATGTGTAAGTGACCGACCTGGCTATGTTTGCCTGCTAAGGGGTGAGGGGTGGACGCTGGAATGCGAGGTGGAGGGGAGGCAATGCACAGCTGTGGACAGAGCGAGACGCTTTTGTGCAGGGAGACGAGTCTGAGTTGTGGAAGAAGTCGGGTTCTGTATGTGTGCATGATGCTTAATAAAAGTGTTGTTCTAATGAGAAGTTGTCGCTCTCTCTGCCGCCGTTTCATAGATGTTTCCGAACCCATGCAAATGTTGTATGAACGACTTAAAGTCTTTAGCTGTATTGACGGCAGTCATCAGGACTGCAGGAGCAAGAATTGGACGTCTTGTCGACCATTGCAAGGAATCAGGTACCTTGCAGTCTTCAGTGAGTCCTAGAAGAGGATGCAATCTTAGCGTTACCGTTGCACATGTCATTCAGTGATCCAATAATTATGTAGAATGCAGACAATCTTTGGTGAAGACTTCGGTTAATTAATAATTATTGGATAATTCAAAAACAGAGAGGCGTATAGATTACTTCCTCTACAAGTTCTAGAGATACCACACCAAATAATTTTCACTCAACAACCACAGAGTACCTAAATCACACAGGATTAGTGGCAAATTCCAAAGTTATTGTGAAATAAAAATTTAATGTAACGTCATACTTACCATACATTTGATGAAAGTAAGTGTTTATATACGCAAAGGCCATCCTTCTTCTCCTACTGTATTCCAATTCTCTTAATTTAAATAATAGAAATTCGTGTTTAAACGTGATAAAATCATGCTGATATCGCTATTGCAGAAACTACTTAGGTGTTCCATCCTTTAACATATTCTTGTTAATTATCAAACATCCAAAAATGTTTCTGTATTTTAAATTTATTTTCATGTTTATTTTACAATGAGTTTTGTGCATAATCGTTGATGGTTTATTTCTGATGAATTTTTATTAATCATACATTTAAGAATTTGGAACATTAAATCAAAATCTTGATAAATAATTCTTACTTATTGTTAATGACATATAAATTAAATTATTTTTCATCAAGAAAGATGGCATTTTTATGAAACAATCACTGTATTCACATTATACAACTAAGTTAACATTAAAATTGTTGGCATCGACGGGTTTAAGAAACATGGCAGTTTACATAATTATCTCTCTTACAAATTTTCACACTGAATGTTGCGGAATACTACATAAATCGTTAAATTCAAGATATCATATTTTAATAACTTTGCACTGAAAGTAGTTCATAATTATTTTACAAGTTGCTCCTTAATTTAATTGTATAATCTTATTTTTTTGTCTGATTTAGCAATTGAGATAATTTTTAATAAACACGAAATAGTTGAAGCGACATCAGATCGTTTTTCTGGAAAGATCTGAACCACAATTTAAATTTTCATAATGGATCTTACTTGGATGCAATACAATTTTCATGACTGCACCATCAGTATGTGTAGTAAGAATTCAGTATTTCGACTGCTAACTCCACCGTGTTCCTTAGGTGTAAAATAATCTGTGTTGGTCTGCAGTTAATGTCACCAGACCATTACAGATAATTTCATACCTTAAGAAGACGGCAGAGCTAGTCCTGGAAATATTGTGTTTTTACAAAACAATCCGTGCACTTGTTAACATTTCATTGCATAACTCATTCTGTTGTGGAAAATATCCGAAACAGGAGAGATTCCAATGGATGTTAGTAAAAATATATTCTTCAACCTATAGAAGAATGCACAAGTTGTCAAATGTGAAAACGTTTTTCCAATAAGTAAAATTACAACTGATGAAAAAGCAAGAACGATGTCAGAAACAAGGCAGTTCTAGCGAAGAGAAAAAAAAAAAAAACTTTCTTATATTAAATTTAGACTTATGATGAAAAGCACTTTCTGTAAGTGAATCTTGGTTCTTAGAAATACCAGGAAAAATAAAATTAAATGAGAGTGTTTTGAAAATAATAAGCGAGTAAAGAAGTTTGTGGCGGAGTTTCACCCAAATAAGAGGCAGAATTATGGATCACATTTAAAGATGCACTAGATTAATTAATTTCTTTGTGAGGGGAACAATTAAATGGAATGTATATAGTTACACAAAGATTAGAATATATGAATCAGATAATTAAGGTCCTAGGTTCTAATGAATATATTCAGTTGAAGATGTTAGCTTAATTAAGATAGGAAGAGATAAAAATATAGAAACTGACGAATCCGGAAAAAAAAACTTATTTAAGTGAAGAATATTGGAAACGTCTTTAAGAAAAAGCACTGGACATTTATTTTTTGTGTTATGCCTTACGGAATCTTTCTACTCAAGCTTCAGAAAGTGGATCAATAGTTTCTCGTATTATAACAGCAAAGAAAGTGGCTAAAGATGGGTTTATGAAGAGTATTGTCAGTGCAGGAGGACCACTGACTGATGCATCTCGAAATTTCTATGGCTATATCAGGAAACTGAGGGGAAGGGAGGGTGTAGAGATGCTCATAGATAAGGTAGATAAGGATGGAGAAGTAGTTACTGAGGATTTGAAAAAGGCAGAGATTTTAAGTAACTGGTTTTGTGAGAGCATTAGGGACAATGAATTAGAAGCGGGAAGGTCTAATTCGGAGAACGAGCTTAACAATACGATTAGAAATGAAGATACTAAAAAATTTGAAATTCATCCTGAAGAAATCATGAAGAAATTAAGCAAGCTGAAAAAACATAAGGGGGCTGGTGCAGATAATATTACTACAGACATCTTAAAGATAGTCGGATGTGACATTGTACCTTATCCTGAAACATTATTTAAATTGAGTCTGGATACTTGCTGCTTACCACAAGACTGGAAAAGTGCGACAGTAGTACCGGTACATAAAGGAGGGATGAGAAATAGAGTAGAAAATTACAGGCCAAACAGTTTGACTTCAGTGGTAGGTAAATTAATGGAAAGATTGATATGCAACCACATCAGAAATGTATGTGAGGAACGTAAGTGGTTTTCAGGTAGGCAACATGGGTTCAGGCAAGGATATTCATGCGAATCTCAGTTGGTGGAATATATGCAAGATATTTCAGATGAAATGGACAAGGGAGGCCAAATTTATAGTGTAGCACTAGATCTTTCAAAGGCGTTTGACAGAGTAAGCCACAAAATGGTAGTAAATAAGGTAAAAACTATTGGAGTGGACGAGAAAGTGATTTGCTGGGTAGAAGAATTTTTAAAAGGTAGAAAACAGAAAGTTAGGGTGGGAAATGCGGTATCAAGGGAAGTGGAAGTAAAAATGGGAGTGCCGCAGGGTAGCGTATTGGGACCATTGCTATTCATTATTCTAATGAATAATTGTGTTGATTGTTTACTATCTGAAATTAGATTGTTTGCAGATGACATAATGCTGTATAAAAGGATCCAAACGATAGAGGACTGTAAACAGTTGCAGGGTGATCTAGACAGGATATCTAGTTGGGTTGGTAAACATGGGATGAAGATAAATGCAAAGAAGAGTCAGCTAATTAGATACACAAATAAAAAACAAAAGGTTAATTATGAATATAAGGTGGGGAAAGAATTGATTGCTGAAGACAAGAAATGTAAATATCTTGGCATTACATTTGATAACAAGCTTAACTGGGCAGGACACATTGGACACGTGTTAGGAAAAGGTTTCAAAATTCTGCACTTGTTGGAGAGAGTGATGAGGGGATGCACGAGAGAAGTAAAGGAATTGGGTTACAAAACTTTGGTCAGACCATTGCTCGAATATGGTAGTGTAGTATGGGACCCACATTTTGAGTATCAAATGCAGGAGTTGGAGAAGGTGCAAAGAAGAGGCTGCTAGATTTGTTTATGGAAATTATCGCAGAATGTAATCAGTGACAGATATGATAAATGAGCTGGAATGGGATTCATTGCAAGACAGGAGGAGGGTAATGGGAGTGTACAGGGCGTATACTGGCGATGAGGCATGGAAAGATATTGCAGTAGATATGAAAAGTAGTTAATGGAAGGGAAAAGATGACCATGACCACAAGCTGCCACTCGATTTCAGGCACAAGGGTGTGGGAAGATTTTCTTTTTTAGGTAAGGGTTTCAGGGATTGGAATGAGTTACCAAGGGGAATGATGAATAACCTACCGAAAACGTTAAAAGAATTTAAAGTTAAAATTTGTAGAGGGCAAATGTAGGTGAGTGTAGGATAGGGGGAAGTTGGGTGTGTAGGGAAATTGCCACCGGAGCCTGTGCTCCATTGCAATTAAATTAAATTAAATTAAATTAAATTAAATTAAATTACTACGTTATAAAATGCTGACACAAGAAATGAACAAGTGCTAATTGATTTTATCAAAAGGTTTACAAAAATATTAATCTTCAAAATCACAAGAATAGTTATTTTAACAAAGGATAATCCTAAGAGGGTTGGTTGTGGTAAATGAATAATTGTGTAACTGTTGTTGTGTGAAACCTCATGTCGTTCATCTAAGTCGAATCGAAGCTTATCTTCTCATCTGCAATAATAAAGCGAGTAGAGTAGCTAGCTCAGTCAACCGACAACTTCTTGAAGGACCCGTCCACACCGAAGAAGTCGTCATCCAGAGCGCTGTCTGGAGGCCTCTTGGACTCATCAGACACGAACTGGTCCTGCTCCAGCAACCACAGCCTGTTCGCTTCTAGTTTCTCGAAGCAGGCGTCTGTAATATATATAAAAAAGACATAATTATGAGAACGTACCCATTTGATAGTTTCTCCGAAATACGTTAATAACATACGTTGTTCCCTTCCAGAATATAAACGGGAAGTCTATTGTTCTCGCTACGTGAGACACGTTAGTTAGGCAAGATATTTATGAACACTATAAACTTCTATAACCATGATAAGATTAAAATTTAAGTGTATAAATTATATATATATATATATATATATATATATTTCTAAAAGCTGTTTTTGTCACTAGGTTTTATCTCACTTCATACTTAACCGAAATCGATAAATGAGGTACAATTTGAAAGCTCAAGGCATCGGCTTTGATCATATTATATTCTAAGAAACTAATTCGTCCAAATTCAGCCCAGAGCAATAACTTCACTGTTTTTAAAATGCGTTTTTTTTGTGTCGCGAGCTATTTATCTCCCATGTTTCCTAACAAAAATAAATAAATGAAGTAGCGTTAGAAAGATTGAGGTCTCATCTTATGTGAAATCCTATCTTTAGAAAAACATTATTTGAAATTCGACCCTTAAAGTGAAAAGGTATCAATAGTTTATACAACTCGTTTTTGTGTCACGAGTCATTATCCCCCTTGATATCTGATCAAAACAGATAAATGAAGTATCATTTCAAAGAATAGGTCTCTGCTTTTGTCACATTATATTTTTTAAAAAAAGTATTTTTTGAAATTTTACCGTTAAAGGGCAAAAGTATCCTTATTTCAACAACATATTTTTTTGTCACAGTTGTCTCCCTTGACACTTTACCGAAATCGATAAATGATGTATCATTTTAAAGATTAAGGTCTCAACTTAGGCAACATCATAAATTAAGAACGAAATTTTGCTGCAGAAACATTTCTGTTTTTCTATACAGTTCCTACGTAACATTTTACTCGCGAAATTTTCTCGAAGGCTATGATCACAGGGATATGGATATTTTGCTTAGGTTAGTTGTGCTCCGTTAAGGTCAGTTCAAAGGCTTTTCCTAATTGTTTCGTAATATGTTGTAAGTATTTTGTTGCGTACCTATTACTCTAACCAAATAAACAACTGCTACATCCTATTACAAACGATCACCTTACTATGTATCGTATTTCGAAATTTTCATAGGTGTAATGTAGTAAGTATTAAAATGTTTGTTTAGTTGTTTTTCGATTTTATTTGCAAAATATTCAATGATCCTTCTTTTTACAAACTTTTTACTTGATAAATATGCAAAAATATATTAATTACACGTTGAAAATTGAGGGAAAATGCCTAACAGTCACTAATTACGATGTAGCTTTCGTAATAATTGTGAATATTAAAACAACTGTACTGTGTTTCTACTTTGTTTGAACAACTTAAAATTCTAAAACAACGAATATATTATAACAATGTTTAATAGACTGTGTATAATTTGTATACTCATTTGAGTTCTGTAGGTAAATTTGTGGTAAGAACGCTTATTTACGTATTAATAAACCCATTTCACAAACAAAAAATACACTTATCATACAGAACACAAGTTACACTTTTTTTTGCAGACAGATGGCAACACAAACATTCCATCAAGAGATTAAATGCTCTGGATCACACAACACACGGGTAACAGGTGGCTGGAACCAACCCGAGGAAAAAAAATACTTCTTCTACTCTTTATAGATATGAGCTCACAAAACTATTGCTGTTAAATATTGCATATTGGCTGTGGCAGATACCATATTTAATGTGCAATCATTTTGTTTTCTTTTAATACAATATAAGAGTATAACTGTGCAGCATTGAGAGTTAATTATAATCATTTTGTGAAAAAATAATTTTGGAATTTCAAATTTTATGAGCGAAACTAAACGAAACATTTCAAACGACAGAGGCAATATTTCTAACAGATGCTGCATAGTGTAATTGATGTAATGTATTTGTTACCTTTTTTATATATTACTGCCGCGAGTTAAAAAGTCTTAAACCCACTCACCTTGAATTTCCTGTGCCGATCCCCCAGTGCCTCCCAACTCGTCGGGCACAAACTCAGGTTGTACGTAATCGAACAATGTCTTCGAACCGGGAGCGTGAGTCATAACCTGAAAACATGTTGAAATATATTACATATGCAGTCATTCACCTCTTCGAACAGAGACGTTACTGCAGCAAAATTTCTTTGCCATATTTTCTCATACGCATTTTTCCCCATAATTCCTTGGCGTGGTGAATAATGCTTCCCTTGAAGTGAAATAATTCAAATTATATAATCCGAACAAAATTCAGAATTTCGGTAGAAATAATAAGAAAGGATTTTTTACCATTTGTTTTCGTTTCCTAAAACAATTGAAGATTATTTTCGTTAGCTCAAGCTGAAATTATTTTTTGCATGTATTTTTTTTACAGAATTAATATTAATAATAGTAGTAGTTTTATTGGTAACTAATTATATCATCTTTTGTAGTTTTCTGAAACTTATGGATTTAATTTACTCAGACTGAAGGTTTTACGTTAAAAACAAAAATAAAATAAAAAATAAATAAAAGTAGTGCAGAGATATCTGTTCGCTGCTGAAATAAATCTTGTAGTACGTGAGTCCGCAACTTGAAAAGTTATATTGCAGCAATATTATCTTCTGTAGATACGCTGTAAAGGGATGGTTATTTCAAGAAAACTTCAAATTACTTGTATTAACATATTCATAAGCAGCTGTCTATTTAATTGTGCAATATGAGATTTTTTTAATAATAAATAGTCTCAAAATAATTCATGAACATTGTAAACGTCACTGCCTGAGATTTTCTTCACACTTCTAATTCTCAAGCTGCCCAAACGCTCCATTTGTAACATAACGTCTTTTCCCTCGTAAGAACAGAGTACTCTTTTCATAATATATCAATGGTAACTGTGACAAGAGGCTTTACGTGAATTTTGGAAAGTGTTGTACTTCTCGTGAGTTGTTTTCTCAGTTTCGGGGATCTTATCTACTAAGAAACCTCAGTGTTTCGATACTAATGATGGTATTTACAACGTTCTGTGGTATGAAACTATTTGGCTGCAACCGTCTTTAGTTTCAGAATCAAGAAATACCAAAAAATCTGTCTTCTGTACACGAAAGTACGTGCTCAGACCAATCGTCTCTGGCAAAATATAAAAGAACAAACTATTCATTGTTTATTTGATGGATATACAGAATACCTAAAAATATATTTCGAATATAAGTAGCTTCCATGCCCCTTAAAAATGGGAAATTAAATGTAGTGTTGCGACAGTTAATATTTTCATAGTAGTTTCGCTTAATACAATTGTTCTTAAATAACTCTCATAAGCTGGGATTTCTAACAATGTCTAATTGCACAAATATCTAATCCGTTTAATTCCAAAATCCTCTTCATAAATAATATGCTGATTTTAACAAATTATATATCTTCCTGTATAATGGATAGAAATTTTAATTATAAAAGGTATAAATTAAATCAATACATAAAATCATAAGTAGGTAATCTAAACTATTTGATTTTTATAATAGCCTCATCTATGTATAGCGAATGCAACGAAAACGACTACCTACAACAAAAATAAACAAAATCAAATAATAACAATATGTGCATTTAAACGAAATACGTGCATTCCTATCTAGTTAGTTTGCAATTTAAAATATATTGAATTATCACAGAAACTTAAATAGGTAACTACTTGTTATAAAGGCAAAATGTGTGGACAGCGATTAATAGATAAGATCCACAGCCGTTGCTAGACCACCAAAGAAGGCCGAGTGCGTAACGTCACAGTTACAAACACGATGACCGTACTGGCCTTTTATTAGTATTGATTCACGTCAGGAAATTGTGAAAATTTTGTTAAGCTAGATCCTAAACTTTCAAACAGCTGAATCTTCAATGAAATCCAAAGAATCGAAAGTGCGTTATCACAAACAAAAAAAAACGAAGTTTAATCTAATATATTTTCGTTACAATAAATTTGTATTGCCAAAAACAACGATAATTAACAACAACAAAACAAACGCTCTCAATAGTTGTTACAAATGTTTAACTTAAGATTGTGGAAGGTTTTTTTTCAGATTTAAGATAGCTGTAGATTTAAAACCCGTAATGACACAACTAAGTGGTGAGACCAAGCTCGAATACAAATCGATTGAGTCACTTTGCTTATGACTTGACGTCTAGTCGACATCGAGGTCATTAATGATTGGAAGGTAATTTAGGCAAGGAACGATAAGTAATTCTGTCATATCCTTCACGTGGAGTGATTTGGTAAAATCCTAGGAAACCGATATCTGGTGGCTAGTCGGCGATTCAAATCCGCATCCTCCAGTAAGCGAAGCCCGAGCGTTACCACTCATCCATCACCTTCAATAAAATGTTTAAGTATTTTTTCTACAGTCAGTATCACTAAGTCCATACTACCCGTATTTGCGAATTTAATTGCAATTAGGTTAAAATTTAGATGAATAAACCTGATTCATACGCCATGTGAGAATATGGCTGCGAAGCAGAATAGGAATGTGTCGTGAATATAACTGATTAATCTGGACTTACCCTTTCACCAAGCTTCTTTGGAAACGCTGATTTTACGAGCGCAACGATCAAATCAGCAAACTTAGGAGCATTCACTATGTGGAAGCCCTTTATCCTTCTGGTATATGCTGTCTGAAACAAGAATTAAATACAGGTTTAAATACTGATTACAAACCGACCGCTTTTGGGTGTAGTGACTTGAAATCATGTGTGGTTTAAAAATGATTTTACAATTCTGAATCGTTGAATCACTGATACAGATACTGATTCCAAGAAAATGTTCAACCGAAAGCAGTGGAAAATCCTCATGATAGAACTAAAATATAAAAGACAGAAAGCACGCAATGTAGGCCCTATTTAAAGAAATATAAATAAGAAGTAAGGGAGAAACTGTAGAGAAGCCAAATGTTATGAGGTTCGTAAAAACGGAAAGGGAATAATGAACAAGAGCTGGCAGAAAAGATAAAATTTGATTAAAAATACGCCGTATAGCGTCATTAGAATTAAAAAGAAAACCTCCTAGGGAATGCAGCTATGGTATGTGAAGATGGAGAGATTGTACGTGATATAGACAAGATTTCCAGAAAATTTTTATGGTTTTATGGTGAAGAACTCAAAAAAATAAAAAATTGCCACAAATTTGAGGGGACACAGTGCCAGAATTATCAGGTTAATAGTATAAAGATGCTTTCTGGTAGGAAGTAGAGAATGTTGTATGGAAGATAAAGAGTAGCTTAACAGATTGTAGAAATGATTATTGATCAGTTGGAACACACTTGACATACAGGGTAGTAACAAACCTCTGAAAGGAGAATAAGAGGTATACGATTGCAAAAAGAAACTAATTATTCCATTATTCATAAAAGGGAGCAAAATCTCACACTATTCAGATACGAAACTTCTCTCTCATGGTCTAAATATTTTTAAATTATTGTTGTAAGAAAAGATAAGGAACACAGATAGATAGATAGAGCTATCAATCTATTATAGACCTTATCATTTCTATAACGATGCCTGGAAAGAATTAAACCAGTCATAGTAGTTTTTCTTGGTGTAGAAAAGATATACCAAAATATTCCATATCATCACATTTGAGAGGTATTAATTAAGAACGGTGTTCCACAAAGTACTTTGGAAAGAGCTAAAAAAAAAAAACAAAAAACAAAAATGCTGGAAGCTGCATTCAGGTACAAGCTAGTAAATTAATATTATTTTGACACTGGAAGTGGTCCAGTATGAATGGTGCTAGTCTCGACTATTCTTCACAAACATTGTGGATGATATGATAAAGACGTTCAAAAAGAAAGACAAGAATACTATGGTGTTAGTGAATGATGTTATGATTTGAAGAAAAAGAACTGCAACTACGGCTACATTTGTGAAAAGATGAGTTTGAACAGATAGGATTTATAATAAGCGAGAGCAAAATTTGGTGGTGGGCAGGAAAAGAAAACCATTCAGTTAAACATTAAAACATCATGAAATTTTAAATATTTAGTCAGTGTTATGTCAGCTGATAATTAATTCCAGAAATAAACTAGGAGATTAAAAAACTTCAAACTACCCCATTGTTGTTTCATAAATACTGAGATAAATTCTACAGGAAGCAAAAGTAACTTTGTATAAAACCTACCTGCTCACCGTTATAATGCATTGCCTAAAGATACTACATTGACAGACTGCAATGAAGTAAATGAAATATCTCAAGATAAGTATGTAGATGATCAAAGGGCAGAAAATCAGAAATAAGTCAATCTGACTGTGACTAGGACTAAAAAATAAAATAAAAAAATGCTTCTTGACATGTGAAGAGAACTGATGCAGAAGTGATTTGGTCATATGAGATCGGCGTCAGTTATACCAGTCGAAGCATATTTTATACAATGAATAACACGCATAAGACAAAATAATATAACGCAATAAGTACTAAATGACTTCACTAGTCGTTATCCAGAATGGGAGAAGTTACTGGAAGAGAAGTGGTAGCAAAACGAGGTACACCAGTACACTCCGTAGAAAATCTATTATGGCGGTGAAATTAATTTACTTGTCATATTGGCAGGCAATATCATTAACTTAGAGTACTTCCTCTACTGTTACGTCATTTAAAACTATTTTTTATATTATAAGGAAATTTCTTCTAAAAAATATTTTTTTCCTATGATGTCGGGATTTTCTGGCTATATTCAACAGAAAATATACGTTTCTGTTTATGGAGTGGATAGATCGTTGAAGATAATAGTCTCGTAATTTTTAAGAGTAATTTATTTTATATTCCTCAAAGTCAACAGCTTGTTTCATTTTTAAGTTAACCGTCCGTAATGTTTTAAAGTTTTAAGTACTTGATTGAAATATGTTTATCACGTATTAAATATTTGATCTCTCAGTTCCGTCAAATACTTGGAAGATTTACAAAATTGTGTCGTTTAAACATTTCTGTTACAAGATGTTCAGTATCTTGAGAGGAGAGAAGCACCGAAGGTACTGTGACTGTGTAGTTCATCCTGAAGCGGTGAAATATTGTTTAATTCAAAAGGAAGACGTGTCTAAAACCTTTTATAAACTTCACAACAATTTTAATGTAATCTCTTCCACTTACATCCAACGTTAAATGATACGTTAATTCAGTGATTGCGTTGAACTCTATTTAGAAAGTACTAGAAGCCACAAATCATGACTTTTTTAGTATATTTTTTATATTATTGGCAGCTTGAATGGCTTAGTCAAAGCAAGAAGATATTAATTGGAAAATGACAGATGCCTTTCGATTGCTGGAGATAGCGTCAATATGTAACTGAGATATAAACAGCGCATTTAGTGACCAAGAAGAGACGAATATTTAAATTAGCAATAAAAGTTTAATGCACAGAAACGAAGAGATACGTGGATACCATAAAGATTTTAAAGGAAAGAAGCATTCAAAAAAAATTAAGCGAAATCGCGAGGCGTTCGTTTTAACCGATAGGGATTGCATCTTATAAAGTATAAACCGGAAAAAGTTGATATTTTTGCGTCGTATCGGAAATTGATGTCGAATATTTTGCCACAGGAGCAAACTGTAGAAAAGTTGTGACTCTATATAAAACATGCCGTAAGACAAACTTGTTTAAATAATGTGATATAACATGCAGGAGATTTGATATAGAACCAAATGAAGGCTGATAACAATCGTTAAAATGTATGAGGTGTTTACGCTCGCAAGTACGCACAACAGAAATTAATATGCCTTAAAAGACGAACAGTGCCTGAAATAAATTGTGTAAATTACCTAAAATGGTTTTCAGGAAATTTTATACATTAATTGATCACAGGCTACTATAAAATAATAATCGGCAATCGTTAAGTCAGTTTACGAGACTACAGAACTTTGAACTTAATATTACTTAAACATTAAATAATTGTATAGATAACAAATTATTAGTAAATAGTTATTTTACAGTACCCGCCAGGCACCTTCTGCGGCTCGCACAGTGTTCACTCCGGTCTTGACGACATGTTCGACTGTCACATTATTGGCGTCGTAAATAATGATGTCTCCAAGCGAGTAGTCCTCGGCCAGCATTAGTTCTCCCCACATCAGTATCAGACTGAAGACGTCCAACGGGTGGTACAGATCAGGGTCCGGGTGGATCGTGCCCCCATACACCACTCGGTAGCATTCCTCTGTAATTCCTGGCATCATGAAGAGACGTCTGCAAAAAGAAAGCATAAAGACATATCGAAATAAGTTCCAATTAGTAGGGTCATCATTATGATCTGCCATATCAGGGTATGGAGTAAGAGAAAGCAATTAACAATTACTTTTCTGGGGCTACATTACGGCATTTCATAACAAGTGAAAAAAAATTTCCCCTGTACATGTGAATGATCTTTTGGTTATTTACCATCACGTATGTGAGTAATATCAGTCATTTCATTGAAATGAGTTCAATGTTGTGCATTGATAGGTATCAATCCTTACAAGACGTCACATATATCTGAAACTTCCGTATAAATCATAATGCAGTAAATGTGGATTCAGGGTGTATATTATTTATGTCAGAACTATAGATAAATTATTTATTTTATAGTTTCTTTGCACTGATCTCATGGTTTGTAATATTTCCCTTACATATATTTATCATACACATACACATTACAGTTCATGTCTATGACTATTCAGTTGATAGAACTTTCACAAAATGTTGGTAGTAGTCATTGATATACTGTATATTCGAGAATCCCCTTCTGTACTATCTTTTCTATGATGTACCATCCTTCTTACACTATTCGGGCGAGGAAGACACTGTGGCCTGTTCCTGCATTGCCGAGCTTTCGTATGTCCACAGAGCCTTCGTTTATCCGCCAAGCCTTCGTTTGACTACGAGTCTGGGGAATTTCCAGCGGTCACCGGTCACCGCTCGCTGGGGTAGATAGGACCGGTCACAGGAATAACCGAACGAGTTTGAGCGTGAGTAGACGCCAATTTGTACAACTCTAGTTCACACCAACGAACTCACAGCATATAACACCACTCATCTGAAAAAAAAAGGTGACTTAACTGTTTCAACATTGCACTGATCTTCCTTAACTGTGCTAAGCGACTTACCCATATACTTATTAACTGTAATGCTTCCCCGGAATTAGTTCTATCCAGAACGCAGTAATGCGTATTAATATTAACAAACCGCAGTAAACATATTTCATAAAACTCAGTTCACATTTTTCAGTTTCGTTTACGGACAAAAGCCACGCTAAATAAATTTTCTCCAGTTAATGGTGGTGAAATATACTCTGATCTATTAATAATTTGTTCATAAAAAAACGTAGTTGCGAGTCAAGGCATCACACTGCAACAATATCTGTCAGTGAAAGGAAGATTCACTGTCAAGATTTTTTTGTTATTTACTTTTCCCTTCCTTCTTGTCCTACTGATATACGAACCCTATGTAAATTGTTATAAATATTCAATTCAGATCTATTCCATGAGTTATTACCTATATCAATTCATCTGAAGGAGCTTCAATAATCGAGGTCATTTAAATAAAGAAAGAAGTGCACAGTTTCTGTTTCACACTTTTGAACGTTTAAATGTCCGTACAGTACAATCCCTTTTGGAATGTTTCGAGGAGAAAAATTCGTTCAGCATGGAAAACTGGAATATATTTTGACTTCTGAATGTAGATGACATACTTTACTATCTTATAGTTCTGACAGTCTATCCAGGACAGGTTCGTGGAGGCAAAAATGCGAATAACTGAACATAAATTTGGAATGAATGTACTGTGATTTTGATCGATAGTGATATTATTTCTAATAAATTTGACATCTGAGAACTGTCAGACATTTATAGACTATAGCCCAAGAATCTGAGAAAAAGATTCTAGTAGCATCTGCAAAGTATGACGACACTTATCACAAGGCATATTGTGCCACGTGTTTGAAATTGTTTATTATTTTTGCTTAGAGAACTACTTACGCGGTTCAAAAACAGCCCAACATCTTCCTAAAACGGAACGTGACCAGTTTTTTGTTGTCTGTCTCCTACGTGTTCTAACAGCATTTCTTTAAAGTAATGTTTACTAAATAAAGTACCCCTATTTGCTATGCTTTACATTGGATGTAATGCATTTGATAATATTATTGTACTATAAGGTCAGTTGCCTGTAGAAATTTACATACTAAACTTGGTAGGTGAACCTTAACTATCTGGCCTCGCTAGCCGGAAGACCGAATCTCCAAGCCGCCACCTTGATTACGGTTTTCTATGTTTTATCAAAATCACTTCAGGTGAATGCCGAGATGATTTTTTTTTTTCCAAGGGATATGGACATATTTGTTCCCGTTCCTTTCTGAAGTCTACAATGTGTAAGAAATAAGGGAAAATAAAACTAATATACCAATCGTAATACGCGTTTTCTAACTCGGAGTCCATCAGAAATAGTTTAATTTTCCAGCGATTATTTTGATTTTTTACTATTTACATTCCTGACACAATTTAGAGACAACATATAAGCCCCTAACAAATATTTATGCCGGCAAAACACCAATTAAATTTTGTTTCTCCACCATTTTCAATTTATCTAGCTGAAGTCTCGTATTCAATTTTTGTATTCCAAAAATAATTGAGATGCTTGAGGTCTTTTATCCATTGGCCTTTAATCACAGAATCAAGGATAAGAAAAACTAAAGAGCGTTGTGGATGAGCGGTAACGCTCAGGCCTCACATTTAGGGGGACGAGTTTCGAATCCCCGTGCCGCTACTATGATTTGGTTTATCCATAGTTTCCCCAAATCACTACAGGCGAATACCGGAATTGTCCCTTCAATAGGCCACGGCCAAATTCCTTCCGTTCCATGCTCCCAGTTCTTTACCAACTACAATGATTTGACGAGGCGTGAAGCCATTATCAAAAGAGACAAGGAAAACTGGAAAAAACATTAATTGGGTACAAAAATTGTGTGTTTATGTTACTTCTGAGAAAAAAATGAAACTAAAGGAGCGTCCATAAACTACGTGGCTCTATTCTGGCCTTCCTTGAACTCCCTCTTCCTCCCACGTAGCCTACCCTCTTAACCCTCTACTCCTCTACCCCTTCCATCGCATGGCACGTAGCTTTTTTCCTTATTACCCAGAAGATATTTTGTACTATTTTCTCTTAACAGGCTATCATTAAAATTATTGCGCATATAACAAGCACAACCAACATTTGTGTTTTGTACTTTTCTATAATTATAAATATTCTGAACACAATACTGACACTAGGGACACCTGCAAATTACCAGTTATTGGGGAAAACCTCTTTCTCGCGTACAGTTAGGGTTCATTTTTTCTTGATGCGTTACTAAAAACCTCCTTATCTCTTTCATGATTGTTCCTTAATTGACCAAATAGAAAAAAACACTAAACCTGCCGCTCAGAACATCTTGTTTTATTTTGCAGTAGTTCTGTCACATTTCTTTCTACATTATCATGGAATGATTCTTCGATCTGTTTAACCCTTTCCAGCCCAAATTAATGGGGATATAGAAAAAAAATAATTGATGGTGTTTTATGGTTTCAAATGTTTCCAAAAACACAAAAAATGTTAGTTTGTGATTTTTTTTGAACAGGGCTACTTTTTCTTTCAGTGGGTTCATATGGACCCAGTGGGAAAATGTGATGGACAAAATTTTTAATTGATGGATAAACTGTAAGTAAAATGTAACACAAAAAAAATATTTAAAATGTGGAAAACACCATAGAGGAAGTACACATGAGACAATTTGGTTCAGAAACAGTGGAATACAGCTTTTAGATTCCTGCTGCTTACTTTTTGTCAAGTAAATGTTGTGTCACATGGTACAAAATTCATGTAGGTAAATCAAAATTATTTATTCATTACTGTTATATTATAGTGAACAACAACAAAATGATAAACTAAGCATGAATACAATCATTTGTTATCGTACAGTAAGAAACAATTCCCACTTATTATCTGTATTATTACATGTATCCCAAAAATTGTTCCATTTTGAAAGAAATAGTATTTACACTGTTTAGTGTTTTTTGAGTAACATATAAATTTGTTTCTTCATCAAATTTGGAAACATATCATCCGAAAAAAAAAAATCCAATTTGAAGTACTGAAGAGCTGCCATTTGCTCAGAAGGCTCTGAAAAACTTGCATTGCATTGTGTGTCAAAGTCAGAGCAATCAAGGTAACCATTTTTCCACCTTACTGCAACTGCCGCCTTTTTCTTCTGAAACCTTTTGTCTAGTGGAAAGTGATCTAAGTCGGCAGTGTCATTAGAAACATTTGGAGTAGACTCATTCCGCTGTTCAGTTGGTAAATCATTAGACAATACCTCAGCGCAGCTCTCATTTTCAATTAGATTGTATGTTGATACCAAGATTTATAGATTTTCAAATTCCTCGTCTGAAAATTCCGAAAATGTTTTATAAGACAGTTCCCCATACAGAAGGTACTCCAGTATCTCTGCCTTCAATAATTTAGACATCTGAAAATAAATATTTTTTACACATTACCTCATTAACCATGCACACGAACAACTATCTCCTTCTCCCAGTGGGGCCATATGGACCTAACATTTTATATGCCTCTAGCAGAGCAAACTAATTCAATTTATTATTGCAATAGTGTGGTTTGATATTGCTATTTCATACAATTCAATAATACATTATTTTAAAACATCAATATCGGTAACTTCCCTCAAAATTAAAGTAAATCTTACACGCCAAACAACTGCCGACC
Source organism: Vandiemenella viatica (assembly GCA_031002005.1). NCBI lineage: Eukaryota > Metazoa > Arthropoda > Insecta > Orthoptera > Morabidae > Vandiemenella > Vandiemenella viatica. The sequence goes on along the minus strand of JARYHS010011408.1, from coordinate 155,728,412 downwards.
ATTCATTACACTACCAACTGTAAAAAAAGCCACAGAAAGCTTTCTAATTATTCTATGTCTTTGGTGCTGCCATCTGTTGCTGCAGAAAACATGTAAGAACGTGATGGTGCCATAGGGAACCAGTAGGAATTAATGATCATATTCTAAATGTGAAATAAACTTTGTGGGTCCATTTGGACCCGCTGGGCTGGAAAGGGTTAAAAGTTTTCTCTAGCTCATTGGATTCTGAAAACATTTTGGCAAAACCAACGCTATGACTTCAAGTCACACGCTTGAGTGGGACTGTCAGTATATACGTTGTATGAATTACAAGGCGTACGGATATAATTAAATGATGGAAATAAATATTCACATGCTGTTGTGTATTTTATATCTTATTTCAACTGTGGAAAATACACAGTCCAGTCACATTAATGTGACCACCTCTCAAAAACCAGAATAACCACCTTTGGCAGAGCGGACCGCTGAGAGGCGTGGAGGAAGAGAGTCAATTAGGTTTCTGAAGCCATGCCGACTCCAGTGCCGTGGCCAGCTGCGCTAGATTACGCGGTTGGAATCCGTGGCGCGAAAAACCCGATCGAGGTGGTCCCACAGATTCTCGATTGGGTTTAAATCCGGTGAGTTTGCTGGCCAGGGGAGTAAGGTAAACTCATTCTGGTGCTCTTCGAACCACGCACATTCACTGCGAGCTGTATGACACTTCGCATTGTCCTGCTGGTAGATGCCATCATTCTGAGGAAAAATTATTCGCATGTAGGGGTGGGCATGGTCCGCAAGGACAGATACGTACTTGTGCTGATCCATCGTGCCTTCCACAATGATGAGTTCACCCAGTGAATGCCAGGAAAACATTCCCCAAACCATAATGCTCCCTCCTCTACCCTGGATCCTTCCGGCAATTGTTGCAGGGTGTTTGCTTTCAGACGTTTCACGTCGTATGCGCCAACGTCCATCTGTCCGATTGAGCATAAAACGTGATTCATCGGAAAAAGCCACCTGTCACCACTCTTTGGACGTCCAGTTGGGTACTGGCGTGCAAATTCCAGCCTTCGTCGCTGATGAACAGCAGTCAGCATAGGTGCATTAACCAGGCGTCTGCTGCGGAGGCCCATGCGCAGCAACGTTCGCTGAACCGTTGTTGAGGATACACACTTGGTAGCCCCTTGGTTCATCTGGGCGGTCAGTTGCTCATCAGTTGCACGTCTATTTGCCCGAACGCATATCCGTAGCCTTCGTTCGCCTCTGTCATCTATAGCCAGTGCTGCACCACATGTTCCACGCCGCTGATTTTGAATAGTGCCATTTTGCCACGCACGGTATACATTCACCACGGCGTCACGTGAACAGTTCACAAAATTAGCCGTTTCCGAAATGCTTCCACCCTTGGCCCGAAAGCCAATAATCATGCCCTTTTGGACGTCTGATAAATCGGTACGTTTCTGCATTACGCCAACGATTGAAATGCTTTCCGTTGCGTTAGGACATCCTTTGTATACATTCCACTGTAATGTGTTGTAACCTGCCTTCTGTGATTGGTTATTTCACGTTGACGTCGAAAGTAGGTGGTGGTCACATTATTGTGACTGGACTGTGTAATATTATTGAAAAGTTACGTGGCTTGACTCGGATCCACACCCCTCCCCCACGTAGCCCAGTGTAGCTTTCTGCCAAACCCCCTCCCCCAATCTCGCCCTAGACCTAGTCTTTTAGTTTATGGATCTAATGATTGGCTCTGAGATTGAAATTATATTAGAGATCAATACTCACACACTGCGTTTGACGGAAGCCAGAAACGAGGCAGTCGGATTCCTGTTCATCAGTAACTCCGGCAGCTTATGTTTGAGAGAGAAGTAAGCGTCCAGTGCTCGCTTGGTGCGTTCCACGCTGCACTTACTGTTGATATACATTCGCTCAATGCGTGCGTCATCTGGAGAAAAGAAGAATTATATTACATTGGGAAGATAATGTCAATGACTTGCACTTTTCACACATAAAAGATGCGAGCCTGTGGTATCCTGTTAGTGGAATTTTAAGATATTTCTCTTCGTGACTAATTAGTGCCTTTACTGTAATATTTGTTAAGTATTCTGAGATCATTTGATGGAACTCACATTTTTCAACGTTCTTACACCAGAACATTTTTCTGGAAAATAGTGTAACCTATATAGACATTTCCTGGAACAACGCAATCATACTAACAGCACAACACACATTGATGATATCTAGTAACTCGTGTGACCAGAAACCAAATTCTTATGGTTAAAGTTTAGTGTGACTGGACATTCGGCTTAGTGTAGAATGAGAACCGAGGAGAGTACCTACCTAAATTCACATGCATCCAAGAAGCTCCCTTCATATGACAGTAGTAAATTTGCTTACTCAAATTGGCGTTAGTTTCTGAGATATCCGTGCCAAAAATCCCCAATTTAGTTACCACTGACCAGTCAGCGGAATTTAATGTTTCCCAATCAGCAACACTTTCAATTGGTATTGTATGTATTCTGGTTCGGGTCCAATTACCATCTTTTCTGTCTACGTATGTTAGGGAGAGAAATCAGTTTTCATCAACACCGATGATGGTCAGCTTGTTGGGCTTTACAGCTCAGAAACTGTGTTCTAATCCTTCGGTGCATTGTGTTGAATTAAAATTTTCATGCGGTTGGTAAGTTGTCTACCATCGTACTATTGTAATGGTTACAAAAATTTCCTTGGTCTGTTTAAGAGTTCACAGTAACACGTTTCCTATCGAGTATTTTTTTTCCATTGCAGTGCAGAAAAGAAAATTTATAAATTTGATCGTCATATTGCGGAGTGACTGTCCTCTTACCTATAGCGTCTGGTAGATGCGGTTGTTGCTGAAGCCAGGATCTCAGGGTACAGACTGCCTCCTTGATGTCCTGCTCAGTTGTGCCAATTTTCTTCCTGACTAGTGACACATGCTCCTCTGTCGCAGGCTCGAATTTTAGCTTCGAACCCATGTTTCTTTCGTCGATCTGAAACAACACTGTGGCTATTACATATAGCGTATGTTTATCGGGAGCACTATTTAAATCTCAAGAAAAACTTCTTGTAAATATAGCTGCGTAAATTTAAAAACAAATGACGTTATCTCCACGGTATAAAAAGACGTTGATGTAATGAATTATGAGGCTAGAGATCCGATAGCTATTTTTATATATATATATGAATTGCTTTAAATCTTTTAATTAAATTAAAGCTCTTTTCGACTCGTTTTCTATTTTTGATTGCCTTACTTTTTCATGGGCGTGAAACCATAAGTTTGTAACTTTAAGACTTCTGTAAAAGTATCGCTCTTGATGTACGTATCACATTTCGTGTCTTTTAACAATTAGTTGATGTGATTAGTACTCCAAGGCAATGCTAGCAAATACGCTACATTGGGTTTGTAACATTATTATTGTTAGTTGCCTGATACCTGTCCGGAGCAGCGACAGCTTTGTTAATTCACCCCATTACCACCAAACAATCAATAATAACGTCATTGTATCGTGGACGTCCCCTTAATTAACAAACAGATGTCTACTTGAAAGACGTTCTCAGATTCAGCAGACTCGAAATCGCCGATGCACTTGCAATATCTCCTCCACGCATACCATTCTGTATTTATTTTTTTTATTTCAAAAATGCTTCAGATTTTCTGAACAATAATAAAAGTACATAGGAGATGATTGAGTAAGGAGCTGAGTAGGATAATTCGCGACGTTTCTTTCTCGCTATTACGGATTTTTTGTCCCACGGTGAGAGAGTTTTACCGCGTCTTCCCCCTTTATTGTTGATATTTTACAAATGGAGCGAATGTGTCATGTCTCTGTGAACGGTGTAAGTACAGCTCTATAAAGCAGGTGTTAATTTGCGTTTGTGAAATGCATGGTTCATGAATCGGGATCTGGGGCCGTCCAAGCGGTTGCCTGGAATAGACGACGATTGCTACGTTAGACCTGAGGACAGAATGAAGGTACGTTGTATCTTCTCGGTGCCAATGTGGAGGGGACAACACGTACACAGTCAAACAGGATACTAGGCAATATTGTGTAACAAACAAAAACTTTTTAATGAATAAACGCGTTTGTTAAAATGTGTGGTGGAAGTACGATGACTGTCATCGTCACCATCATCGTCATCATCGTCGTCATCATCATCATCATCATCATCATCATCATCATCATCATCATCATCAATACAGTTCTGCCCTGAGGCAGGTTTCCTCATGGTTGCGCTCCATGTCACCTGTCGTCTGCCCTTTTCGTCATGTTCATGTAGTTTCAGTTTCCTTTGATGTTACCCGTGATGTTCTACCTTCGTCTTCCTCTCACTCTCCTTCCACAAACTAGTCCTTCCAAGACTTCTCTCAACAAGCAATCTCGTCTCAATAAGTGTCCCGTCCAGATCTTCTTTCCTCTATGGCTTATAACAGTTTTCTCCTCTTACCAAACCTTTCCAGCATTTCAGTATTACCCACTTCTTCCATCCATCTTTTTCTCTCTTTCCTCCTCCCCATCCACATATCAAGCTTTTCTATCCGTTTGTTATCCACTACTCTCAGTGCCCACGTCTGTTCCCCATTAAGTGCCACATTCTGTACGAAACATTTGCCAAGTCTTTTTCTCAATGGTTTTATCTACTTTACCAGTTAATAATCACCTCTTACTATTAATTTTTTCCTTCGCTACAGCAATATGTGTTTTCATCCCTTGGTGGCACCACTTCGTGGTATTTCCAAGTTATTGGAAGGCTCTTACTTGCCTGATATTATCTTGCCCTATCTTAATATATCCTAGATTTTTTTCCTTTCCAATACTACACTACTTATTTTTGATATATTTTTCTCATTTTATACTGTACACCAGCTTCATTTATATCTATCAGAATTTTATTACACAACGTGGCATAACCCGAAGGTCATGAACAAAAACTGCCGCGGAAGCCTTGAATTATTTTATTACGACTCCATTCGCTTTCTGCTCACAATACCGTCGGCAAGTCTGATACATTCTATTCTCTTGGCACTAATATGCACTCCTCTTTTTCCATCTAAGTATTTGCCAATAATCTCTTCTAGGTATAAACTGAACAATATTGGGGAAAGACAATTACCTTGCCTAACATTCCTCCCAATGCTGCTTTCTACTGACATCTGGTTTCCATAGATCGAAGATAAATCTTGATCGGTATATCCAATCTCTGTGTAGTCCTGCAGTTTACTATAATACACAAATTTCAACATCACAGGTTTCAATTATACGTCTTTACGCCACGTCGACGTCGAGATCATCAGAGGGAGAAGGAACTGGGATCTAGGAAACAGAAAGAATTAGCCATAACCATGTGAAGGAACCATCCGGCATTCGTATGAAGTGGTTTCTGAAAGCCATAGAAAATCGAAACCTGGACGACCGGATGGGATTCTAACCCGCGTTCTCCGGAACGAGAGGCCACAGTGTCTTCTGCAATCCTGCTGAAAATCTTAATCTGTCATTGTAACAACTGTAGACACATACTCGCAAATCGTCACGAAATATAGACTCGCCGAAGAGTACATACAGGGATTTGCTGTATAAACGTTTTGAAACAAATATTATTAAAACTATAGGAGACTGAGTGTCCCAAGCATGGTGGGCAGTAATCAAAGTACATAACAGTTATACACTACATTAAGTTAACAAGCTACAATAGGCTTCGATCCACTTCACTGTAGAAATAAAGTGACTATTAGTGCAGCTAACCGATTTTGTATCGTGTTTATCTTGTTCACATATTATTGCTGTATACACGTTAGTTACTTAACGTGCACAGAAAGGTAGCTTCGGTAAATCCTTGCAATAAACATTCATCATCATTTAAAGTAACTTCACGGTTCTAAAATAATTCAATATGGATCAGAAAGTAGAGTGTTAAATCACACGGATAAAATAAACCTAATGCGAGAAGATATTTAGAAAAATAATAATAGTAATAAGAAGATATGTAGTGACATCTAACTCTCTGTTTCTCGTGGCCTCATTAAATCGTAGAACACAACTGAGTCAAACTCCTGAGCGATTTTGTGTATAGCACATTTCTGACCATGTTTAATTTGTAGACTATCATTGATAGGAGTATCAACAAAGTTTGTAGCAAGAACGCATACAATTTTCTAAGAGAATGTGATTGAGAATATTCTTAAACACGTAATTTATCACATAACATGTGTCACAAGGTTTTTTTATGACTTCACATGTCGTCGACATTGAAGCCAAGGAAAGGATGTGAGACAAAAACCTGCAAGGAATTCGCCCATGGCCTTTTTTAAGGGACCATCTGGCATTCAGTGTGGAAATTCAAATCTGGATGGCCGGACGGGGATTCAAACTCATGTCCTACCGAATGCGAGGCAGGAACGTTATTGCTCCCACCATGATTCGCGTGTCAAAAGTATAGATTATCCTGCCTAAAAGAAATAATACAAAAATGGAATGGATGTTTATAAAAGGCAAAAGTGGTGACTAGGTTTGGAGACATTACCAGACATGTAGTGAGATCATCGTAACTAGAGATCGAATTGAATTGTTAAGATTCCTGGATTTTTAAAAATAACCACAATATTATTGAAGAAATTAAATTTATCGAATTGAATTGTTAAGATTCATGGATTTTTAAAAATAACCAAAATGTTATTGAAGAGAGTAAATTTCGAAGAAAATCATTTGAATTTACCAGTATGTTTTATAAATATATGCTTCAGAGCGTGGTACGTGAGTTGTAACGTTTTGCTCTCGCATTCAGGAGGACGCGGTTTCGAATCCACATCCAGCCATCCAAATTTGCGTTTTCATAGTTTCGCTAAAACGTTCTAGTTGAATACCGGGTTGGTTACTTCAAAAAGGCAATGGCCGAATTTTTTTTTTCCGTTCCTTGCCCTTATTCCTTTCCAGCCCTAATGACGCTGGCGATTCAATATTGCGAGAGAAGTAAGAGTTACAAGTCTAAAAGGTAAATCAGTCACCCATTTACAGTAAGATGACTTGAAAGATTAAAAAACATGGAAGTCGCAATGTTCACAGGAATTATAGCTGTATGGACTTAAGGTAAATTAATGTTGAACCACTTACTTAGAGAAGAAGAACCCATGAAATTAAAAATGAATGTCTTATTAGAAATCAACGCACTTATAATAGAAAATGATTAGCACCTGAAACTAAATAGATCACTAAAGTATTTTTGACATGGATGAGGAAAGAGTAGGATAACAGATTCAGCATTGCAGAGGCATTAACGAAATGTGTTCACACAAAAATTATTCATATGTGGACATTTCTAAATGTGGGATTTCCAATACAGGTTTAATACAATTGTCTTTCAGATACCGACTCTACCCAGTAATTTATGACTCTTGTAAGTTACTAGATGAGAAGCAAGATGTTGCGAAATTATATACGCATTTGAAGTCAACAACAAAATGAGGTATACGACAGATAATGAGAATAAATTACTAAAAAAAAAAAAAAAAACTCTGCGACTGTAAGAAAATGAATTTGCTGTTGAAAAATTGTAGACTCCCAAGATCAGAAATCCGGAGATCTCTTCAATTTAACTCAATTTATATTGTTGCAGGTAATAATAAATCAATAGGAAGTTAAATAGTTTAGACTTTAGACTAATGTCTTCTCCACCTGACTTCCGATTCAAACTTCACGGACTGTTAAGTTTTCCTTCTTTCGCAGTTGATTAAATTCATCTCACTGAAAGCAAAAAGGGAATTGTTAACACAGACCTATCATAGATAGTATAAAAATTACCACTATTTGGTTATCTGTTGCAAAATAAAGGTTTCCTACAGAATTTAGTGAATATGAGTTTAGATAACATATCTTACATATAAGAACGTGAGTAGCTTCCGTTTAATTCCTTGTACGTCGGGATTAAGTATATTGCATGATGTTTTTTTCAGATGAAACATATAAATGAAACGTCTAATATGATATTTCATCGACAATTCTATTTTTGTGAATAATTTTTTTTTTTCCAGTAGTGTTAATAGTTGGCGACCGTCAACAATAATATAATAATATTTTTCCCATCAGTATGTATGAAGACTCGCACTATTTACACAGCTGAAAACTTTCATGAAATTCAGCAGGAGTTTTAAAAAGTTCAAAGTGAAAAACGTTTTTGCATAGCATCTGAAGTATCAGAATGATATTATCCGGGAACTTCACAATGGCTGCCGACTTTTTCGAATTAAGATTTCGCGTCACTCTCCAACAAAACAACAGACAATCGGAACTGCTAGATATACAATATCCTTTACCTCTTCCAGAAATTATTTTTTGGTAGTTGTATTATTTTCTTGTAGTAATGTATGCGGAAAACTGAACACGCGCAGTTGTGAAATATTCTGCCTACCTTATCTACGATTCTCGGCGTGTCTGGTGAAGTTGTCCGCCGTCGACTAGTAACTACTGACTGTTCCAAACTTCTGTCGCGTGGAAATAATTGCGCGAAACCAGTCCCAACCTCGAGCATGCCGCCACAAACTAGGTGTTGCGGAAGTTAAGCAAAAACAAAACTTACCCACAAGGTTGAAATAATTACCAACTAACAAGAAACTTTTTTTAAATTTTTCTTTAACCCAACTTCGTCATCGGTACACTGCTTATTACTTTCAATTATGACACTTACTTGATAGCGACAATAGTGATGACCTTTGTCCAACAGAAAGAACTAAATATTATCCCTAGAATGTGCCCTGAAGAGCAAGTGAATCCGAAATAGTTAGCTTCATGCAAATGTGGCGATATAGGCGGCTCTGTAGACAAAAAGGAAATGACATGAGCAGTGGTAGGACATTATAAAGAGTTACATTCACGGAAACAGCAGTAGTCTAACACAGTGGGGGCGAGACGAAGGATGTGAGTTCATTTGTACTTGGGCCAATTGCTGAGGTCGTACGTATGGATCATTTCATCACGATATAATAGACACTGGGATTTTGACCAGCCACTTTTTTCGGGTGTACGGTGAGTGCGTCAACTCCACACCAACCAGAATCAACATCGTGTGAACAACGGAATTATCTTCGGATATCCTATATTGTAACAGCGAATAGAGGATGCACAGTGTAACATATCACACGGCAATTTAACCTTAGGGCATAACAACCAGTAAGCAGCCACACCTTTTACTAGCTAACTGGTACAGAAGCCATAGTAGCACGAGGATAATTATGTTGACTGCACAGTGCACACCAAATCACCAAATTGTTGAAAAATCGGAATGTGTGCGTGAATATCGCCACTGGACTGGAGTAATGTGGAAAAATGTTGCCTTGACTCATGAGTCGAGATTCACGATAGTTTACGCTGTTGGTAGCGTAATAGAACAGCATTCCTTGAAGTGATGGATCCTTTTTGCCAGCATGTCCTCCTTGAGGGTGTGCATATCGCATTCTCGACTGGGGATTGTTCACGTGAAGTGTACTTAGACTCCTAGTATGTCTGACATTCACAGGTCATGTTCATATGATTCCGTTTGATCCTCCGCAGCTCACCAGTGGATATCATTTCCTTTATCAAGACAATGCATCGTGCGATTACTTCAGAACCATATCTAAATAGTTGGTCAACCTAAACTTGCATATCTGACCAGTGAAATTACTCGACCTCATTTTCATCGAATGATCCAGCCATCAAATATTTTTGGAACATTTTGCTGAGGTCTTGGATCCGTATGGCTTCCCAGCACTTCCAGTGTATTGATGAGGTCTTGTATCCGTATGGCTTCCGAGCACTTCCAGTGTATTGATGAGGTCTTGGATCCATATGGCTTCCGAGCACTTCCAGTGTCTTGATGAGGTCTTGGATCCGTATGGCTTCCCAGCACTTCCAGTGTCTTGATGAGGTCTTGGATCCGTATGGCTTCCCAACACTTCCAGTGTCTTGATGAGCCCATGCTGAGACTAATCGTCACCCATACCATGGCGGAAGTTGGAGATCCACAATACTAGACAGGTATATCTAATTCAGTTGTCTTCAGTGATGTTGTATCTTCTCTTTCCTGAGTTAACCATAGATTCAAAGATCAGTTTCGCAATTTTGCTGAAGCAGAATAGTCTCATTTTAAAACATATGTACATCAATTGACCAAATGCCGCTACAATTTATTGCACACAACCATGATATAATAGTTACTCAATTCAGACGAATATAGAAAGACTGCATACGCAAGCAACCCATTCTTTTTAATTTTTGATCGTTAGCAATCGCTGACCCATGTTTCATACTTCGTTTATATTTATGACATTGAACGCAAAAAGATGGAAAAACTAAAAAAAGTATTTGAGTGCTGGTTGGTGTAGATTTTGTAGGTATTTTTTCTGGCGAACGAAATGAAGAACTCACGACATTCTGTACCTCCAATAATAGACACTGCATGTCGAATTGTTTTGTAAAGCATCAGCAAGTAGTCATTCTCCCTCACGTGTTCATGGATTGATATGATCCACTCCTACCTATATCGTATTGGATGTTTCATCTCCACATGACAATCTGCATTTACAATATCAGTTTCAGATCTTCTAATTTTTTCCCTTTTATTATAGTTCTTTCTTTCCATTGTTTCTACCAGTAATGGCCTCGCCTCATGATACACAACCTGACAAAAACGAGAAGTATCCGGAATGGGATGACGAAATGGAATGAAACTTGACGTGTGTAGAGGGTAAGTGATCTCATTTCATTGATTACAAAATCCATTAAAATATACAAAGAACTTGACAGTTTGGACCCACTTATCAGCATGAAGAAGCATTCCCTCTGGCCTGTACACATGCAATGATTCGGTTGGAAAGGATGTCTTAGAAGCGTTGTATATTCTCCTGGCGCACAACTGTTGTAATTGGTCCTTGATATCCTGGATACTGGTACTGGAAAGGAGCTTACGTCTGAGCTGGTCCCACATATGATCTATTGGGGACAGATCTTAGGATCTTGCTAGCCACAGAAGTACTTCAACAACACGCATACAGTTCATAGGAATGCGTGCCGTGTGTGGACGAGCATTGTACTGCTGAAAAATAGCACCACAGCACATCTGTAATAAACTATTAGCTTAAAAGATTAATTTGAAGATTTAAATTTTTGATATATCTCATACTGTGAATTAAATATATAACTTTTTAACTCGGGAACTCTGACTCGTGCCTTCTCGAAGACGTGGCGGTTCTATCTTATTATGTTGTTACGTAATGGTAAATTTTCTTCTCAATGGTCGGTTGTGAGACCTCGTTTAAACTGTGGTTACTGTGGACATGCGATTAGTTCTTTCCCTTGACACATACAGCACTGAATCAACCACACGTTAGCACAGGATTCCTTTCGGAACTGTGTCGGCTTTCACTCTAATAACCACTGCTAAAGTCAAGTTGTTCGCCATACTCAGTGTCCCAAACACTGACTGTTACTATTTTCCTTATTTAAACAACTTTTCGATAGTTATATCCTTAAAATATGTTTACAACATTGTTTATAATAGTTTCAGTATAAGTCTGTTGGGCAAATAGTCAGTCGATTACAAATCAATTTAAAATCAAATAATATTTGCTGTATGTACTAATAAACTAACACTTTCTATGTAGTTTGTATTAAATATTCTAGTTGCTACATTGTTATTAAATAACTCAGTAACAGACTATTGTCGCAGTGACACTGCTATAAAGCAATGGGTTGTCATGCAGTAATGCTATAGTACCAGAGAATTAGACTGCCTGATTGTTCTGACTGGCCAGTTCATCATTAAAGTAGTTTTTCTGATTGGTCAGTTCAGTCTTACATAGGATGAGAGCCAACAAGATACAAATGGCAATTATGCTCTTGTTTATTTGCTGCGTTGATCACTTGGTTAATATCGAATTTCTGACTACCGAAGAAAAATGGGACAAATGTTGGCTCAAGAGCTTTAAAATGATTATAAATAAGAGCTTAAAAGAGTTGTTTGCGTCGTAATTTAAGAAAACCCGATCTTCTAATTATGTCATTATTCGTTTTTTGGTGTGAACTAAAAATTTGTCATGGGCATTCATACTTGAAGACAAGATATATCAGGGGATATATGAAGAAGAAAGTCTTCTGAGGCTATTGCTACGCAGTTCTCAGTTAACCATCCCTATGAGTACACAAATTCGGTAGAAATTGAATGGTTACCACGAAACAACAGACCATGTTAGTTACTTAGTCCATCAATCATGGAACTGTAGTTCGACATCGAACCCAGTGGGTGAACGGTAACGCTGGGTTTTGGCATTCGGGAAGACCCGGCGTCAAATCTCCGTCTTCGGTAATCCATGGTTTTCCGAAAACACTACAGGCGAATTCCGGGATGGTTCCTCCAAGACGACATGGTCGAATTCGTTTCCGTTACTTGCCAAAACTCCTCTCCCGTCTCTAATGACCCACATAAAAATGTTGTTCGACATGACAGCAACAGTAATTCGATACATCCGATGCAAACTTATGAAAATTAAACTGAATTGATTTCCCCTTGCATTCCGCATAGTTCATTGCGTAATTAATTGTTAAATTATATGTGGTTAAGTGTGAAGGTATTTGCATAAGGCGTAGTGTTTTTTTTGCGTTGTATGTAAAAGATGGAAGTTATAGTTATTTTAATTTTTGTTTTCGTTTGACATGTAAAGAGTTATTTTTTTCCGATGCATTACGGTATTCCGTTGAGAGCCGATAAAAAAAAAGAGTTGACATGATCGTAAGTTCTTCATATGCTTATCGCATATTTTGATCCTTACAAAAAAATTGAAATAAAGGATCACTTTGCTAGCGTTATATGGTTCATTCCACAAATTTTATAAGTTTAAGACATATATATACTACTCCTGAAGAAATTTGAACATATGCTAATACGTAGCATTTACAAATGATTCATAACTAAATCTCTGGTATCGTCATGACGAATAATTTTTTAATAATCGTAGTTATAGTAAAGCGAATATCACGTGTTGGAACAATATTTGTTTGGCAAGGAAGTATATTTTTTGATATGGGTAGGAAGAACTTAAAAATCGTTTCACGTATGCTTATAGGTCACCGAGAGTGGTGGTGTAACGGCTAGCGTTCTGGCCTCACATTCGGGAGGACGGCGGTTCGAATCCCCTTCCGGGCATCCAGATTTGGGTTTTCCATGGTTTCCCCAAATCACTCCAGGTGAATGCCGGGATGCTTCCTTCAAAAGGCCATGGCCGAATTCCTTCCTATTCCTTGTCCCCCCATCCTTTCCCGTCTCTAAAGAGCTAGTTGTTATAGGAGACGTTAAGAAGTTTAAAAAAAAAAAAAAAAAAAAAAAAGCTTATAGGGCATGAAAGATAAATACTGTGCAAGTGAACCAGACAGAAAAAATATCACATTATGAATAAAATAAACATAAATGTTAACTTCGGTATACAAAAGAGATAAAAATTGGAACGTAGATTGTGAGTCAAGAAAACATTAATGATTTTTTTTCTAAAAAAAGTTTGTTTCACTAATGAGTTCAGTATTTGTAATTGCAATATTCATAAACTGTAATGAGTTTTGATAGCAAATTTTCTTTTCTTAATTTATTAGTCAGGTAAAACACGTTTAATGTAAAATACTTTGACCTTAGTCCATTTCCAGAAAAGAACAATTTCGCTGAGACAAATGGCTTGAAATTAATGTATATGTGTTATTTGCTTTTCTGATAACTTTCTCCAAGAGAATGTTGCTCAATGCAACATCTTTATAATGACTATTCGCGTGTTTAGACAACCATCTTATCTTAAATTATTTCTGTGCCCCTGTTAGTTTTAAAACTAGGCGTCTCCCAGGCAGAATTAAATAAGAGGCCTTATTACAAAGTAGTTTTTACTTATTTCCTGTGGCGGTACAAGCTGTAGACCAGCGGTAGTCAACGTTTTTTAACTACCGCCAACTTTTATATCTGTGTTGGTAGTAAAATTTTCTAACAGCCCACCGGTTCCACAATAACGGTGTTTATAAAGTAGCGAACTAACTTTACTTTATAAATTTATAAAGAAGAGTTACAGTAAGTTAAATCATGTAATAAACGCTTACCAAATACTTTATGTCGACTTTCCGTAAGTTTGTCAGTGTAAATCATTATAAAACTACTTACTGTATTTAAATTTGTCATTTTATATAAACTTTGCATTCAAAGAAAAGTGTAAGGGAATTATATTTAATTAATTACATTATTAATGAGATCCCGGAGACTACCTGCTCTTTCTGTTACAGATAGGTTGTGTTGGGGGACATACGTGAGTCAATCTTGGAAGAAACTCTTTTGTTTGCGGTCGCACTATAGCACGATTTAGTTTCATTTACATAAAGTGAACTAAACATGAGCGCCTGTGATACGAATTGTATGTTTTCAGAAATTTAAACTGTCACGACGAATTTTATGAAAACCTAATGTAAATGTTTTAAAATAATGTTATTAATTTTTCTACGAAAATTCAGTTAATTTTGAAAAAAAAAAGTGCTTCAGTCCCTACCGCTCACCATGAAAGTCGGAATGGCAGGTTGTGGACGGTAGGAACCGGGTTAACTATCACTGCTGGAGACGGTCGTGACCTACTAAACAACTCTGCAACAAGAGAACATTTACTTCCAGTTTTACGTTTTCTCATCGTTACAGTCTCTGACATAGTATCCGCGGAGATTTTTAAATCTTTTTTCCAAGGTAGCGCTTATTAAATTGTTTTAATAGCCCTATGTTGCAACGAACGAACAAAATAACCGACTAAACACAAGTTTTTCTCTTACTTCCTTGGTAATTACTCTTAGCTTCGTTATTTCTCTTAATTGCTCGTAGTTCCCACTTGTTGTTTAGTTGTAAACGAGTTGGTTTATCACTTTCTATTGCATCTTACGTTCTGAAGATCATGATGTGGGTTTGTCTCTGAGCTTCATACCGTATAATGGGCCTACTGTGGTCTTAATTATTGTGTTTTAAATTCATAATCTCTATTATACTCTTTATTGGTTAACAGACTATTTGGGGAAGCATGTGGGCAAAATGTGTTAATATATTTGCATGTTATTTGTTAAGTCAGCTGAACAAGGGGTAGGAAGAGTTTTCAAAGTAGTGGATCCATTGGAAACGGTGATATGCCAATGTCCCAGGAAAGTGGGATGCATAACTTTGATGAGGTTCTTATCTGCATATGATGAAACAATATGATACTGACGTTATTGAGTTGGCGGAGATGCAAATTAAAACATATAACCTCCTCAATACTTTTTTTTTATCTAATTATTGATCGTCTACCATCGTTGACCGTGTCTCAAACAATTCTAAATGACGTTGTTTTATATTTCCTCTGGTTGCTTCCTCCCAGGAAGAACACATTTTGTGTCATCTTTTAGGCTTAGATGACGTTTATTAGAAGCCCGCCGGTTATAATTATAATTATCATCGACCTTTCTTCCTTATCATATAAAACAGTACTTATATTCTATATTTTTCTTCTTCTTCTTTTTTAACTTCTTTCTCTCTTACCATCGATTAATTATTTGACCACTACAGATTTTTCAAGTTTTCACTTAAACACACTTTTATTACGTATCTTGTCATATATTACAATAAACTCAATACAACTTCTTTGTTCGCAACCGTTATTCGTTTGTATACAAACTTGACTTTATCAATTAAAGTCCACCTAATTTCAAGCCATCTTCTCTTATCTGTCTCCCCGTTCGTGCCGAACCTGCAAATTCTTGTCCAGCCATCCAGATTTCGATTTTACGTGGTTTCGCGAAATCACGCAAAACGAATGTTGAGATGGTTTCTGGAAAATACCACAGTCGAATTATTTCTCATTCCTTGCCCTCAGTCCTTTCCTGTCTCTAATTACCTCAACGGCGACGAGGCGTAAAACAGAACAAAAGAAAATTCTTGCTGCCAAAGGTGCTCCCTAAATGCCACTAGTGTGGCAGTAGAAGATACGACAGTGATGATAATATTTGATTTCAGTTTTTGGCGCTTGGAAAATTATTATTTGAAGTTAAAGGAGTAAGAGGCTGAAGTAAATTTTAATGGATATATTCTACATCTACATATATACTCTGCAATTCACAAAATTGTGGGTGGCAGAGGGTGCTAAGCACCAAAACCAATCTCTTTGTTGTGCATTCCAATCCCTAATGGTACGAGGGAAAAAGAATTGAGGAAGTTTACAAAAACATTGATATATTTGAATGTGATCATCCATTATTGCAAAAATAATTATGTTGAAAAAATTCCATCTTGGGATATCATGCATTATAATAATTTAATTAATTTTATCTGACCCCAAACGTTTCCAGTCTCTTACGTACATCAGGGATCTTCAACTTTTGAATCGAATTCAAAGACCAAAATTTAGTTTCGGTAATTTTTAAGATCCACCACTGTAGCACGTGCTTGGGAGGAGGAAAGGGTAAAAACTTTCTAACTACTCTTTTTATCATCAAATAAAACCATATGATGCTTATTTATTTTGTACTCGCACAAACAAATTCAATATTATTAATTATCATTTGGTCAACAGACGCGCCACATTTGGCTAAAATGAGAAGTTCCCTTAAATGCAATTAGGAATCAATCTCTAGAAAATTAAATACAATTTTAACATGAATTACATTATACAGTAAATTGTCGGGCTCCAGGATAATTTGAAATTACCGACCGAATGTGGTGATTTAAGTCTGTTTATCCTGCCGGGATACGACTGAGTTATCTCGCGGTATTAAAAGTCACTAGCACATTAACCGTGCGAGGCACGAACTCTCGATCACTCAAAGTTTCTTTTGAAGGGTCATTACAGGGCTATACTCAATCATTGTAGGCAAATACCACACTGTACTGTTCGTTGCGTAATTACCGTTATGGCGGTAGGCGTCCCTCGTCGGCATAAGAGTTGCAGCATGTTAGCTAGAACGGAGAAGTACAGTATGTGCTTCAGGTAATATACAAACTGACTGCAAGGCGACCTCACTGTAAGTCCAGTCTGAAGCAAATTTTCTCGAACCATTGGCGGTTCACTTCCACGTCAGAACACGCTCCAACGTTGGATGTTTTGGCACGAAGTCGGTAGTTCCCACCTCGGGGGTCGGATTCCAAGTACACCCTCCAATTCTGAGGGTTGGGCATGAAGTAATCTTCCCACAGTCATCCAGCAAACGTCTCTCCACGTCGCTCGTGGAAGTAATGTCTCTTCGCAGGGCGCGTTTGCAACATGCAGGGAAATTCACAAGAATTAGAAATGCGCTGAGAATTACCTGCTGTTGATTGACTCTTGCTATAGGTCCCATCTGCTTCAGCTTAATCAATTGGCCAGATTGACTTCGCGAGACGAGCGCGGGCTCCGACCGAGTCGGAAAGTTTCCCAACATGTCCTTCACAAGATCCGGTTGCGTACAGGTCAGTGACGCTCGATTCACCTGGGCGGCAGAATTTCCCTAAAGCGGACAGTCATTCGCCTTAGTTAATACAATAGTTCTACACGAGGTAGGCTGTCCCTTGTATGTGACCACCTGGCCACCACCCGCCGCTGAAATGCTGGCTGCAAATATTGTCAAGCCTTTCCTACCGTTAAATTGTTAGTATAAAAATGTACGGAATGACCCACTGCGTCATTCCGTTACACCACTTCGGTTTCTCATTCAAAAGTCTGCTTTTTTCAAGAAGGTCCTTATCACTTCAAACACTTCCCATGGTAAACGGTAGGTTCAAAGTACTGTAGGTATCTCATTAGGACCGAGAGTGGTGGTGTAACGGCTAACGTTCTGGCCTCGCATTCGGGAGGACGGCGCACAGTGGGCCAGAATCGCAAAAAGCTGGCCAAAATATAAAAAGTTGTTCAATTTGCACCAAAGTTAGTATGTAAAGGTTATCGAAGTTGCTGATTAAGAATATAATGTCAAAAAGTGGAAAAACAAAATGGCGGATCCAAGATGGCGGACAAATATTGCTAAAAGTCATTTTATTCATATAAAAGGAATTTTTGTGGAATTATCGAGGTTGCTAGAGTTGTTCAATTTGTACCAAAGTTAGTACGTAAAGGTTATCGATGTTGGTGATTAAGAATATAATATCAAAAAGTGAAAAAAGAAAATGGCGGATCCAAGATGGCGGACAAGTATTGATAAAAGTCCTTTGATTCATATAAAAGTAATTTTTTGGGATTTATCGAGATTGATGATGAAGATTATGACTTCAAATATTTAAAAAAAACAAAATGGTGGATCGAAGATGGCGGGAAAAATTAGTAAGATTCTTTTTATTTATATAAAAGTCAATATTTAGAGGTTGTTGAAGTTAATGGTTAAAAATATAAGCTCAAAAAATGGAAAGCTCGAGAAAAGTACTAAATAGAGGATAGAAGATAGTATAAAATATTACAAAAAAAGAATTTTATTTCAATTACAGTTATTCGGTTAGTAAATTGTTTGTGACTATAATTAAAAGTTATTGTTTTCTTCTTCTTTTTTATCTTCATTATCTTCCTCTTCTGCATCCTCAGCTGAATCGTCATCATCTTCAAAGACTGTTTCCTCATCATCTACATCAGAATCTTCATAATCTTCCGGCACAGGAACTAAGAGGGCAATGGCTTCTGACGACAAACTCTTCAGTTTGTTTGATGATTTGCGCAGAAAAGAAATGTTGAAGTCTCTGGTTGCCAACAATCTCCTGAACACGTCTTCCATACTCTTAAGTCCGGAAAACTTTCGAGAAAAACTTATGCGATATTGCTTTATCAACTTATTGGTTGATTCTTGAGCATCCTCCGACAGTTCATATAATTATTGATTTATTTAATATTTATTTCTTAAAACGTGTTTGAAAGCGTTAAAAAGTAATTCCACAAAGCATTTAGCATATTTGTGTTTTAAAAAGGTACTTTTTCATAATTATTAATGAAAAAATTAACTTAACATTAATAATTTCATTTTTTTTAAAAAAGGAAAATTTTGCAAGCGTCTCTTAAAAAGTTGTTCAAAGCCGGAGTTGGTACTAGTAGGTGGATTTGAAGGTTAATTTACTAAGGTAATAGTATATACTTGCGGACACGGTACAAAAGAAAGCGGAATATCGTGGAATTCGTAACTTATCTCTATTTTTTTAAGCACATTTTAAAATTTTCTACCACATTTTCCGGTATTAAGTTAATTTTAAAAAATATATGTAATTAATGATTTAATAATTACATAAATGTATTTTAATTAGTACACACTTCCTGAAACACAGTCCATATTTAAAATATTCGTTTCACTTACACAGAACACAAATATTTATCTTTAACGACAAGACTATTTTGTAGCCTGGTCGGCTGCATGCACCGCTAGCAAAGAAGTGCCGACTTTGACATGAAATATAAAGGAGGAAATGAACAATTGATCGTCCAAACAATCGGTATTCAGTAGTTCCAACATTACTGTAGCCAACCTGATAGTCGAAAATTCCCATCCAGAAACTTTTTTTTTTTCCTTTTTGGCCACGTTTTCAAGATTCTGGCCCACTGTGCGGCGGTTCGAATCCCCGTCCGGGCATCCAGATTTGGGTTTTCCATGGTTTCCCAAATCACTCCAGGCAAATGCCGGGATGCTTCCCTCAAAAGGCCATGTCCGAATTCCTTCCCATTCCTTGCCCCCCATCCTTTCCCGTCTCTAAAGGACCTCGCTATTAGAGAGACGTTAAGCAAATTAAAAAAAAAGTCTCATTAGACAGTCCGATGGAATGTTGATTGGCGGAGGATTCCCTTAACTTCGCGCAATTAGGAATTAACCCAACTTATTACAACTATATCCAATTTTCCCATAGCAATTTCATATGAACTTGCTGTTTAATTGTTTCAGAATTCTCCATAATATTCCATAAGAACCATGCGCTTAAGAGCGTGGTTGCTGAACGATAAACGTTGGCGCCTAGCAATCAGTAGGTCGCAGATTCGATCCCAGGACCGGGAATACATACTTAGGTTTTCCATGGCTTCATGAAATCACTCCGCGAGTATGTCAGCATGGTTCCTTGCTATTCTTTGCATCCAATCTCATGCAGAATTATTTCTGAAAACCACAAAGATATTTTTTTATTTTTTTTTAGTACGATGAGGGAAATCGCTCTGTAATCTCATGAAGATTCTTATAATTTTTCTTCCGTATTTTAGCAATAACTGTTAATTCGTACTCGACAGGCATAAATTCTTACATCTTTAATTAATAATCTATTAGTTTTTCTTGTTAGTTAATATTTATCTACACCTGACTTTTATTTATTTCAGCTCTTGCATTGTTTTATAAGGCAGAATGCAGTTTAGCATTCTGACGCATTTATTACAGAGTTAAGTGTTTAACACCCTGTTTCACAGTTCTCCGATCAACCAGGAGTAGAGAAACTGATTATTCCGGAGAACGCAGGCCAGACAACCAGATTTCGAACTTCTAGGGTTCCCTTAATCACTGCAGACAAATGTTGGAATAGTTCCTTCAAAAGGCCATGGCCGAATTCCTTCCCGTTCCTTGTCTTCAGTTTATTCCCAACTCTTAGCCACCAGATCGATGAGGCGTAAATCCTGAATAAAAACATTGATCGGACCATTAAAATTCTGGAGATATGGCAATAATAAACTACTTGATCTCTTTGGTATGATGTTATCATCGGGAGAGTACCTGGTGTTGCCAGTTGTCATCCTTACAGTACTATTAGTAAGCCACTAATTTCATGACTACCAAGTTTTATCTGATTAATTCCAGCCATTTTTAGAACGTAATAAAACGTTTTAGAAAGTATGAGACACATTTCTGTGGCCTCGAGGGCAGTTATCATCCCAACGGCTTGATAAGATAAAGCTAAACAATATTTTATTTTGCACGTTGAAACATCTGATTCAAATTTCATGCCAATCAATCCTTTTGTTTCATTAGTTTAAACGACTCTCCCTCACAGTAACCAATAGGACTGGGATGGGATTGATTTACGTCCACAGTATTTTATGAACCATATTTGATCAAATTCTCTCCAGCTCTTCAGGTGAAATGTTAGAGACTTTTGTTTATATAGAAAAATGAATTAAAAAATTACAACTGAGACATCAAATTAAACAGAATGTGATTTGAAACATCGCAACAGGAATATTATTCTGAAAAAATAAATATTATTACAACATATGATTCGGATGTTGTGTAACATCAATTTACTCACAAGAAACAGCATGAAACAGGTAAGTACTGTTCGTTTAAAACGATTAAAATAAGATTAAAAGTGACTGATTTCATCCGTCATTGATATTCAAGGTTCAAAATCAGTTTCTCCTTCATTTTTTATGTTTTTTTAGTATTTTCTAATGTGTAACACATTCAAAAAACAGAAATACATTTTCTGCTTGAGGATTTACGCATGTGGATGTTAATGTCAATGTCGAGGACTTTAGAGACAGGAAAGGACTAAGGACGAGGAACTGGAAGGAATTTGAGAATGGCTATTTGGAGAAACCACTTAGCATATGCTTGAAGTGATTCCGGGAAACCATGTAAAACTGTTATCCGGATAGTCGGACGCAGATTTGATCCTGCATCCTCCCGAATGCTAGGCCTAAGCTGTTTCATGTAGTATGTCCCATGGAGGTGAAAAAAAGTCTTGGATATCAGTGTATCTGAACGTAGTCGTCTAAACATGCCTTTCGTGTTAAATACAAAAAAATCGAATCCTTGGTGCCTAGTGGATAGTGGAAAACATATTTTAAAATGAAACACGCTGCAGAGCGACCGAAACATCCGCCGAATGTTATAAAAGATTGGAACACAACGTACAAAATTATCAACGTTGAATGTGGATCACAGCCGACATAGCACCATTCAACAAAGCTATCAACACGTTCTCTGATCAGAAATGGGAAATGCGCTAGCAGTTTCACACCCCCGAAGGGAAACCCAGGAGCAGGGTGATATAGGGTATCAAGGTCTCATTTTGCTCACTCTAACTTAGCCTTATTTCCTCTAGTTTTATTTTTTTGTATAGCACCCCGGTAAACGTTTTTACTACAAGAAGTATTTAAATTTATTATAATTATTAAATATTTTACTGTTACGAGTAAGGAGAATGTATTAAATTTTACATGAGGCACTGAAAAGATGGTGAAACTTCTATTACAAGATTTTCAATATATTAGAAGCAGATGAAACTAATATAAGCGTCTTAAAAGAAGCTTAATTGGATAAAATCATACGAAACACTAAAGTAAAGCTGTTATTCTGTATTTGCAGGCTATAAGGTAGTGTTCCTTGCATTCGTATGATAAAGATTCTTTACACTGAAGCAGAAAATATGTCTTCATCTTGACATACTAATGATATTTCAAAGGAAATTCTGGCAAAGCAGCGGTTCATGACATAAAGTTTATTGTACATTAAGTTGGACTAAAAATTGATAAAATGTGTAGGCCTAATGATACAAAAGTTCTTAGGAAATTATAAAAAGAGTCAAAAAATCGTAGTAGGGAGAGGTTTGATTGAGATATTTATATTGGAAAATTTACTATAACACGCTCAAATTAATTAAATACCTGAGCGTGATAGATTATTCTAGTATATGATAATTATTGTAACTAGTTTTAGTCAAGCATTGTTATCTCTGCTAATGGCTTCTCGCTCTCAGATCGACGATAAAGTCAACTATGGAGAAGGATGCTTCACATCCGCCCTGGTGATTAATGATTGCATAAAGAACAGAGCTGACAAAATGAAGATTAATCCTTTCTGTTATACTTCATGACATAGCAAGGGGTCCACTTCCAAAGCTATTCTATTTAATACATTTAGCGAAAAATACTTTTAACAATCATAGCATAGTATAATTAAAATCTTATTCAGTAATCGACAACGGATTTCCACCAAATTGTGTGAAAAATAAATGTGGAGATTCTTTATCAAATCCACTCCTAAGTTCATGCAATGACTTACATGATCTAAATTGTTTGTTGACATTTACGTGACGTTTATATCTGAAATGGTCGAGCGGTCTGGTACCGGTTGCTAGGTTTTAATTGATAGTGTTTGTTGTGTTTGTGTATGGGTTATCCCAAGACAGTTTCTAATGCCCGATTATAAATTAGTTTCATTTCATACCTTCTGCTTGATGACAAATCATTTAATTAAATTCAAAAACTTTTAGCCATCGGTGGCATTACAAGAAAATTTTTCGTTGTTTATAGAGCTTGTTTTATGTGGTAATTTCTTACAACTTCACTATCTGAAATGCAATTTTTTGTTTTAAAAGTGAATGCTTTATTTAAAAAAGAAAAATATATTTTTGAATAGCTATTTAATTCATAATATCAATTTTAATTTTGGGAAAACTTACTTTGATTTTTCTATCACAGTCTACGCAGACCTAGCATGATTCTTTCAGCAATAAAGAAAACAATTGCAATCATTTAAATTAGCGTTAACATCTAATTAAAACATAGTATTTACTATTTATTTTACCGATACAAGTATTCGAAAATTGTCACAGGCAAAACCACAAATATTTATACGATTAGTCGAAGACCATATATATTCGTTAATGATCACCCGTTAGTTCTGTGAAGTAATGGGATCGCAACTTGCATATTACATTCATCCTACGCAGTCGTACCAGTTGTCTCAACAGCCGCAGCAACTCTGTTTAGGACCTGATCCTTATGAACTACGTACATACAGTTTGTATCTTCCTATTTTCTCTGGAACCGTTAGGTTTATCGGTAGTTATTCTTGAAAAAAATTTAAATGGGGTTATTTCCCCTACCTTTCCCAATGAAGGAAGTGGATTTGTGTGCTAATTGTGTCGATGATTGTAGTGTGTATATATTTAGTGTAATGTTGTGAACGAATGAAAGGTACAAGGGAGAGGGTGAATCCCAACACAGGTCCATTCAGGCCTACCCTTCCGAATGTGACCTTGGACGTCGCATGGCTAAACGTCTCCATCTGAAGTCCTAACAATAGAGTAGCATGCCCTCTCTTCATAGGCACTGTGCAGAGTAGTGTGCCCTCTCTCCATTGCACTGTGCAGATATTTTGGATCTAACCCAGGGATTTAGTGAACAATCTTCAGATTAATAATTTTGTAATACCAAATCCCCTTCCCTGCTGGACAAGTCCTGATGACGAAAATTTCTTCCAGCACCAGAACCCACTATTACCCCGCGTCAGGCACCAAACATCACGGTGCTGCAATCCCATGAGCCGGCAGGGTGGTTACACTGTGGATATGACTGTAGCCTGTAACAGATAATTTCGACATACGGTCTTACGGTGAAACATGATAAATATAAAGTGTGAAGCAAACGACGCAGATCTATAGTAATATTACAAACGCGAAGGTAACTCAGTCTGGTGCGTTTATGGGGGTAATCTTCTAATCCGATCGTGATGAAATTTGACAAGGAGAAGCTATTTGCCTTTAGGAAGGTCATAGGATACTGTTTTCTGTATAGCTAATGCATATTGTGATGTAATTTTGTAAAAACTGACTGAACTACGAAAGACAGACGCATTTCATGTATACATCTCAGTAATGCTTACCAGCAGAGTGCGGTGGAAGCCAGGTTGATAAGTAGCTTAATGTCTGAAGTGCTCCTTGTTGCCTCCGGTTCAAATCCCACTTTATCAGTTGTTTTTCATCTTATGAGCCAAGCCTGGAAGTTGCATCGTAAGGATACCATGTTAAAATGTATGTCTCATAAAATCAGGGGTGTAATACGTGGAAAATTATAGAATGTAGGCGTATACTTTATTTACGCTGAACTGGTGCCTCCGGCTTTGTTTCCCTCGCAGGCAGTTTGCTTGTGAACAAGGCCTAAGGTGTAGCTCTAGCAGACCACGAGCAGCTGAAGTTATTAGTACTCAACAATCTGAAGGAAGAAGAGAAGACAAAGCTTAAATTGAAGCTCCCTTCACTTCCCCACTTCCTCACCCCCCACACTTCCTCGCACCGTTATATTTTTGTGTGTTTTAAACATGTTGGAAATTGATTCTCTTCATGATACAGGTTCGACGGTAGACTAGAATAGTGATGGCTTTCCTGTCATATTATACCGACTCGGTGTTGTTTGGGACAAATCTTACGTAACTTACAGCTTTCTAGATCCAATTCTAGCAATGAAATTCTAAGTCCACGTGTACGAAGTTGCGGGTAGAAGTTAGTCGTACATCGTACGAAGTCGTACATCTAAAAAAAAAATTTAAAACGTATTCTCGTATACAGAGGCTGAAAAAGTTTGGAATAATTTCAAAGCAATATCATAGTTTGGCCTAAATTTAATTACATCCAAAGAAATTTAATGAAGTTAATAAAAATATTAGTTGGTAGAATCGGATAGTATAACAACGTCTACTCAGGAAGGAAAGGAGTTAACATGACGCACAGAAGATGTTAAATGAATCATGTTGTTAAGTTAATGATATTAACCTAGTCTAACAAATAGCAATTTTTGATGACATCATGTACCTGAAACACAATTATCCATGTTTCTGTGATCTTGAAGGCCAACTATGCTATATATTTTTATAACCTGATAAAAACTTTGCAAAGTCATTACCTTGACTTCAAAGCCTAGTTGGAATTACTATATAATTACTGGCTAGACGTGAAAAGTTAATTATAGAGGGATGAACAACGTAAGACCAGCGCATTGGAAAATGTATTATGTAATTTAATATGTTTCTGACTGAGGTGCTTCAGTTCGTTCAAACGTAACGAGTGATATCGTGGACGATAAGAATCAGCACGACACTTCTGGTTTACATTACATTCAATTCACTTATCACCAATGTCACTTGTTGCATAATTTTCGTTACTTAAACTGTAGTTCTTGAGAAAAATTAAAAAAACACTGATAAAAAGTTTACAGAGCACTAAAAACTAAATTTTTTTAATTGTATTTCATGATACTGGTTCTTAGAATATTTTAACAATGTATCACACATTATTCATTACGTATTGTAGTTACTACATGTTGAGAAGAATTCTAACCACTGACAAAGTATTAAAAAGAATGAACTATTATTTATATTGATATCAGTACTTACAGAATTTTAACATAATTCTCGTCACAGCAACGTAATTGTTGAAAAAAAAATTACAAACACTGACATTATTACATAAAGTGCATTGAAACGGCATTGCTACTTGCAGTGTATTACATATATGTTCAGCATACTGCAAGCCTTCGTTGGAGGCAACATTCGCTATGTCAATCGCTTCACACTCATGTCACATACATTTATGTCAAAGTGCTGTTACTTTGTAGATTAGGCAACATTCGTATTGATGTTGTTTCATATGTTACACTACAAAATAAATCACAATTTTTATTAATAATACATATTATAACTTTGGAACATTAACTTCAAATCTTGCTGATTGGTTCTTATTTATTGTAAACTAGCTGGTACCTACCACTTTGTACTTGTTTGTAAAGAATTTGGATTGAAAAATACAGGTCGACCACTTTCAACCCCTATATGTCCCACACCCCCATAACTACCGACATCTAACAGCCATAGTGCACGATGGGAGACTCGATGCTATTACCACACACAAATGCCGGTCATCAGCGCTATGTTGTTCAGGCAGCAACGTAAAATTTACGGACACACATGTCTTTGAAAGAAATACGAAAAAATCCATGATTGACCACTTTCAACCACCATTTCTCCCACAGTCCCAACGTTACCGAAATTCGGCCAACGTTGTGATCGATGGGTGACTCTGTGTTACTACCACGCACTAAGACCAGTGATCTGCGTTTCATAGTTTTGACTGAAAAGTGATACACAGGGACACATACTTTTTGGTAAAAATTTGAAAGTGTCGCAGATCGATCAGTTTCAACCCCCATATCTCCCACACGCCAAAAGCTACCGACATCTAACAACCATACTGCACGACAGGAGACACGTTGCTACTAGTCTTGTGTAGTTCGCGAACGAACTAGTTCGGAAGAGCGCTCCCACAGGCGAACTACGCGAACTAGTTCCCAGATCTCTCGCTCCTTAGTTCGTTAGTTCGTTCGATCCTTTCCCGAAGACCAACTTTTGTTTTAGTTTATTATCTAAAAGGAAACACAGTTCCTTGTGGACACATTTCACTGAAGACACAGATATAAAAATAAAATAAAAATAAATTGTTCAACATTAATAATTATTGCAGATGTCACAAACGGAAATTTAACGTGGAATATGAAAATAAAATACACTTTGATCCCATTAACAATCAAAAGACAACCATCGATAACCACAACTACAATAACAAACAAGAGAGCGCGTACAGTAGCGCTAGCAAAGCGAGCGAGCGAGCTGTCTTGGAGGACCTAGTTCGCGAACTAACAGAGCGCTCCCGGTCGCGAACTATAGAGAGCGGTACCGTTCGCGAACTACATTGAGCGCTACCGTTCGCGAACTAGCACCATTCGCCTCTAGGGTTTCCAATATTTTTTCGGTTGATGGTAGGAATTTTTTAAAAAGAATAACCTATAAAAATATGCTACACTTCAAAAATATAATATTTTACGAAAGAGTAGAAAATAATAAAAGGTATGTTTTTACTATTTCATTTTTTAAGCTATATTTTTTGCACTTCTTTCATCTTTAATTCTTTTTTGTCTACAGTAAAATTGTCATATGCTTTATCGCTTTCAGTTGTCAAATTAATTTCGAGAAAAAGCTCATTTTTTATTCATGAAATACTTCTCTTACTTTTACATGGATTTCGTATAATATTGTTATTTCAGAGTAAAGTTTGTTCAATTTGATATTCATTTTTTCTCGCAAATTTATAACCTCTAATATAGTCTCACAGTCATCAAATGAAACCCTGTGATTTGAATTTAATTTTTGGATTTTGTATAGCCAATTGCTTTCATTAAAATCTAACTATTTACTAAGATACTCCAGACATTTATCAACGAATACTAGAGCATTATTTTTTTATATTATCACTTTCTGTGGAGAATTTGGTTTCTAAAGGCTTTTTCTTGTTTTCTTAACCAAAGAAACAGTATCTTTTACATTTTTCTAGCGCTGATTTTAAAGCTGACATAATATAATACTTATCTCAGTCTGTTGGTTAACAGATTTGTGAAAGTGATGAATGAAATGACTTGCGAAATTCAGAAAGATTTTAACTTTTGTGTCTTCATTCGTCGCCAAAAAATTGTGAATGTGTCTTGGATTATTCTCCCCTTCACTAATAAAATAATAGCTCAATGACTTCCAATTCACTGGAAATTTACGCACTTTCGTTATTGCTACCACTTTCTCATTCAAGGGTCACTGTTATTTTTATATGTCTAATTATTTGATATCACATTGGAAGTGTTAATGTTATTTTTCTTAATAATATAGGTCATACTATTTCTGTCATATAGTACTTAAGTTGTAGCCAATAGTAGAATTATATTTTGTCCATGATTTCCAAAACTTTATTTATATAAAAAAGCCGATTACTTATAAACGGGTATTTTAATTCATCAAAATAAACGCGTTTATAATATAATATCAGTAATGTTGTGTTGTTGTTGTTGTTGTTGTTGGGGATTAAGGGCGCGTCGACGGCAGGATCATTAGCGCCTTTTATAAGTAATGTTTCTTCCATGAACTAATGAACAAATCCATTTAAAAAATTAATATTCTACGAATGCATGTAAAGTAAATAGTAAAAACAGCACAATTATTCAATTTACCCATTTGTGTAAAGGACAATGAGCACTTTGGTTTATCGGCGCCAACTGTTCATGCTAATGTAATTTGAAAGGGCTATTATTACGCAATAACTTTTGTTAAGAAGGTCATATTAAATTCCATTTAGAAACGACAAAAAAATGATTATGTCCTAGTAAAACTGACTTAACAAACAAAATAGCGCGTGCATTAGCGGTAGCAAGGCGAGCGAACGATCTGTTTCTCTGAATTCGAGACGCGAACTAACGAACTAAAAGAGCGAACTAGTTCGCGAGGGAGCTGCGAACTAAACACAGCGCTCCCCTTCGCGAACTATTATGCGCAAGTCTAGTTGCTACTACCACACACAAACACCAATGGTCTGTGCTATGTAGTTGGGGCATAAAAGTGACATTTGCGGAGACACATGTCTTTTGTCGAAATAAGATAGAATCGTTGATCAGCCACTTTCAACCACCATACCTCCCACAATACCACAGTTACTGGAATTCGGCCAAAGTTGTGATCGAAAGTTCACTCTGTGTTATTATCACACACAAACGCTAGTATTCTGCGATAGATAGTTTTCGCTGCAAAGTGGTACCAAGACACATCCGTCTTTGGTGGAAATATGAAACTGCCGCAGGTCGACCACTTTCAACCGCCATATGTCCCACACCCCCATAGCTACCGAAATCTACCCACCATAGTTCACGATAGGAGACACGATACCACACACAAACACCAATGGTCTATGCTATGTAGTTGTGGCAGAAAAGTGACATACGTGGAGACACATTTCTTTCGTCGAAATACGAAGCCACTTTCGACCACCATATCTCCGACAATATCACACTTACTGAAATTCGGCCGACGTTATTAGCGAAAGGTGACTCTTTGGTACTACTACACACAAACGCCAGTGATGTGTGATAGATAGTTTTCGCTGAAAAGTGATACACCATGACACATGCGTCTTTGGCTGAAATTTGAAATTGCTGCAAGTCGACCACTTTCAACCCCCATATCTCCCACACCCCCATAGTTACCGACAGCTAACAACCATAGTGCACGACAGGAGACACGATTCTACTACCATACACCAACACCGATGGTCTAGGTTATGTAGTTGTGGCAGAAAAGTAAAGTATAAGGAGACACAAATGTTTGGTCGAAATATAAAAACGCTCTGAATTGACCAACTTTAATCAACATATCTTCCACATCCGCACAGCTATCGGCATTAAGCCAACGTTGTGCACGACAGGAAACTCCATGCTACTTTCACACACAAACACCAGTGATCTGTGCTAGGTAGTGGTGGCTGAAAAGTGAAATATAGGAAAACAAACGTCTATTTTTTTTGTACATATGCATAACATTATTGATAAAGTAGTTTTTTTTGTTAAGAAACACCGCATTGCTAAGATCAACCACTGTCTTCGTATTCTACAAGAAAGTTGGCATTAAGATTGTTGGCATCAACGGATTTAAGGAAAATGACAGTTTACATACTTATCTGTAAAACGTTAAATCCATTATATTATAATTTAAGGAATTTGCATTAAAATTTAGTCAATGAAAGTAGTTCGTTATTATTTTACAAGTTGCTCCTAACTTTAAAATCATAATATTAGATTGTGTCTTCTTTAGGAACTGAGATAAAATTGAAGAGATATGCAAAAGTGAAAACGACATCAGACCGTTATTCTGTAAAGGTTTCTATGACAGTTAAGTTTTCGTAATGGATGTTAACTGCAATAAAATCTTCACTATTGAACCTCCGGTTTGTGTTGTAAGATCACTATATTTCGACGGCTAACTCCGGCATATTCCTCAGGTGTAAAAGTGTTGCAGCTAATGTTAACAGAGCATTATTGATGATTTAATACCTGAGGAAGATGGTGGAGCTAGCCCTGTAAATATTGTGTTTTTACAAAATAATCCCTGTATTACAATAGTTAGCTGTTATGGAAAAGTTATGAAAGAGGATTAATTCCAACGTGTTTTAGTACAAGTATAATCCTCACACTTCAAAAGAAAGAACAATTTGTCAAATTTTAACATTATTTCACAAGAAGTAAATCAAAATTAATGAAAACGAAAAAACAATGTTATAACCACGATCGCACTAGCTAAGAGTGAATTTAAAAAAAAAAAAAAAAAAAAAAAAAAAAGAGGTAAACATTTCACTGTCTAATATTGCCTTAGGACTCATAAAGAAGTTTTTTAACTGTATTTATAAAGCAAAGAAATTTATAAAATTGAATCTTGGTCTTTAGAAATAACAGGAAAAAGGAGAATTAAAGCATACTAAACGTGATGGTATAGAAGGATGTTGGACAGACAAAGCATGAAGCGAAAGTGTTTTGAAAATAATAAGTATACGAATAAAGAGGTTAATGGAAGAGTCTCTACCAGAGAAGAGACAGAATTATGGATCACGTTTTCAGACAAGCGAGATTGATTAATGTTTTAGTGAAATGTTTAACTGGAGGAAAACTATACACGGACTAATAGGCTAAAATATATGAAGCATATAATTGAGGAACTAAGTTGTAATTGGTATGTTGAGTTGACGTTGTTAGCTTAATATATGAAGAGATAAAAGGAATGCATCAAACAAATAGAGAAAATGACGAATCAAAAAAAAAAATGCTTATTTAAATGAAAAAGAGTCAACGCAAATATAAGAAGAATAAAAAAGTTGGAAATTTATTATCTGAGAAATGCATTACGGAAGCAGAAAATGATGAAATGTATCATTTTTCTGCTCACGCTATAGGAGGAGGATCAATACACATAGAACTATTTGCTGAATAGTTTCTGATAAATAGATATTAAAACAAGATATAAAATACTAACACAAGGAGTGAACAAGTGATAACAGATTTAAAAAACTGTTTACAAAGATATTAATCCTGGAAATATTTCGCAGGGAAGGTTTATTTTAATCCTAAAACTTTTTGGTTGTTGGAAACTAATTAATGGTGTAACTGCTGTCATGTGAGAATTAATGTCATCCTACGTTGAACAGAAGCTATCTTCTCATATGCAATAAGAAAGCGAGTAGAGTAGCTGGCTCAGTCAACCGACAACTTCTTGAAGGAGCCGTCCACACCGAAGAAGTCGTCATCCAGAGCACTGTCTGGAGGCCTCTTGGACTCATCAGACACAAACTGGTCCTGCTCCAGGAACCACAGCCTGTTAGCTTCTATTTTCTCGTAGCAAGCGTCTGTGAAACATAAAAAAACGTAATGTTAAAGAGGAACACTTTTTACAGTTACTGACAATTACGTGTATAGTATATGTTTTCCAGGATAAGGAAAATTCAAGTCTATTTTTGTCCTTCACCGACATACACTGATCAATCGAAATATTATGACCACCTGCATATTAGTGTGTTGGTACATCTTTGGAGCGGAATACAGCAGCGATTCGGCGTGGCATGGATTTGAAAAGTCTTGTTAGGTTTCCGGATTTGTCTGGCACCAGACGTTAAGGCACAGGTCACGCAATTCCCTTAAATTACGGGCGCGTGGTTTGTGGTCGCTGTGCATGGGAATGAGAAACTCTGAAATGGATTATTCTGGTCGGGTGTTCGTCTCCAACTGTAGTGAGCATCTGTGCAGGGTGGTTGAAGAACGGTGAAACCACAACTGGGCGACAAGGTGGTGGACGTCCATGCCTCATCACAGAAGGTGTAGGTCGCAGGCCCGCTCGTTCTGTAAATCAGGATAGGTGGCGATCTATGTAAGATCTGAGAGCAGTGTGTGCTCTGAAACACTTGTGCCTGCACCAGAGTTGTGGTCAGCTGTGAGAACTGCCACAGATCACCTCATATCCCACTTTACCGAGCGGGCAGGCCTCCGACCTACACGTTCATTGATAAGGCGTCGCGCAGTCGTGATTTCACCATTCTTCAAACACTCAGCAGAGATGCTCACTACAGTAGCACGCTAACAGCCGACCAGCCTCATCGTTTGCGAGATGCTAATTCCCAGGAACCGCGTCCACAAACCACCAGCCCGTAATTTAAACGAATTGCGTGACTTGTGCGTAAACATCTGGTGCCAGACAACTCCGGAAGACTAACAAGACATTTCGAATCCATGCCAAGTCGAATCGCTTCGAAGATGAGCCAACACACTAATAATCAGGTGGTCATAAAGTTTTACCCGATCAGTATATTTTTTGGTATGAGTGCTAAGAGTGGAGGATGATGCAAAGGAGGGCAGCTAGATTTATGTGTGGAATTTATAGTAGAACACATTCGATTACTGTTCTAATTAAAGGAGCTAACCCTAGGAGTGACCGAAATGTAACAAGCATTCAGACATAATGCTGACAAAAGAAGTCCTGATGTATGTCACGTGAAGAATTGTTAATTTTACTTCGAAGGGAGAGTAAAATAGCATCTGATTTCCGGTGTAAGGTAGGTGATGGTATGGATGAAAGGAATTAAAGATCGAGTAGGTAGGTGAACAAAAGAAGTCACACAATAAAATAATCTACAAAGAGTGCTCATAATACAATAGAAGGTTAATGTGGCAACTGAAGCCGTAGTATAATGAATATTGCAAATAATTTTTACTGTAACTTCATCGTTTGTATGTTAAACAGACCATAGAGTGCAATTAAATACTTCATTGGTTTACCGCCGGATTTTATGGTAAAACAACGATATTTCAACGGTTATCTCTTCAGTCTTGTTTAGGTTTTAACCAATCAGAATTGGTTATAGGGACGAAAGCAATTGATTCTGCTCAGGTGACGTGATCATCTCTTATAGCGCCGTTACACCCGTTGTACCCCCTCCTCCGAACGCAGTTCTTTCTATCCGTCACCCACGCCTAGCTACAGTCGTCTATAGTATTTCATGCGACCGTGAAAACCTTACATAGGCCAAACCATCTGGGTATAGAAAGCTGGCGTAGAGTATAAACGATACATCAACCTAACAATGCAGTTACCACCGAGCATGTATTCCACCACTGCTATAGGGTGGAATTTAACACTGTAGAGTGTAGAGATATTGGCCGTGACTTCGTATTTTTGGTAATCAATAGTAAAAGAAACAGCAGAAATTCGTTTAACTGATACCTTCATCTTAGCGACGCATGGAAACCGGCCCTGGCGTAACTTCGAAGAGAGCATCAGGCGTGTATGCCAACCCGCAGCCATTTCACGATCGTCTTTGTGCGCGGGCGTCGGATAGAACAACGTGCGGCTTGTGGTGGAGGGAATACAGAGGGCGCTATGACGTTATAAAAGAGAGATGCGGCTCCAGAGCAAACCCGATAGCTGTCGGTCCTTTGGCAAGCACTATTAAATTAACACTAGAAGACGACGGCGGAGCTAGCCCACGCAATGTCATGTTTTCACAATACATTCCTTTGGTACACCCCTGATGATTTCATTGCAAGTATATGGCCAGAAAGTCTCCGTTCAGATCATGGAATGTTTGAAAATTATGTCCATTATTAATTACGCCTTCTCCTAAAAACAGGAAAAAACTGGTTAAGACATACTTATATCTTACCTGATTAATATTCTTATTTAATATAATGAAAAAATTAACATTCTTTTCTTCTATACTGTGTGGTATAGCATACAATAGGTCATTAAAAAATTCTTAATATTTTATCAAAGACATTAACATATTCTATGACATTAATATCTTAGTATATTTATTACATTTCCTTTTAATTATCACAAACAACATGTTTCATTTCCTGATTTTTTTAAAAGAATTATTTATGTGTGTAAGGGAATTGGATACATTGAATAAGTTGAAGACAAAGAATGTAAACAACATAATTCAAACAGCAAAAATCTTTTTTTAAAAAAAAAAATGTATCGAGAGTGTTGAGAGCACAGAATCGACAAACTATTTTGGTACAGGGACCAAACGGGTAGATAATACATTAGATAGCGAGATAAGGAGTGGAGTGGACAGGCTGCACTGGGGAATGGTCTCTGGTGTAAAATGTGACAAAGAAATACATGATTGGCCAATAGGGTCATGTGATGACAAAACGAGTTATGGTTGGCTGCATGAACTTGAATCACAGTGTGTGCCGCCATGATACAGTTAGTCCAGAGTCTAGAGCAGTGTTTCCCAACGTGGGTCCCACGCCCCACAGGGGGGCAATTTGGTTTTTTTAGGGGGGCAATTTAGAAATTGACTTGATACGACTTTACCGCTTGCTCTTCGGGTTATTTAAATGCAATGCTAGATATAGGTACAAATTTTACAAAAAAGCAAATTCTTAAAAGGATCACATAATAAATCTTTATTAAAAATCTTTTGAATTTGAATTTTAGTATTTCTTTATATGTTTTTTAATTTTACTTACTTTGTTTTATGACAATATTAAAGTGTTTTCTTTCAAATACCATCCTATATGAGTTTCTTTAATAACAAATAATTTTTTTACTAAAAATTATGTATGGGGGCAAAAAAAATGTTAAAAGTGGGACATGACCCAAAAAAGGTTGGGAAACACTGGTCTAGAGTGATATAGAAGTAGCGATGGTTGCTTAACGTGTCGGTCGCTCTCTGCGCGCTTAGGTGTGTGTGTGTGTGTGCGCCCCATGTGATGAGTTTTGCTGTGTCGTAAAGTGGTCATGACTGACAAGTTCGTTCTGTAGTCAGCTAATGACCACATGTGCTGTTAAGAATGTTATTTCTCTAACTGCTAACATGCGGTCTTCGAATTTTCGGTGTGTTTCAAAATTGACCTGCATATTAACAAACTTTCTTTAGAACCATCTAGCCAGGTACATGTATTTTCACTGGCAATCTTGATTATCTTCCCGAATCCCGGGTGGCGACTGTTCTTGACTTACGAATCTGTGAAATCTTTCACAGAGCCAAACAGTATCCCAGTTCCTACCCAACACGATCCAAATTACCTCCATCAACTCTTATAAATTCCATAACCATACTAAGGCACTGAAGAGTGCTGTCTGAAAGGCTGAAGAGGAGTAACGACAAGTAGATGGGATGGTCACAAGTAGCAGTGCATATATCATACCAGTCCGCACACCTACAAACATTTGGTCGTTACAAATAATATAAAGCATTAATTGGCAAAATTATATTGCAATTAATAACAATAAAAATAAAATATCGAACATCTGAAATCGTGATTTCAACATACATTCACACCGAGAAATCTAGGAGCTCTTTGGATACATATTTGTGTGACAAATGTTGTCTTTGAGCTCATGTATCGATTGCACAAGATATTTTCTGACACTGTAACTTCTGTTCCGATTAAAATGTAAATCTATAAATTGTCTAAGTACTAAACTATTCATTCGTAATGATTTTATTTCACTAGAAAATTTTATTCAATAAATATGAAGAAGGAACTTCGCAATAAAGAGTGTTTAACAGGCGCTAATCATATTGTAATATTCGTAATTGTTGTAAAAATTGAAGCTACTTTATTTCTACATTCCTTGAACCACCAAAAAAGTTTAAACACCGATCGTATTATAATGATATTTATACAGACATACTTGAGCTCTGTATGTATGTATGAAGCAAAAACGCTACTTTATTAATAAAGCATATTATGACCCGCCAATGTGGCTGCACGCCTTAAGGTGTGGGGGTCCCCTCGAACCGGCCGACCTGATTGCGGTTTTCCCGCAACCATTTAGTTGAATGGTGGGTTGGTCCACACTATCCGGCTCATAAACTATACACTTCACTAACAAAACGTACACTTATCATAGAGAACACATTACCCGTTTCACATTCCTCAAATAGATTAAATGTTCCAGATGTCACAAAGCCGGTTGTAAAGCATGGGTATAATACATACACTCCAACCCTCATGTTTTACACTGGACGCATGTGTAACAGGTGTCTCGTGATCCATTGGAACCGATCTGAGTGGAAAAAGCTTACTTCCATTGCTTGTAAAGCTGAACTCATAAGACTGGCTTAACTTAAAAAGCAGCCATATCTAATCTACCTTTATTTTAACTCCTTCGAATTCAGTACCGAGCAAAAGTACACTGATATGAGGGTCCAGAATAGAGTGTAATCATTTTGTTAAAAATTAATTTTGGGATTTTAAATTTTTCTTGCGATATTATGCGAAATATTTAAAGCGACAGAGACAATATCTGTTGTAGACGTTGCACAGTGAAATTGATGTAAATGATGTTTTACATTTTTATTATGTAACAGTCACGAGCTAAGAGGTGAATAGGATATCAGGCCCACTCACCTTGAATTTCCTGTAACGGTCCCCCAGTGCCCCCCAACTCGTCGGGCACAAACTCAGGTTGTACGTAATCGAACAGTGTCCTGGAACCGGGGGCGTGGGTCATTACCTGAAAACAAGAAATTTATCACGTATGCGGTCATTTATGTCTTCTTACAAAAAAGTTAATGGAGCAAAATTTCTTAACCATTTTGTCTATAATATAATTGCAAGGCGAAAAATGCTTTGCTTCAAGTGAAATAAATCAAATACAATCCTAACAATAATCAGTATTTCAATATAAATGTTAAGGAAGGGTATTTTTTCATAAAATTATTCTCGTTTTCAGAAAGAACTGATAATTCTTTTAGGTAGCACAAGCAGAAAATACTTTTTGTATGTACTTTTTAACAATGTTAATAATAATAGTCTGAGTGATAATAAATTAAACCGATTTTTAAACATTTGGAATTTTCTGAAATTAGCAGATTTCATTTAATCTGACTTAAATTATTCTTTTAAAAAATTAAATAAAAGCCTTAAACAGATACCAGTTCGCTATCATGAAAAAAAAAGTTTAGTATCAGTCGGCGTTCATTGTCATAGTGTCCCTCCACCCGAAATGAAGTGCATTGGAACAAGAAATGGGAAGGATTAGTTTGGCCATAATGCAGGGGGTTACACCGACCAAACAAGGAGAGCCTTCCCCAAAATAGAGCAGGGATTAGTTTATCTATAATGATTAAGCTTCACACAGTGCTTATTAACTTATAAATACTTGTTAAACTGCAGCAGTATCATCCTCAGCTGATAAATTCTAAAATAAAGAGACATTTATCACAGGAAAAGTTCATGTTACTTGTATTAGTCTTCAAGTTGCGATTAACAAATTGATAAGCGGTTATATATTTAAATGTGTTATTTTAAATGATTTGGTTTTTTCATAACAAATCATTACCAAATTATTTATGAGTGTTTTAAATGTTGAATTTCGTCTCTCCATCAGACTTCTCGTCAGCGTTTTCTAATACTCAAGTTGGACAGATGCTTCATTTGCGACATTACTATTTTTGCCATAAGAACAGACTAATCTTTTTATAATACTTAATACCCAAAAAATTAAATTCCTCAAAATTAATGCCACAACAGGCAGTATTTAAATTATGGCTAGTGTTGTACTTCTCGTCGCTAGTATTCTCATTGTGTAATTTGAATTGTAATTGTATTTAATTGTAATCCAGCGCATGCTCCGATGGCAAATTCTCTTGTAAACCTAGTCAGTATCGTATATGACCAAATTGTTTTTAAGATTCACTGCAGTTAGGATGAAATTGAATAATCCTGAATTATGCACCATATGAGACTATAGCTACATCGCAGAAGAGGAGTGTGTCGTGATTAAACTGGACTTACCCTTTCACCAAGCTTCTTTGGAAACGCTGATTTTACTAGCGCAACGATCAAATCAGCAAACTTAGAAGCATTCACTATATGAAAACCCTTTATCCTTCTGGCATAAGCGGTCTGAAAGAAGAAATAAATACAGGATTAAACACTTAATAATCAGGTTGCTGTTGGTTGTAGTGAATCAAGCCCGATTTTAAAACTATTTTATAATTCCGAGTCGCTGGGTCACTGATACAAAAGGTATTTGATATGGATGCCAAGAAGACTTCCAACTGAGTGCGGTGGGACGAACTTAAAGAATTATCATGGTAGATTTAAGATATAAAAAACGTTAAAAGAGAGAAAGCAGGCAAAGTGGTCCTATTTAAATAAATATCTATAAGAAATACTGAAGGAACTGAAAGAAGTAAGGAGTAAGAGTCTTCTAGGAATGGAATAACATGCCAGACGTTTACAACAACAACAATACAAACCTGATTATTACATTATTAAAAAAGGGGCTGGGGAAATGCTCACACAATACAGAAACAAAAGACATCTCTCATGGTCTCAAGGGTTACGAATTTTTTATTTAAGGAAAGATAAAGAAACTAGATAATCCATTATTAACAGAGGAAAACCATGGGATAGAGTTGTCAGTCTAGTATAGATCTTACCTTTGCTTTTTGAGAAATGCCTGGGAAAAATTAACCCATTCATAGTAGTTTTTCTTTTTTACGGAAAAAGCATACTATCACATTCCATATTATCACATTTGGAGGCGTTAATTAAAAACGGTGTACCAGAAAGTGCTTTGGTTAGAGTGAAACAAATTTATAAAAACGCTGGAAGCTACGGTCAGGTACAAGCTAGTAAATCAGGATTGCTTGAAACTACGAGTAGAAGTGGAATGCTGTTTGAATTATGCAGATTTCCGCTGATCTTAAGAATCATTGTGGATGAAATGATGAACGAGTTGAAAAAGAAAAACAAGGAGAGCATTGCGATTGCTTTAGTGAATGTTGTTATCATTTTTTAAAAGAAGAGTTTGAACAGCTCGAATTTGAAATAAGTGAGAGCAAAACTTTGTGCTAGGCAGGAAAGGCGAACCACTCAATTGACGATTAAATTGTAAATAATTTGGCTCGTAATTAATTCCATAAATAACGACAAAATTAAAAAGAATGGAGACCGTCAGGATTTAGTTACATAACGAGAAAGGCATCATTTATACCACTGACCGCATAATACATAAAAACCAATATCTAGAAAAACATTAGGGAGCAGACGACGAGATAATTTAATGAAATAAGTGCTAAACGACTTCACCAGTCATTATCCAGAATGGGAGATGTTACTGGAATAGAAGTCGTAGCAAAACGGGTTACATCGGTACATTCAGTGGAAAATCGATTATGATAGTGATATCAGTTTAATTGTCATATTTACAAGCGATATCATTAAACTGGAATACTACTTCTACTGTTACATCATTTAAAACTGTTTTCGATGTTATAGGTAACTTTGTTCTAAACATCATTTTTATACGATTCTAATTAGGGAAAGGATAGATTGTTGGAGATAATATTCTCGTACTTTACAAATGTTACTTCTTTTATATTCCTCAGAGTAAGCAGCATGTTCCATTATTTAGTTAATCGTTCGTACTGTTCATACAGTTTTTAATTGCGTGATTAAAATATGGTCGCTTGTTGTGTACTCATGTTAAAAATCGATACACGCATTAAATATTTGTTCTGTAAATACCGTCAGGTGTTTGAAAGCTTTACAAAATTGTAGAATTTTAAACATTTCTGTTACAAGATTTTCAATAACTTGAGAGCAGAGAAGCACCATTCGATGCACTCTGTCAGAATTTAACCTTTTCTAAACTTCTTAATAATTTTAAAGTAAAGTTTTAAAGTTAAATTCCACATGTAATGTATGTAAGCTGTGCTGATTCATATTCAGAAAGTATTTGAAGCCACGAGTCGTCACGTTTTTAGCATGCTTTAGGTTATAGACACCTTGAATGGCATAGTCAAAGTGAGGAGAGGTTAATTAAACAATTACAGATTTCTTTCGATTGCTCGAGATTACCCAGTATACATATAGTCTCCAACTTGTATCCAAGATATAAACATCGCAATCAGCGAGTAAGAAGAGAAGAACGTTTAAATTAGTAGCTAATGCAAGTGAGTTTATTTCAGTGAAACTATGGATACCATGAAGATTTTGCAGGAAGGAAGAAGGCGAAAAAAGAAAAATAAATAAGTGAAATAGCGAAGCTTTCGTTCTAAACGACAGTGACTGCATCTTATGAAGTATATTTTTGCGTCGTATCAGAAAATGATATTGAATATTTTTCCACAGGAGCAGTACTCTCTACTAGCTACATAAAAAAACTATAGAAAATTTGTGTCTTTGCATTAAATAAACTTCTTCAAATAATGTAATATCACTTGAAGGAGATATGATATAGAAACAAATTAAATCTGTTAATAGCCATCTCAATACATGTGGAGATTTTCGCGTAAGTACGCACAAATAAATAAATATGTGTGTTAAATGTCAAACATTGCCTGAAATAAGTTGTTTAAATTAGCTCAAATATTTTTATGGAAATAATGTGTATTAATTGTTCACTGGAAACCATGAAACAAGGCTGTTAAGTTAGATTACGAAACCGTTAAAATTTGAACCTTATGTTAATTAAATTGTTTAGATCACCGACTAACAGTAAGCAGTTGTTTTGAAGTACCCGAGAGGCGCCTTCTACGGCTCGCACAGTGTTAACTCCAGTCTTGACGATATGTTCGACTGTCGCGTTTTTTGCGTCGAAAATAATGATGTCTCCAAGCGAGTAGTCCTCGGCCAGCATTAGCTCTGCCCACATCAGTATCAGGCTGAAGACGTCCAACGGGTGGTAGAGATCAGGGTCCGGGTGGGCAGCCCCGCCATACACTACTCGGTAGCATTCCCCTGTGATGCCAGGCATCATGAACAGACATCTGGAAAAAGAAAGCATAGAGCTAATACATATCGAGTCCAGAACTCGTAAAACCCATATTGAAAATATGTTTCCAGTGTTATACACGATAGCGATATAGAGATTCCAAGACTTTTTCTAGTTTCTAATATTTAAGGATTTCGAGTTCACACCCACAAACTCACAACATGTAAGAAAGCTCTTATGTGAGATTTTTTTTTAAAATTTGGTAGCTTAACTTTTTCTACATGAAACCAACACTTTAACAATACTCCTCCTCAACCGTGTTACACATGCCTTTATCAATTGCCATGCTTCCGGAATTATTTCTACCCAGATGAAATTAATCCGTACTAAGAGTCTCAAATCACAGCAAACATAGTTGATAAAACTCAATTCACATTATTCAGTTTCGTTTATGGACAAGAGCCAAGACATATAAATTGTTTTCGCATTAATTATACAGTTAATCGAAATAAAATCCACACTGATCTATTAATAATTAGTTCATAAATGAAAAACACGTAAGTACGAGCCAAGGAATGTCACAATAACAATAACTGATGAGAATATTAAAGTTATAAATTTTTTATTAATTACTTTTCCGTTACCTCTTCTCTTACCAATACTATGAAAATTGTTATAAATATTCAATTCAGATTTACTTCTTGAGTTATTGGCAATTGATATATACATATTAGTTTATGTAAAAGAGCTTCAATAATCTACGTCATTTGAAATAAAAGAAAGAAGTATGCAGTTTCTGTATCACACTTTTGATCTTTGAAATTTCTGTATATTATACAGAATCCGTATTTTACTTCTAATGGAATGTTTTGGGGGGTAAAATTTGTTCAGCATGGAAAACTAAAAGAGAATCTGACTTCTCAATGTAAATGACATACTTTGCTATTTTATCTAACATATAGTACTGGTAGTCCGTCCAGAACAAGTTCCTGGAGATAAGTATCCTGGAGATAAGTATCCGTGAAATTGAACATATCTTTGGAATGAATGTACTGTGTTTTTCATCATCTGACGATGAAAGATGGCAATATTTTTAATTCTAATAAATTTGGAAGCTGAAAACTGTGGCAATTTGTAGATTGCTGAGGCTCGAGAAAAACGATTCTAGTAGCATCAGTAAAGTTTGACGACACCCATCATACATGTTGTGCAACGTGTTTGGACTTGTTTATAATTTTTGCTTAAACAACTACTTATGCTGTTCCAAAACAGCCCCACATCTTCCTAAAACCGAACGTGACCAGCATTCTGTTGACTCTCTCCTACGTGTCCCAGCTGCATTTCTTCGAAGTAATGCTTACTCAGTGAAGTATCCACTTTGTTTTCCTATACATTTGAGGTAATGCAATGAATGCATTGGTAACGTTACTGTACGGTAAGGTCAGATGCCTGTACAATTGTGGGTGAGCCGGAACTCTCGCATTCCGAATGACCAAATCTCCGTCCGGCCATCTTGATATCGGTTTTCCGTGGTTTATGGTAATCGCTCCAGGTGAATGTCGGCTTTTACCAAGGCCCATGGGCGCACTCATCCTCGATCTTTTCCCCATTCTTTTCCCGCATGTAGTGAACTCGAAGTCTGCAAGGCGATAGCTATAAGGGAAAATAAAACGAACTTCCAGTCGTAATTTATGTTTTTCAAACTCAAAAAAACCATGCATAATAGTTTAATTATTTAGCGACTAATTCGTTTTTTTATTATTATTAAATTCCAATCCGATTTAGAGACAACATTTAAACCATACTGAATACTTATACCGGGGCCACGTCAATTAAGTTTTGTTTCTGTACCATTTGTAGCTTCTTAACTGATGTCCGTATTCAACTTTTATACCCCAAAAATAATTGAGATTATAGAGGCCTATAAAGCATTGGTCATTAAACACAGAATCATGGATAAGCAATTGAGCGTGGTGGGTGAGCGGTAACGTTATGGCCTCGCATTTGGGAGGACGAGGGTATGCATCCCCGTTCCACCACCAAGATTTGGGCTTTCCATAAATTCCCCAAATCACTACAGGCATCACTACAGGTCCCTTCAATCGGTCATGGCCAAATAACTTCCCGTTCCTTACCTTCAGTCCTTTACTGCCTCTCTATGACGACCAGGCGCAAAGCAGTAGCATACAAAAAATAATAATAATAATAATAATTAATTGGGTAACAATAGCGTTTAGGTTTTTTCCGGGTTGAAAATTGAAACTAATAAGTGGCTCTGAGCTTGAAATTATAATAGAGATCAATACTCACACACTGCGTTTGACGGAAGCCAGAAACGAGGCAGTCGGATTCCTGTTCATCAGTAACTCCGGCAGCTTATGTTTGAGAGAGAAGTAAGCGTCCAGTGCTCGCTTGGTGCGCTCCACGCTGCACTTACTGTTGATATACATTCGCTCAATGCGAGCGTCATCTGGAAATAAGGAGAATTATATTTTATCGCTTTTGTGACATAACGTCAATGACTTAAACGTATCATGCGTAAAAATTCGGCACTGTAGTATCTTGTTAGTGTAATTTTAGATGTTGTTCGTAATTAATTAGTGCCTTTACTGTAATATTTGTTGAGTATTCTGGGATCACTTGGTGGAAACCACATTTCTTCAACGTTCTTACACGGTATTTTTGAACTTATCTGTGGAAATCACTATAAACTATATAGACGTTTCATGGAATAACGCAATCATACAAATAGCACAACACACACTGATGACATCTAATTCGTGTGACGAAAAACTAAATCCCTATGGTCACGGTTTACTGTGACTGGGCCTTCGGCTTAATGAGAACTGAGGAGAGTCCCTACCAAAGTTCATATGCGTCCAACAAAGCTCCGTTCGTATTCCAGTATTAAACTTGTACCCTGAAATGGGACTTACTTTCTGATATATCCACACGATAAAATCCCCGTTTTAGAGATATCAGCGGAAGATAATGTTACCCAATCGGCAAGACTTTTGACTGATAAAGTATGTACCCTTGTTCAGGTTCAATTACAGTCTTTTCGTTCAAAATATGAAATCATCAAGTCCGGTGGTGATCAACGGATTGGGCTTCATAGCAGTGATTTTCATGTCTACATATTTACATATTATTTTTATGTTCCAGTCAAGAAAACATATCCTGAAAATTAGATCGTAATATTGAAGAGTGGTTGACTATTTACCTATAGCGTCCGGCAGATGCGGCTGGAGCTGAAGCCAGGACCTCAGGGAGCAGACTGCCTCCTTGATGTCCTGCTCAGTTGTGCCGAGTTTCTTCCTGACTAGTGACACTTGCTCCTCACTCGGAGGTTCGAATTTCAACTTCGAACCCATGTCTGAAACAACACTTTGGCTATTACTTGTAATTATAAGCATTTTCGAATATTTGTATCTCAGTACGTATGTTTCTCTGGAACACTAGACTAAATAAAAAAGAAGTTCTTGTAACTATAGCTGAATAAATTTAGAAACAAATTACATAATCTCCACGGTATAAAATGAAGTTTAGGTA
The DNA here is from genome assembly GCA_031002005.1 of Vandiemenella viatica. Classification (NCBI taxonomy): domain Eukaryota; kingdom Metazoa; phylum Arthropoda; class Insecta; order Orthoptera; family Morabidae; genus Vandiemenella; species Vandiemenella viatica. Next base: position 155,683,563 of record JARYHS010011408.1, on the reverse strand, counting down.
CTGAATTTACAAGGCTAGTGTCCTGAGAAGTTTTTTTTTTTATTTAGAATTGCTTTAAATCATGCAACTGAATTAAAATCTGTTCGACTTTCGACTATTTTTACGGATTTTCAATGCCTTATTTTTTTCATGCGCTTCAAACCATAAGCGTGTAAGTTTTTAAAATCTGTAACAGGATCTTTAATCTGGATGTACGTTATCATATCTCATACTTAGTTGATGTGACTAGTACTCCAACGCAATATTAGTCCATATGCTATATCTGTTTTGTAACATTATTAAGTTGCCTGAAAACTGCTGAAAGAACCTTGTTAATCGACTAGACCACTCCATTACCACCAGCAACAACAATAATTCCACTGAATCAAAGATGACCCCTCTATTATCAAACAGACATCCACTAGAAAACAATCCTAAATTAAACATTCGCTCGAAATCGACGATGCGCTCACAATATCTCATCTACACTAACCTTTTCGTTTTTTTCCAGAAAAAAATTTCGGAGTTCCGAACAAGGTTGGATATAAAAATATGTATGGATAATTGAGTAAACAGCTGAGTAGGACATTTTTTTATTTTTTTCTCCATTTTTCAGCATTGGCGTCCATCGCTATTACAGATTTTTTGTCCCCTGATGAGTTTTTACTCATTTCGGGCTTCATTGTGGGTGTTATAGAAGTATAATTTGTGTGTCATCACTCTGTGATCCGCATACATTTAACTCTGTAAAAAAGATGTCAGTTTGTGTTTATGAGATGTATGGTTTTTTACTCTAAAACTAGGGACCATCCAACAAATTTCATAGACTAGTGAAAAGTGGCTAAAAAACCTTAATCATAATGACGGGAACATTAGGCTTGAGGATAGAATAAACGCACCTTGTAGCTTCCCGGGGCCAGTAATTAGGAGGTGTCACACACATGTAAAACTAGCAGATGCTGGCAAAGTACACAATTCTTTCAGTCGGATTACATATGTTTAATTTTAACGACTAAGCTATTTGTTAATACTGTTTTGACAGAGCGTGATGGTGAACGGTTAACGCTCTGGCCTCGCATTCTGGAATCATCGTCCAGGCATCCAGATTGGGGTTTTCCATGGATTCCCCAAATCACTCCAGGCGAGTGCCGGAATGCTACCTTCAAAAAGGCCATGGTCAAATTCCTTCCCTTTCCTTGTCCCCAATCCCATCCCGCATCTAATGACCTTGACGTCGACGAGGCGTAAAGCCAAAATTAAAAAATAACGCTTCGTCGATGTCGAGATCATTTGTAGCGAGATAGAACTGGGTTCAAGGAATAAGAATAAATTCGGCCATAACCATTTGAAGGAATCATCCTGGCAATCACCTGAAGTGGTTTCGGCAAGCCATATAAAATCGAAATCAGGATGACCAGATGGGATTCTAATCAGCACCCTCCCAAATGAAATGAGAGATGCTGGAGAGATCTTTACGTGTCATTCTGAGAAGAGTTAACATAAATTCGAAAATACTCGCCGAAAAGTAAATGGAGGAATTTGTAGTACAAACGTTTTGAGACAAGCAGTATTAGAAATATGGTGGACGGTAATGCAAATACATAACACCGAATCACTATATCAGGTTATCAAGCTACAATTGATTTTGACCCATTTCAATGCTGAACCAAAGTGACTACTAGCACAACTGACGGATTCTACATCTTGTTTATCTTGCTGACGCAGTACAGCTGTATAAACGTTCGTTACTTAACGCGTACACAAAGGTAAATTCAGTAAATCTTTCCAACTAATTTTCATAATCTTTTAAAAGGATTTCAGTAATTTAAGAAAACTTCCATAACGATCAGAAAGTACTGTATTAAAGCAAATGAATAAAATAAATGTAATGGGAGAAAATATTTACAAAAATCTTAATATTAAGAAGGGTATGCTGAGACATCTGATTCACAGTTTCTCGTGATTTCAGTAATTCGTAGAAGAAATTGAGCTAAATGCCTGAGTGATTTTGTGTACAAAATTTTTATGACGATGTTTGCTATCATTGAGAGGAGTATTCATTAATACAGTTTGCAGCAAAAATGCAAACAGTTTTCTAAGATTATGTAATCGAATGTAATTGATAATGTTCTCAAACACTTAATTTATCGTGTAACACGTGTCAAAACTTTTTGAAAGAATTTGCCCATGGCCTTTTTGAAGCAACCATTCCGGCTTTCACCAGGAGTGATTTGAGGAAACCATTGAGAACCCAAATCTGGATGGCGGGACGTAGATTCGACCCAGCGCCCTCCCGAATGCGCGGCCAGAGCGCTAACACTCACCCACAACTCTCGGCGTCAAAAGTATTGATTGTCCTGTCTGAAAAAAAAAGGGCTGTAAAAATGGAATGGGTGTTTGAACAAGATAAAAGCGATGACTGGGGTTGGGAGCATTTACCTCATATGCAGGGAGATCATCATAACTAGGGATCAAAGATGTGGCTTCAGTAGATTATAACGAAGGAATCTCACATCTATTTTTGTTTGTTTGTTTAAAAAACCACAATGTTATTCAAGAGAGAAGTCTGAATTTACTAACCTTTTTTTAGAGAATAAGTTCTTCATCGAAAGTGGTGTGTGAACGGTAAAGTTGTGGACTCGCATTCTGGAGGACGCGGGTTCGAATCCACTTCCATCCATTCAGATTTGCGTTTTTCTTGGTTTCCCTAAATTGTTCCAGGTGAATACGGGATTGGTTTCCTCAAAAAGGATTAGGCAAAGTTCCTTTCCGTTCCATGCCCCAAGTCCTTTTCTCCTTTTTCACCTGTAATGACGTCGGAGAGGACTAAACTACACGCTTCATCAGAGTAGAGAACATCAGAAGCAGGAGAGAAACGGGAAAGAATTCAGCCAAGGCCTTTTGGTGGAACCATCACGGCATTTGCCTTGAGTGATTTCGAGAAACTATCGAAAACCGAACTCAGTAATGCCGGGGGGGGGGGGGGGGGATTTGAACATGTATGCTACCGAATGCCACACCCAAGCGTTTATGCTCACCAATCAGGCTCCCTAATTTACCAGCGGCAATTTTGACCTTGCTTTCCATAAATTCCAGTCGAATCATAGATGCATCACTCCATCTTCTTCAATACTACGAGAGAAGTAATAATTGCAGTACCAAAAAGTAAATCAATCAACCATATTACAAAACTTTATAAAGAAAAATTAATGCAAAACACCGCCTTTGAAGAGTCAAAACCGTATTAATGATGAATCATTTACTTGCAGAAGAAGAACCCAACTGAAATATAAATGAATGCCAAAGATATTCAGTGCTTCGGGTATAATAGAAAGTGCTTGGTACCTAAAACAAAGTAGGTCACAGAAATATTTTTGGTATGCATGAGAAAAGAAAGGACATCAGTTTCAGTAATGTAGTTGTAATAGTTGGCAATAATCTACTATATAATTTCGTAAGGTCACTCATCCACTCACCTCGATAGCTATTGGCTGGAGAACGGGTCACGTGTCAGGTTTCGCTCACAAAACAGCGACCAGAGATACCACTAGAAGAACTTCGTGGTTATGTCTACAAGTTAATATCTAAGCAACTGCAACTAAATTAATTGGCATAGTACATTCATTGAGTTTGCTTTTCATTTTTGATAAATTTTGCGGCTTAAAAAATTGCGGATCTGCTTTTCAGTGACATCTTACTAATTAAAGCAACTTATAAAAACTTAAAGAAAATTAAATTACTCATGGTCTCTGCTGTAACCACGAATGCCAATTGTCATTTCGGCTTAGGATAAATTTCAGTGTAATTACAACTTTCACTAATGTTGTTGCTTGACCAAAATTTATGCATCACGGTTTATGTGCTTTTTAGGCATTTTACTCACCACTTTCGTTTTTGGCTGTATAGGAGTTATTACGTTAATTTAAGTGGACATCAGGCCAAATGTGTCACCGAATAGACTATTCTGGCAACTCATTTCTGCGGGGTTGCTCAACTGTTTAATAATATGGAAAGTGTATTAAGTTATCTGGCCGTCATAGATACTATGACCAATGTTTACCTTATGAGTGTTTGCCCAGTCTCATTAATAAACAACGTGATGCTTTCGAAGCAAACAGGATTTTTTTTTTAAATTTTGCAGAGTGAAATTTAAAGGTCAAATACAAGTCAAGTTCGTATTTAAGCAAGTTCGAGCGTATGACCTTTGAAACAGTTACACGATAGCGCGATCGTTCCTGTCTGTGTTTAATACCTACCTCTATTTATGCTTCTGAGTTCTTCAAGCTCAAGAGAATTCATTCACCCTGAAACACAGGTCAAGTTTATGTTTGGCCAGATTAGATCAATCTGTCATAATCTTTCATCGTAAAAACTGGAACTATTTTAGACTAGTGACGAAACGCAAAAAACGGTCACGGGCATACACTAGAGTACAATAAAATATATAATTCACCCTTCATCAGTTCATATGAAGACGTACTTGTATTATTTAAACAGATGCCAACTTTCATGAAATTGTGCAGGAGTATTAAATAGTTCTAAATGAAAAAACATTTTTGTATAGCATTAGAAGTATCAAAATGATACTAGCCGAGGACTGCCGATTGTTCGAATTAACGCTTTCGCGTCGCTCTCCAAGAAAACAACAATCAGATGCGTCATATACGCCAGCATCCCTTACTTCCTTAAAAAAATTTTTTTTTCGTAATTGCAGCATTTTCTTGCGGAGCCATATTCGGAAATCTGAATACGTTAAATGGTGAAATATTCCACCTACCTTATCTAGAGACTTCGTTGTGTTTGGTGAAGTAGTCCGCCGTCGATTAGCAACAACTGACTGTTCCAAACTCGATGCGTGGAAACACTTGCCCGAAACCAGTCCTAACATCGATAACACCGTCACAAACGAGGTGCAGCGGAAATTAGGCAACGACAAAAATAACCCGCAAGGCTGAAATAATTACCAACTAGCTAGTGAGCATCTTTTAAAATTTTCTGTAAAAACAGCTTCAACGCAACTTCACCATCAGTATACTGGTTATTACTTTCAATTAGGACACTTATTTGATAACAGCAGTGGCGATGAACTTTGTTCAACAGAAAGAGCTAAATATTATCCCGAGAATGAGTACTGAAGAGCAAGTGAATTCGAAATCGTTAACTTCATGCGAATGAGGCGATATAGGCGGCTCTGCATACAAAAAGAAAATGACATAAGCAGAAGTAGGACATTATAAAAAGTGACTTTCATGTAAACAGCAGTAGTCTTTAACAGTATGGGCGAGACGAAGCATGTAAGCGCATTTCTACTTGGACCAATTGTTGGGGTCCTACGTGTGGATTCCATCTCGGTACTTACAGACACTGGGATTTTCACCAGCCTTTTGTGTGAGTGTGTGTGTGGGTGGGCGGGTTGGTGTACGGTGAGTGTGTCTACTCCACACAAACCAGAAACAACATAATGTGTACAACGGGATGGTCGCTGAATAGCCTATATAGTAACAGCGAATAGACAATTCACAGAGTAACATATCACACAGCACTTTAACCCCAGTGCATAACAACCAGTATGCCGCCACACCTTTTACTAGCTAACTGGTACGAAAGCCATAGTCGCACGAGGATATTTATGTTGATTTCCAGTGCACATCAAACAGTTCAAAGATTGGAATGTGTGCGATAGTATCGCCATTGGACTGGAGTAATGTGGAAAAATGCTCCCTGGACTCATGAGTTAAGATTCACGATAGTTTACGCTGTTGGCAGCGTAAGAGTACGGCGTTCCTTGAAACGATGGATCATTTTTGCCAGCAGTGTCCTCCTTGAGGGTGTGCATATGACATTCTCGACTGGGGCCTGTTCACGTGAAATATAATAAAAGTCATGGTATTTGTAACATTTTAACTCACAGGTCATGATCATATGCTTCCGTTTGATCCTCTGCCACATCCGGTGGAAATCGTTTCCTTTAACAAGATAATGCATCGTCCATTACTTCAGAACAATACCAAATAGTTGAACGAGCTAAATTTGCATTTGAAGATTCCATGCTGAGATTAATCGTCACCCTCACCACGTTGGAAGTTGGAGATCGGCCATACTAGACAGATATATCTAATTCAGTTGCCTTCAGTGAAATTAGAAAATCTCTTTTCTGAGTTAACCATAGATTCAAAGAACAGTTACGAAATTCTACTGAATCAGAATAGTGTCATTTAAACAAAACATATGTACGTCAATTGCCCAAATGCCGCTGCAATTTTTCGCACAGGACCGTGATATAATAGTTAGTCAATTCAGACGAATATAGTAAGGCTGCATACGCAAGCAACCCATTCCCACCCCCTTTTTTTTTAAAATCGTTATAGGGCCCTGGCAATCACTGATCCATGTTTATATTTTGTTTCTATTTATGGTATTGAATGCAGAGAAATGGAAAAAAAAACCCTAAAAAACGCATTTTAGCACTGGTTGGTGCAGATTTTGTAAGTAATTATTCACCTGAACAAAATGAAGAACTCACGACATTCCTTTTCCTCCAATACTAGACACTGCATGTCGAATTGTTTTGTAAATCATCAACAAGTAGTCATTCTCCGTCATGTGTTCATGGATTGATATGATCCACTCCTACCTATCCCGTATTGGATGTTTCATCTCCACATGGCAATCTGTATTTACAATATCAGTTTCACATCTTCAAATTTTTTCCCTTTTATTATAGTTCTTTCTTTCTATTGTTTCTACCAGTAATAACCTTGTCTCAACATATACAACCTGACAAAAACGTGAAGTACCCGGAAGAGGATGAGGAAACGGAATGAAACTTTACGTGTGTAGAGGGTAAGTGATCTGATTTCACTTATTACAAAATACATTCAAATTAACAAAGAACTTGACAGTTTGGGCTCACATATCAGTATGACGAAGCACCCCCTCTGATCTGGATACTTGCATTGATTCGGTTGGAAAGGATGTCTTAGAACCGTTGTATATTCTCCTGGTGCATAACTGTTGTAATTGGTCCTTGATATCCTGGATACTGGTACTAGAATGGAGCTTACGTCTGAGCTGGTCCCACACATGTTCTACTGGGGACAGATCTGAGGAACATGCTAGCCGCGGGAGCACTTAAACAACACGCAGACAGTTCATAGAAACACGTGCCGTGTGTGGACGAGCATTGTACTGCTGAAAAATTACACCAAAGAACTTCCGTAGTAAACTATTTGCTTAAATTATTAATTTGGAGAGTTAAATTTTTGATGTATCTCATACTGTGAATTAAATAACCTTGAAACTCTGGAACTTTGACTCGTGCCTTCTCGAAGACGTGGCGGTTCTATCATATTATGCTGTTACGCAATGGTAAATTTTCTTCTCAATGGTCGGTTGTGCGACCTTGTTTAAGCTGTGGTATAAACTGTGGACTTGCGGTTAGTTCTTGCTCTTGACACACAGCACTGTATCAGCCACACGTTACCACTGGATTCCTTTCAGAACTGTATCGGCTTACGCTCTAATAACCACTGCTGCAGTCAAGTTGTTCGCCTTACTCAGTTTACCAAACACTGTCTGTTACCGTTTTCCTTGTTTAAACAACTTTTCGATAGTTATATCCTTAGAAGACGTTGACAACATTGTTTGCAATAGTTTCAGTATAAATATGCTGGGGAAATATTCAGTGGATTAAAAATCAATTTAAAATCGAATAATATTTGCCTTATGTACTGTATGTATACTGTATTAAATATTATAGTTGCTACATTGTTATTAAATAACTCAGTAACAGACTATTGTCGCAGTGACACTGCTATCAAGCTAGGCGTTGTTATGCAGTAATGCTATAATACCAGAGAATTAGACTGTCTGATTTTTCTGACTGGCCTGTTCATCATTAAAGAAGTTTTTCTGATTGGTCAGTTCAGTCCTACATAGGACGAGAGTTGCAAATGGCAATTTTGCTCTGGTTTATATGTTGCGTTATCACTTGCTTAATGTCGAATTTACGACTTCCGAAGAAAAAGGGAACAATGTTGGCTCAAGAGCTTTCAAATGATTATAAATAAGAACTTAAAGGAGTTGTCTGTATTCGGGAGGACCCCGGTTTAAATTCCCGTCCGGTCGTCCAGATTTCTGTATTCCATGGTTTCCCGAAAGCACTACAGGTGAATTCCGGAATGGGTCCTCCAAGATGACATGGTCGAATTCCTTCCCGTTACTTGTGAAAACTACTCTCCGGTGTCTAATGATCCTGACTTCGATTAGGCGTAAATCCTTCAAAAAACATTGTTCGACATGCCGGTTCATGGTATGACAGTAACAGTAGCTTGAGACCTCCCATGAAAATTTATGAAAGTTAAATTGATTTGACTTCCCCTTGCATTCAGCATCGTGCATTGCGTAATTAATTTTTAAATTATATGTGCTTAAGTGTCGATATGTGCATTAGGCATAGTATGTTTTTTGTGTTGTATGTAAAAGATGGGAAGTGTAGATATTTTAAATTTTGTTTTCGTTTATAATGAAAAGAGTTAGATTTTTTCCGATGCATTATTCCGTTGCGTGTCGAAAAAAAATAAAAGACGATTTGACAAATTTTATAATTTTAAGACATATAAAGACTATTACCCAAGAAATTTCAACATATTTTAATACACAGCATTTACACATGTTTCATAATTAAACCCCTGGTTACGTCATGAGGAATAATTTTTTATTAATAGTAGTGGGTACAGCAAACCAAACGTCATGCGATGGAAGAATAGCTGATAGACAAGGAAGAGTATTTTTTTGAATGCGTAACAAGAACTTAGGGAAGTAACTTCCTATTATATAAAACGCTAACGTGTTGTCTGCGTGCGTCGTCTATAGCTGCTTCACCTATTGTCTAAAGAACGGCCAATCATCAACCACCATATTACATTCGTACCACCATCTTGCTTTTCGTTTATTTACAGCTAGACGCAGAAATTTATATAAGGAGAAAAAGATTCAATATTTACGCTATTTTATCAGTTAGACGCAGAAATTCATGTAAGGAGAAGGGGATTCAATATTGACGCTATCTGTATCAGTTATCAAAACTAGGTTAAACCATAACCTATGAATTTTTTTGGCAGACGATAAGACACAATGAAGTTATTAAAAACTAAGAGAAACGTACGTAATCGCGCAATGTATCAGTCAAATAAATAACAGTTATCCGTTTTCTAAATTATAAAAATGCATTTATTTAAATAAAATATAACCAAATATTCTGATAATCTAACCAGAATAAGGTACTCATATCACGAAAGATATAATTAAAAATGATTTCAATTTATAATTCGCAATTCAACAAATATATTCTTGCAGCCAAACAGCGGCGAGCAGAGATAGAAAATTAATGCGAGGCAATCATTTGTTACTAAGCTCTGTTACTAAGTTACAGTTGGTACGTTCGTTTAAATTTACATGTTGCTTTTTGTTTATTTATGACAACTAGATGCAAAAATTAATGCAAGGAGAAGAGTATTCCATGTTTGCGTTATTTTATCTGTACCAGTTATAAGAACGAGGTTAAAACATAACCTAAGAATGTTTTTGGCAGATGATAAACAATGAAGTTAATTAAAAACTAGAAAAAAGTTTACACCATATTTACGAATCATGAAATGTATCACCGAGATAAATGACCGTTATCCGTTTTTGATATTATACTTTCCGTCATTAAAGTAAAATGTATTTATTTAAATAAATCATAGTCAAATACTCCGATAATCTAACCACTGTATATCACGATGATTTAATTAAAAATCGTCGATATTCGCTTTTTCATGCAATCTTTTCCAGAATAAATTCAGACTACCAACATAGGTGCTGCCTGTCGTTATTCATATGAGGGTAATAAAAGCTATGATTTTCGAATGCAATGTTAATGTAGATTGGGGCTAAGTTGACCAGAATCGCAACTGACACATTTTGTTACAGCATAATTCGCTCTGAAATGAGTTTTACAAACAATTTAAACTGTTTTCATAAGCGCCATGTTACTGGAAGTATTATTTATTACGGGGGAAAGAAGTTTCATATTTATCGTGCTGAATTGTGCTTGGACCAGGAATAAAACTGATATTACATTGACAGCAAAAGTTTTTGTGGGATTCCTAACTTGTTTTCAATTTTATTGGTTCTATACTTCCATCGTCAATAATTCAGTAGAAGTTACTACTGTATCGCTATGTGAACTGCAAATGAAATATATAGAACATTACAAAATCCAGGCCGTTAGCATTATGTAATAACAATTCCATATAATTAACCAACTAAAAAAAATGAACTGCCAGGATATTGCATTCAAACCGTCATTTTTGACGGGGTCGAAGCTAGTTACTTTATAAAATGTATAAAGCAGAGTTACAACAAGTTAAATCATATAATATAAATTACTTACCAAACACATTATGTTGACTTTATCTTAGTTTGTCAGAATAAATCGTTCTCATACAACTTACTGTAATTAAATCTGTCTCTTCATTTAAACTTTGCATTCAAAGAAAAGTCTGATGCAATTACATTTAATCAATTAAACTATTAATGAGATCCCTGAGACTACTCGCTCTGTTTGTTTGAGATGGGTGCTATAGGAAAACATCTGCGCGGGTAATACGAATGGTATATTTTCAGAAATTTAAACTGTCACTACGAATTTTATCATAACCTAATGTAAATGTTTTGAAATAAAGTTATTAATTTTTTACGGAAAGTCAGTTAAATATGAAAAAAAGTGCTTCAGCAACCGGCAAAATCCCTACCGCTAACCATGAAAGTCGGAATGCCTGGTTGTGGACGGTAGGAACCGGGTTAACTAGCACTGCTGGAGACGGTCGTGACTCGGACCTAAACAATGACTCCTGCAACAAGAGAACATTTACTTCCATATTTACGTTTTCTCATCGTTACAGTCTCTGACACTGTATGAGGGAATATTTTAAATCTTTTCCCCAAGGTAGAGCTTATTAATTTGTTTTCATAGCAATATCTTGTAACGGACGAACAAAATAACCGACTAAACACAAGTTTTTCTCTTACTTTCTTGCTAATTAATCTTTCCTTCGTTATTTCTCTTAATTTCTCGTAGTTCCCACTTTTTGTTTGGTTGTCGACATGCTGGGTTTGTCTTTGAGCTTCTTGATGCATGCTTCAAACCTTATAATTCTGTGGTCTTAGGTATTCTGTTTTAAATACCTAATCTTTATTATACTTTTTATTGGTTGACGGGCTATATGTGTTATTAACATGGCATTTTATTTGTTAATTAAGTCAGCTGAACAAGGGGTAGGGAGAGTTTTCAAAGCAGTGGATCTATTGGAAAAAGTGATATTTCAGTGTTCCAGGAAAGTGGGATGCTAAACTTTGATCAGCGTATAATGGACCAATATGATACCGACATAATGGCAATTAGATAAAAGACTAGGAGGAGATTCAAATGAAAACATATAACGTTCTCATTACTTTTTTATCTAATTATCGATCGTCTACCATCGTTGACCGTGTCTCAAACAATTCTAAGTAACGTGGTTTTTATATTTCCTCTGATTACTTCCTGCCAGGATGAAAAAAAATTTGTGTCATTTTTTAGGTTCATTTGATTTTTATTCGTAGCCTACCGGTTATAATTATAAATATTGTCGACTTTTCTTCCTTATTTTCTAAAACAATACGTATGCTCTACTTTAATTTTCTCCTTCTTTCTCTTCTTTCTAACTGCTTTCTCTCGTACCATCGATTATTTGACCACTACACATTTTTAAAGTTTTCACTTATACACATTTTTATTTGGTATATTGCCATATATTACAACAAACTCAATACAACTTCTTTGTATGCAGCCGTAATTCATTTCTATACAAAGGTACTTTCCCACTTCAAGTTCACCTAATTTCATTACATAATAACTTTTTCAGCTTCCCTCCTGTAGCTGCTACCGTACCATCAAGCCATCTTCTCTAATCTGTCTCCCCATTCTCGTCGAACCTGCAAAGTCTTGTCCGGTCATCCAGATTTCCGTTTTCCATTATTTCCCGAAATCACCCCAAGCGAATGCCAAGATGGTTCCTGGAAAAGAACATAGTCGAATCACTTGTCCTCAGTCCTTTCCTGTCTCTAATGACCTCAACGTCGACGAGGCGCAAAACAAGACAAAAAAAATCTTGCTGCCAAATGTGCTCCCTAAATGCCAGTAGTATGGCAGTTGATGAAAGGACCGTGATGATAAACTATCATTTGATTTTAGCTTTGGCGCTTAGAAAATTTTCATTTGAAGTTAAAAGAGTAAGAGATTGAAGTAAATTTTTAAGGGATATATTGAAGAAGTTGCCATTGGATTTGAAGATTCGTTTATTTCAACTCTTCAGCTTTCGAATCGAAAACAATGGTCTTTTTTGAACAAGGTTTTTGTCACTTCCCCGTATTCAAAGACTTTAAATACATACCATGATGATAAAGTATTGTATGAGTCTCATTACCCAGTGCATTGGAATGTTAATTGGCATAGAATTCCCTTAACTTGGCGCAAATGTCGAATTAACCCAACTTACGTCTACTACATTTAACTTTCCTTAAACAATTTCACATCCATGTGCTGGTTAAATGTATCACTCCAATCAGAGCTCTGAATTGCTTCATAATGTTCCATAAGAACCATACGCCCGAGAGTCTGGTTGGTGAACGATTAACGTTGGCGCCTGGCATTCAGAGTCGATCCCAGGACACGGAAGACATATTTAGGTTTTCGATGGCTTCGTTAAAACACTCCACGTGAATGTCAGCATGGTTCCTTCATAATCGCATTGGTGAATTCCTTTCTATTCCTTTCTTCCAGTAATGCAGAATTATTTCTGAAAATTACAACGATATGCTCCAATGACTTTTTCGACCACCATAGTACAGCAAAATACGTGATTTTTCTAGTACAGTGAGGAAAATAACTCTGAAAACTTATAAAGTTTCTTGTCATTTTTCTCCTGTATTGAAGTGATATATGCTACTTTACACTCATGAGGTATAAATTCTGACTTCTTTAATTTAATAATCTACCAGTTTTTATAGTTAATGGTTACCCAAATCCGACTTTTATTTATTTCACCTCCTGCATTCGTATATAAGGCAGAATGCAGTTTAGGATGCTGAAGCAATTATTACAGAAGTATGTGTATAACACTCTGTTTTGAATTCTCCAATCAACCAGAAGCAGAGAAGATGAACATTCGGGAAAACACGGGAATAGATCACAGGCCAGTCAACCAGATTTCGATTTTCTACAGTTCCCGAAATTTTTGCAGACAAATACTAGAATGGTTCTTCAAAAGGTCATGGCCGAATACTTTCCCGTTCCATGCCTTCAGTCCATTCCGACCTCTAATAACCTCCACATCGACGAGGCGTAAAGTCTAAAATAAGGCATTGATCGGACCATCAACATTCTCGAGATATGGTAATAATAAACTATTTGATCTCTTTAGTATGATGTTGTCATGAGGAGTGTACCCGGTGTAGCCAAGTATGTTTGAGGTTAATTTATCCCTACTTTACTTTCAATCAGCCAGTAATTTCGTGTGTATCAAGTTTTAACTAATTAATCCAAGCCATTTTCAAAACGTAGTAAAATCTTTTAGAAAGTTGGAGCCACATTTCTGTAGCCTTGAGGGCAGTTATCATCTTAACGGCTTTATTGGATTTGGCTTAACGATATTTTTAGTTTGACCCGCTGAAAAATGCGATTAAAGTTTCATGTCAATCCATCCTTTTGTTACACTAGTTTAAACGACTCTCCATCACAGTAACCAAGAAAACTGGGATGGAATTGATTTACCTCCACAGTATTTTCAGTTATCAAATGACAAACATTTGAACCATATTTGAATAAATTCTCTCCAGCTCCTCTGGAGAAATGTTAGTGACTTTTGTTTATATACTAACTTAACTTAGTCCACAACCCGAAGGTTCGTTGGATCCTCCCAAAGGAAGCATACTAAGCCATTGTGTCAGAGGTAGGACGGCCAGTTCCTTTCCTCTGGGACCTACAGTTTAAAGTGGAGTCTGAACCACGGTGCGTCCTGGCATAGCTCATATGATCAAACACAACTCTCAAAATTGCTGCTCCTGCCGGGATTCGAACCCGAGAGCGGAACAGCGAATGTTTTGAAAGCAAGCGCCTTAACCACTGAGCTATCAAGAATACAAAAATTAATTAAAAAATTACAACTGAGACAGCAAATTAAACAGAAAGTGACTTGAAGCATCGCCAACAAAACATTATTCTGTAAGAATATTATTATAGCCAGGATGACATCATAACTTCCGCTGCAAATAATTCGGATGTTGTGTAATATCAATTTAATCACAAGAAACATCATGAAGGGGGACAAGTACTGTTCGCTTAAAACCATAAAAGTAAGATTAAAATAGGCTGATTTGATTTCAACCGTAATTGATATTCGAGGTTCAAAATCAATTTCTGATTCTCAGTTTATACTTGTTAATATATTCTGATGTATCACACATTCAAAAAGAGGGAATACGTATTTGGCTTATCGATTTACGCCTCGTGGATGTCGATTACGGGGTCTTAAGAAACAGGAAAGGACTAAGGACAGGAACTGGAAGGAAATTGGGAATGGCTGTTTGGAGAAACCACTTAGCATATAGTTGAAGTGATTCCGGGACTTCATGAAAATCTAAAATGCAGATGATCGGACGCGGATTTGAACATATATCCTCCCGAATGCTAGGCCCAAGCTGTTTATTGTATTATGTACCATGGAGGTGAAAAAAATCTTGAATTTCGTGCAGCTGAACGTAGTCATCTAAACATGTTAAGTACAATTGAAGTTCCTTGGTCCCTAATGAATAGTGAAAAAAATATATTAAAAAGAAACACCGAAACATCCGATGAACGTGATACAAGATTGTAACACAACTTACAAAATTATCAACATTGAATGCGGATCACAGCCGACATAACATCATTCAACAGAGCTATCAACACTTTCTCGAAGTGGGAAATGCGCTAGCAGTTTCTTACCCCTCGAGTGAAATCCAGGAGCAGTGTGGTGTAGGGCAGCGGTTACCAATTTTTTTGGCCACGGAATCCTAATTATTCATACATTTTTTGACAAATCCCCCATTTTTAGAAGTGTAAGTTGAAAAACCAGTCTCGCATCGGTAAGTCGTCACAAACTGAAGCAGAACCATGATAACCTTCTCACGGCGCGGTTATGTCTTTTTTCAACGATCATTTTATGTAATTCTTGGACGGAACACGGAACCCTTGTGAAGTGAACTACACTTAACGGTTCCTTGAAGTTTATTACTCGGTACACAATACAACAGGTAAACCATAAACAAATGTGGGTACAGTTATCAGAAGACCGTCGAGAATTTCAGCATGGTCCTGATCCGGGGTAGAGTGACGGCTTCTACTTCTCGCGAACTTCCGGTGGTCTTCTGTAGTTGACGCTGGTTCAGCGGTCAGGCTGGAACTGGCGGTGGAGCGGCCGGCTACGCTTATATAGGCGGCCTGGCGCAGGAATTCCGTTGTGTGGTAGTACGGCGACCTCTGTAAGAAATAGTCCCACTTAGCTTCTAGATGATTCTATTTGTTTTCCTGGTTTGTTTTGCGCCTGTTTGGAGTCGTATATGTATCCCGGCGTGCAGGCGCGTTGTGTGTGAGGTCTGCCTGGCAGGGGCCTTTACTGGCAGACTGAACATACCTCCCTCCCGGGGGGGGGGGGTGGAAGCGATGTCTGCGACGTCTGCGAGGTCGTCTGCCGCGGCGCCCTGGAGCAGACTATGAAGGCTACCTCCAGGGGAGTACGGAGCTGTTCCCCTGGCGATGCGTGCCGACCTGCGTCGTGGTGCATGTTGTGGTGGAGGTACTTGTGGAGCTAACGGCATCAGTTCGTCGGCGTCGATGGCCGGGGGCTGTACGGGGGGCGCTGAAGATGGTCCCCGCAGGTGGTCGAGAGGCTGCGGCTGAAGGGTGTCGGAGCGACCGACAGATTGTGGCGTCGTTGGTGGCGCTGTAACTGTCCCTGAGCAACGGTTAGACGGCAGGAGTGGTGGAGGTGGCAGGGAAGGAGAGGAAGAAGTGGATGGCAATGCCGTGGTGGAAGAGGTCGGTGCCGTGGGGTAGCGGGGACGTAGTTGGTTTCGATGGCGTCGCACTATCCGGCCATCCAGGCTGACGTCGAACAGTTGGCGGCCCCGGGGCCGCTGGATGACCCCCGGAAGCCAACCGGCCCGGGAGCCAAACCCGCGGGCCCAGACTAGGGAGCCCGGGGTGAAACGGAATGGGCCCGAAGGTACCTGTACTTTGGGCGGGGGTAAGAGGAGATGGAGGAGAGTGCGAGGTTGGCGGCCATGCAGCAATTCCGCCGGGCTTTTGGCCCCCACTGGAGTGGTTCGATAGGAACTGAGGAAGAGTGTCAATGCCTCTTCGAGTTTGTGACTTGTGGTGTATTTGGTCATTTGGGTTTTGAATGTTCTGACTAGCCGTTCCGCCTCCCCGTTAGATTGGGGGTGGAAGGGCGGGGTGAGGAGGTGTTGGATATTGTTGGCGGTACAGAAGGATAGGAATTCCCGACTTCGAAATTGCGGTCCGTTATCTGTGACGATAGCGTATGGTAATCCTTCGATGGAAAAGATCTTCGTGAGGGCTGAAATGGTGACCTCTGTGGTGATTGTGGAGCAACGGACGACATATGGGAAGTGGGAAAAGGCATCCGTCACTAGGAGCCACTGGTGGCCTAGGAATGGGCCAGCGAAGTCGAGGTGAATGCGTTCCCAGGGTCCGGACGGTGCCGGCCAGGAAAGGAACTTTTGAGGGGGGCGGGGCAGTTGTTGGGCACAGATGGTACAGCGCCGCACCATCTCCGTGACATCCGTGGTAAGGCCGATCCAGAATACATGGCGTCTGGCAAGGGATTTGGTGCGGGCAATTCCCCAGTGTCCTTGGTGGAGAGTTTGGAGGATTGTCGGTTGTAGGGATCTCGGAACGACGACCCTCGGGGTGGAATTTGGTTCTGTGCGGAGGAGCACTCCCTCTACTACTGAGAGCTGGTGGCGGATGGAGTAGTAGAACTTGAGGTCTTGATGATGGCGTGGAGGGGAACGTGTTTGCCACCCGTGTTGGATGTGGTGTCGGATGACACGGAGGAGGGGGTCCTCCCCTGTGGCTGCCGCGACTTTTGAGGCCGTGACTGGAAATGTCTTCAGTGCTTCTTGTATGTCATCGTCGATCTGGAACACCAGAAGTTCCGACTTGTCGAAGGCAAGGTCTGGTCCCTGCGGTAGTCTGGATAAGGCGTCTGCATTGGCATGCCTGGAGGTGGTACGGAAATGCATGGTATATCTGAACTGGGACAGGAATAGTGCCCAACGCTGGATGCGGTGGGATGTTTTGGTAGGCAGACGTGTGGACGGATCAAATAGTGATAGGAGTGGCTTGTGGTCGGTAATGAGATGAAAAGAAATCCCATATAAAAGGGAATAGAATTTGGAGCAGGCAAAAACAATAGCTAGCGCCTCTTTCTCGATTTGAGAATATTTAAGCTGAGCAGCCGATAGGGCTTTGGAGATGTAAGCTACGGGGCGTTCCGTGCCATCTGGTAATTTATGAGACAGAACTGCCCCCACACCGTAATCGGATGCATCTGTGGCAAGTATCAAGGGGAGGTTTGGAGTGTATGGCATGAGGCATGCTGCGGACTTGAGCTGCTGTTTAAGGGTGTGGAATGCGGTCTCGCAAGCTGGGGTCCAACGGAACGGGACATTCTTGCGACAGAGGTGGTACAGGGGTGCTGCCACTTGTGCTGCTGAGGGTATAAATTTTCTGTAGTATGAAATCTTGCCTAAAAAAGATTTCAACTGATGTAGATCCTGAGGCCGAGGTAAGTTGGAAATAGCGTCCACATAGGAAAATGCTGGGGAAATGCCTTCCTGAGCGATGATGTGACCCAGGTAGGAAATGGATTGTTGAAAAAATTGACACTTGGAAAGGTTGCATTTCAATCCTGCTGCACGGAGGCGGAGGAAGAGTAGGCGGAGGTTGGTCATGTGTTCGGCAGCGGAGGGTCCCGTGACGACTATGTCGTCGAGATAGTTGATGCATCCCGGAATATCCTGGAGAAGTTGTTCGAGATACCGTTGAAAAATCGCTGGAGCACTGGCCAAGCCGAACATGAGCCGGTTGAGTTGGAAGAGGCCAGAGGGAGTGTTGATGACTGTGTATTGTCGGGACTGGATATCCAAAGGGATTTGAAGGTATGCTTCTGCCAGGTCAATTTTTGTAAAGTAGGTACCTCCTGCTAGTTTACGGAAGAGGTCGTCCGGTCTCGGAAGTGGATAGTCGTCTACCAGCAGATGCGGGTTGACGGTGGTCTTAAAGTCACCACAGAGACGTAAGCGGCGTCCTGGCTTCTGAACTATGACCAACGGCGTGGCCCAGGGGCTGAACCGCACCGGCTGGAGGATCCCTTCGTCTTGGAGACGTTGAAGTTCTTCCTGAAGTGGTTGTTGAAGCGCTACGGGTACCTGGCGTGCCCGGAAGTATCGAGGCCGTACGTCCGGCCGGAGTTGGAGTGATGCTTCGAAGTCCTTTGCACAGCCGACGCCTGGTGAGAACAGGTCCTGAAACTCGGTGCAAAGGGCGTCCACTTCAGGAAAAGGAACATGCTGAGATACGAGGTGTATGTTATCCTCAATTGAAAATCCGAATAAGCGGAAAGCGTCCAGTCCAAATAAGTCTGCTGTGAGAGAACTGTTAACTACTAAAAAGGGGACTGAACGATGTACAGACTTATACATGACGTTTGCTGTGAATTGTCCCAGGAGTGCTATTTCCTGTTTGTTGTATGTCAGGAGGCGCTTGGGGGCCGGCGAGAGGGGGGGCGAGCCAATTTGCACATAAGTAGTATAATTAAGCAATGAGACTGCTGCTCCTGTGTCGACTTGTAGGCGCAGAGGCTTGCCATTGACCGTAACGTCAATAAAAAGTTTGGATGCTGTGGAAGTGTCTACCTGATTGATATCCATAGGTGCGCCGCTCAACCTGTCTTGGTAAGACCCTGGGCGGCGAGAGCCGGGATTGGCATTGGTGGTGTTGGTGCGGCAGACGGACGCCAGGTGTCCTTCCTTGCCGCAACGTGAGCATTCAGCCCAACGATCCGGACAATTTTCCCTCTCATGTGCTGAATAACAGGCGGGGCAGGAGGGTAGGCGGAGCGGGCTGCGGCGTCGGCGCTGCGGGATCCGCTGCTGCTGCCGAGACTTGGTGCCCCTGCCGGAACGGGCCGGTTCGATGTCCTTCTGAGGAAGCGGTCCCCGGTTGTGGTGTCGGGAGGAGCGCGACTGGGAGCTCTGGATGGCGGCGACGTCCTGTGTGTCCTCTACGTCGGTTCGGATTGCGGCCACATCCGCCCAGGACTCCAGGCGGCGATCTGCGGCCGTAGATATTTCGAATTTGTAGGCAAGTTCGATGACCTGCTCCAGGGATGGGTCCTCTAACTTGAGGGCGTCATGCCGGAGTGCGGCATCTGGTGCAGCCTGTATGATGTGATCACGCACCATGTCGTCGGCGTAGGATTCGTGGGAACAACGAGTTTGAAACTTACATTTTCTGCTAAGGCCTTGGAGTTCGGCCGCCCACTGGCGATACGTCTGATCGGGCTTCTTCCGGCATTGATAGAATTCGACGCGGGCCGCGACGACATGGTACCGGCGTCTGTAGTATGCATTCAGTGTCGTACAGATGGTCGTGAAGGTGAGGGTGTCGGGGTCTTGTGGCTGAAGTTTGGTGAGCAAGACATACATCTTCGATTGGTTCCAGGAAAGGAAATATGCACGTTGGTCTTCTTCTTTGGTTATGTGGTGAATTGCGAAGTGTTGTCTTATGCGCTTCTCGTAGGTCTCCCATTCCTCGACGTCGTCGTTGAATGCTGGGAACGGAGGCTGGGTTGGCGGAGATTCCTGACTTCCGCAATCAGTTGTCTCTGAGATTCGAAGAACTGATGTAGAAGTCCTTGGAGGAACTGTTGCCATTCCGTAGGTGCTGCTGGCGTAGCCATGATGGTCGAGAGTTCTTATCCCAACCTTGTCGCCACTGAAGTGAACTACACTTAACGGTTCCTTGAAGTTTATTACTCGGTACACAATACAACAGGTAAACCATAAACAAATGTGGGTACAGTTATCAGAAGACCGTCGAGAATTTCAGCCTGGTCCTGATCCGGGGTAGAGTGACGGCTTCTACTTCTCGCGAACTTCCGGTGGTCTTCTGTAGTTGACGCTGGTTCAGCGGTCAGGCTGGAACTGGCGGTGGAGCGGCCGGCTACGCTTATATAGGCGGCCTGGTGCAGGAATTCCGTTGTGTGGTAGTACGGCGACCTCTGTAAGAAATAGTCCCACTTAGCTTCTAGATGATTCTATTTGTTTTCCTGGTTTGTTTTGCGCCTGTTTGGAGTCGTATATGTATCCCGGCGTGCAGGCGCGTTGTGTGTGCAGGGGCCTTTACTGGCAGACTGAACACCTTGCGACCCTTCCACGGAACCCCAGGGTTCCACGGACAGCCATTTGAGAACCACTGGTGTATGGTATCAAGGTCTCATATTGGTCAATTTATTTTACCCTTATCTCCTCCTGATTCGATTTTTTGTATAGCACCCCGCTAAACATTTTTACTGCAATAAGTATTCAAATTTATTACAATTATTAAATATTTCATTGTTACGAATAAGGAGAATGTATTAAATTTTAAAATCAATCAGAGACTGAAAAGATGATGAAACTTCCATTTCAAGATTTTTAATATGCAATTAATATAAGCGTATTAAAAGAAGCTAGATTCAATAAAATCATGCTAAAGCTATTGTATCTGCAGGTTGTAAGGCAGTTAACGACGTGATCCGTGCATTCGGATGATAAAGATTTTTTACGATGAAGCAGAAAATTGGTCTTCAACGTGACATACAAATGACATTTCAAAGAAAATTCTGGCCGAGCAGCGGTTCACGACATAAAGTTTATTGTACATTAAGTTGGAATGAAAATTGGTGAAATGTATGTACCTAGTGATATAAAAGTTCTTAGGAAGTCAGTAAAAGAGTAAAAAAAATTTGTGTAGCGGGAGTTTTTGTTGAGCTATGTATATTGGAAGATTACCTTTACACTCACAAATGTATTAAATGCCTGAGCGAGATAGATTAGTCGAGTGCATGATAATAATTCTAACTAGTTTTAGTAAAACATTGCCATCTTGGCTAACGGTTTCTCGCTCTCAGATTGACGATGAAGTCTATGGAGGAGGATGCTTTACGTCTGCGATGGTGATTAATGATTGCATAACAAACAGAGCTGACAAAATGAAGATTAATCCTTTTTGTTAGCCGTCCTTCATGACTTCATATTGGACGGTATTCACTTCCACAATAATTCTATTTAATATAATCAGCGAAAGACATATTTAACAATCACATCATGGTATAGTTAAAATGTAACTCAGTAATCGACTACAGACTTGTGTGGAAAATAAAAGTGGAGATTCCTTATCAAAACCCATTCCTAATGACAATGACTCGTGTGATCTAAATTACATGTTAACACTATGTCTAAATTGGTCGAGAGGGTTGGTACCGGATGCTAGGTTGTTACACTTGCATTTAAGTTATTTTGATTCCATGCGTCCCAAGACAGTTTTAAATGCCAGACTGTAAAATAGTTTTATTTCATAGATGCTACTTTATGATAAATAGTTTAAATTTAACGTTTTTTTTTAACTTGTTTTAAATGGTAACAATTTCACTATCTGAAATACAATCATTCCGTTTCTTATTTAAAATGAATGCCTTCCTTTAAAAAAATATATTAATTTTTGAATAGCTTTTTAATTCGTAATATTCACTTTTTTCGGAAAACTTACTTCAATTTTTCGATCACAGATTCTGAGGAGCAGCATGATTCTTTTTGTAATCAACAAAACAATTTTTGCGATGGTTTAAACTATCATTTACGTCTATATAAAACGAGTATTTACTATTCATTTTACTGATTTAAGTGATCAAAAATTGTCACAGGCAAAACAACAAATATTTATTTAGGTTATTTATACAATTTTTCTCAGGATATAATATTCGTTAATAATCACCTGATAGTCGTGTATAGAAACGAGAGCGCTATTCGCAACTTTCGTGTTACATTCATCCCAGGCAGTCCTACCAGTTTATGGCTATTGTCCCATCCACCGCACCAGCTGTACTAATCCATTTGGAATCTGTTCCTTATGAGCAATCTGAATATTGTAGGTATAGTATGTATCTTCTTATTTTTCTCTTTATCTGTTAGTTTTGTGAGAACCTTTTTGAGAAAAATTAAATGGGGTTGGTTCCCATACCTTCCCCAGTGATGGAGTGCATTTGTGTGTTTATTGTGTCGATGGTTGTGATGTGTATATCTTTATTGTATTGTTGTGAACGAATGAAAGATAGAAGGGAGAGGGTGAATCCCAACGCAGGCCCATTCAAGTTTACTCTTCCTAATCTGATCTTGCGAGTCACATGGCTAAACGTCTCTATCTGACGGACAAGTCCCAACAACAGAGTACATGCCCTCTCTCCATATGCACTGTGCAAAGTAGTATTCCCTCTCGCCATAGGCACTGTTCAGAGTAGCATGCCCTCACTCCATATGTACTGTGCAGAGTAGTATGCCCTCAATCCATATACACTGTGCAGAGTAGTATGCCCTCACTCCATATGCACTGTGCAGATTAGCACGTCCTCAATCCATATGCACTATGCAGAGGTTTTGGATCAAACTCAGGCGTTTAGTGCACATTCTTCTGATTAATATTCTCCCTCCCTGTTGGAGGAGTCCTGATGACTGAAATTTCTTCCATCACCAGAACCTGAACCCACTAACACCTCGTCAGGCACCGATCTTCATCACGGTGTCCAACAACATGAACCAGCAGGGTGGTTACAGTCTGTATGTGGCTGGATAACAGATCACGAGACAGTCGTGGTAACTTCGACAAACGGTCTTACGGTGAAACGTGATAAATATAAAGTGTAAAGCAACGACGCAGATGTATAGTAATGTTTTCAATGCGAAAGTAGCTCTGTCTGTCTGGTACGATTTTGGGAGTAAATGGCTAATACGATCGTCATTAAATTTCTCAAGGAGAAACTATTTGCCTTTAGGAAGGACATAGGATACTGTTTTCTGTATACATAACACATATTATCATGGAATTATGGTAAACTAACTGAGCTGCGATAGACAGACGCATAGCATGTATATATCTCTGTAATACTTATCAGTAGATTACGGTGGTAGCCAGGTGGATAAGTGGCTTATTATCTCCTCATGTGGTCTATGGTTCAAATCCCGCTTGGAGCAAAGATTTTTATCAATTGGTTTACTTCTTATGAGCCAAGTCTGGAAGTTCCGTCCTCGGTATTCCATGTTAAATATTACGTCCCATAAATTCAGGTGGAATGCGTGGCAAATCGTAGGCGGCCGAACAGTGCCGTAAACATATTCTTTATTTAGGCTAAACTGGTCCCTCAGGCTTTTTTTCTCTCACAGGCAGTTTGTTTGTGAACCATACCGAAGGTGTAGCTGCAGCAGAGCACGAGCAGCTAAAATTATTAGTACCCGATAATCTGATGCTCATGCTGAAGAAAGAAAAGAAGGCAAAGCTGATATTGAAGCTTCCCTCAGTTAATTTCCCCACATCCCCTCACACCATCGTATTTTTCTGTTTTTAAACATGTTGGAAATTAATTCTTTTCATGAGACAGGTTCGACGGTAGACTGGTATAGTGATGGCTTTCCCGTCATATTATTGTAACTCGGTGTTCTTTGGCACAAATCTTACCTAACTTACCACTTTCTATATCCCATTCTAGCAATGCAATTCTATGTCCACGACTTCGAACTCGCGGGTAGATGTTACCATCTTATTTGCGAAAAATTTTAAAGAGTATTCTCGTGCACAGAGGTTGAAAGCAATATCACAGTGGGGCCTAAATTTAGTTATATCATAAGAGATTTATTGAAGTTAACAAGAACTTTCGTTGGTAGAATCTGACAGTATAACAATGTCTGCTCAGGAAGGAAAAGAATTAACATACGCACAGAAGATGTTAAAAGAATCATCTTGTTAATTGATCAATGTTAATCTAGTCTGACACATAGCAATTTTTGATGACATCATGAACTTGAAACACAATTACTCATGGTTCAGTGATCTTGAAGGCAAACTATGTTATATATTATTACAACTTTACAACCTTATAAAAACCTTGCAAAGCCATTACCCTGACTTCAAAGCCTAGTTGGCAATACTATATAATGATCGGCTAGACGTGATAAGTTATTTATGGACGAATACAAAACATAAGACCACCATCTTCTAAAATGTATTACGTTATGAAAAACTGTTTTTGACTGAGGTACTTCAGTTCTTTCAGCTTCCAGGATATGCCACACGTAATGAGTGATATCGTGGACCATGAGAATCGGCATGACGGTTCCGGTTTACATTACATTCAATTCACTTATCATCTATGTCACTTGTTGCAAAATTTTCATTTCTTGTACAGTAGTTGTTGAGAAAAATTAACAAACACTGATTGGAAGCTCACAGAACCTTAAAAACAAAGAAATTTCTATTATTGTATTTCATGATACAGGTTCTTAGAATATTTTAACAATGTATTACATATTTTTCATTACATATATTGTGGTTACCACATTTTAAGGAGAATTCTAACCACTGACATTAGTACTGACAATGTATTAAAAAGAATCAAGTATTACAGACATTAAAATCAGTACTTGCAGAATTTTAACATGCAATGTACTTGTTGAGAAAAAATTGCAAACACTGACATTATTACATAGAGTGCATTTAAAAGGCATTGCTACTTGCAGAGTATTACATATATGTTCAGCAAACTGCAAGACTTCGATGAAGGTAACATTCGCTATGTCAATCGCTTCACATACATGTATGTCAAAGTGCTGTTACTTCGTAGATTAGGCAACATTCGTATTGTTAGTTGATTCATATGTTACACTATAAAATAAATCAAATTTTTTATTAATAATACGTATTATAACTTTGGAACATTGCTGAGTGGTTCTTATTTTATTGTAAATAATTGATAAATTAAATTATTTTTTGTTAAGAAACGCCAAATTGCTAACTAAAACCACTTTCTTCACATTCTACAAGTAAGTTGGCATTAAAATTGTTGGAATCAACAGATTTTAGGAACATGACTGTTTACATAATTATTTTTCTCATAAATTTTGGTACTGTACGTTGCGAAATACTACGTAAATCGTTAAATCCATTATATTATAATTAAGAGATTTGCAGTAAAATTAAGTCAATGACAGTGGTTCGTTATTATTTTACAAGTTGCTTCTTACTTTAAATTCATAATATTATATTGTGTCTTCTTTAGCAACTGAGATAAAATTGAAGAGTTATGTAACAGTGAAAACAACATCAGACCGTTCTTCTGTAAAGTTCTGAATGACAGTTAAGTTTTCATAATGGCTGTTAGCTGCAATAAAATTTTCACTATCTGCCTCCGGTTTGTGTTGTAAGATCACAATATTTCGACGGCTAACTCTGGCATATTCCTCAGGTGTAAAACCGTTGCAGCTAATGTTAACAGAGCATTACAAAGGATTTAATACCTGAGGAAGATGGGGGAGCTAGCCCCATAAATATTGTTTTTTTTTACAAAATAATCCCTCTATCTGTTTAGACTATATTGCATTTCTAAACTGTTATGGAAAAGATATGAAAGAGGTGTCATTTCATCGGAGTTTAGTAAAAGTATAATCCTCATACTTCAGAAGAAAGCACAAGTCAAAATTTGACATCATTTCACGATAAGTAAATTACAATTGATGAAAAAGCAAAAACGATATTAGAACCACGATAGAACTAGTTAAGAGAGGATTGTTTTATACAAGATAAATATTGTACTCTCTAATATCGACTTTGGACTCATAAAGAAGTTTTTGTACTGTATTTATAAAACAAAAAAATTTGTAAAATTTAATCTTGGTCTTTAATAATACCAAGAAAAAATAAAATTAAAGCATATGAAACGTGATGGTATAGAAGGATGTTGGACACACAAGGCATGAAACGAAAGTGTATTTTAAATAATGAGTCGGCGATTAAAGAAGTTTGTGGAAGAGTCTCACCCAGAGAAGAGACAGAATTATGAATCACGTTTTAAGACACACAAGATTCATTATTTTCTTAATGAAAACTATACACAAATATAAAGGTTAAAATACATGAAGCAGATAATTGAGAACCTAATTTGTAATTGGAATGTTGAGATGAGATGACGTTGTTAGCTCATGATAGGAAGAGATAAAAGGAATGCATCCAACAAATCGAGAAAGTGACGAATCAAAAAGAAAAGGCTTACTTAAAAGAAGAATCTTCGACGCGATTTTAAGAAAAAAAATGGCTGGCAATTTATTATTTGAGAAATGATGAGCTGTATCATTTTACTAGGAGGAGGATCACACATAAAACCATTGGCTGAATATTTTCTGATAAATATATATTACAACAAGTTATAAAATATTGGCACAAGAAGTGCACAAGTAATAATAGATTTAACAAACTGTTCACAAAAATAATAACCCTTGAAATAATTCGCAGGAAGGTTTATTTTAATCCCAATACTTTTGGTTGTTGGAAACTAAATAATGGTGTAACTGCTGTCGTGTGAGAATTAATGCCATCCTACGTCGAACAGAAGCTGTCTTCACATCTGGAAGAAGGGAGTCACTAGAGTAGCTGGCTCAATCAACCGACAACTTCTTGAAGGAGCCGTCCACTCCGAAGAAGTCGTCGTCCAGAGCACTGTCTGGAGGCCTCTTGGACTCATCAGACACGAACTGGTCCTGTTCCAGGAACCACAGCCTGTTCGCTTCTATTTTCTCATAGCAAGCGTCTGTGAAACATAAAAAAAACGTAATGATAAAGAGGAACACATTTTATAATTGCTGACAATTACGTGTATAGTATATGTTTTCCAAGATAAGGAAAATGGAAGTCAATTTTTGTCACTTCACTGACATACACTGATCAGTCGAAATATTATGACCACCTGCTTATCAGTGTGTTGGTCCATCTTTGGGGCGAAATACAGCAGCGATTCGGCGTGGCATGGATTCAAATAGTCTTGTTAGGTTTACGGGGTTGTTTGGCACCAGACGTCTACACACAGGTCACGCAATTCCCTTAAATTTCGGGCGAGTGGTTTCTGGTCCAGGCGCATGGGATTGAGCATCTCTGAAACGGTGTAGCCGGTCGGCTGTTCAAGTGCAACTGTAGTGAGCATCTATGCAGAGTAGTTGAAGAACGGTGAAACCATGACTGCACGACAAGGTTGAGGACGTCCACGCCTCATCACAGAACGTGTAGGTCTGCCAGTTCTGTAAAGCAGAATAGGTGGCGATCTGTTGTCAGATCTGACAGCAGAGTGTGCTTGGAAACACTTGTGCCTGCTCCAGAGTTGTGCTCAGCTGTCAGATCTGTGACAGATCGCCTCCTATCCCGCTTTACAGAGCGGGCAGGCCTCCGACCTTCACGTTCTGTGATGAGGCGTGGAGGTCCACCACCTTGTCGCCCAGTCGTGGTTTCACCGTCCTTCAACCACTCTGCATAGATGCTCACTACAGTAGCACGCGAACAGCCGACCAGCCTCGTCGTTTCCGAGATGCTCCCACAAACCACCGGCCCGTAATTTAAGGGAATTGCGTGACCTGTGCGCAGTCATCTGGTACCAGACCACTCCGGAAACCTAACAAGACTTTTAGAATCCATGCCAAGCCGAATCGCTGCTGTATTGCGCTCCAAAGATGAACCATCACACTAATAAGCAGGTGGTCATAAAGTTTTGTCTGATAAGTATATTTATTGGTATGAGTGCAGAGAGTGGGAGATCATGCAAAAGAGGGCAGATGGATATTTGTGGAATTTACTGTAGAACACATTCGATTACTGTTCTGACTAACGGAGCTAAGCTAGGAGTGACTGAAGTGTGACAGGCATTTAGAGATAATGCTGATAAAAGAAATCCTTGATGTTTGTTGGGTGAAGAATTAATAATTTTATTTCGATAAACGATAACAATTCAGTTACCACCGAGCATGTATACGACCACTGTCATATGCTTTAATTTAACACCGTAGAGATAATGGCCGTGACGTCGCATTTTTAGTATGTAATATTAAAAGAAACAGCAGAAATTGGTTAAACTGATACCTTCATCTTAGCGACGCATGGAAACCGGCCCTGGCGTAACTTCAAAGAGAGCTTCAGGCGTGTATGCCCACCCGCAGCCATTTAACGATCGTCTTTGAGCGCGGGTGTCGGATAGAACAACGTGCGGATTGTGGTGGAGGGAATACAGAGGGCGCTATGACGTTATAAAAGAGATGGACCATCTTCCTGCCACCACCGATGCTGAAGAACATCTTGCGCTCCCCCAAGGACGACCTGGAACTCCGAACACCGGGAGTTTACGGCATTCCATGTGAATGCGGTAAGAGATACATTGGCCAGACGGTACGATGCATTAACCAGCGATGTCTGGAACACGCCCGACACGTGCGTCTGGGGCAGAGTGAAAAATCGGCGGTGGCGGAACATAGCCTGGAACAACGCCATGGTTTCGACTTTGAGAATACCAGGATATTGGCGCGTACAAGGAACTTCTGGGACAGTATTCTCACAGAAGCAGTTGAAATTCGCACCACGCGCAATCTCGTCAACCGGGACTGTGGATACCAGCTGAGCGAAGCGTGGGCACCTGTCATTAATGCAATACGTCGTCAGCGCGCCGAAGTGCACAGCACGGCGGCCGCGGACCAACTGCGCCCACGCTTGCCTCCTACCGGCGCCAACCCCCACTCCACCGCCTAGGCGCCGACCGAGTCAGCCAACCAGCTGCGCGCACGTCACCACGCGCGCATTCGGAGGCTATACGAACCAGCCTTCTGACGGATCCGGCACTTCACCAGAAGATGGCGACGGAGTCTGAGATCGCCGAAATATCGTGTGGAAACATCTTACTTACTCGGCTAGTCTCCCGAGAAGACTACATCCATAATTCAAACAGCTAAAACTTTTAAAAAAATATAAATCATTAATTGGCAAAAGTCTATTGCAATTAATAATAATAAAAATAAAATATGGAACATCTGAAATAGTGATTTCAACATACATTCACACTGAGTAATCCAGGAGCTATTTTGACACATATTTGCGTGACAACTGTTGTCTTTGAGCTCATATATCTGTTGTGCGAAATATTTTCAGGTACTATAACTTCAGCAACCATGGATCCAATTAAAATGTAAATATATAAATTGTTAAAGTACTAATTAGTTCTTTCATAATATTTTTCTTTCACTAAAAACATTTGCAACTATATTTCTTTGTACAAAATTGTATTAAATAAATATGAAGAAATATGTTAATTCAAGTTAACATCGGAATGTAGAGTGGTTAACAGGCGCTAATCACATTGTAACATTCGTAATGGTTTTAAAAATTGAAGCTATCTACATTCCTTGAACCACCAAAAAAATAAATACCTATCATATTACAATGATATTTATGCAGACTTACTTGAGCTTTGTATATAAGTATGAAGCAAAACGCTACTTTATTAATAAAGCATATTATGACCCGCCAATGTGGCTGCACGCCTTAAGATGTGGGGGTCCCCTCGAACCGGCCGACCTGATTGCGGTTTTCCCGCAACCATTTAGTTGAATGGTGGGTTGGTCCACACTATCCGGCTCATAAACTATACACTTCACGAACAAAACGTATACTTATCATAGAGAACACATTACCCGTTTCACAGTCGTTGACATTCCTCAAATAGATTAAATGTTCCAGATGTCACAAAGTTATAAAATAAGGTTTGATACATGCACTCCAACCCTCATGTTTTATACTGGACGCCTGTGTAACAGGTGAAAGGTGTCTCGTGGTTCGTTGGGGCCGTTCTGAGGGGGAAAACCTTACTTCCATTGCTTGTATAGGTGAACTCATATGACTGCAATAACTCTCTTAACTTAAATTGAAGCACATCACCTTTGTGGCCACAGCCATATCTAATCTACATTCATTTTACCTTCTTTTAATACAGTACAGGCTGCAGTGAGGGTCCAGAATAGAGTGTCACCATTTAGTTAAAAATTAATTTTGAGATTTCATATTTTCCTAGCTATATTATACGAAATATTCAAAGCGACCGAGACAATATCTGTTGTAGACGTTGAACAGTGAAATTGATGTAACGGATCCTTTACATTTTTTTTATGTAACAGTCACTAGCAAAGAGGTTAATAGAATCTCAGACCCCCTACCTTGAAGTTCCTGTGCCGGTCCCCCAGTGCCCCCCAACTCGTCGGGCACAAACTCAGGTTGTACGTAATCGAACAATGTCCTGGAACCGGGGGCGTGGGTCATAACCTGAAAACAAGAAGAAATATATCACATATGCGGTCATTTATGTCTTCTTACAAAGTAGTTAGTGGAGCGAAATTTCTCAGCCATTTTGTCTTGCGCTTATTTTGCCCTGCAATGTAGTGCCATGTCTACTAATGCTTTGCTTCAAGTGAAATTAATCTAATACAATTCTAACAATAATCAGTATTTTAATATAAATGTTAGCGAAGGATATTTTCTTTATCATAAATATCGTTTCCAGGTAGAATTGATAACACTTTAAGCTAGCATAAGTGGAATATATATTTTGTATGTATTTTTTAACAACGTAATCGATATAATCGATTTTTCAAAATTTGAAAATTTCTGAAATGAATAGATTTCTTTTATTCTGATTAAAATTTTCCCTTTAAGCAAATAAATATAAGCCTTGCACAAATACCAGTTCGCTAAAAAAACAAAACAAAAACTCCAGTAATATTCGCCGTTCCGATTTTTTTTTTTTTTTTTTTTTTGCTTTAGTCTACTCGTTTACTACATGTGTGAGTGGATTTGAAAAGGATTGAGAAGGAGTAAACCATTGTACGATTAATTTGAAACATGTTTTATCTGAGATTCACATGAATATCTTTGCCTAAAGCCAAGTTGCCGATTTGCAGCCAGTTTTTTTTCCTCACAGACGTTTCTAATGTAATTGCATATCAATCCATGATTTTGCCTTTCACTGATGTCAATGTAATGAAGCTGTAATTCTCAATCCTATCGTTCGTTTCCAATTCTCTGGTAGGCAGTAAAGAGCCCAGACTCATTTTAAACAGAACTTCTAGATAAGGACCAATATCATGTCTCGCTATCTTTAATACATCAATAGTAATATTAACTACACCAGCCCCACTGCGCTTTTTTAGGTTTCTGAGTACCATCACGGTTTCCTGAGGATCTGTTTCAAATTTTGTAGTTTCCTCATTTCACATATAAAGACGCTCTTCTGACATATTCCCTCCCATTCCAGGATGATACTCCCTAATAGTCTCAATAAACCAGTCACTCAATGTCTCTGCCATCTCCAAATGACCAGTAACTTCTACTCCATTCTTATCACAATTGTTTTATTACCTACCTTTCACCTCTATGCGTTGTGCTACGAAACGGTTTGGGTGCAGTAGCCTGTAGCTTGAGATTCAGATCAAAGAACAAATACTGTCTTCTAATAAAAGCGACATCTGTCGAAAGAGATTGAAAGGTCCCCTGGCCGTTGTTATCCTGCTAACAAAGGCAGAGCGCATGACGTCACAGAGTTACAAACATGATGAACAAGCTTGCCGTAAATTAGTACTGAATAATGACGAAATTCTTGGAAAAAGATTTTAAGTTAAATCTTAATCTTTCAAAGTGAATGATTCCACGAAATCCAAAGAAATGAAAGTGTATTATCACAAAAAAAATTAATCTGATGTATTTTTGTAACAATAAATTTATGTCACAAACAACGATAATTATAAAAAAAAAATAACAATTACATTATGCTGTTACTAACTTTAACCTTGTTAGTTTTTAGGGTTTTGTGTGAGGATTTTTACAGTTTTAAGCCAGATACTAAGATTGAAAACCGACACAACGATGTGACGACGCCAAGCTATAATGTCGAATGAAAATGGTTTGAGTAACTTATGGCATAACGTCAAGTTAACGTTGAGGTCGTTAGAGGAGGGAAAGGACTGTGGCAAGGAACGGAAAGCAATTTGGTCATTAAAGTAAATTAGAGTGATTTGGATAAACCATGGAAAAATCGATATCGGAATAGTTGGATTGGGAGTCGAACCTGCATCCCCTCTGATGCGAATGCAAAGCGTTATCACTCAAATAAAAATCAGTATCGTACATGTCCAAACTGTTTTTAACATTCACTGCAGTTAGGACGAAATTTAGATGAATAAACCTGAATTATGCACCATATGAGTCTATGGCTAAGTTGCAGAATAGGAGTGTGTCGTGATTAAGCTGGACTTACCCTTTCACCAAGCTTCTTTGGAAACGCTGATTTTACGAGCGCAACGATCAAATCAGCAAACTTAGGAGCATTCACTATATGAAAACCCTTTATCCTTCTGGCATATGCGGTCTGAAAGAAGAAATAAATACAGGTTTCAATGCTTATTAATCGGGTTGCTGTTGGGTGTGGTGATTGGAATCAAGCCCGATTTAAAAACGATTTTACAATATCTAGTCGCTGAGTCACTGATTCAAATGGTATTTGATATGGTTGCTAAGAAAACTTCCAACTGAATGCATTGGGAGGAATGTACAGAATCGTCATGGTAGATTTAAGATACAAAAAAGCCTTAAAAGAGAGAAAGCAGGCAAAGTGGTCCTATTTAAAGAAATATATATAAGAAATACTGGAGAAACTGAATGAGGTAAGGAGTCAGAGACTTCTAGGAATGGAAAAACAGACCAGACCTTTACAACAACAAAAAACTTAAAAAAGACAACTGTTTACTTCATTGTTCAAAAAAGGGGTGGGGGAAATGCTCACATAATACAGACACAAAATGTATCTTTCATAGTTACGATGCTTATGAACTTTTGCTTTAAGAAAAAATAAAGAAAATAGATAATCCATTACTAACAGAAGAAAAACATGGATTAGAGCTATCAGTCTAGTGTAGATCTTATTTTTGATACTATGGTGATGCTTTTTGAGAAATTCCTGAAAAAATTAACGCATTCATAGTAGTTTTTATTTTTGCAGAAAAGGCATACAATTCCATTCCATATTATCACAGTTCGGAAGTGTTAATTAAAAACGGTGTACCAAAAAGTACTTTTGCTAGAGTTAAACAAATTTATCAAAATGCTGGAAGCTACGTTGAGGACAACCTTGTAAATGAGGATTGTTTGAAACTACGAGTAGAAGTGGAATGCTGTATGAATTATCTCTAATCTTAAGAGTCACTGTGGATGAAATAATCAACGAGTTGAAAAAGAAGAACAAGTACACCATTGCCATTGCTTTAGTGGATGATGTTATGATTTGTGAAAAGAAGAGTTTGTACAGTTCGGATTTGAAATAAGTGAGAGCAAAACTTCATGCTAGGCAGGAAAGGCAAAACACTCAATTGAAAATTAGGACATTACGGAATTGTAAATAATATGGATTGTAATTGATTCCAGAAACAGACGACAACATTAAAAAAAACTGTAATCTTCCTGAGTGTTGTTTCACAAATACTACTGGATAAAAGCTATCCACAGGAAGAAAAAGTATCTTCATATAAAACCTACCTGCTCCCCGTTATAATATATTACCTAATGCTTCAACATTGTCTTAAATGGCCAGCAAATAAATTCCAATGAATGAAATGAAATATCTCAGGATTGGTGTCCAGAAGATCAAAGCTAGAAAATCATTAATAAATCAATCTGACTTACTAGAACTACAAAAAAAAAAAAAAAAAGCTTTCGAGACATTTAAATAGAGTCTAGACAGTCACGATTTGGTTACACAACGAGAAACGCTTCGTCTATACTACTGACAGCATATTATATAAAAATCAATAGCTGTAAAACATTAGGGAGCAGACCACGAGATAATTTAACGAAATAAGTGCTAAAAGACTTCACCAGTCGTTATCCAGAATGGCAGAGGTTACTCGAAGAGAAGACGTGGCAAAACGGGTTACATCGGTACATTCGGTGGGAAATTGATTATGATGGTGATATGAGTTTAATTGCCATATTGACCGGCGATGTCATTAAACTGGAATACTTCTTGTATTGCTACATCATTTAAAACTATTTTCGATATTTTAAGGAACTTTCTTCTAACATCAATTTTATACGGTTCTGTTTAGGGAGAGGATATATTGTTGGAAATAATACTCTCGTACTTTTCAAATGATACTTCTTTTATATTCCTCAGAGTAAGCAGCTTGTTTCATTATTTAGTTAATCATTTGTACTGTTTATACAGTTTGTAACACATGATTAAAATGTGGTCGCTTGTTGTGAACTGTCAAAAATCGAAACACGCATTAAATATTTGTTCTTTCTATACCGTCAGGTGTTTGAAAGCTTTACAAATTTACAAAATTGTAGAATCTTTAAACATTTTTGTTACAAGAAGTTCAGTATCTTGAGAGCAGAGAAGCACCAATCGATGCAGTCTGTCAGAATTTAACCTGCGTAATACTAAGGTCCGTCAAAAGGAAGAAGTTTTTAAAATCTTTTCTAAACTTCTTAATAATTTTAAAGTAAACTTTTCCACTTACATTCAACCTGTAATGTATGTAGGCTGCGCTGATTCATATTCAGATGGTATTAGAAGCCACGAATCGTGAGGTTTTTAGCATGCATTAGGTTATAGATTCCTTGAATGGCATAGTCAAAGTCTGGAGAAGTTAATTAAACAATTACAAATGTCTTTCGATTTCTCGAGAATACGCCAGTTTACTTGTAGTTTCCAACATGTATCCAAGATATAAACATCACATTCAGCGAGCATGAAGAGAAGAACCTTTAAATTAGTAACTAATACAAGAAAGTTTATTGCAGTGAAACGATGGAATATTGGGACACCAGAAGATTTTGCAGGAAGGAATAATGCGAAAAAATAAAAATAAATAAGTAAACTCGTGAAGTTTTCGTTCTAAACGACAGTGACTGAATCTTATGATGTATATTTTGGCGTCGTAACAGAAAATGGTATTGAATATTTTTCACAGCAGCAGTACTGTCTATTACATAGTAAAACTGTAGAAAAATTTAGTCTATACATTAAATAAACTTCTTTAAAAATGTGAAATAGGAAGAAATGAAATGTGATACAAGTCGTCAAAAAGCATGTGGAGATTTTCGTTTAAGTGCCCACAAAAGAAAGAAATATGTGTGTTAAATGAAACATTGGTCAGGTAGTAGGAAAAGGTTTCAAAATTCTGCACTTGTTGGAGAGAGTGATGAGGGGATGAATGAGAGAAGTAAAGGAAATGGCTTCAAAAACTTTGATCAGACCATTGCTTGAATATAGTAGTGTGGTATTGAACCCACATTTTGCCTATCAAATATAGGAGTTGGAGAGGGTGTAAACAAGGGCTGTTAGATTTGTTTCTGAAAATAACCGCAGAATGCAATCAGTAACAGACATGATAAAAGAGCTGGAATGGGAATCATTGGGAAACAGGAGAAGGGTGAAGAGGGCCATGGGAGTGTACAAGGCATATATTGGTGATGAGGCATGGAAAGATATTGGTGTAAGAATTAAAAGTAATGCATGGAAGGGAAACAACGGCCATTACCACAAGCTGGCACTCGATTTCAGGCACAAGGATGTAGGAAGATTCTCTCTTTTTGTAAGGATGTCATGGATTTGAATAAGTTACCTAGAGAAATGATCAAGAATTTACCAAAGACCTTTCAGAGGGCAAATATAGATGGCTGCATGAAATGGGGAAGATGGGTGTGTAGGAAAATTGCCACCGCATTGTGCACTCCATTGAAATTTTTATATATACATGTCAAACAGTGGCTGAAATAAATTGTTTAAACTAGCTAAAATATTTTCCAGGAAATTTTTTGAATTAATTGTTCACTGGAAACTATGAAACAAGACTGTTAAGTCAGTTTACGAAACCAAGAAACTTTGAACCTGATGTTAATTAAATTGTTTAAATCACTGACTAACAGTAAGTAGTTGTTTTGAAGTACCCGCCAGGCGCCTTCTGTGGCTCGCACAGTGTTTACTCCGGTCTTGACGATATGTTCGACTGTCACTTTTTTTGCGTCGTAGATGATGATGTCTCCAAGGGAGTAGTCCTCGGCCAGCATTAGCTCTGCCCACATCAGTAGCAAACTGAAGACGTCCAACGGGTGGTAGAGATCAGGGTCCGGGTGGGCAGCCCCGCCATACACTACTCGGTAGCATTCCCCTGTGATGCCGGGCATCATGAACAGACATCTGGAAAAAGAAAGCATAAAGCTAATACATATCGAAATAAATTACAGTCAATAGTACCATGTGAAGCCTGAAATAAGTAGGAAGTTTTTGTAATCATTATGAACTGTAATTTCAGGGTTTGATGTAACAGAAAGCAATTATTGGAGTCCAGACGTTGTAATGCCCATAATCCAGATATTTTTCCAGTGTTATACACAATAGCGATATAAAAATACAAAGACTTTTTCTAATATTTAAGGATTTCGAATGCACACCACCAAACTCACAACTTGTAAGTCGGCTCTTATGTGAGATTTTTATATTTTAATTTCGTAATTTAACCTTTCAGCATTAAACTAACAGTTCTACAATACTTATCATGAACTGCGTTAAGCATCTCTGCTGCATACCTTTATCAATTGCCATTCTTCCGGAACTATTTATACCCAGATGAATTTAATCCGTACTAATAGTCTCTAACCACAGCAAACATATTTCATAAAACTCAATTTACATTATTCAGTTTCGTTTATGGACAAGAGCCAAGACATTAAATTGTTTTCGCATTAATTACACAGTTACTCGAAGTGAAATCCCCACTGATCTATTATTAATTAGTTCATAAATGTAAAACACCTTAGTACGAGCCAAGGCATGACACAGGATCAATATCTGACTATAATATTAAAGAATTAGATTTTTTATTAATAACTTTTCCGTTCGTTCTTCTCTTAGTAATGCTATGAAAATTGTGATAAATATTCAATTCAGATTTATTTATTGAGTTATTAGCAATTTATATATACATATTAGTTCATTTAAAAGGGCTTCAACAATCTATATCATTCAAAATAAATGAAAGAATTATGCAGTGTCTGTTTCACACATTTAAACTTTGAAATTTCTGTATATAAAATCCGTAGTTTACTTATATAGGAATGTCTTGGGGAGCAAAATTTGTTCAGCGTGGAAAACTAAAAGAGAATCTTACTTCTGAATGCAAATGACATATAGCTATTTTATCTAACTTATTGGACTGGTAGTCTGTCCAGAACAGTTTTCTGGAGAGAAGTATGCGTGAAACTGAAAGTAACTTTGAAAGAAATGTACTTTGATTTTGATCTTCTGACGACTAATAAATTTGACAGCTGAAATCTGCGGAGATTTGTAGATTGGGGAAACTTGTGAAAAACTATTGTAGTAGCATCACTAAATCTTGACGACACCCATCATACGACATGTTGTACCAGGTGTTTGGACTTGTTTATAATTATTGCTTACACAACTACTTATACTGTTCCAAAGTAGCCCAAAATCTTCCTAAAACCGAACGTGACCGCCTTTTGTTGACTCTTTCCTATGTGTTCCAGCTGTATTTGTTTGAATTGGTTACTCAGTGAAGTACCCCATTTGGTTCCCTTTACATTCGAGGTAATGCATTCCATATATTTGGTAATATTATTGATCTTGGTCCGGCCATTTTGATTTCGGTTTTCTGTAGTTTATGGTAATCGCTCCAAGTAAATGTGGGTTTTTTCCATGGGTTTTTACCGTTCTTTTCCCCAGTCCTTTACTAGTGAAGTCTACAAGATAGCCATAAGGGAAAATAAAACGAACTTCCAATCGTAATTTATGTTTTTCTACCTCAAAAAATCATACATAATAGTTTAATTATTTAGTGATTTAGTTATTATTTATATTTTAACACAATTTATAGACAACATTTAAACCATAATAATTCTTTTATACTGAGACAACATCAAGTTTTGTTTCTATAGGCCTACCATTCACACCTTTTTAACTGATGTCTTGTATTCAACTTTTATACCCCAAAAATAACTGAGATTGTAGAGGACTATAAAGCATTGGTAATTAAACACAGAATCAAGGATAAGCAAAACTACTGAGCTTGGTGCGTGAGCGGTAACGTTATGGCCTCGCATTCTGGAGGACGAGGGTTCTTATCCCCGATCCGCCACCATGATTTCGATTTTCCATTAATTCCCCGTATCAATACAGGCGAATGCCGGGATGGACCCTTCAATAGGTCATGGCCAAATTCCTTCCCGTTCCTTACCTCCAGTCCTTTACCGTCTCTCTATGACGATGAGGCGCAAAGCCATAACCAAAAAAATAAAAAAACGAAACTACAAAAATTATTAATTGGGTAACAAAAGGGTTTAGGTTTTTTCTGGGTTGAAAACTGAAACTAATAAGTGGCTCTGAGCTTGAAATTATAATAGAGATCAATACTCACACACTGCGTTTGATGGAAGCCAGAAACGAGGCAGTCGGGTTCCTGTTCATCAGTAACTCCGGCAGCTTATGTTTGAGAGAGAAGTAAGCGTCCAGCGCTCGCTTGGTGCGTTCCACGCTGCACTTACTGTTGATATACATTCGCTCAATGCGAGCGTCATCTGGAGAAAGAATGACACTCCATCATTTTGTGAGATAACGTCAATGACTTACACGTATCATACGTAAAAATTCTGCTCTGTAATATCTTGTTAATGTAATTTTAGATCTTGTTAATAGTTAATTAGTGCCTTTACTGTAATATTTGTTGAGTATTCTGAGATCACTTGGTGGAAACCACATTTCTTCAACTTTCTTATATTACATATTGAGCCTATCTTTTGAAATCAGTATAAACCATACAGACATTTCATAAAATAACGAGTCAAACTAACAGCACAACACACACTGATAACATCTAAATCGTGTTGCGAAAAACCAGATCCTTATGGTTACGGTTTACTGTGACTGAGCCTTCGGTTTAAAGTAGAATGAGAATTGAGGAGGGTTCCTATCGAAATTGACATGCATTCAACAAGCTCCCTTCATGACCCAGTAGCAAAATTGTTCACTAAAATG
Source organism: Vandiemenella viatica (assembly GCA_031002005.1). Classification (NCBI taxonomy): domain Eukaryota; kingdom Metazoa; phylum Arthropoda; class Insecta; order Orthoptera; family Morabidae; genus Vandiemenella; species Vandiemenella viatica. The sequence continues at coordinate 155,644,225 of JARYHS010011408.1, read as the reverse complement.
GGACTTAGTTTCTAAGATATCCGCACGAGAAAATCCCCGTTTTAGAGATATCAGCGGAAGATATGTTGCCCAATCGGTAAGACATTCGACTGATAAAGTTCTGGATCAATTAACGACTTTCCTTTCAAAGTTTGAAATCTGTTTTCTTTAAGTCCGTTAGTCAACTTATTATGCTTCATAATTTTTAAAAAAAAACTTTTGTAAGCGTTCAGTGCATTGTATTGACTTAAAATAGTTGGGAGGATAATAACTACCATCACGCTGTTTTAATAGTTAAAAAAATTTGCTTGGTCTGTTTAAGGGATCACAGAAGTGATTTTCATATCTACATATTTTTTTATGTTCTAGTCAAGAAAAAATAACCTGAAAATTAGATCGTAATATTGAAGGTACCATTTACCTATAGCGTCTGGTAGATGCGGTTGTAGCTGAAGCCAGGACCTCAGGGAACAGACTGCCTGCTTGATGTCCTGCTCATTTGTGCCGAGTTTCTTCCTGACTAATGACAGTTGCTCCTCAGTCGGAGGATCAAATTTCAGCTTCGAACCCATGTCTGTTTTGTCGATCTGAAACAATACTTTGGCTATTACTTGTAAGTATAAGCATTTGCGGATATTTGTTTCATTATGTATCTCAACACAAATGTTTCTCAGGAACACCAGACTATTTAAATCCCAATAAAAAGTCTTAGTGACTATAGCTGCATAAATTTAGAAACAAATGAAATAATCTCCACGGTATAAAAAGAAACTGGGTATGGAATTTACAAGGATAGATTCCCGAGAAATTTTTTTTTTCTTAGAATTGATTTAAATCCTTTAATTGAATAAAACTTTGTTAGCTCTTTATTACGGTTTTTCACTGCCTTATTTTTTCATGGGCTTGAAACCATAATCTTGTAAGTTTCTAACCTCTGTAACAGTGTCGCTATGGATGTACGTATCACATCTCTCACTTAACAGATGTGACTCCAACGCAATATTAGTCCATACATTACCACTGTTTTTCAACTCTAATCTTTTAAGTTGCCTGAAAACTGCCTGCAGCTGAGAGAGCCTTGTTAATCAACTACATCACTCCATTACCACCAACAATAAACAATAATTCCGCTGAATCGAGGGCGACCCCTCAAATAATAACAGACGTCCACTTGAAAGACAATACTAAATTAAACATTCGCTCGAAATCGCCGATGCACACACAATATCTCATCTACACCATTTTGTTTCTTCCAGAAATTTTTTTAGGAGTTCGGAACAAGCTTGGATATATAAATATGGATGAAATAATTGAGTAAATAGATGATTAGAACAATTTGTGATTATTTTTCCAGTTTTCAGCTTTTATTGATTTTTTTGTCCCCTGATTAGATTTTCCTCATCTTGGGCTTCCATTGTGGGTCTTATAGAAGTAGAATTGCACTTAGTAGACGTAGAATTGAACACATTATAACAGATGGTAGTTTTTGTTTGTGAAATGTATGGTTTATGATGCGGAAACTAGGGACCGTCCAAGAAATTGCCTAGACTAGTGAAAAGTGGCTAAAAACCGGAATCATGATGACTGGAACATCAGCCTCGAGGTTAGAATCAGGGCAAGTTGTATCTTCCCGGGGACAGTAGGGAGGGGATGTCACATACACTGTCAAACTGGCAGATGCTGGTAAAGTACACAATTCTTTCAGTGGGATTACAATTATTTTATTTTTAATAACTAAGCTATTTTTATTACTGTTTGGTTGATGTAAGATGCCTTCAAACGTCAACATCAGAAAGTCTATATCACTTAATCGACGTCAAGGTTAGCGGGAAAGGACTGAGCTCAAGGAATAAGAAATAAGAATGAATTCGGTCATAACAATTTGAAGGAACCATCCTGGCATACACCCTTAAGTGGTTTCGGAAAGACATAGAAAATCGAAATCGGGATGACCAGATGGAATTCTAATCAGCATCCTTCCAAATGAAAGGCCAGAGTGTTACCACTGTCTTTCGTAATCCTGATGGAGAGACCTTTACGTGTCATTCTGACAAGAGTTAATACAAATTCTCAAATACTCATCAAACGTATGTTCGCCGAAAAGTAAATGGAGGAATTTGCAGCACAATCATTTTGAGACATATATTATTAAAAATATCGTCGATTGGTGGGCAGTAATGCAAATACATAACACCTAATCACTATATTAGGTTAACAAGTTACAATTGACTTCGACCCACTTTATAGCACAGACAAAGTGATAACTATCTTAGCTGACAGATTCTCCATCTTGTTGATCTTGCTGTTGTAGATTCTCTGTAAATACGTTCGTTACTTAACGCGTACAGAAAGGTAACTTCAGTAAATCTTTCCAATTAATATTCGTTACCTTTTAAAATGATTTCAATAATTTAAAAAAAACTTTCATAACGATCAGCAGACGGATAAAGTAAATGTCATGGGAGATGATATTTAGAAAAATCGCAATATTAAGAAGGGTATGCTGAGACATCTGATTAATTGTTTCTCGTGGTATCAGTAAATCAGCAGAAATTGAGCTAAATGTCTGAGCGGTTTTGTGGACAAAAGCTTTCTGACCATGTTTAATTCGTAGACTATCATTGAGAAGAGTATTCATTAATACAGTTTGTAGCAAAAATGCAAAGAGTTTTCTAAGAGTGTGTAATCTAATGTATTTGATAATATTCTCAAACACTTCATTTATCGCGTAACATGTGTCAGAACTTTTTAAAGGAATTTTCACATGGCCTTTTTAAAGAAACCACCCCGGCATTCACACGGAATGAACCACTGAAAACCCAAATCTAGATGGCTGGACGTAAATTCGAACCCGCGTCCTCCCGAATGCGAGGCCAGAACGTTAACGTTCACCCACCACTCTCGGCGTCAAAAGTATTGATTGTCCTGTCTGAGAAAAAAGGACTGTAAAAATATATAGATGTTTAAACAAAATAAAAGCGATGGCTGGGCTTGGGGGTATTTACCTAATATACAGGTAGATCATCATAATTAGGGATTGTTAAGACTGAATCACTCATGTCTTTTTTTTTTCGCAACCCATCATCTGAATTTACTAGCTGTTTTTTTTTTTTTTTTTTTTTTTTTTTTTTTTTTTTTTTTTTTTTTTTTTTTTTTAAAAAAAAAGAGACTAAGCGCTTCATCGAACGTAGTGTGTGAATGGTAATGTTGTGGGGTCGTATTCGGGGGGAAGCGGGTTCGAATCCACTTCCGGCCATTCAAATTTGCGTTTTTCATGGTTTCCCTAAATTGTTCCAGGTGAATACGGGACTGGTATACTCAAAAAGGCTTTAGTCGTGTTCCTTTCCGTTCCTTGCCACTAGTGCTTTTCTCCTGTTCCACGTGGGATGACGTCAAAGAGGAGTAAAGCCATAAAAAAATAAACTATGCGCTTCATCAAAGTAGAGAACATTAGAAGATGGAGAGAACTTAGAACAAGAAACGGGAGAGAATTCAGCAATGGGCTTTTGATGGAACCATCCCAGCATTTGCCTAGAATCATTTCCAGAAACCATCGAAAACCAAAACCAGTAATGCTGGGCTGGTATTTGTACATGTGTGCTACCGAATGCATTTCTGATCACCAATCAGGCTCCGTAATTTACCAGCTGCCATTTTGACCATGCTTTCCATAAATTCAAGTCGAAACATAAATGAAACACTCCATCTTCTTCAATACTGCGGTAGAAGTAATAATTACAGTACTAAGATGTAAACCAATCACCCATATTACAAAACGATATAAAGAAAAAATAACGCAAAACACAACCTTTATAAGCAATAAATGTTGAATCATATACTTAGAGGAAAAGAACCTAAGGGTAATAAAAAAGAATGCCAAAGATATTCAGTGCGTCACTAGTTTTCAACACACTTGGAAGTACCTAAAACACAATAAGTCACCAAAATATTTTTGATACGGATGAAAAAAGAAAAGAACGGCAGGTTCAATAATGCAGAGGCGTTAACGAAATCTGTCCACAAAATTTTTTTCTACCTGGACATTGGGTATGTTAGGGGATAGTCATCTCGAACACAACTCCAATACAATTGCCTTGCAGATGCAGACTCTATCCAGTAATTTGCAAAAGGTTATGACTCTTGTAAGTGGCTAGGTGAGAAGCAAGATGTTGTGAACGTTTTTAGACATTTAAAGTCAAAAACGATGTATGCTACATTTATCAGCCAAAACATTATGACCAGATGCTTATTGATGTGTCGGTCCATATTTGGAGAGCAATACAGCAGTGTTTCGGCGTGGCATGGATTCGAAAATTTCTTGATAGGTTTCCGGAGTTGCCTGTTACCAGATGTCTACGCAATTCCCTAAAATTACGGACCGGTGATTTGTGGGCGCGGCGTCTGGGAGAGCATCTCGGAAACTGCGAGGCTGGTCGGCTGTTCGCATACTACTGTAGTGAGCATCTGTAAAGAGTAGTTGACGGACTGTGAAAACACGACTGGGGAACAAGTTGGCTTCATCACAGGACGCGTAGGTCGGATGTTTTCCCGCTATGTAAAGCGGGACAGGCGGGGCTATATGGCAGATCTGACAACAAAGTGTGCTCCGAAACACTTGTGCCTGCACCAGCATTGTATTCTGCTCTCAGATCTGCCACAGATAGCCACCTATCCCTCTTTACAGAGTGGGTAAGCCTCCGATCTGCACTATTTTGTTACCTGTGGCAGTATTAATGTTACCCTCAGAATTTGTTCAATATGTATTTAAATAATATTTGTTACCTGTAGGAGTGGCTGTCGACTGTAAACGTATATTTTTCGAATTAATGTTTTCGCGTCGCTCTCCAACAAACAACAACCAGTACTGCGTAAGCCAACATACCTTACATCTTCTGAAAATTATTTTTTTCGTAATTGCAGTATTTTCTTGTGGTGCTAAATGCGGGAACCTGAACACGTTCAATGGTTAAATATTCCACCTACCTTCTCTAGAGACTTCGTTGTGTTTGGTGAAGTAGTCCGCCGTCGATTAGCAACAACTGACTGTTCCAAACTCGATGCGTGGAACCACTTGCGCGAAACCAGTCCTAACCTCGAGAATACCGCCACAAACGAGGTGCTGCGGAAATTAAGCAACAACAAAAGTGACCCGCAAGGCTGAAATAATTACCAACTAGCAAGTAAGTTTATTTTAATTTTCTGTAAAAACGGCTTCAACACAATTTCGCCATCAGTACACTGTTTATTACTTTCAATTAGGACACTTACTTGATAACAACAGTGGTGATGAACTTTGTTCAACAGAGAGAGCTAAATATTAACCCTAGAATGAGCACTGAAGAGCAAGTGAATTCGAAATCATTTGCTTAATGCGAATGTGGTGATATAGGCGGCTCTGTAGACAAAAAGGAAATGACGTAAGTATAGGTACGACAGTATAAAGAGTGACATCCGCGGAAACAGCAGTAGTCTAACACAGTATGGGCGAGACGAAGGATACTAGTGCCTTTGTCCCTTACATATCATTCCATCTCGATACATAAAGGCACTGGGATTTTCACCAGTAATTTTTCGCGGGTGTACATTGAGTGTGTCGACTCCAGACCAACCAGAAATAACATGATATGATCATTATTAGGCCCTAACAATCACTGACCTGTGTTTCGTATATTGTTGTGTTTACGACATTGAAGAAAAAAAGATGGAAAAAACCTAAATAACGTATTTTAGAGCTGGGCGGTGCAGTATTGTAGGTAATTTTTTCGAGTTAACAAAATGTAGAACATTCACGACATTCTGGTTCCTACAATAATAGTCACTGCATGTATTATTGTTCTGTAAAACATCAGCAAGTAGTCATTTTCTGTCACAAGTTCATGCATTGATATGATGCACTCCTACCAGTCCCGTAACAATCTGCAAATACAATTATCAGTTTCACATATTCTATTTTTTTTTCCTTTTAATACAGTTCTTTCTTTCTATTGTTTCTACGAGTAATAGTCTCGTCTCCCCAATACGCAGCTTGACAAAAACGTAAAGCACCCGGAAGAGATGAGGAAACGGAATGAAACATTATGTTTTTAGAGGTTAAGCGATCTCATTTCAGTGATTTCAAAATCCATTAAAATTTAAAAAGATCTTGGCAGTATGGACTCACTTATCAGTATGATGTTGCATCCCCTCTGGCCTGTATGCCTGCATTTTATCTGTTGGATAGGGTGTCATAAAAGCGTTTTATATTCTCCAGATACAAGGTGGCCCACAACTGTTGTAACTGGTCCTTGATATCCTGGATACTTCTACTGGAAAGGAGTTGACATCCGAGCTGGTCTATAGGGGACTGATATGGGGATCTTGCTGGCCACGGGAGTACTTCAACAACACGCAGACAGTTCATAGAAACACGTACTGTGTGTGGACAAGCATTGTCCAGCTGAAAAATAGCACCACCGCACTCCTGTAGTAAACTATTAGCTTAAAATATTAATTTCTAGATTTAAATTTTGTATATATCTCATACTTTGAATTAAATATATAACCTTTTTAATTGTGGCTCTCAGGAACTCTGCCTCGTGACTTCTCGAAGATGTGGCTCTTCTATCTTGTTACTTTGCAACGCAATGGTAAATTGTATTTTCAATAGTCGCTTGTGCGACCTCATTTAAATTGTGCTAACTGTAGACTTGCGGTTAGTTCCTGCCATTGACACATACAGCACTGTATCAATGACAAGTTGCCACAGGCTACCTTCTAAACTGTATAGGCTTCCGCTCTAATAAACACTGCTAAAGTCAAGTTGCTCGCCATACTCAGAGTACCAAACACTGACTGTTACCATTTTCCTTATTTAAACAACTTTTCGATAGTTATACCCTAAAAATGTTGACAACATTGTTTGCAATAGTTACAGTACAAACCAATTTGAAATCAAATAATATTTGGTGTAATATAAATTAAGACTTCCTATTCCGTCTGCATTACATATTTTAGTTGCTACATTTTTACTAAATAATTCTGTAACAGGCTATTGTAGCTGTGACACTGGTATCTAGCAAAGCCTTTTCGTGCAATAATGCTATATTTCCAGGGAGTTAGACCTTCTGATTGTTCTGATTCGCCAGTTCTTTCTTAAAATTTTCTGATTGGTCAGTTCAGTTCTACATAGGACAACAGCCGACAAGTTGTAAATGGCAATTATGCTCTGGTTTACATGCTGAATTTATCTCTTGCTGAATGTCAACTTTACGACTTCCGAAGAAAAATGGTACAATGTTGGCTGAAGAAATTTCAAATAATTACAAATAAGAGCTTAAAGGAGTTGTCTGGGTCATAATTCAAGGAAAACCGGTCTTTTCATTACGTCATTATTGGTTTTTTGTGTCAACTAAAAATTTGTCATGTGCATGCTTACTTGAAATAAATTAGCGAATATTAGAAGAAGCCGGTTGTCTGAGGTTAATGCTACGCAATTTACAGTTAACCACCATCCCTGTTAGTATAAAAATTCTGTAGAAATCGAACGGTTATAGCAAAACAACGAACCTTGTTAGTTACTTAGTCCTTCAATCATGGAAATGTAGTTCGACATCTAGCCCAGGGGTGAGCGGCAACGCTTGGTTCTGGCATTCAGGAGGACCCAGGTTTAAATCTCTGTCAGGCCATCGAGAATTCGGACCAAGCGTGGTGGTGTAACGGTTAGTGTTCTGGCCTCGCATTTGGGAGGACGCCGGTTCGAATCCCCGTCCGGGCATCCAGATTTGGGTTTTCCATGGTCTCCCAAATCACTCCATGCAAATGCCGGGATGCTTCCTTCAAAAGTCCATGGCCGAATTCCTTCCCATTGCTTGCTCCCAATCCTTTCACGTCTCTAAAGACCTAGCTGTTAAGAGACGTTAAGCAGTGGAAGAAAAAAAAAACACGAGAATTCGGCATTCCATGGTTTCCGGAAAGGACTACAGGCGAATTGCGCAATGGTCCCTCCAAGAAGACATGGTCCAATTCCTTTCCATTACTTGTCAAAACTACTTTCCCGTCTCTAATGACCCTGACTTCGACGAGGCGTAAATCCTTATAAAAATGTTGTTCGACATGCCGGTTCGTGACAGGACAGTAACAGTAGTTCGAGACCTCCCATGAAAAGTATGAAAATTATACTGGATTGGTTCCTCCTTGCACTCCAAAATCGGGCATTGTGTAATTAATGTTTAAAATGTATGTGGTTAAGTGTGAGGGCATTTGCACCAAGTAAGTGTGTTTTTTGCGTTGTATGTAAAATATGTAAGGTGTAGATATTTTAATTTTTGTTTTAATAAAAATCAGAATCGGTATGTCCTTAATTTCGTTATGTGCTTACTAGCCAGAAAGTCCGTTAAAAATGACGGGCTTACCAGTTTTTTTTGGCTTTTAATTTCTTTTTAGTTGCTTTACCTAAATAGAATTGTTATAAAATAAAGCTCAATGTGCTATAATTTTTCTTCCCTTGTGATGTAGCAAAAAGTTTCAGCTGCCAACTTGGTCCAGGTTGCGTTTCAACCTAACCACAATCTCCGCCAATATCGCCGGTAGAAAATCAAAGCTTCAATCACACGCGAATTAATACATTTCGTGTATCGCATGTCAATGTGATCATGCATCGCGATACAAACTTGATCCAAGATCTACACAGTTTCTTACATCTTTCTTGTTGTCTATGATGAAGATCAAGTTTGTAACGCCTGACACAGCTTACATCCGGCTGAAATAATGACCCCAGTGAAAACGAAAGATGCTAAAAATAAATCTTAAGAACTTACGTTATGCCACGTAATATTAGTTTTGATTGTTGTTTAGGCCACTTAGATCGCGATCAATTCGTAACTTCTTTGATTCAAACCAAGTAATGATTTCAGTGAAAAAAGGAATTGATAATTAAAATGCTGTTCTAGCATTACAATTCTTAGCAATTACTTAAATAGATAGAATTATTATAAAATAAAGCTCAATGTAATATTAGTGCCTTGGCCTGTAACAAAAGGTTTTCGTTGCTGTCCTGGTTCAGGTCGCATTTCAACATAACCACGCACTAAACTTGCCGCCAGAGAAACAATACTTCAAACACACATATATTAACACATGTACTATATCGCATTTTAGTGGTAATAATGCATCGCGGTAAAAACTAAAGAAAAAATCTTTACGGGTTCTTATATCTTCCGTTTGATATAAGTGATTCAGATAGATACAAACACCTTTAAATGGCTGACACAGTTACATGCGGCTGAAATATGGAATCAGTAAAAGGAAAGGAAATTAAAAACAAATCTTAACAACTTACACCATTCCACGTAATATTAGTTTTAATTGTAGTCAATGTTGTGTAGATCGCGATCAGTGTGGAACTACTTTCGTTAAAACGAAGTAATGATTTAAGTAACAGAAAACTCAAGAAAACAAAGTAAATTATTAAAAAAATTAAATTACTAATGCCCTCAGCTGTAACGTCAAGTGGCAGTTCTAATAACAATCTATCAAAAATGCCGCAACATATCTGTGGCCAAAGATTATAAGAGAAAACAAATATTAAATAAATCTAAATATCAATAATAATGCCGATTTAAACGCAATACATACTTTTATTTCAGTGTTTGTAAGTTAATTTATTCGCTAATGCTTTGAAATGTTACTAAGTAACGTGCATTAAAAGAACAATGGCGTAGAGCGTGACGTCATTGCGCGACGTCATAGAGTGACGTCGTGGGGTGACATGTGACGTGATAGATGGCCAACAGTCGCTTATTATAATATTAGATCGTATATTTTAACCCTTGCAAAAAATTGAAACAATGAATCACTTCGCAAGCGTTATAAGGTTAATTCGACAAGTTTTATAAGTTTAAGACATATAAAGATTATTACTAAATAAATTTCATCATATACTTATATGCAATATTTACACTGTTTCATACTTTGCCCCTGCTATTGTCATGACGAATAATTGTTGAATAGTCGTGGTAGGTTCAGCAAACCGAATGTCACGCGATGGAAGAATAGGTGTTAGACAAAGAGGTGTATATTTTGGAATGCGTAGAAACAAAATAACAATTGTTTTACGTGTATTTATAGGTCAAGAAAGATAACTACAGTGCAAGTGATACAGGCAGCAAAAATATTAATTATAACAATATGGATACACCCAACATAAATTTATGTTTGGTATACAAAGGAGATAAAAATTGCCACGTAGATTAGGAGTCAAGAAGAGATTAATTATGTTTTTTTTTTTAAAAAAAAAAAACCTTTGATCCACTGATGACTTCAGTAACTGGAATTCCGATACCTATAAATTATAATAAATGTAAACAACAACGTAAATTAACAAATTTTATTTTCTTAATTAATTAATATTAATCCCGTTTAATGTAAAATACTTTGATGCTAGTCCGTTTCCAGAAGAGAACAATTTTCCTGATATAAATAGCATGAGGTTAATTTAAATGTGTTATTTGCTTATCTGGCAACTTTCCGTGAAAATGTGGCCGAATATCGTGTCCCAATCCAACTACAAGCTATTATCTGATAATTATTATTCGCGTGTTTAGGAAACAAACTTACCTTAAATTATTTCTGTGCCACTGTTAGTTTTAAAACTGAGCGTCTGACAGGCAGAATAAAATGACAGGCCTTATTACAAAGTAGTTTTTACTAATTTCCTGTGGCCGAACAAGCTGTAAACCAGCGGTAGTCAACCATTTTTTCCCCCTACCACACATTTTTGTATCTGTGTTGGTAGTAAAATTTCCTAACAGACCATCGGTCCCACAATAACGCTGATTTATACAGTAGGGAACTAACTTTATAAAATGTATAAAGTAGAGTTACAGCATGTTAAATGATATAATAATAATTACTTACGAAATACTTTATGTCGGACTTTCTCTAAAATTGTTTGAGTAAATTATTATCAAACAACTTGCTGAAGTTAAATATCTATTTTTATTTAAACTCATCATTAATATAAGTCTTAAGTCTGATGAAATTACATTTAATTCATTAAATTATTAATGATCCCTAGGCTACCCGCTCTGTCTGTTAGAGATGGGTGGCGTGGGGGGACATACATCTGGGACGAAACCCTTTTTTTTGCGGTCGCACTATAGTGCGATATAGTTTCACTTACATAAAAACCTAATGTAAATGTTTTTGAATAATGTTATGTATTTTTCTTTTTTTAAAAAAAGTCAGTTAAATATGATTAAAAAGTACAGCACTACAGTAACAGTGAAACCCCTACCGCCCACCATCAAAACCTAAATGCCCAGTTGTGGGTGGTAAGGGAGCGTACATAAACTACGTGGCTTGGTCTACGGGATATTTTTTTTTGGGGGGGGGGGAAGGTTGTTATAGCCTCTGACATTCTATTCGTAGATATTTTAAATCTTTCTTCCAAGATAGCGCTTATAAAATATTTCTAATAGCACTGTCTTGCAACGGAAGAACAAAATAACGGACTAAACAAAAGTAATTATTCTTTGCTTCGTTATTTCTGTTAATTCTTAGTAGTTTCCACTTATTGTTTGGTTCTCAACGAGGTGGTTTACCACTTTCCGTAGAATCGTACGTTCTGAAGATCATAATATGGGTTTATCTCTGAGCTTCGTGATGCATGCTTCACAACCTTACAATGCGGTGGTCTTGGTTATTGTGTTTTAAATATATCATATGATTTACTCTGTGAATTTTATTCATTAACAAAACCCTGTTACCGCAGGCTATTTAGAAAGTAGTATCTCTACAATTGTACGTAAAATGTGTTAATACCTTGGCATGTTATTTATTAGTTAAGTCAGTTTGACAAGTTACAGGGACAGATTTCAAAGTAGTGGATCTATTGGAAATGGAGAAATGGCAATGTCCCAGGGAAGTGGGATGCAAAACATTGATCAGATTCTTATCAGCGTATGGGGAAACAATCGACATTATGGCAATTACATAAAACACTTGGAGGAGATTCAAATGAAATATATAATCTCCTTATTACTTTTTTATCAACTACTGATAGTCTAAAATCGTTGTCCGTGTCTCAAACAATTCTAAATTACATTATTTTACCTTTTTGTATTTCCTCTACTTGCTTCCTACCAGCATGAAAACGTTTTGTGTCATCTTTTTGGCTTCTTTTTGCTGTCATCAGTATTTCGATGGCTTGATGCAGTTCTCCATCCCTTCCTATCTTGTGCTAACCTTCGATTCAGCATACCCCTTAATACCCACGTTCACAATTATCTGTTTCATGTACTCTAATCTCTGTCTTCCTCTGCAATTCTTACCTTCGACTGTTCCCTCTAATAACAAGTTAACCAATCTTGCATGTCTCAAAATACGAACTACCATCCTATCTCTTCTTTCTATAAGACTCTCCCAAAAACTTTTTTTCTCACCCATCATTTTAAAAATTCATCATTTAAAAAATTCGTTCATTTCGTATTATATCCGTCGAATTAATTTTTAAAATGCTTCAATTTTCTTCCTTCTGGTATTTCTAAAGTCCATGCTTCTCTGCATAAAGTGCGGTGATCCACAGATAGTGTTTTAAAAAATTCTTTATAAGTCCAAAATAAATTTGAAACTGAAAGATTCTTCTATTTCATGAAGGCACATTTGACTGGTGCTCTTCTGCTTTTAACAACATTCCTGCTTCGACTATCAGTTGTAATTTTACTTCCTACATAGCAAAACTTACTAACTTCTCCTATCGCATTCGACCCTATTTTTATATTTAATCTACTATTATTGGTATCATTTCTGCTACATTTCATCACTTCTTTCTTTGGTTTATATTTAGTCCAAAATCTTCCTTCAGTATTTTGTTCATGATATTCAGAAACCTCTCAATATGCTCAGTCTGTTCCGCTAACAAGACAATATCATCAACAAAATTTACATACTAATATTTTCTCCTTGAACACATATGCCACATTCAAATTTCTTTCACTTCCTTTATTGCTTCTTCAACAAACAACTTTAATATTAAAGGGGATATATTACAACCTTGTTCCACACCCTTTTTAACTGTTGCTTGTCTATCATGATTCTCTACTTTTATTATAGCTACCTGATTCTTATAAGGATTAAAACATGTTCTTCTATCTCGGTATTTTAGTCCCGATATCTTTAAAATTTTGAACATCTCATCCCACTTAAAATTATCAAATGTTTTCTGTAAACAAACAAATGCAATTATTCTTGATCCGCCAGGCCAAGTTAGTATTTAAACCACATCAACTCACTTTCGCTCCAAAAATTATTTTTGTCACTTTTAGACTCTTAAAGAGATCCAACTTTGAACACCTTCTAAAAATAGATCAAATCAGATCAAACGGTGGTGACAATTTTTTTTAAGGCAAAGCATTCATTTTCCTATCTGAACCTCTCTTCCAGTTGGGAACAATTCTCCACACGTGATTACACCAAAAACAAGATTGAGTGCTTAAATTTAGTTCTTTCGTAAAACATACTTCATAACGATAAAAACACCTAACAATTTTAGATAAAGGTCACATGCATCCTTTGCGTGTAAAAACCATTTCCTGTGGTCTCTTCATCTTGATAAAAGTTCTTGTTCACCTTTTTGTATTATTTTGTGACAGAGCCCATTTGAAATGTTTTCCCTCTTCAGTTACGTGTTTGCTACCTGCTGACCTAAAGAGGGCACATAGAGTGCTGAACAAAGCTAATATTCTACAAATAATACGGTTGATAGCAATTTAAGACAAGAAAATGATCACAAAGTGCCTATATCACCAAATATACAGAGTTCTTTGCGAATGTAACAAAGAACTTATCACCGAGACATCCCGGGCTTGGCGCGCTGTGCAGAATAAGGTCGTCAGATTCAATAGGAGAGGATCAGAATTGTAAAACAACCAAAGAAATAAAATCCTTTGTCATAAGTGGAGAAACATATTCATACTACCTTTGGTGTGCACCATAGAGACGGAGAATCAATTGGTGGAGAGAGGTCTATTCATATTGGTTAGCAAAGATTACTAAACTTCTCTGGTGCTCATATATCATGACCATGAGATACTAGGGGTATATTTCTGGGGTGATAAAAAAAGCAGTGTTGGGTGTTTACAGCAGTGAAAGAATGAATGATGAAGATGAAGTCCTTGGGGAGAAACTAAATTTATATTCGAAGTTCAGAGGTGAGCGTAGAATGATCATTACGGTGGGGATTTAAATTTTATCATGCGTCAACTGGGTAAGAAATAAGATTACTAACACAAGGAAACAGAAATTTTTAAACACCTTAGTAAGGGGAATAGGTTTTATACAAATGATAGAGCAGGCCACAAGGGGGCCGAATATGTTAGATATTTTTGTAATAAAACTTAATAAGGGGGTGTCAAGCAACTGAAGGAATAAGTGATCGCATTGAAGTTAAGATGAATATTAGGAGCAATTATAAAAGGCACTAATTTTATAATTGCAGAGATATTTCAGGAAAAGGTTCCAAAAAATGGAAGGATGGCACAAGATCAGCGGAGTTAAAGGAGATAATAAAAAAGCTGAGAAAATGTTAATTCCTAAACAGAAAATAATGAGAAGAGCCGAGCCTTCACACTTCAACAGTGTGTTTAAGAGGTTAGAGATAAAAGACAGGGAACCAACAGAGAGTACCTAATACATCAAAACAAACAATTAATAACAGCAAAGAAGGAAGCTAAAGACTAGTTTATGAAGAATATTATTGGTGCAAAGCGACCACTGATCGATGCATATAGAAATTTCTATAACTATGTTAGAAAACTGAGGGGAGTGGGAGGTATCCAGACAATTGTAGATAAGAATAGAGAAGGGGGATTTGGAAATTGCAGTGATATTCAGACCATTACGGACTATCATCCTGGGGTTGGAGGGAATAAATTAGAAGAGTAAATTAGTAGAAATGAGGAAACTAGAAATCATGAAATAGAGCCTCAGAAAATTATGAACGATCTCAGAAAGCTAACAACAGCGCAAAGAGACGGATGTTGACAATATTACTACAGATGTATTAAAGGTAGTGTGAGGCGATATCATACGACACCTTGAAATTTTATTTAAAATTAGTCTGGAGTCTTGCTGCTTACCAGAGGCTATAACAGTACCGGTTCATAAAGGTGTGACGACAAATAGCGTTGAAAACTACAGAATTTTTAGTTTGACATAAAGGATAGAAAAAATGATGGAGAGAATGATAAGCAACTAGAGATATCAGAGATGTCTTTGAGGAAAGAAACTGGTTTGAAAATCGACAACTTGTAAGGATATTGGCCGAAGAACTAAAGTAGTACCTGGAAGGGAAAATATGACGATGAACATAAGTTGTCATTCGATTTTATGCCTAAGGCATTGGACAATTTACTTTTGTGTGTAAGGGTGTCAGGGAATGGAATAAATTATCAAGGGAAGTGATGAATAATTTACAAAAAACGCTGAAGGAATTTAAAATTAAAATTCGTGATTCGCATAAGAAGACGGGGGAGGAATTTAACACTGAAAGTATACGAGATGATAACAAAAATACTCAGAAAATTGTAATTAAATGACTGGGTAAATTGCCACCGGAGAATGAGCTCCATCGTAATTAAATTAAATTAAATATTCAATATTTTCCTTTCCCTACATCTAGCCTAGTAAGAGATCTAAAAGTATACTCAATAATAGCCCTCAATCTCCAGCAGAAATGTTTAACTTATATCGTTGAAGCAGGCTTCGTTCCTTTCCTAATCTAAGTAGTTCTGTCACGCATTCACTTTTCTTCACATCCATCGTTTTGATATCACTAAACCAAGAAATATCTAAATTAATTAGTCCCATTTACTTCCTTATATTTTCCAATATACTTTTCACAATCAGATAATATAACATGATCCTGAAGAGCTTCTATGCGGTGGTAGGACCAAAGGCTTTTATTACCTAATCAGGATGAAGTCATCCCTCATTGCATCTACTTGGGGTCAACTTCGGGTCTTTAATATAGTGTACGAACAATTTGAATGAACATTGTGCTGTAGGTACTGTAAAGATTTGGTAGATACGAATGTAAAAGTTATTAAAAACAGATAAATAATTAATACAAGTAATTGCTTTTGTAATTTTATCTACATGTCATTTGGTGATACAGTAATTATATAGAATATATAGAATATTTCGTGATGAGTTTGATTAATTAATTATCACTGGCTAATTTAAAAACATAGAGGTGGGTAGATTACATCCTCTAAATCCTCTAGAGCTACCACACCAAATAATTTTCGCTCAACGATCAGAAGTACCAAAAACTAACAGGCTTAATAGCAATCCAAAGTTATTGTGAAAGAAAATTTTAATGTAACTCCATGCCTCCTATACTGTTATTGAATTAAAGTGCTAAAAGACTGAGACCATCCTTCAACTTGTTCTCTTAACTTAAATCGAAATTAGTGTTTAAATCAGCTAAACTAATGCTGGTATCACGAATTGCGGAAAGTTCTGAGGTGTTCTATCTTTTGACAAATTATTTTAAATTGCAAACATCCTAATAAACTGTTGTATTTTACACTTATTTTCACCTATATCTTACATTGAATTTTGAGTGTAATTCTCCATGTTTTATTTCTGGTGGTTTCTTATAAATCATATAATTTTTTATACACTATTCTATTATAACTTGGGAATATTAAATAAAAATCTTGCTACTAGTAAATGTTTCTTATTTGTTGTTAATGATAGATAACTTAAAATATGTTTATTAAGAAACGCCGAATTGTTAGGAACAGTCACTGTTTTCTCATTCTACTCGTACAACTAAGTTGACATTAAATTGGCATCAACTGATTTAAGCAACATTGCAGTTCACATAATTATCATTCTTACAAATTTTATCATTGAATGTTGCGGAGTACCACGTAAAATGTTAAAACAAAAATATTATAATGTACGAATTTTGTAGCAAAATTTAGTTAGTGAAAGTACTTCAAGATCGTTTTTCTGGTAAGGTTTGAATTGCAGTTAAAGTTTTCATAAGGGCTCTTAGATGCAATAAAATTTGAATGTGTAGTAATATCTCAATATTTCGACCGCTAACTCCACCGTCCTCCTCAGGTGTAAAATTATTTGTGCCGGTCTGCAGCTAGTGTCAACAAACCATTACACACATTATGAAGACCGTGGAAATATTGTGTTTTTACAAAACAACCCGTACACTTGTTAAGACTTCAGAGCGTTATTCAATCTGTTACGGAAAAGTTATGAAATAGGAGTGATTCTAAGGGAATTTAGTAATATTATCTTTCCTCTAAAGAAGAATGCAAAGTCGTTAAATCTAAAAAAAAAAAAATCATAATAGTAACAACTGATGATAAAGCAAGTAAGATGTTAGAATCACGATACCATTAGCAAAAATTCATTTTTAAAAAATAGAAATATTTTATTGACTTAGGACTTGCGAAGAATGGAAGAGATTCTTGGTCTTTAGAAATACCAGGGAAAAGGAAAGTTAAAGCATATGAAGCGTAATGCTATAGATAAGGATGTTGGACAGACAAAGTATGAAATTGAAGTGTTTTGAAAATAATAGGCGATTAATGCAGTTTGTGGGAGATTCTCACCTGAAGAAAAGACACCTTAAGACCCCTTAGATAATTAATTTTTTTGTGAAGGGAACATTTGAAGGGGAATTGTACAGGAATGCAAAGATTAGAATAAATGAAGTAGATAATTGAACAACTAGGTTCTAATTTGTATGTTGAATTGGAGAGGATAGCTTAAGATAGGAAGAGATTAAGGATTGTATCAAACAAATCGATAAACTGATTAATCAAAAAGATATATTATTTAAGGGAACAATATTTGACACTTCGCTAAGGAAAAGGGCTGGAAATTAGTTGTGTGAGAAATGCATTATGGCTTCAGAAAATAACTGACTGTATCATCTTACCAGTCAAATTACAGGTAGAGGATCAACCCACATAAAACTATTGACGGGATGGTTTCTGATATACAGAGATTACAACAAGTTATAAAATACTGACAAAAGACTTGAGAGAGTGAGAAAATATATTAACAAAATGATAATGGAAATATTAATCTTCAGAATAATGTTAACAGAGGATGATCCTGATAGTGTAGGTTATTGGTAACTGAAAACTGGTGTAACTGTGTGTTGCGAAAAATCATTTTTTACAAATTTCGTTTTTCTAAGGCAAGCGGAAGCATATCTTCACATCCGGTACAAGAATGCGTGTAGGGTTATTGGCTCAGTCAACCGACAACTTCTTGAAAGACCCGTCGACTCCAAAGAAGTTATCATTCAGAGCACTGTCTGGAGGCCTCTTGGACTCATCAGACACGAACTGGTCCTGTTCAAGGAACCACTGCCTGTGGGCTGCTATTTTCTCAAAGCAGGCATCTGTAAAGTATAAAATAAAATGTAATTATGAAGACGGACCCATTTTATAGTTGTTCACAAATACGAGAATAAAAACAAATTGTTCCTATCCAGGTTCCGCTCTAGATGGGAGACGGAAGTCTATTGTTCTCGCTTCTCTGTCATAATATGGGTATGAGAGATAGGAGTTGGAGGGAGAGCAAAAACGGGCAGCAAAATTTGTTTATGGAATTTACAGTAGAACACATCCGGCACTAAATAAGCTACGTTGCGAGTGACTGGAACGTAATAAGCAGATAAATAAAGTGCCAGGAAGTATAATGCTTTAATTTATTATAAGTCCTGAACGTATATCTGGTGAAGAATTATAATATTGTATGGAAGGGTAAATACTTTATCACTTGTTTTTCGGCGTACGTGAGTGATCAAAAATGATGCAGTGAGCCACAGGTATTAGTTATCGAGGAAGCTGCTGGAAAAAATACTACTAAACATCAAGAGAATTTAAAGTGCTTATAAGACAAAAGAAGCGGTTTGGGACAAGACGGGAGTGTAAGCACCATTGCAGTTAATTAGTTATATCAACGATATCATTGTCTTTCATCTTCTATGTTAAAAATACTACCGAGTGCAATGGAATTTTTACTGCTGTGCTGTTGGATACTATAACGAAGATGATATTCCTATGGCTTACTCTTTCGTCATCTTTAAGCATTAATCCACCTGTACTGGTCAAAAAACAGACACGTCCATCTTTTGTAACATAGTCGCGTCCGATGCACCTCCTCCACCACACACCGCACTTATTTACACTCTTACCTACTGACAGTTGTTTACGGCAATACGAGCGAATGTGGTCAAACTTACATATGACAGATCATCCACCCGTAGAAACGCCGCATCCCCAAAGAACACTACAACATATCAGTGACTGTCTAGCATCTTTACGACCACTGCCACAGTGTGGGTTTTAACAACGTAAACGTATTGGACAGGACGTTGCATACTTGGGGTTCAACAGTCAAAGAAGCCGCAGAAATTCTTTTATATGTTGCCTTCAGCAGAAATAGCGGCCTTTGGCTTGGTAAGGCCTGAATAACGGTCCTGGTGAAACATCAGAGAGAACGTCAGGTGTGCATGCCCATTGGTTCCCGTCCCACTACTGTCCTTCGACTCTGGTGGAGGAGGGAACTACTCGCGGCGTATGGTGAATGGAATGCACAGGGACGATTCAATGGCTGACGTCCGTTGGTAAGTACAAATGGATTTACTTATCAAAAAGACGGTGGAGTTATCTGACGAAATATCTGTCTTTACAAGAGGTACATTCCTTCGGTACAATCCCCGTCCGGGCATCCAGATTTGGGTTTTCCATGGTTTCCCAAATCACTCCAGACAAATGCCGGGATGCTTCCTTCAAAAGTCCATGGCCGAATTCCTTCTCATTCCTTTCCCCCATCCTTTGCCGTCTCTAAAGACCTCGCTGTTAGAGAGACGTTAAGCAGATTAAAAAAAAAATACTTCGGTACACCCGTGAATATTTTATTGCAAGCAATAGGCCGGAAGGTCTCCTTTCAGACCAAAGAATATTTTAAAATCATGTTCATTATTAATTGCACCTTCTCCTATAGAAATGAACATACCTACATCTTACCCGACTAAATACATTAAAAAAATATCAAAACGCATTATATTACTTTTTTTATACGATGTGTAATAGCGTAAACCATTTAATTAATTAATTCTTAACATATTATTAAATAGAATAAAATAATACATGAGATTAAAAACTAGTTTAATTAATTTGATGCTGTGAGTTTCTTTTTTATGTGTTTAAGGGAACAGGGTAGTGGAATAAGTTAAAGAGAAAGATTGTAAGAAACATAATTCAAACAATAAAATATTATTTTAAATAAAGAGCATTCGGTGTTACAATCTCATTGCAATTAATAACAACAACAAATAATTTCGAATATGTCGGTCTGGTGCCCCAGTGGTTACGGCGCGGCGCTTGCTTTATAAACGTCCGCTGCTCCCGCCTCACGTTCGAAGAATGAGAGTTGTGTTTGATCATATGAGCTGCACTAGGACGTTCCGAGATTCGGATTCCGGGTTAAACTAAACGTCCCATCCACGTTCACATCCACAGCAAAAATTCAAGTTAAACAAAGGCTTAACGTGGTTCTAGTTGGTCCGAACGAACATACATACATAATATCGAATATCTGGCCTCGCAATTTCAACATACATTCCCAGTGGAAATCGAGGAACTATCGTGACAAATATTTTCGTTTGTCTTTGATCCTATACGTCTGTTGTGCAAGAAATTTGCTGAAACCTTAACTTCAATAACCATCATCCGATTAAAATACAAGTATATAAATTGTTTGTGACGTTGTGTTTCGATTTTAATAATATAATTTTCAATCATATTTCTCTTGCAATCTTTCACTCGGTAAATGTGCACAAACATGTTAATTGCACGTTGTACTTCGCAGTGATGTGTGCCTAACAGGTAACTGTAACTTCCGTAATAGGTGTATATATTGAATTATAGTTCTACTTTGTCTGAATCTACTGAAATAGTAAAACAACGACCATATTGTAGTGATATTTAACAGTGTGTTCATATGTTATAGACATAGTTGAACTCTTTAAGTAAATAGGTGGCAAAAACGACACATTACGATTAAAGCTCACTTTTGATCCACCACTGTGGTTGCGTGGAACCAGGTACTTGCGTACCGGCCACCTGATTGCGGTTTTAGGTGATCTACCGCAGTCATCTAACATTTCCAATTTTTTCAACCCAAGGACCATTTAAAAATAATGCTACAAGCCACTAAATTGTCTGGGCCTAATTTTTTTATTTGCTTATGTATTATTAATATCTGGGACATATTTTACTGTATCATTATTATGTAATAAATCTAAAAGAATTTTTTTAATTCTAAGGGAAATACAGTCATGAAAATGGAACTATTAAAAGTTAATTACATATTGACTTGACTCTTAACGTTTAGTAACTAAATACATAAGAATGTAACTACAGGTTGGATGCTTACTGTACTACAGAACTAAATAGGCAAAAAAAAAAAAAATTAAAGACTTCACCATTCTTATACCCTCACACATATTACAAGACCCGCAGAACACGTTCATTTGCTTCATTCTTACAGGAATGGCAACTAGAAATGAATAGACTGTAGTAGAAAAAATGCAGTCCTATCCTCATTTTCGAAATGCCTGATTTTTTAAAAAGTTGGGCTTACATTTTATATTCGCTTGTAGCCTTATACAGTATCTAAATTTATAATATTCTGCCTGCAGACTACGTGAACCATCTTCGTCGACCACCAGTGATCCGCGGCACACAGGTTGATAAACATTGGGCTAATGCTGGGACGATCCCCAATCTCCCCCCCATACATTATACATTTCACGAACAAAAAATACACTTGTCATACGAAAAACAAGTTACACGTTTCTCAGACAGATAGAAGCCAAATATTTCTCCAAAAGGTTAAATGCTCAGGATCACACAAATCCGGTTCCAAAACACGAGTAACAGGTGGCCGGTTTTCTTGGTCCTCTTGTACCAACGTGAGGGGAAAAACTTACTAAACTACTTCTACGGTTTGTAGACGTGAGCTCATAAAACTATAATAAGCGAGCATACATTAATTACGTGAGTTTTTTTTCCGGAAATCTGCCCAATCCCCTTTTAAGGTGAGGTGAGATCTTGATGGACCCCCTCCCTGCTGAAGACCTCGTAATTTTTTGTAGACTTCTTTTTTGGGTCTTCCGTTTTCAAGGGCACTTAGATCCCCCTAACGTTGAAATTGACGTCCTATGTAAAAAAAAAAAAAAAAAAAAAAAAAAAAAAAAAAAAAAAAAAATTGTTTTAATTTTTTTTAAATATAGTGTTCTTTTTTTTTTTTTTTGCTGTTGTCAGTCTTTAGACTTGTTTGATGCAATCCTCCATCCCTTCCTATCCTGTGCTAACCTCTTCATTTCTACATACCCCTTACAGCCCAAGTCCTCAGTTATCTGCTTCATATATTCTAATCTCTGTCTTCCTCTACAGTTCTTACCTTCAACTGTTCCCTCCACTAACAAATTAACCAATCCAGCATGTCTCAAAATATGACCTATCAGCCTGTCTCTTCTTTCTGTAAGCATCTTTCATAAACTTCTTTTCACCCATCATTTCCAAAACTCTTACTATGTCTGTCCACCTAATTTTCAGCATTCTTCTGTAGCACCACATTTCAAATGCTTCAAGTTTCCTTCTTTCCGGTATTCCTAAAGTCCATGTTTCGCTACCATAAAGTGCTGTGCTCCAGTTCTTTCTAACTCCTAGATCAATATTTGAAACTAAAAGGTTTCTCTTTTTCATGAAGGATCTTTTTTCTAGTGCTATTCTGCTTTTAACATCATTTCTGATTCGGCCATCGGTTGTAATTTTGCTTCCCAAGTAACAGAACTCACTTACTTCTCCTATTGCATCCGATCCTGTTTTTATATTTAATCTGCTAGTATTGGTATCATTTCTGCTACATTTCATCACTTTTGTCTTACTTTGATTTATATTCAGTCCAAAATCTTCCTTCAGTATTTTGTTCATGCTATTCAATAACTTCTCAATATCCTCAGCCCTCTCTGCTAACAAGACAATGTAATCAGCAAATCGTAGCATACTGATTTTTTCTCCCTGAGAACTTATGCCACACTGAAATTTTTCTTTGACTTTCTTCACTGCTTCTTCTACCTACAAGCTGAATATTAACGGGGATAGACTACAGCCTTGTCTCACACCCTTATTAACTGATGCATGTCTCTCGTGATTCTCTACTTTTATTACAGCCACTTGATTCTTATATAGTTTATAGAGTGTTCTTCTATCTCGATACTTTAGACCTGTTTTCTTTAAAATGTTGAACATTTTGTCCCACCTAACATTATCAAAAGCTTTTTCTAAATCAACAAATGCCATAAAAGAATCTTTGTTTCTCTTGATCCGCCCTTCAAGTATTTATCTTAAAGACAGTATTGCTTCCCTTGTACCGCGATTTTTTCTAAACCCAAACTGATCTTATCCTACTATCTCTTCTACTACCCTTTCCATTATTCTGGTCAGTAATTTTGAAGCATGTGATGTTAGACTAATGGTGCGATAATTCTCACATTTGTCGGCTTGTGCTTTCTATGGAAGTGTGAAGATGATATTTTTATTAAAATCAGTTGGAATTTCTCCTGTTTCATAACTTTTTGATATCAGCTTGAATAATCTTTCGATTCCTTCTTCTCCTAGGGATTTAAGATGTTCTGCAGGGATCTCATCAATTCCAACTGCCTTATTTGCTTTCAAGTCTTTCAGAGCTTTATTAAATTCTGTCCTCAAAACAGGATCTCCTAAGTCATCAATGTCGACATCGTCTTCCTTTTCCAATACACTATTGTTCAGGTCGTCCCCAATATACAGTTTCTCAATGTATTCCTTCCATCGGTTAGCTCTATCTTCTGAGCTTAAAAGAGGTTTCCCATCGGCAGTTTTAATGTTCATACCGCTTTTCTTCATTTCTCCAAAATTCTGTTTGATCTTTCTATATGCAACATCCACTTTTCATACGACTATTTCCTTTTCTACTTCTTCACACTTTTCTTGTAGCCATTTTTCTTTTGCTATTTTACATTTCCTATTTCTTTGATTTCTAAATTGCCTGTACTGCTCTCTCCTTGCTTCATTCTGAGCATTTTTGTACCTTCTCCTCTGATCCATCAGCTTAAAAATTTCTTCTGTGATCCAAGGTTTTCGGGCAGCTTGTTCCCTTAAATCTAATGTTTCTTTGCCAGCTTTCATTATTTCGGTCTTTAATGCATTCCATTCGTCCTCGGTTGAGATCCTTTTATAGTTACTGTTTAGACCTTAGTCTACCATCTCTGCAAATTTTTCTCTTGTGTTAAATTGTTTCAGTTTATTCACTTCCAGTCTGTTCAGCTTATGCTGCTTCCTTATTCGCTTGAATTTCCGCCTGCACTTCATTACTATCAAATTATGGTCCGAGTCTATGTCTGCTCCAGTGTGTACTTTACAGTCTAGAACTTGATTCCTGAATCTCCGTTTGACCATGATACAATCTAGCTGATATCTGCCTGTATCCCCAGGACGTTTCCAGGTGTATATTCTTCTTACATGGTTCTTAAACAGTGTGTTTGCCACTACTAGCTTATATCTTTCACAAAATTCTAGCAACCTGCTTCCTCGCTCATTTCTTTCTCCTAGACCAGTGTTTCCCAACCTTTTTTGGTCATGTCCCACTTTTAACATTTTTTGCCCCCCCCCCCCCCATACATAATTTTAAATAAAAAAATTATTTGTTATTAACGAAACTCATATAGGATGATTTTTGAAAGAAAACACTTTAATATTGTCATAAAACACAGTAAGTAAAATTAAAAAACATAATGAAATACTAAAATTCAAATTCAAAAGATTTTTAATAAAGATTTACTATGGCAATTTAGTGTGATCCTTGTGCTTGATGCTTGACATAGAGATTTTATATTAGGCTCCAATTTAGTAAGCTTTAATCTCAAGTCTCCACGTTGTGATATATCCAGTCGATTTTTTTTTTTTTTATCAGTAAATCACTTACTGATAACAGGCCGAGACAGGCGGAACATTACGCGGTGAATCCCAAAAAGGTCAAGTTGACGACTCAAATCATCCAGATGATATATTTTGCTAACATCAAACGAAACTATACCTAATAATTATTTACAGCACTGTTTTAAGTATTTGCTTTTTTGCTATATTTTGTACCTATATCTAGCACTGCATTTAAATAACCCGAAGAGAAAGTGGTAAAGTCGTATCAAGTCAATTTCTAAATTGCCCCCCTAAATAAACTAAATTGCCCCCCTGTGGGGCGTGGGCCCCTTGTTGGTAAACACTGTCCTAGACCAAAACTTCCTACAGTATTCCCCTCTTTTCCTTCTCCCAATATTGCATTCCATTCACCCATGATTATTAGATTTTCCTCCCCCTTCACATATTCAGCGCATATTTATTCTATTTCTTTGTCATCTTTTTGTGACGTTGGCATATACACTTGTACTAATGTGGTTGAAACGGGCTTATTTCTCACCTCATCAAAATAATCCTGTCTCTAAACTGTTCATAATAACTTACCCGTTTCCCCACTCTCTTATTCATTACAAATCCTACACCAGTGACTCCATTGACAGCTTGTGTGCTAATTATCCTGTGTTCCCCAGACCAGACATCCTGTGCGTCCTTCCATTTAATCTCACTAATCCCAACAACATCTAACTTAAGTTGTTCCATCTCCCTTTTTAAATTCTAACCTACCTGCCTTATTCAGACTTCTAACATTCCACGCTCCGACTCGTAGAATGTTTCTACCCATTCTGATGACTCCTCCCTGAGCAGTCCCCACCCGGATATCCGATTTGGGGACTATTTTACCTCCGGAATATTTTACCCAGGAGGAAACCATCATGATATATGTAATTTTTAGAGGATTTCATGTCCTCGGGATACCCTTCGGGTCTTTAATGCAGTGGTTTCCCGTTGCCTTCTGCATCCCCATGACGTTGACCATTTCTGATTCATCCGCCTTTAGTGGCCGTTTCCAACCCCAAGGACAAGAGGGTGCCATGAACCGCTCCCCGCTCTTCCTCCCTCCTTTCGGAGGCCGTTGACAAGCAGTGGGTGACTCCTTATACCGCGAATCTTTCAGTCGCCAGAGCCTCGTTCGTGCAAACAGGGTGCACCACGTGCAAACAGGGTGCACCACGTGAAGGAGAGGTTGACATTTGGTTGGAAAAGGCTAGTATAGTCTCTCCCAAACCCTTACATACTGTTCTTAAAGTAATTAATAAAAGATGACGTGAGATCTGATGCAGCATATCGACTGTATCGTAGGGATAACATACAGTCGGTTTGTTTCCTCTGGATGCAATAAACAGTGAAACTGCACAGTATTCAGTTTACAGAATTAATTTAAATCATTTTGTGATTTCAAATTTAATGAGCAAAATTATGCGAAACATTTCAAGTAACAAAGACAATATCTGATTTACAGTCTACACAGTATAATTGATGTGATTAATGGTACTGCCAGTAGTTAAGAGGGAACAGGATGTTAGACCCACTCACCTTGAATTTCCTGTAACGGCCCACCAGTGCCCCCCAACTCGTCGGGAACAAACTCAGGTTGTATGTAATCGAACAACGTCCTGGAACCGGGAGCGTGGGTCATAACCTGAAAACATGTTGAAATAATGAAAATTACATATGTCGTCATTCATCCATCTAACCAAAATTTTAGTGACGCAAAATTTTCTCATATGCATTTTGTGTTATAATGTACTAGAATGGCGAATAATGATTACATTCAAATGAAATAAATCAAATAATAATCCAACTAATAATCAGCATTTCTGTAGAAATGTTAGTATAGGATAATTCTTACCACAAAATTACTTTCATCTCCTGAAAGAATGGATAATTCTTTTAGCTAGCTCAAGTATAGATTACCCTTTTTTAACGGCGACAGTCAAAATAGTCTTAATGACAACGAATGAAATTGATTTTTAAACTATTTGCATTATTTTTTTGAAAAAAACTGCTTAAACAAGTTCAGTATTGTATATTTTCCACCAAGCTTGTTAGCTGTAAACTATCACCTTTTAAACTGCAGCAATATTATATCGCGCAAATAGATGTTAAAATAAAGAGATTGTGATCACAAGAACATGTTACTTTAATTTGTCTTCATGTTGGAATTGACACATTCATAAGCAGTAATCTACTTAATTTTACAATATGAGTTGGTTTTATTAATAACAAATCATCTCAAAATAATTTATGAGCATGGTAATGGTTTAATTTCGTATTCCCTTTCTCTTCAGCGTTTGCTAAATACTAAAGCTTGTCAAATGATACAACTGTGACATACTTTTTTTTTTTTTGTAAGAACGAAGTGTTTTTTCATAATAATTTAAAAATAAATGTGTCAGTAGGTTTCACGTTAATTCTGGAGAGTGTTGAACATCTCGTGACTTCTATTCTCACTAGCCAGGATCTGCATTACTAAGAAACTTGTGGATTACCTCAGTTTGGATCTAATGCTGTCATTTTCAATGCGTAGTATTTGGTGGCAAACGTTTGTAGCTTCAGATTCACCATTAAGAATTCCTGTCTTCTACACAGCAAAGAAAATGTTCAGACCAAACTATTCACTATTTAACTGGCGGTTCTTCAATAATACATTTAAATTAATGTTTATAATTCCACTCCGTGGAAGCAATAAATTAGCTCTGCAAAAATTTGAGCAAGAATCCTTCTTTTTCTTCTACTTAATTCTATAAGCACATTGCTATACAGTTTTACAATTATGCCAAAATGTGATTACAAAATTTTGAAGAATCTTCAAGTTTTGATGATATAGTGACATGCGTCCATATGATCTTTTGATTTTCGGATAACACATTCAATTATTAGCTGTACCTACAACTTCGTCCACGCGGAATTTGCGACTTGGGGTATTCAGTCACAGTTAATTTATCTAAGAAATGTTGGATATGTGTTGTCCAGACCTCTTCCTGCCTTATTTACTACAATAAAAAACAACTAAATGTTCCATAAGAACATTCAATTGGCAGTGTTCTTATGTCGGAGTACCGCCAGTTATTTAGATGGTTTCATTTATTTTTTCCTTTGGTCGTAATACCTCCCTCGCCAATTTACTTCTTCCTATCAATTTAAAAGGAAAAAATTCCTCCTGTTTTTCGTCTGAAATCAAATGCTCATAACACATTATTACCTGTCTTAGTACTACTAAATCTCAGGCCGCACATTTCACAGACATAAAGAAAAAAGTTAAATATTGTGAAGTTGTACCCCATATATTCGTGGACCGCGTAGATTTTTCCTTAATAAGTTTTGTAATGTTTGAGGTGAAACTATAATATCACCAAAGGCGAACAGTAAACTAATGTTACAGTAAGAAAAACGCGAAGAGGATTTTAAGTCAGATTTTTAAACTTTCAAACTGGGAAAACGAAAACGGAGTGAAAGTCCGTTATCAGGAAAAATCACATTTCGGTGAAGTAGAGCTCTCAGTCGAACAGTATAAATATTTGGCCATTGTTTCTCGCGAAACTATTCCACCACCTCCAGCGGAAAGTATATGAAAACTAGCCTCTAAACCCGCACAAATAACGAACTTGCTATAACAGCCACTTCCATGGACAAAGAATATAAATAAACACAAGCATACAACATATGCTGTTTTTAGGCCGCGCACGTGACGTCACAGAACTATAGACACGAAGACAAAACTGGCCTTCTATTGATTAATGTACGAAATTCGTAAAAAAGATAGTAAGTTATATCCCAAACTTTAATGTCCAATGAAATCAAAAAAGTACGTTATCACAAAAAACAAAATTTTATGTCACGTTTTTTTGTAACAATAAATTTTTAATACTGCAAATAAAAATCTCTAATACTAAATGAGTTTTTAACCTTATTAAAGCTTTTAGGTTTATTGGAGATTGTATTCTCTGGTTGGGATTGTATTAGTATCTTTGGTGGATATCTAATAAGGTTAAGAACAAACTATCATTTTCCATTCCAATCATGTAGAACCATAAGATATACTGAAGATTTAAGCTAGAGGCCAATATTTCAAACCGTGAAAAACCCGACAATATCTGTTCAATAGCTTCATGTGAAGCCATTTCAAACAGATGCACAGTCATGTCATATCTACGGAAGAAGACGTCTTATAACTCCTTTATTGGCACAACTGTACGACGAGATGAGGTTATAATGTCGAATACAAATTGATTGAATGTTTGTTAGAGGTGAAAGAGAAAATGGGGCAAGGATCGGGAAAGAATTCTGTCATGATCTATATGGTTGGACGTAGATTCGAACCCGCGTTCTCCCCACTCCAAAACCCTAGCGTTGCCACTCACCCACCTAGTTCGATAAAAGGTTTCAGTATGCCTTCTACAGTCAGTATCGCATATGTTCATATTATTTGCAACTTTGATTTAGTTAATTAAGCCTAAGTCTTGTATCATGTAAGACTGTGGCTATGTGGCAGAAAAGGAGTGTTTGATGGTTATAATTATTTAAGTCGCACTTACCCTGTCCTTAAGCTTCTTTGGAAACCCTTATTTTACAAGCGATATGATCGTTACGTTTGTAAATCCCTGTCGTGAATATAACCGATTAATCTGGACTTACCCTTTCACCAAGCTTCTTTGGAAATGCTGATTTTACGAGCGCAACGATCAAATCAGCAAACTTAGGAGCATTCACTATGTGGAAGCCCTTTATCCTTCTGGTGTATGCGGTCTGAAAGAAGAAGTAAATACAGGTTTAAATGCTTTATTATCAGGACACTGTTGTGTGCGCATATTTGTAATCAAGCCTGAATTAAAAACGATTTTACAATTCTGAATTGCTGAGTCACTGATATAGAAGGTATTCCTTACTGATTCCAAGAATTTGTCCACCTCTAGAGAATCGTCACGGTGGAATTAAAATATTTAAAAATAAGATAAAAGAATGAAAGCAGAAAATAAGTATCTGAGTATTTGAGCAGAAGATATTACTTCTAAAAGAAAGAAAAAATGTAAATCTGAGGGAAGTATTATGCAAAATACTTATGTTGGAGGAAATGATTTTCTAGTGATTATACGAAAGAAAATACAGCACATTTAAGTGACTGACTGAACGTTGGCGTTCAAAAAAAATTTTAAAAGATATTATATCATAAAAGGAAAGCAGATACTGGAAAAAAAGAAGGCTAATATACAATACTAGCTGGTACCCACGACTTCGTTTGTGTTTGTAAAGAATTTGGATTAACAGTTACGACATCTAACCACCATAGTGCACGATGGGAGACTCGATGCTATTACCACACACAAACGCCAGTCATCTGCGCTATGTAGTTCAGGCAGCAAAGTATAATGTATGAACACACATATCTTTGGTCGAAATTCGAAAATATCCATGATCGACAATTTCAATCACCATATCTCCCACACTACTACAGTTACCGAAGTTCCGCCAACGTTGTTATCGACGGGTGACTCTGTGCTACTACCACACACAAACACCAGTGATCTAAGCTAAATAGTTTTGGCTGAAAAAAGATACACCATGACACATACGTTTTTGGCAGAAATATGAAAGTGCTACAGGTCGGCCACTTTCAACCACCACATCTCCCACACTGCCATAGCTACCGACATTTAACCACAATAGCACACGATACAAGATACGATACCACTACCCCACACAAACGCCACTGGTTTATGCTACGTAGTTGTGGCAGAAGAGTAACATCTACAGATACACATGTCTTTGGTCGAAATACGAAAATGCCCTGCATCGACCACTTTTAACCATCATATCACATCCCCACAGCTATCGACATTCGGCCTACGTTGTACACGACAGGAAACTCCATGCTACTTCCACACACAAACACCAGTGATCTGTGCTAGGTAGTGGTGGCAGAAAAGTGAAATATATGAAAACACACGTCTATTTTTTTATATATATATATGATTAACAGTTTATGTGGTGATTTTGTGGCAAGTACCTTAAAAGAAATAAATGTAACTCTTCAACGATATTCGGTGCCATGGCTTCTATTTTATATTCCATGTCTATTCTCTATAACACTTACTTCATTTTACGAGACCACAGAACTCTGCACTTGCTGTTACTTAAACATTAAATAATTGTATAGACCACCAAACAGCAGTAAAAAGTTGTTATACAATACCCTCCAAGCGCATTCTGCGGCTCGCACAGTGTTCACTCCGGTCTTGACGATATGTTCGATTGTTACGTTTGTGGCGTCGTGGACGATGATGTCGCCAATGGAATAGTCCTCGGCCAGCATAAGCTCTCCCCACATCAGTACCAGACTGTATACGTCCAACGGGTTATAGAGATCAGGGTTCGGACTAGCAGTCCGCCCGTATACTACACGGTAGCCCTCCTCTGTTATGCCGGGCATCATGTATATACCTCTGTAAAAAGAAAAGCAAATACATATCGAAATGAATCTGCCTACTTCCAGTTAATAAGGCTATGTGAAGCCAGAAACAAGTAGAAATTTATTATTTGTTATTTCTGGGTTTCGTGTAAGAGAAAGCAGTAGATAATTACTGGAATCAAGATCCTGTAATACCCATATTACAAATATGTTTCCATTATTCTACAAGATATAGAAATAGCTTTCCTAGATTTTAAGGATTTCTAGTTCACACTGTAACGAGAGTGAGAGCTTATATAAAGGCAAAGAGAGAGATATGGAGTTACTTTATTTTTTTTGCAGAAGTGCTACTCGATACTAGCAGTAACGAAGATGGGAAAACATTCAAGACTCCTATTGCCTGTAGTAGAAATTAAACACCTTTCACCGAGCGTGGTGATGTAACGGTTAGCGTTCTGGCCTCGCATTTGGGAGGACGCCGGTTCGAATCCCCGTCCGGGCATCCAGATTTGGGTTTTCCATGTTTTCGCAAATCACTCCAGGCAAATGGAGAGATGCTTCCTTCAAAAGGCCATGGCCGAATTCCTTCCAATTCCTTGCCCCCCCCCAATCCTTTCCCGTCTCTAAAGACCTCGCTGTTAAGAGAAATTAAGCAGTTAAATAGAACTGGGGTTGACACCCTTAATACGTGAAGTTCCAGGGCCTTGTAACGAAGCATTGAACGTAACTACACAGTCAGAATAATTTTGCCTATATTTTTCCGATTAAATTTTGATAAAAATAGTGTATGGTACAAATATTTACATTATTGAAGAAATTCGAGACAATTTTAAAATAGACAGATACTCTAAACCTACAAGTGTAACGGATATTAAAACTTTATTGGGCTTCTTTACTACGACCGGCTGGACGAAATGAGCGTTGTGGCTTATGTAATTGGAAAAATATAGAAAAACCAAATTTTTTTGCATAAAATGCATTACACCAATTTGTGGAGAGCCCATGAAGCATAATTTTTTACATACAAAGCCAGTGATGTTGATTATGTGATCTCAATCCAAAGAAGGTATTTTATTTTTGTTAGTTTTGGCAACTGTTCTTTATGTGGGTTAATCTCTTATTGCTATTTCCCTTTAACTATTGTATTGTAGGAAATACAGACGCCTTCGTTTAAAATTTGTTATTATAGATTATATAGCGATAACACTAAATCTTGTCACAAAATTATGAAAAAAATATTATTCCTTGAAATAACTTTTTATTTAGTAGAAACAATAAATATTAGTATTTTCTTCAATAAGTTGTTGTTAGCTACTCATATAATTCTTGTTATTAGCCTATATATATAATTTTCATCTGAAAGAGCTACGAAAATCCACGTCATTTAAATTAAAAGAAGGAAGTGTGTATTTTTGAATGTTGAAATTTCTTTATAGTATAAACCTACCGTATTTTAATTTTTTGTGTTGAGCAAAATTTGTTTAGCTTGAAAAAAGTGGCTACTGAAAGCAAATGACGTACTTTGCTATCTTATATTATTTATAGTCTGTCCAGAAATAGTTTGTGAATACAAAACTGAGTGAAACTGAACATAATTATGTAATCAACGCACTATAATTTTGATGGTCTGTTGATGACAGCTAGTGGTATTATTATTTCTAGTAAATTTGACTTCGCATATTTTTATGCTATACCACACGAACTTGACAACATAGATTCGAAATTCATATGTAAAGTCTGACGACACCCATCACAAGACGTGATGTTGCACGTCTTTGAACTTCTTTATTATCTTTGCCTAAACTAATTCTTACACGGTTCCAAAACAGTCTATCATCCTAAAACCGAACATGGCCTGTATTTTGTTGACAATATCCTTCGTGACCCAGCTGCATTTCTTTAAAGTAATCCTTATATAGTGAAGTACGATATTTTCTTTCCTTTATACTTGCAGTAATGTACTCATTACTTTTGGTAATATTATTTGACGATAAGGTTAGATACCTGAAAGTGTTTACACATATGATGTGGAGGGTGATTAGTAATGCTCTCGGCTCGCATTCGGGAAGACACAGTTTCGAATCCCCGTCCCGCCGTCTAGATTTTGGTTTTCTATGGTTTATTGAAATCACTGCTGCAATGGTCGTATTTTTTCCCGATCCTTACCCCAGTCCTTTCGCAGGTCTAATAACCTTGACGTCTACCAGGCATAAAGCCATAATGAAAAAGAAATCGAATTTACTACTGTAATTTGCCTGCTTCTAACACAGAATCCATAAGAAATAGTTCATTTTCCTAGCAATTATTTCGGGTTATACACTATTTACATTACTTGAATAATCTGGAGACAACATACCGGCACACTACCATTCATGTTTTGTTTCTATATCTCCTTCAATTTCTTTAGTGATGTCTCGTATCCAACCTTCACACCCTAAAATAAGTGAGATGGTTGAGAAGCGAGGTACTATAAATTAATGGCCTTTAAACAGAAAATCAAGAGTAAGCAAAATTGAGGAAAAAATGTAAATTTGGTAAGTTTCAGTATTTGTATGGCATAAAGTCGAGAAGCGTGGCTATTCTGACAACTATTTAGGTTATTTTAAAACTGAAACTCGGAACTAATAAATGGCTCTGGGTGGAAAATTATACTAGAAGTCAATACTCACACACTGCGTTTGACGGAAGCCAGAAACGAGGCAGTCGGGTTCCTGTTCATCAGTAACTCCGGCAGCTTATGTTTGAGAGAGAAGTAAGCGTCCAGTGCTCGCTTGGTGCGTTCCACGCTGCACTTACTGTTGATATACATTCGCTCAATGCGTGCGTCATCTGGAGAAAAAAGAGAATGACACTCCATCATCTGTGTGAAGTAACGTCTTTGACTTATACCTAGTATCTTGAAACCATAGGGAACAAAAATTGTTATTGGAATCTTAAGATGTTACACTTCGTAACTAATGTCCTAACTAATTCTTTGTGGAGTATTCTGAGACCAGTTGGTATACAACTTGATTTTTTCACAGTTCCTACATCCGCTTTGTAGCCTTTGTCTGGAAAGTAGTATGACCTATATGGATAATTCATTAATAACATAACAGGCACTCAGGATATCCAATTCATGTGACGGGAAAACCAGTTTTTATGGCTACAGTTTAAAGGGCACTTAGCTACTTAGAATGAGAACCCCAGTTCACATTTATCCATCAAGTCCCCTTCATATTCCCGTTGTAAAGTCGTTCTCGCAAATAGACCTTTGTTTTTTATTATCCGCTCAAGAAAATCACTATCTACCAGTTGCATCGGAAGAATCAGTGGATGGTAATGTTTCCCAATAGGCAAGAATTTCTATGTAGACCGATTCAGATCTTATCACTATCTTTCCTTTCAAATGTTGTTTTCGATAAAAACGCATTTTTATCAAGTCCGGTGGTCTCCTTGTTTATACTTTGCAGTTGAATTTTCGGCGGATTATGTTGCCTCAAAATTGTCATGAAATTAATACAACAGCAGAAATTAAAAGTGCAACACGCAGAAGGAGATGTGATAAATGAATTAAATATGACCCCAAGTATTCCCATGTAAACAGTAGTAAATGATTAAAAAATCAACATGCAACAAATTTAACATGCAACAGTATGAGAATTACGGCGCTACTTATTAGGCAAAATTTCTATGCATTTTAGCGTTTAAGTGGTGAACAGTGTGGTGTCCACAACTCCTTGTTGTCCAAGAATTCCAAGATGAAAAGTAATGACCCCCTACACCCAAATGTCTAACTGTGAAAGAGGTCGGAGAATTGGTGTATTTGAAATCGGTGCATCATATCCGGAAATCTCCAGAAGGATTGGTTGTAGTTCAATGTCAGTATACAGACTTATAAGCGTGGTGGGTAAACGGTTAACATTCTGGCCTCACATTCGGGAGGACGTGGGTTCGAATCCCCGTCCGGGCATCCAGATTTGGGTTTTCCGTGGTTTCCCCAAATCACTCCAGGCGAATGCCGGAATGCTTCCTTAAAAAATGCCATGGCCGAATTCCTTCCCGGTCCTTGTCCCCAGTCCCATCCCGTCTGTAATAATCTTAGCATTCGACGAGGCGTAAAGCAATAAGTAAAAAAAAACCTTGTTATACAATGGCTGAAAGAAGGCTCTAATACTGTTAGAGCAACACAGGTCCAAACAAAGACAACAACGCGTGACGACTGCCAGATTTTGTGGTGGCTGTTGTTGGTAGACGGGTGGCTGCAGGACAGAACCAAGCAGTTGTTACACAGAAAGTCAAGCCCCGGACGATTTTAAATAAAGTGATGGAACTCTCTGACCCCTGATTTCATTGCCAGCATCGTCTAACATGGTGTAATGCAAAACGCAAATGGACACTGAATAACATATATTTGTGTTTAGACACTAATCTTAAATCTATGTGTTGCGAAGTGATAATTCACAACATGTACTGAAGCGGAGTGGAGATATGTCTTACGCTGCTGTGATTTCAGAACGTCACACAGATCCAGGCACTCGTGCCACGGTTTGGCAGCAATCTGTTTCTGCAGCAATTTGTTGTTGTTGAAGGCACAATGTCGACCCACCACTACGTGGGTGGGGTTCTGCACCTTATTGTGGTACCCTTCATGTCCACCATCCAAATCACATCTTCCAACAGCATAATGCCCGTCCTCTTATTATGGATCAGAACTCACGCCTTGCAAACGGTTACGCTTGCCGCCTTTGGTCGGAGGGTATCCTCTCTTCCTTCCGGCGGCTTGCTTATAGGGTGAGCTCTGTGGTTGATGACCGCAAGATTGTGGCTGAGTTAAATATCTGCAGCATTATCGATAGAACCGACTGTGGACCTCTGGTTTAGAGCCGAGTCGAGGGTCTGAACCAGAGACTGCGGCGTTTCTGCGATAATCATAGCTGCAGATTCCTAGATCTTCGCCCTGGGGTCGAGCAGGGGCCGTGTGGAGTGCATGGGGGTATTTTTTAGACTGAGGGAGGAAGACCCGAAACTGGGATTACAATTACGGGCAGCCCAGTTAAATTCGGCACCATATGTTAGGAGTAGCGTAAATCAGTCTCGACCATTAAAAGTAATCGTTATTAACTGTAGATGTGTGTGTAATAAGCAGCCTGAGCTTGAGAGCATTATTAGTAGCACAGAAGCAGATATTGTGTTAGGTACTGAAATCTGGTTAAAACCGGATATAAGTTCAGCAGAAATTTTTAACAATAGCATAGGTTACATTCAAGTGGAGGTGTTGTATTTATAGCTGTTAGTAAACACTTGTCGTGTAATGAAATAAATATCAATACGGTCTGTGAAATACTATTGATTAGACTAAAAGTAGCTAGGACAATACTTATAATATGGTCTTTCTGTCGTTCACCAGATGCAGATGTAGCTGTTGCTGAGACCTTAAGAGATAATGTAAGTAATATACCTAGTCAATTTCCGGATCGTGGAATAATACTAGGAGGTGACTTCAACTTTCCGTATATCGACTAGAGTAATTACGCCCACGTATCTGGTGGCAGGGATAAAATATCCTGTGAGATTATTCTTGACCTTTCCTCAGATCTTAATCTTGAGCAAACGCGGTGCTACAATGATAACGAAAATATTTTAGATATTCTGGTTACAAATAGTCCTGAATTATTCACAAACATTTCTACCACCACGGGAATAAGTGATCATAAAGCTGTAATTGCTACAGTAAAATTAACAGCCGCGCGCAAAAAGAAAAAATAAAGGATCGTTTACATGTTCGGAAAGGACCCAAATGAAAGTTTTTGAGGGATAGTTACATTACCTTTATAGAAGGAAGAGGCTCGGTTGAAGAGATGTGGCTTCGATTCATGAATATAGTCAGGGAAGGTATGGACTTATATATACCAGAAAAGACAATCAGGGATGGTAACGATCCCCCGTGGTATACACATGAAGTTAAACGGTTATTTAAAAAGCAAAGAAAGGTACATGCACGCTCAAGGAGGACGATGTAAAGGAGTGATTTAGAAAAGTTAGCTGTTACAAGAGGACATGTCAAGAATGCGATGCACCAGGCCTTTAATGACTTTCGTTACAACTCACTTTCCAAGAGCCTGATCGAAAATCCCAAGAAATTTAAGTGGTTGTGACAACAGTATGCCAGTTCTACTACAAGACGGTCGGGAAGTTGATGACAGCCACGAGAAGGCTACTTTATTTAACACCGAATTTAAACATTTCTTTCACTGACGAAAACATGGAAAACATTCCCGTTTTTCCACGGCGTGTAGAATTTGAGATGGATCCAGTACTAATTTATAGTGTAGGTATCATAAAGCAATTAGAGCTCCTGAAGTGGAGGAAAGCGACGGGTCCCGATGGTATACCAGTAAGGCTATTTTCGGAATTGGCGGAAGAAATAGAACCAATTCTGTGAGATATATTTCGTAAATCTTTAGAAGAAAGAAAAGTACCTTCTGGCTGGAAAATAGCGCAGGTGATTCCGGTTTTCAAGAAAGGAGATCGCAGAGATCCTAGGAATTATCGACCCATATCTCTAACATCTGTTTGCAGGAGAATTCTGGAGCATGTCATATGCTCTAACGTTATGAAGTTTCTAGATGAAAACGAGTTACTTACAGCAAACCAACACGGATTTCGGAAGAACCGATCGTGTGAAACGCGACTGGCTTTATTTTCGCATGACGTAATGAAAGTTATTGATGCAGGATCCCAAGTTGATGCTATTTTCTTGGATTTTCAGAAAGTTTTTGACTCTGTACCACACAACCGACTTTTAGCGAAGATTCGAGAGTATATCTGATCTGATTTGCGAATGGATACGCGATTTTCTAACTGGTCGGTAACAGTATGTCGTTGTTGACGGGGAAGTTTCTTCAAAGCTAGATGTTACTTCTGGCGTTCCTCAAGGAAGTTGTTAGGGTTCTTATGGTGGTTTAAGTAGATTAATTAATAAAAAAAATCCACCAAACAGGTTAGGTTTGAAGATGTCTGTTTTATTGTGATCCAAACAACAAGTCAGCGATATTCACTAGTATAGGTACAATACAGAGATGCACAGTCGCAAACTCAACTGAATGATTGAAACTCTCTGTAACACTGAATACTGTCAACTAAACTGACTTACTAACTGAATGCATGAATGAATGTCTCTGTCCAGGCGATCTGTTTATATAGTCTTTATCGAAATTACGAGAATTCTTCAAAGGCATCCGCCCGATATTTCTTGGTCATTAACAATCACTCAAACAATCTAACATATTAAAAACAAACGGAATTAATACAAAATTAATTAACAACATTACAAAATTATCAGAAATGGTAATTATAGATACTTAAATACAAAATTATTTACAGAAATTCTTTCAAACGGTAGAAAATTGTCCTGTAGACATCGTAACTTACATTAATACATGGAATTACAAACATTTAAGAAATTCTCTTGCATCATTCGGTTCTTAAACATATTAAATGGCCTTTGAATAATTTTCTTACCTAAAACAAAGTCTATATACACTGATTTACAAGAAATTACAAAACAAACATATCAAATCACTTTCAACCAAACATTACCTCACTACAAATACTTCATACAGTACAATGCTATTCAAAATTCAGGTATTAGGGCTGTTACAAAGTGTAATAGAACCACTTCTCATCTTAATATTTATAAACGATCTCTGTGACAACGTTAATTGCAGGATGCGATTTTTTGCTGATGATGCACTTATTTATAGGGAAGTGAGGTGCTCTGACGATTGCTTAGAAATTCAGCGCAATCTGGATGTTATTTTGGAATGGTGCCGTAAATGGCAGCTTACACTTAACTGCAAAAAGTGCAAGTCATTGCAAAAAAGTAATAAAAACAATCCGTTTGCTTACGAATACAAAGTTAACAATTCAGTTGTGACACTGTGGATTCCCTGAAGTATCTAGGAGTAACAGTACAAAGCAACAAGAAATGGGACTTGCACATAACTTCCCTCGTAGGCAAAGCTAATTCTATACTACGATTTATATGTCGAATTTTGAGAAGTTGTGATGCTCATACAAAGGAAACAGCGTACAAAACACTAGTGCTTCAGCATTTGGAATACTGTTGTGGAATTTGGGATCCGTATCGCAAGGGACTGATTAACATGTTAGAGAAAGTACAGAGGAGAGCCGCTTGATTCGTGACTGCTAGTTACAGTCCTTACGTAAGTGTCACAGAGTTGATACGCGGGTTGGACTGGGATTGTTTGGCGGACAGACGACGTCGTTTTGGTTTGAATTTGTCGGAGAATATGCGAAAATCTTTAATTTACGAGAGCAACGAAATAATTTTTCCACCAACCTATTTAGGTCGCAATGACAGGAGGAATAAAATTCGAGAAATAAGATGCCGTACTGATACATCTATGTATTCTTTCTTTCTTCGTTCTGTTCG
Source organism: Vandiemenella viatica (assembly GCA_031002005.1). Classification (NCBI taxonomy): domain Eukaryota; kingdom Metazoa; phylum Arthropoda; class Insecta; order Orthoptera; family Morabidae; genus Vandiemenella; species Vandiemenella viatica. The sequence goes on along the minus strand of JARYHS010011408.1, from coordinate 155,604,357 downwards.
GGATTGGAATGCACTGTATTAGGATTGGTGCTTAGCACCCTCTGCCACTCACAGTATTTGTGATTTGCCGAGTATAGATGTAGATGTAGATCACAGTTTGGACCGTACGACCCCCAGAATTGTCCCCAATACAGCATGTCTGGGATGCCAGGAGTATACACATTAGATCACATGACCACTCAGTGCAACTATGCAACAACTGAATGCATAAAACATGGAGGCGTAGAGAGACATACCCCAAGAAGATAACCGAACACTTATTGATTCAATGTCAGCAAGGATTAACGTATGTATAGGTGCTCAAGATGGGCGTACTTCTTACTGACAACTGTATCTGAATATAATAAACTTAGCCTGATCCATTTCTAGTTGTTATCATTTATCTTGGGTATAACTCAAGATATATCTTCAAAGTTTTCTAAAATTCTACCATTCCTGTCTAGGTGTTCCGCTTTTAATTTCGGCCAGTGTAGATGCGATCGCACTACACTTGTATTTCTACTGTCGCAAAAGTTTCCATTGTCTTTTTAGAAGTTCACAGAGATGAGTTTCTTGTTTAAGTATCTTTGCAGTGTAGTAAAGAAAATTTGATCGTAATATTGAGGGCCACTTACCTATAGCGTCTGGCAGGTGCGGTTGGAGTTGAAGCCAGGACTTTAGTGAACGGACTGCCTCCTTGATGTCCTTCTCAGTCGTACCTAGTTTCTTCCTGACTAGTGACACTTGCTCCTCAGTTGGAGGCTCGAATTTTAGCTTCGAAGCCATCTTTGTTTCGTCGATCTAAAACAACACTGTGGCTATTACATGTTCTGGAAATATAACTGTAAACATTTACGTATACGCTATGATATATCTGTATCACTTTAGGTATGTTCCTCAGGAACACTCTTTTAAATACCACGAAAAAGTTCTCAAACTATGTAAAAGAATTCTATTGTTGTTGAGGTACTGAATTTACAAAACTAGAGCCCGATAACGCTTTATTGAGAATTGCTTCCCCCAACTCCTTTAACTGAATTAAACTTTGTTCGCTTCCTCTTACTTGTAAATATCGTCGATCAGCAGTTAAGGTTGACCGAGGGATGAGAAGACCCCCTATCGAATTCCGCTCTCTGGTGGACATTTCATGATCCCGACCTCAGGAAAGCTTCGCTTTGCTAAAGTGAATTGCTCCAGGAATGACCATGGCTCGGATTACACATAAACTTGTAGGTGTTGCTTAGGAGGAATGTGTGGCAAATTGGGAATTGTTACCTGGGCTGGGTTGATCTACTCTTCGGGTTCTATCGGCTATATCTACGCAAGTATTTACTGTACTGAACATGAGGAAGAATTAGTATGGCGGTAAGTGGGAAGGCCCATTTACTGCTAAGAAGCAATAGACGAAGTGTGCTGAAAAAAACTAAAAATTATTTTCGGCGATAATATTACTAACGAGCCAGTGCTACTTTCAATGATATTAGTTCCATTTATAATTTAAGATCTTTGCCGCATAACTGTATATTCTGCGCACTAACAACTAAACGAAACGATTATTTCGAATTATTTTGTGTGTGCGTGTGTTCGTCGACCTTTGTGGCTCTTGCAGGGCCTTTTAAAGGAACCATCCAAGTATTCACCTGGAATAATTACGGGTGGCCACGAAATAACTGAAATATGGTTTTCTGGAGAGGGCTTTTCAACCTGCGTTCACCGCTCACCCATCACTCTCAGTTTTCGGCAAATTATGGAACACTAAAATCTGGCTGACCACCGGAAAGAGTTTCTTGTAGGAAAGTATCAATTACCGTGATTACTCGCACTATACCACGTGTTCTAACCGTCTTGACGGAATCGTTAGTCCTCACAATTACTGGAGTACCCACATTGCAAGAAATGTCATCAAAAGAAATTTAGGATGAAGAGCTGTATATTTATTTATAAAAAAAAGTGGGTAGATAAACAATAAGAAACCTACAGTGAAAACTTGAACTACTAAATAATAACAAGGCGATGTACAAACATAATATTTATGGAAAATATTTCTTAAGGGAAGACAAAATTATAGAGAGAATATTTCCAATATCAGTGAGTAAGGGTTCAGTGGATGTCTACCTGATGGTGTTGCAGAGATAATCACACAATATTACCAGCCACGGTCTATTTTGAGCCTCGCAGATTTCTAACAAGTTTCATTTAACACGGTAGAGCTATCCATATTGTCGCGTTACATTCATCAACGATTGCAGAAGAATTAAAATATAACTAAAGAAACTATACCCTCAACAAGCCTCCATTGAATAAGAGTATTTGCCATCTGTATTCAACATGTAAATTTCTACTATAAAATAAAAATTAATGTCAAATGTGTTTCTCGGGTACGAAATATCAACAGGGAATCAAGATTTCCATCTTTGCTCCTCTTCTTCTCCTCATGTTAGATGTCTCTCATGGTCTAATTTTTAGAATGTCTGGATTTCACTTGCAATAACTTTCACTAATCGATTAGAGCAGGGGTCTCCAAACTACGGCCCGCGGGCCACATCCGGCCCGCGGACAGATTTTGTCCGGCCCGCGGAGAGCTAGGCGAATTGTAGACCTTTTTTTTTTTTTTTTTTTTAGCTCTACTGTAATTTACGGACGCCCCCTAGCAAATTAAGTTTAGTTTACTGAAGTTTTCTCAGTTTTCTCATTTTATGTTGGTTTTGGCCCTCGGAACTTACTGGAGTAATCAGTATGGCCCTAAGGCTGAAAAGTTTGGAGACCCCTGGATTAGAGGAATAAATCTGCATTCAATAACCTTGTTTTCATGACCGGTTTCTTTTTTTAGCTTTTTTTTTAATTTGTTCGTACCACTTCATTTTTTCAGAACGAGTTCTGCATGTCGCATTAAACGATCAAGGTAAATGAAAGGAACGGTGAAGAAAGTATGCAAGAATCTGCAGATAATCAAAGCTACACAACTCTACTTCAGACACATATCTCCCAGTAATTTTGCAAAGTGTTTTTCTTCTTTGTTCCATAAATTCTTCGTTTTTATTAAGTACTAATCTTGGACAGCTTCCAGTTGTTCTTTGATATATGATGTTGTTAGTTCATGTTCAGTACAGAACGTCAGTAAGCAAATAAACACCCTGGCGATAACGATTATAGTTTTGTAGTTGGCTAATCATGGCGTACTATCTTTTATTCGCATTAATGATTGTGACATGTTTAATTCTTAAAAATCCCTGTTCCTAAGGTTAACGTGACATTTCCTCAGCACACATTAGTAATCATAGAATATAAATGTACGATTAAAGAATTTAATAATTTCTGTTTGATTTGTAAATACCATTTGGAAAACAATTTCGCAAAATGGGAAGCAAACACTTAAAAAAAACAACACTTTTTACTTGTTTCCTTTATGAATGTATATATATTCTGAATTGAAGTTGATACGCTATCAACCAAACTAGCAACTAAAAGATTTTATTTTATATTTTCTACCAATTAAAAATTGACCAATAGTCCTGTCTCCTATGATTCAACGAAAGTGTGAGCTATCACTGCGATTAATGAAGTAGAACGTAAGCAGTTTTGAGACTTTTTTTATTATTAATTATTTATTTTATGGTCTTTGGCTTTCGCCAATTTGACCAGCTAACAGAAGAACATTACTTCACATCAAAATTTACAGACACTTGTAATACAGTATTTAGCAACAAAAGCATTTGAGCACTTGTACTTCATTATACTATTTATCATTAAAATTAAACATTGTTTAGTTGAGACCATATATAAATTTTTAATACATCATTGAGCCATCATTAAAAACATATTTTGCAGCAATTACTTTTGAACATTTTTAAGATATTAGCATACATAGTTTTGAGACTTAAAATCTCTCAGCCTTTCAACTCACCACAATCATACGTGTAAAGCCCGACAGTCACAAAAATGAGAGGAATGACTACCGTTCCTTGCAATGTCTCATGCGAAACCGACAGATATGCTTATGGTGTCGGAACAGGATTTTGTATTCTTCTACCTGCTGAGAAAAGTTGTTACGGATATACACATCAGCATATATTAAATAAAATGGATTTTTTTTTAAGAAATGAAACAAACACATGTAAGAAATGGAGGAAAAGAACTGACAAGTTGCAGTAAATACAATGCTTGAATAATGCTGCCTAAATACAAGACAGCTGAGTTAAATTCTTGCAGAAGTTTGATACGTTTCGTGAGATGCCACGTACCGTGAGAATATTAAAATACCTACTTTCTCGTTCGTAGCTACGTGTTCTAAGTTTCTATTCATAGATCTTAGTTTTATTACGATGAAAAACTTTTACGGAAGCAGACAGCTGTAATCTGTTTTGATATGGCGTATGTAAAATGACTTCTGTTAAACTTAGGGAAGTTATCATCCACAATGTGAAACATCAACAAGACATATCTGAAATCTTAGTACACATACAATGGAATAACACTGAAATTTTAACCCTAGAAATGTTTGAAAAGAATCATCGGCAGCAATTACAGAAGTCAAATAATAGCTTTCTTTCAGTGAGAAAACTTTTTTTAACAGGTGATAATGTAAATTTCTATCATTACTCAGCTTATAGACGTTATAATATTACTCGCAGCCAGACCCTCTGCTTTAAATGGAAAGCAAGTTCCTATACAGGAATGCCTTGATGGTCAAATGCTCTGCGTAAACTTACAATTTCCTCCTTCAACTATAACTACTGTTCTACAAACCAACTTCAGAGAATAACAGCGCTAAACTATAAAAGGTTGGAACAATTTTCACAGTAGTCCTTGATCGCAGGGTCTCCTTTTCAGCTGTCACATAACTTTCAATATTCGTCATATTAAGTTATTTCAGATTCTTGTGTAAAATTCGTCCTCATTCATCGCTGTTGTATTTTAGTATTTTGACACTATTTTTTTGGCTCAACAGCTTCTGTAATTCGATAACTTACCGGAGATCTCTGCTCAGACTTAATGAAACGTGAGATCAACGTATAATCGTTTCTTCTTTGGGAAGGTATTTTGGGGATGTTGTGTCACCGAACATGTTGGGTGAGTGGTCAACGCTCCAGACTGGAATTTGGAATGTCGCTGTTTTCGGTATTCCATAGTTTTCCAAAATTACTCCAAGCGAATGCCGCGACCTATTTCCCGAATTACCATTATTGCGATACTTGGCGTTCCTTTCCCCAGCTTTTTCCCGGCCCTAATGACCTTAAAATCGTAAAGCCCTATGCAAATAAAATCTTTTTTTATGCCTTCACAGGTTTGAACTCCATCCTTCTATAGCTGTGATAACAGCAAACTTGTTGATACATAGATTAGATTGGCGAATATCAATCAATAAATTTCATTCAGTACTAAGCATGCTACTGGAGATAGTTAAGATCGTAGTAACAAATCACCATTACTGATTTAAGCGATTTGACGGAAATTTTTAGATTTTTACGATCAAGAAGTGTATTCGTTCTGACTATAATTTTGCTTTTAACGTCAATTACGTAGGCCTACACAAAGAAGACAGTAGAACAATTTCTTCTGATAGGATGCCTGAATAGCATTTTGAGACAGTAACTGCTACGCAAACTAGTTTTGTCATATCAAAGCTTTGGCTTGCCTTTCTAAGTTAAAAGTAAGCCTTGGAAGCAGTACTTCTTTTCATGAAATCGATGAAATTTTTACCGGTTCTGTTTTCACTGACATTTTGTATGTCCAGTTTCATGTATATTTGTCGGTAATTTTGTGTATGTCACGGTCAACAAAATCCAGGATTTGTTTTTTAGAGGATTAACCAAATAATTTCAGGCTAACAGGGGACTATTTCATACTTGAATACCGTGGCCGGATTCCTTTCCAATCCTTGGTAAATAATCTTTTCCGGGACATTTCGAAAATATAACATATATTTAAAGGCTGAATTGGTGAAAAGTAAACTAAGAAAGCATTTGTGTTAGTTTCTCGCTACGTGCATCTTCTCCATTCTTTTAGCTTCTCAGTTGGCGTATGATTTAGTGGTGCACAGCACATTAAACACAAGAAGAACGTAACAGTTCATGAAAATCATTTTTGTCCGAGGCTGGACTCGAACCGTCTGCTCCAGGAACTACCCCAGCGCTAGCCACCATGCTTCCGGGTCGGCACCCGCGACGCCTTCATTGTCAGCGGCTGAGTCCTACCAAGACCGCAGCAGAAGGGGCAACAACTCTCATACACGTGTTGACCAGACCAGCATTACGTTTCCTGGTTCCCAGTTTCCTGTGTATTCCTCGAAACTTTATGTCTCAGAAACAACCGTTACAAAATATAAATACAATTGTTCATTGTCATTCATTATTGATTATTATCAGCTTCTAAAATTTTCGCACTTTTGAAACTTCTTGTTTTATATCGGGATACCAGATGATTGGTAACAGTTTCACTCCTTAAATCAATGCAGGTTTTTTATGGACTATCGGGAGAGTTCACCGTAGTATAAACATCAGTACATAGTGAAAATTGGTCTACAATAATAACTTCAAGTATCAAAAAGCGTATAAATCGCGAAATGAACTAATGATTTCGTACGTGTCTCCTAGCAAATACAGCAGTTCGTTAATTAGCAAATGTTTTAAGTGCACGTCCTTGGATACTTACCAATAACGTTTTTGGTAAGAACATCAAACCAACGATTCACCTCTCGTTTGAGTTTTAATAGCACCAACACCCACAGAATATTGCTATAGCCAAAAGGCCGTATTAGTTTTTTGTTCTTTACCTGCTTATAAAACACTACTAAAACCACGAAGGTGACAACAATATGTGAGATTGTGTCTTCAACTACTGTTTTAAAAAGAGTTTTGTAACAGCCCTAATACCTGAATTTTGAATAGCATTGTACTGTATGAAGTATTTGTAATTAGCTAAAGTTTGCTTGAAAGTGATTTGATATGTTTGTTTTGTAATTTCTTGTAAATCAGTGTATATAGACTTTGTTTTAGGTAAGAAAATTATTCAAAGGCCATTTAATATGTTTAAGAACCGAATGATGCATAAGAATTTCTTAAATGTTTGTAATTACATGTATTAATGTAAGTTACGATGTCTACAGGACAATTTTCTACCGTTTGAAAGGATTTCTGTAAATAATTTTGTATTTAAGTATCTATAATTACGATTTCTGATCATTTTGTAATGTTGTTAATTAATTTTGTATTAATTCCGATTGTTTTTAATATGTTAGATTGTTTGAGTGATTGTTAATGATCGAGAAATATCGGGCGGATGCCTTTGAAGAATTCTCGTAATTTCGATAAAGACTATATAAACAGATCGCCTGGACAGAGACATTCATTCATGCATTCAGTTAGTAAGTCAGTTTAGTTGACAGTATTCAGTGTTACAGAGAGTTTCTTTGCGACTGTGCATCTCTGTATTGTACCTATACTAGTGAATATCGCTGACTTGTTGTTTGGATCAAAATAAGCGAACATCTCAACATAATTTTTCTTTGGTGGACTTTTTAATTAATTAATCAGCTATTTAAAGCCACCATAAGAACCCTAACATGGTGACTGTTGACAGGACGAGAAGTTCTTAAACATCTGTGGGATGTTTATCTTCTAAAAAGAATCTGCAGAAAATTGCGACGAATTATTGGCGATAAGCGAACATAACCTGCGAGAAAATTTCGACCGGCTACGACACGTAGAGGTTATACAGGCGACACGGATTTGACGGCAAGCGGATCTTCTTCGGCCTAAGGCGGAGAGTTTTCATCGGGAATCGGCTGTAATCTTCCGACGACGAGTGGATTGTCTTCGGCCTCAAAATCGTCTTCCTACAGTGAATTGTGAAAAGTGTGGTTAAGTGTTTGAAGTCAGTGTGGTGTTTAATGGTTAAATAAGTGCTTCTAAGTGAAATTTAAGGTGATACAAAATTGAGGAATAACTGTAAGTACTGCATTGAATATTCAAGTGATTTCTTTTGCATGTTATTGTGTGGCAGATAGGAAAGATTTAAATTTTTCTTAATTTTGTTTTTATGCTAATTACTAAAAATGGCTGATAATCAGAACCTGCAAGCTTTTCTAGAGTCTTTTGTAGCCAAATTTGATGCAAAATTTTCCGAATTCGATAGCAAATTTTCTGAATTCGATAGCAAATTTTCTGAATTTAGAAATGAGTTAAATCTCGATAGGAAATTCTCTGAAATGAATAGTAAGTTGGATAGTAAGTTTTCTGAGTTCAAAAGGGAATTGGGTTTTGAGAACAAATTCTCTGAGTTGGCAGATTGTTTTGATAAGAAAATCAGTATGCAATTTCAAGGTTTTAGTTCTAAATTTAAGGAGGATGTCAATAATTTAAATTCGAAACTGGAACAAGCTGTTGTAGAGTGTCAGGAGAATTTTGTAAAGGTTAACCAAATTTGTAGAGACACTAAAGATGCATGTGTTGATTTAATTAATGAAGTAGACTGTAAATATAGCAAGGAGATGAAGGGAGTCAGAGAAGAATGTAATATGATGAGGGAGGAATATGTGAGTTTGTTCGAAACCAGTGACAGTAAATCTGCTCAAAGGGTCAACGAGTTGAGACAAGAGGTGGGATTAAATATTAATACATTGGTGCAGCAGCAGAAACAGTTGGAGCAGGGATTAGAAAGCAATGTAAATCAGTTAGAGAAAAGGGTTACTGGGTTGCAGATACAGTTAAGTCAAGCTCCCACACTAGGTAACACAATTGTTAGTGCTGACATTAAGGAAGAATTTGAATTCTATGATGATAGTGGGAGGCTTCACCCTATTGAATTTATAGATAATTTTCAAAGATCAGACTATTTTAATTTGTTACCCGACAATAAGAAAATTGCACTTGTGGGTAAACATCTTAAGTCTTATGCTAGGACATGGGGTGATAGACAAGCTAGGGAAGTGACTGACTACAAGCTGTTTAAAGAAAACTTTTTGAAACATTTTTGGTCGACAAGCAGGCAGATTCAGGAAAAGAGAGAGTTAATGACTGGTAGACCCTATAAACCTGGTAGGGAAACTCAACATGACTTTTTTCATAAATGTTGGATCTGTTGTAAGTATTTAGACCATCCTTATGGAGAGGAGAAATTCATTGATTTGTTAGGAGCTAGGCTACCTCAGCAAACAAGAAATTTAATTGCCACTTTGGATGTAGTAAATGTGGATAGAGTTTCTGAATTGTTGAGACGCTTGGATGCCCAGGAGTCATTCAATGAACAACATTACCACCATCAACACCATAGGAGGGGCAGCAGGAGTCCCCCTAGAAGGGGTAATGGGTCAAGGGATGGTAGATCTAGGGGATGGGTTCGTGATAATTACACAAGGAGGAATGATAATGGGGAAGTGAGAGAACAGAACCCTCAATCTGAAAGGGAAAGGCAGCATGGGGGGGCAGGCAAACTAAAGACCACCCCTGTGATGGGCCCCGCAGTGGTGGACAAGAAGGTGGGTCCAGGTACCAACTGCTATAGCGTTAATACCATTTTTATGAATAATCCCAGAGAAGATTTATTGGAAGAGGTGGAGGATAAGGATGAAGTTTTAGATAAAGTTCCCATAGTGCAAATTAATGCTTTTAATAAACAAATAGATGCTCTCATTGATACCGGGTCACAGGTTTCTTGCCTTGCTGAGGGATTATTTAATGAAATTGAAAGCACCCATCAAATTGAAGTGTTACCCGTTAGTAGTATAACTTATTACTGCTACTGGTTCTCGAAGTAAGAGAATTAGGCAGGAAATGTTGATGGAAGGGTGTATGGGGACTGTAAATGTAGAAATACCCATGTATGTAGTACCTAAGTTGAATGTTAATTGCATTTTAGGCATGGATTGGCTTACAAAAGTAAAGGCTTTGGTAGACTGTGGAGAAGGTAACTTACGGATTAAATTAGACAGTGGGGAATACTGGGTTGATTTTGAGAAGACTGGTTGGAAAGGCATACAAGAAGTAGATCATGTGAGAGTTAAATATAAGGATGCTGGTGTAGCTAGAGTTTGTGACGAACTATTACAACAGATTTGTGTAAATAGAAATGTGGTGTTAGATGCGTATACAAAAGTTGAAGAAAACTGGAAGGTTAGGAAAAAGTAACTTACATGGTTCTGGGTTTCCAGGGAAATCCTGGAACCCACTTATGAGAATTAATTGAAATGCATGGTTTGGGGAGGGGTCAACAACCTGTAAATATCTAATTTTGTAAATAAGTTTGTCAATTGATGCATGTAAATAGTTTGTGTGAGTGCTTAAGTTCAGATGCAGATAATACTGTAGATAATACTGAGTGTTTAAGATGTAAACATTTCACTGTATAAAGCAATTTGTGACAGTTTTGTGTAGAAACTTTTGGGGGTTTTCATGATGTTGTGACTTTCCACATTGTGTTGACAAATTATCAGCTGTAAAATGTAAACAGACTGTTGTCATTAACAAGCAGATATCAAGTGTGTAATTTGGTGTGAAAATAATTGTGACTAAAGGTGATGACATTGAACGTTTGTTGTGTAAAAACAGTAACTGAAAAAATGATTGGATCTGAAAAAAGACAATTATTGTAAACCAAATCAGTGTCACGGACTATGTGCAGATGTTGTAAGAAGAATTGTATTTGTTCATTGTAAAAGTCATTATGGTTAATTGATTCTAACCTGTTTGTGTTGGCATTATGTGTACAGTCAACCTGCTTAGATTCGTGACGGATTCAATCAATTTTAACTGTGTAAAATTAAGTGAATCCTGGAGAGGGGTTGTAACAGCCCTAATACCTGAATTTTGAATAGCATTGTACTGTATGAAGTATTTGTAATTAGCTAAAGCTTGCTTGAAAGTGATTTGATATGTTTGTTTTGTAATTTCTTGTAAATCAGTGTATATAGACTTTGTTTTAGGTAAGAAAATTATTCAAAGGCCATTTAATATGTTTAAGAACCGAATGATGCAAGAGAATTTCTTAAATGTTTGTAATGTAAGTTACGGTGTCTACAGGACAATTTCTATCGTTTGAAAGGATTTCTGTAAATAATTTTGTATTTAAGTATCTATAATTACCATATCTGATCATTTTGTAATGTTGTTAATTAATTTTGTATTAATTCCGATTGTTTTTAATATGTTAGATTGTTTGAGTGATTGTTAATGATCGAGAAATATCGGGCGGATGCCTTTGAAGAATTCTCGTAATTTCGATAAAGACTATATAAACAGATCGCCTGGACAGAGACATTCATTCATGCATTCAGTTAGTAAGTCAGTTTAGTTGACAGTATTCAGTGTTACAGAGAGTTTCAATCATTCAGTTGAGTTTGCGACTGTGCATCTCTGTATTGTACCTATACTAGTGAATATCGCTGACTTGTTGTTTGGATCAAAATAAACGAACATCTCAACATAATTTTTCTTTGGTGGACTTTTTTATTAATTAATGCAGTTCTTAAACCACCACCCAAAAAACCCTAACAGTTTTCATTGCGTCTTAAACAGCTTTCGATATTAATGGTAGGTGAAAATAAGTTTTTTGGCGCTAAAATACTGTCAACTAAGACTGCGTTGACAACATCTCATGTCACCGACAACAGTAATTTAGTTATAAGTCTCTCCGTATGTTTCTAAAATATGTTTAAATATAGTGGTAAAAGAACAACATGTCTTCATAGCACACCGCAAAATTTACTAACTTTAAAAATCTGCAATTTTTGTCAACGCACACACCTAAAACTCTCTTTACATCGCAAATATTGATTTTATCATTAATATCTAGTAATTTTTAGTGAAAGATGATCGATATAACGTCTTTCTTTCTTTTGGCCCTAGCGTTTGTTCGAAATTAACTTGTTGTTTGAAAACGGTAACTTTTTATGTTCTGTATGGAAACGTAATTTATCTTGAATGTTTTAAAAAACTAAAATGCATTCAATGTCTGCAAAACTCTTTGATTAACGAAATATAATCCATATTTTCGTTTGTGAAACGAATATGTTAAAATATATCACTTTTTTGTGAGGTGGGTGAGTCTCAATTTTGGACTTTAAGAAGAATGTACCACCTACAGGGTATAGTATTGTCTTGGTAGATGTGTATGATTGGTTGAATAAGTCCCAGGAGGAAATATAGCGATGTGTAATTCAGGTCGTACGGATTAATATGAGCATGGTAGAACGTCGGGATTAAGTATGCTGCATGATAACAATTCACAACTGTTTTTAAATTCACATTTTGTAAAGTAATTCGTCTCACTTGCATAGACATGGTAGTCAGTATACTGTCCAAACTCCATGTTTCTTTTCAGACGAAACAAATAAATAAAACCTCAAATAAGAAACATCATTAGTAATTCTATTCCTTAATTAATTATTGTACAGTAGTAATAATATTTGCTAGTGAACAACAATAAAACAATCATGATCTTCACTTTATCACTCGGTTGCCAGCATTCAGGAGATTGTAACAGATTAAAATAAAACAAGTTTTTTTTTTACGTAGGATAATTAGTATCAAAACCATATCAACGGGTTATTTCATAATGCCTGTCAACGTACATTTTTCGAATTAACGTTTTCGCGACGCTCTCCAACATATCAGACAATCAGAATGGTTTTATATAACCCAACGTCCCTTTGTGTCTCTAGAAATTCTTTTTTTCATAGTTGCAACATTTTCTGTAAGTGCTTCACACGGGAAACAGAACACGCTCAACGGTGAAATATTCCGCTTACCTCATATATGGTCACCGGCGTGTTCGATGAAGTGGTTTGCCGTCGACTAGCAACTGACTCTTCCCCCACTCATCGCTTGTAAATAGTTGCGCGAAACCAGTCCTAACCTCGAACAAAATCGTAATAAACTGGGAGCTGTGGAAGTTAAAAAAACAACTACAAATCTGAAATAATCATCAACTGACAAGTTATTTTTATATGTATACATAAATCCTTAGTAAAAACACGTGTAACACAACTTCGTCATCAGTTCACATCTTGTTACTTTAAATTATAACACTTACTTGATAACAGCAATATCGGTGAACTTAGTTCAACAGAATGAGCAAATGATTAGATATTCCCCCTAGAACGTGCACCTAAGAGCATTTGAATTAGAAACATTTGACTTCATGTAAATGTGGCGCCATATGCGGCTTTGCGAACCAAAAGGAAATAACGCATGTAGAGGCCGACATTGTGAAGAGCGACGTTTCATGTAATCACGACTAGTCCAACGCAGTATGTGCAAACACGAATGATCTTAGTGTGTTTATTCATGGGCCAATTTTTCGCTCCCTACGTTATTCACGATAATCTTACACTGGGGATTTTTATCAGCCAGTACAGTGAGCGCATAGATTCCAGTTAAAACCATGCCTACCGGGACCAACATCGTGTGATCGCCAGGGTTATCGTCGGATTGCCTCCATGTAACAGCAAATCGAGGAGTCACGATGCAACAGATCACTTGGCCATTGAAAGCTAGTGCACGACAACGTGTAAGCTGCCGCATTATCTCCTCGCTAAATGGCGCAGAAGCCATCGACGCATGGGAATATTGATAAATGATCATAGGAAGATTAGAATGTACACGGGCCTGAACTGATGAGTACCGCACGCCATGGAGCGATGGACCCTTTTCACCAGTGAGGTATTCTATATGGGTTTGCAGGCTATGGACTGTATTGAGAGACTCCTGGTATGTATGACATCAAAACCTACACGTAAACTTACCGAGATATTCATGGTAATCATGTGCTTCCGTTTGTTCTTACGCGGGATCCCAGAGGAGACCTATTCCATTAACAAGACAGTGCATCATGCCATCACTCCAAAACTGTAGTTTGATAGTTGATTGCTTCCATAGTCAGTTAGGTACTTGACCTCAGTCCCATCGAATGAGACATCAGAGCTACTGACCCCGTCTTCAAATATTTGTGGCAGATCATGTTGAGTTCTGGATCCTTTTTTTTTCTCTCTCTCTTATGGCTTTCCGACTCGTCGAAGTCGAGGTCATTAGAGGCGGGATAGTACTGGGGACAAGGAAAGGGAAAGGAATTCGGCCCATGGACTTTTTGGACTTTTGAAAGAAGCATCCCAGCATTCGCCTGGAATGAGTTGGGGAAACTATTGAAAACCCAAATTTTGATGCCCGGACGGGTATTCGAACTGCCGTTATCCCGTATGTGAGGCCAGAACGTTAACCCTCACCCACCACGCTCGGTTATATACGAGAACAGTTGATCACCTAATACGAAATAAAGTGAGGATACATACGCAAACAAAAACATTGATTCTTTCATCATTACAGCACCGTACCAATCACTTAATAATATTTCATATTTTATATCTGTTTATATTATTGTATGAAGATAGACAGAAACATAGAAAAAATTTATTTGAGTGTGGGCGTCTCACTGGAAGAATAATATGTCAGACCTTATTACAAAACCAATTTTACATAATTCCTGTGGCCATGCAGTTGACGGTCGTGTCCGGTTAAACAGTGACGCCCATGACAGTAAACATTAACTTCCAGTCAAATGCCTTTTCACATCATTACTGTCTCTGATATTGTATTCGCTGATATTTTTAGATCTTTTGTCCACGGTTGTGCCTATTAAATCTTTATAACAGTTCTATCTTGCAATGTACGAACAACATAGTCAACCGGACTTACGTTTTTCTCTTACTTCGCTGGTGTACGAGCTGGTGTACCACTTTCCACGGAATCGTTCTTTCTGCAGGTCATATCATTGGTTTGTCTCTTAACTTCGTAATGTATTCCTCACAACCCTACAGTACTACAGTATTAGTTATTGCGTTTTAAATACGTAATCTGATTTACTCTGCGACTATTTATTGGTTAACAGAGCTGTTAATGCTCTTTTACCGCTATCTATTCAGAAAACAATTTCTTTAGAATTGATAGCCTATGTGCAAATACCTTGGCAAATTATTTGACAATTAACTCACTTAGGCAGATTACAAGGAGAGATTTCTAAGTCATGTATCTACTGGAAAGGTTAATAGGAGGGGAGGGGGAAGGGAGAAATGTACCAGGGAAGTTTGATGAAAAACTTCGGTCAGTTTCTTGCCTGCGTATGGTGGGACAATATGGTAGACCTAATACGGCTGTCAGCTGTAGGAGTTCGAGCAGATTTAAATGAGAACAGCTTTGTGAGAAAGCAATGAATAACTTACGTAATTAGGAAGAGGGAGTAGAGACAATGTGTAAGACATATCTTTGTGATGAGGCCTATATGGGATACTGGGAGAGTAATACATGGAAAGGAAGAGCCAACCATGGTGAAAAACTAGAAATTAATTTCTCGCATAAGGGAGTTGGAAAACTTTCGTTTTAAAATTAAAGGATTTAGAGACTGAAGTAAATTTTTAAGAAATATACTGAAAAAGTTGTCTCAAAGAGTTTTTAAAGTGAAAATCCGTTTATTTCAAAAGTAGTTATATAGGAAAATTGCAATCGCGGCATATGAGATATGATAATTATTTAATTAATTTTGTCTGACAATAATCGATTCAAATGTTTTAAGGAGTTCAACAAACTTTAACTTTAAAATTGTTATCAAACCCCACAATTTAGTTTAGCTGCAATGTTTAAGATCATCTCCTACTTTTGCTTTCAAACGTCTGCATGCGTATTGAATCGGAGTGTTTTTTTTACATTTAAGTCTTTGTAATCTCCGTATACGAAGCCTTTACACACTTTTCATAATGAAACGATACGGTTTTCCATGGTTCCCGAAATCACTCCAAGCGAATAGCGGTATCATTCCTTCAGAATGGCATGAACGAATTCCTTTATATTCCTTGCCATTAATCTCATGCAAAATACCTGTTTTAAATTATTTATAAATCCACAGTTATATTTTCAATTGACCTTTCCGACATTTGATATTGATTATGATTTTTAGTACTAGTAGGGAAATCCTTCCGTAGCGTCTTGACTTTCTTTGAATTCTGACTTCCTTGATTTAATATCCAACTGGTTTTTCTTGTTAGTTAATGTTTAGCCACCTCCCGTGTTTATTAATTCAGCTCCTGCATTGCTTATGTAAGTCAGAATGCAGTTTAACTTCCAGCGCCATGAGGCCTTGGGGGAATTTGTTAAAAGTTGTAATATAGCGATATTGACAGCAGAGATCCTGAACATCCCAGTTTAGATAACCAGATTTCCGTTTTTCATGGTTCCCCAGATCACTTCAGGCGAATGACAGAATGTTTCCTTCAGAAAGCAATAGCTGAATTACTGCCCGTTCCTTGTCCCCGATCCGTTCCCTCCTCTAATTATCTCGATGTTGGCCATTGAAAGGGCCCGAAGTAAAAGAAAATAAAAAAAAAAAAAACATTGATCGGATGGTCAAAGTTCCGGAGACATTGTAATAGTAAGCTTCTTGCTCTCTTCAGTACGATGTTGTCGTGAGAGGAGTACCTAGTGTTGCCAGCTGTGTTTATGGTTGATCTACTCCTACAGTACTTTTACTCACCCAATATGGTCTAGTGTACCAAGTTTTATTTAATTCATCCCGGCTATTTCCAGAACGTAACAAAACATTTTAAAAAGTTGAAGTGACATTTCTGTGGCCTTAACGGCTTGATGAGACAAGATTTAAACTATCCATGCACTCGTATTTAGGTTGACGGTTGAAACATGTGATTCAAATTTCCTGCCAAACAATCATTTTGTTACATATATTTAAACGACTTACGCTCACCCTAATCGAAAGGTGGTAAGTTTGGATTGATCTACCGCTATATTATTTTCAGTTGTGCAGTGATGAACATGGTACTATGTTTTATCAAAATTCCTCCAGCTTTTCGGATGTGACGTATGTTGCTAGCTCTCAGGTGATCGATGAAGTCTTTTAATGAAGATGCTTCACGTCTGCCCTGATGATTAATGAGTCCACAGCGAGCAGAAATGAGAAAATTAAGATTAATCCTTTCTATTGTCCACCGTTTAAGACTTACTGTTGAAAGGGATCAAATTCCACAGTTATTTTAACTACTGTATTTAGCAAATGACATTTAACAATAATAGTAAAATTAAAATGAAGCACAGTTATAGATTATGGACTTTCCCCAAAAGATATGGAGAATAAAAATGGAGGAGAAAAATTTACACACCTCTTTATCAGAGCCAATCCTAAGTTCACACAACGACTTGTATGACCTAAATTACATGTTGACCGTAATACGGTAAAGAGATCTAGTACCGATTGCTAGGTTATAATACTTAGTGATTGTAGTGTTCGATTCGAAGCTATTTTGATCCCGTTCGTTTCATGCGTCCCAAGGCAGTTTCTAATGCTTGAGTGTAAAATTGTTTTACTTTATAGCTTCAGCTTGATGACAAATCATCTAATCTCATATGCAATCTCTTGGCCATCGATTATATGGCAACAAAATTTGTCGTTATTTTTAAAACTACTTTTAAATGGTAAATTGTTACAGTACCTAGAATACAGTCGCCTTTTTCATTTAAAAAATTAAAGTATTTTTAAAGAAAAATAGTTTTTAAAAATCCATTTCGTTTGTAGTATCACCTTTGATTTTTGGCAACTTACTTCCATTTTTCTATTGCACAGTCTGAAGTATCAAGCATGATATATTCTGCAATGAATAAAACAATTTCCTGTAAACATTGAAATCGACATTGTTTTTAATAAGAAAAGAGCATTTACATTTCATTTTATCGCAATAAGTAGTCACGGTAAAAACAACAATTATTTATTTAGGCAATTTAGATAGTTAGTACAAGACAATAAATATTCCTTAATGATAAGGCATTAGTCGAATTAATTGACAAGAGATTACATACGGAGTTTATTTGCTTTGTAATGGGTGCTGTAGGATAACACACGCAATCACACACTGATTGGCGATTACCGTGTCGACAGGGCCGGATTAAAGGTCCGCGCTCACTACGGCGGGCCGCATCGCGTCGCGTCGCATCGCAGAAATGCGTCTGCAATCGCTTACATTGATTCTAATGGGGTAACGCACACCAGAGGCGGGTCGAGTCGGGGCGGGGCGTGCCGCGTCGCGTCGCACTGCCGGATCGCTTGGCCAGGCGTATTTTTCCGCCTGTGCGCCTCGATGCGCTCAGTCGCGACCAGGTTTGCGATAGGAGCTCCATCAGCACTGATTGACTTTTGTAACTTGTGTGTTCCTAATTCCGTGAATTAACTACATTACTTCAACAAAATTAGCTGCAAATTTGCACGCACGATGGTGGATGATTTCTGAAAAAATATAAGTAATTAAAATCTGAAAATTTAACTACTTTATGAAATTTAATAAAGATCAAAAAATTTCTAGCTCATGCTCACTTGTTCTTTGCTTGTATGTTTTAACTTAAACTATTCAAACGTAATGGATGAAGAGTACTGCATCTCATTAGTAATGACTTTCAAAGAGTTTTATGATTTACAAGAAGCAAAATATAATAACAAAATATATATATACGTATATTTGGGAGGAAATAGGAAACTAGTTAAAACAACCAGGTATAATGTCATGTTTCGTATTTTATTTTTTGTTTATTTTACGTGTGTATTATAATTTTCTATCACTTTCTTTAAATTCCGCTTCTAAAGCTTTGTGTTTAATGATTTCTGATGTAACCTAGAAACCTGTGTAAGCCAACCTGTTGAAATTTCTTTGTTGTCATTTTCGTTCTTACTTTCTGCAACCCAATTCAAATGTTGTTAATCAAAAGGTTGTGAATGCAGGACGTGGCTAGTATTACTTTATTTATCTTAGTAGGTAACACCGACATTCTTCTTTCACAGATTTGAAACCTTCTACCTATAACACCAAAGCAGTTATCGATCACCCTCCATAGTTTATTGAGTCTGTAATTGAAAGTTCGTTTCTCTTCATTTCATTTTATCTGATATTTTGAAATAGGCCTCATCTCGAAAGGGGAAAAGCTTCATTTACTACTATTACATACTGCATTTTATCTCACTTGTCAACGTGAAAATTCAGTTTTCCTGCAGTCAATGCCTCACCTAAATTGTTGTAGCTAAATGTTTTGCCATCTTAATTTTTTTTCCTATCCTCCTGCGACCAAAATACAACTGCAACTGAAAGGGCTATTAAAACCATGAAAAACATTCATTTTCCTGCATTCAAAATAAAGAGAACCGCAATTCTGTAGAACTTTTGTAACATGTTTGCCATATAATGTGCCTAAGAAATGCGGAAAATTCCTTTTCACATTAAACCCATTCCCTTTTCTGCTTAATTTTCTTCAATGAATATATAAAAATAAGAGCCCTTTGTCTGATGTGTCCATTTGTAGTGCAGAAGCGGCTGAGTAATCGTCGAGAACTGAAGGCGGTGACAAAAGAAATGCGACTCGCTGCGTCCAGATGTGCGTTGCAGCATTTTCGCTCAATGCGACGCTATGCGATGCGGTGCGGCCTGCTGTAGCGTGCGCGTACCTTAAGACAGCGCAGGGCCCTTAGCAAATGTGAAGAAGAGGCCCTTGATTTTTACTGTCCGGCGGAAAATTGTAGAGCTTAAAAAAAAAAAAGGTCGCCCATCTAGCCTAGGTGCGGGGCCCCCCTACGAGGCGCGAGGCCCCCTACTAGGCGCAAGGCCCCCTAGAAGGCGCGAAAATGGAAGCACCAGTTGCATCTTTCGTATAGCACTCATCCTACAATGCCGTACTAGTGATGTGTATTGTCCCCTCAACCGCACCATCTATGCGGCCTGAATATTGTTAGTACGTACATGTCGGTATAATTGATAATAAGACAGTCGTAGTTAACTTTGACATCCGGTATGACGGTTAAACATGATAAATATAAACTCGTATATTGTTCCTATAAAGCAAACAATACAGATGTGGAAATTTTAAATCCTATACTCGTGATTAAGGATTTCAATCCCGCAGTGTTTTCAATCCCGCGGGATTTTTGTTGGATTTGCACAAATCCAGCGGGCTTGGCATATATTTAAAATATCATATATATTATTTCTCTAAGGTATTTTTTTGTCACAAGCCTGTATCTTCTTTCATACTTAACCGAAATCAATGAATGAGGTGTCATTTTAAAGCTTATGGTCTCCACTTTAGTCACATCATATTTTAAGAAATGAAGTTTTTGGAAATCGACCCTTAAAGGGCAAAAATGTCAATCTTTCTAAAATGCTGTTTTCTGTGTTACGAGTCATTTATCTCCCTGGATACGTATATGAAATCGTTTAATGTAGTATCAATTTAAAGATTAAGATCTCCGCTTTAGTGACGTCATATATTAAGACAGATATTTTTCGGAATTCGACCCTTAAAGGGCAAAAGTATCAATATTTTTGCAATGCGTAATTGTGTCACGAGCGATTAATCTCTCTTAATATCTAACCGATATAGATAAATGAGGTATCATATTAAAGATCGAGGTCTCCGCCGTGGTAACATTATATTTCAAGAAAAGAATTTTTCGTTTTTCGACCATTAAAGGGCAAAAATGTCGATTTTTCTAAAATGAGTTTTTTGTATCTCGAGCCATTTATCTTCCTGGATATCTAACCAAAATCGATAAATGAAGTAGGAATATAAGGAGTAATGTCTCAGCTTTGTGACATGATATATAAAGAACGAATGTTTTTGGAATTCAACCCTTAAAGGGAAAAAGTATAAATTTTTCAATAACGCATTTTTGTGTCACGAGTGATTTATCTCCCTTAATATCTAACCGATATAGATAAATGAGATATCATATTAAAGACTAAGGTCTCCGCCGTGGTAACATTATATTCTAAGAAAGGAATTTTTCTTTTTCGACCCTTAAAGGGCAAAAATGGCGATTTTTATAAAATCCGTTTTTTGTATCTCGAGCCATTTATCTCCCTGGATATCTAACAGAAATCGATAAATGAAGTAGGATTATGAGGAGTAATGTCTCAGCTTTGTGACATAATATTTTAAGAATGAATGTTTTTGGAATTCAACCCTTAAAGGGAAAAAGTTTAAATTTTTCAATAACTTATTTTTGTGTCACGAGCGATTTATCTCCCTTAATATCTAACCGATATAGATAAATGAGATATCATATTAAAGACTAAGGTCTCCGCCGTGGTAACATTATATTCTAAGAAAGGAATTTTTCGTTTTTCTACCCTTAAAGGGCAAAAATGGCGATTTTTCTAAAATGCGTTTTTTGTATCTCGAGCCATTTATCTCCCTGGATATCTAACAGAAATCGATAAATGAAGTAGGATTATGAGGAGTAATGTCTCAGCTTTGTGACATAATATTTTAAGAATGAATGTATTTGGAATTCAACCCTTAAAGGGAAAAAGTTTAATTTTTCAATAACTTATTTTTGTGTCACGAGCGATTTATCTCCCTTAATATCTAACCGATATAGATAAATGTGGTATCATATTAATTAATAAGGTTTCCGCCGTGGTAAAATTATATTTTAAGAAAGGAATTGGGCCCTTAAAGGGCAAAAATGTCAATTTTTCTAAAATTGGTTTTTTATGTCTTGAGCTATTTATCTCCCTGGATATCTAACCAAAATCCATAAATCAAGTAGGGGTATGAGGATTAATGTCTCAGCTTTGTGACATCATATTTTAAGAAAGAATTTTTTGGAATTCATTAAAGGGAAAAGTATAAATTTTTCTATAATGCATTTTTGTGTCGCGAGCCATTTATCTCCCTTGGATATAACCGATATAGATAAATGAGGTATGATAGTAAAGATTAAGGTCTCCGCCATAGTCATATTATATTTTAAGAAATAATTTTTCGTTATTTGACCCTTAAATGGCATAAATATCAGTATTTCTAAAATGCGTTTTTTGTGTCTCAAGTCATTTACCTCCGTTGACAATTAAACAAAATTGATAAACGAGGTATCATTTAAAAGATTAAGGTCTTTGTAATGTCTTTGGTTCCGTTACCACATTTTAAGAAAGAAATTTTTAAAAATTCTAACCTTAGAGGGCAAAAGTATTAATATTTTTACAACGCATTTTTCTGTCATGAGCTATTTATTTTCCTTGATATCTAATCGAAATCAATAAATGACGTATCGATTTGAATATTAAATTATCCACTATCCTCACATCATATTTTAAGAAAAAAACTTTCTCAAAATTACACCCTTAAGGGGCAAAATAACATCATTTCTCAAAACTTTTTTTTTTTACCTTGCTTGATAACTAACCGAAATCGATAAATGAGGTATCATTTTAAAGACCAAGGTGGCTGCTTTGGTCTCACCATATTTTATAAAATAATTGTTTTGTAATTCGACCCTTAAAGGGCAAAAGTATCAATATTAGTTATAGAACGTGTTGATTTTTTAAATTTTTGTTTTTATTATATGCCATTTATCTTCTTCGATACCTAGCTGAAATCGGTAAATGACATATCGTTTTAAAAATTAAGGTCTCCAGCTAGGTAAAATCATAAATTAAGAAAAAAATGTTCAGAATTTGGTGCTAAAAGTGGTCGCGCGTATGAGACTGTTCAGAGCCAAGTCCCCAGATTTCAGCAGCGGATATCACAGAGAAGTCAAAAAACTTTTTTTTTTTATTCAATAAGTAGTTTTTAACATATATTTTTTTCTTTTACAGAAACACTGTCGTTTTGCTATACAATTCCAATGTAATCATTTTATTCGCTCAGCAACAAATATCACAGAGATGTTGATATGTTGTGTGCAGTTTGTTAAGGTTGGTTTTATTCTACCAAGGTCAGTGACAGTTTGTCATAAATAAAGTGTGTTTTAAATTTTCCTAACTGTTTCATAATATGTTGTGAGTATTTTGCTGTGTACCTATTACACTAAAAAAAAAATATTTGCTACAAAACTACGGGTCAACTATTCATTACATTACAAGCATTCAACCTCACCATTCGTCGTATTTTATTCGCGAAATTTTCGCACGGGTCGTCTAGTAGTAACTTAAAGCGTTAATAAATCAAACAATAAACATCTGTTAATAAATTAATAAATCAATTTTTATGTTAAATGACAAAAATTAACAGTTAACATTATTTTAATTGGTAAAATTACATTAATTTTTTTGGCATGTCCTAAGTTTCGAGGTTTTACATTTTTGTTTTTAAATCTAAACCGGTTTTTAAACAAATAATCAAAAATGGAAAATATTCAGTCTTACATCATATTATGTGTCTTACAATACATCGCATCAGTTCAAAAACATGGTATGCATAATGATGAAGTCACCAGTTTTTTTATACCAAATAAATTCTCTATTATACCGAGAGAAAGCATTCTGTTTCACAAAGGAAATATACTCCGTAAAGTGTAGACTTGGCTCGGAACGAGATCTAATACCTTTTTGCCACTGCGCAAACATGAGACTTGGATTGTTTTTGTGGGATTCATTATTATGTCTCCTAATTCCTTGATTGATCTTATAGTTGATTAATTGTTATTAAAATAAACTACTCACCAAGACCAAAACTGTCAAGTATTTCAGTTTTACTTTAAGTGGTGTAACAAGTTTTTTTAGAGTGGAAATTATTTTGTATGTAAGAAAGGAGACTTTCTCGGTGTATGAATGCATTAAAGTCCTCACGGATGTATCGCCGGATTGCGTTGTAAAAACACGAAATTTCACACGTGAGGAAGACGGCGCAGTCAGCTGTCGAAGTATGGTGTTTTTACAATATAATTCGACGATACAGTCTTGAAGACTTCATTATAACTTTTTTTTCATTTAGTCGAAATAATATCAAGGAGTTGAAAGGACACATGCTATTCACTCAAAAGTAATGCATTGTTGCAATTGACCAAATCATCCCAAGAGGGATAAATCAAAAACCAGAGCGGCACATGTAAGCACGCGGATTTCGTCAAAGAACTTGTGTTTCAAACGTATTGAGGCGGCGGTCAAAACAATAATAAACCAAAGGATACACAATTTCCTTTTGATAGCTACTAAATAAATAGGTATGCCATTATTAAAATTACGATAACATTAGTTTCGTATCAACGAATAATCAGATTTTCAGCCGCAAATATAGGAAGTTGCCACTATTATTTTGTCTGCAAATACAGGAAATTGGAATAATGAAACTGTGAATTAAAAGGTCTTACTATGTAGTTCAGATAACGTGTGCGACACATAAAAAATTCTACTTATTTTATTGTTAGAAAATCGTACTAATTACGCAACATAACTCAAATTATAGAAATGTGTACCGAAACAAACGTAAGGTTTAATGAATACGTAAAAGTTCATCTATTTACTTACGAATGACGAAGGTTGACAAAAACAAATGTTTGTTCAAACGAGTCAAATGCCAACTGGAAGGGTACAGGCAAACAGGGCAACATATCGAATAGAGACCAAATGGGGCAGCGAGTCACGCAGGCTGACGCACGTTTTGCGAATTGCGTTTCCGCTTAATTTTGTGCGGTATCCGCCAGATGATGCGGGATTCCGCCGGATTGCGGGATCCCGCTTTGCTGGATTGCAATCCATACTCGTGATACATAGGTTGAGAAAGTTTGGAATAATTCCAAAGTCATGTCATAGTGGAACCTAAGTTATTTCGTTCCTAAGAAGTTTATTAAGATTAATAAGAACATTCTTTGGAACAATCGGGATGCAAAGGGGCTTACATCCAGCGTTAAAGATGGTAAAGATCCCATTTTATTTTGTTAAATTCATAATGTTATAGACGGATGTTGCGTCTTAGACTAGATTATCTTTTGCGCTCTCTAGCCTGGCCTAACACACAGTAATTTTCGAATAAATCATGACCTTACAGCTCTTAACTGTTCCTGTTTCTGTGATCTTGATGGCTATGTATGTTAACGACCTGAAAAGCCTGTATCGTCATGATCTTGACTTTGAAGTCTAGTTGGCCTTGCTATTTAACGACCAGCCAGACGTAATAAATTATTTATAGTAGGAACCACAACTTGAAACCACCAACTCGGCACGCTTGTTTCGTTATGATAACCTGTTTGTGCTTCGAGAAGCTCAACTTGCTCAGCTTCGAGGATGTTTCCCAAGTAAAAAACGATATAATTGCTTTTAACCCTGCCCGCTACGATGGCTTTCGTCATTGAAGCGCCATAAGGCTCACATTGACAATTCCAGTTGTACACTGCATTGAATAACACGCATCATATAAGTCGCTTACTGCATAATTTAGACAACACATTTTGTAGTTGTTGACTGCTGATCAAAATTTAAAAACATTGATAAGAGACTTGCAGAAGATATGAAAATATAGAATTTCTATTTGAATTATACCGTATGTGGTTACTACATGTTGAAAAAAATTCACAAACATTAGTACTGACAATGTATTAAACACTATTAAATTGTTACTTGAAGTGTATTACAGATATTGATACTGGTACTCAGGAAATTTTTACATAATTGTCGTTACGTGTGCGCTAATCACCACTTGCTGATAAACAGTTTCAAACACTGGCGTTATTACATATGGTGCATTACAACCTTATTACTATTTACAGTGTATTACAAATGTGTCTAGTAAGCTGTAACTCGTGACAGTTGGCAACATTTGCTATAACAATTGCTTCACACTCATATCACGCGCGAGAATGCTTTATGCATTCGTGTTTGCTAATGGACTGTT
This sequence comes from Vandiemenella viatica, assembly GCA_031002005.1. Taxonomy (NCBI): domain Eukaryota; kingdom Metazoa; phylum Arthropoda; class Insecta; order Orthoptera; family Morabidae; genus Vandiemenella; species Vandiemenella viatica. Next base: position 155,578,738 of record JARYHS010011408.1, on the reverse strand, counting down.
ACTTGGCAGACTAGGCAACATTCGTATTATCAGTTGTGTTACACTCATGTTGATTCCAAAATGAGTCACACTCTTATGTGAGAGGCAAGATCAGATAGTTCATCAAGAAGTGCATACACACATACAGGCCAACAGCCTCTATGTTGCATGCAGATGTTAATGGTCACCATGGATTACGTTTCTATACATTCGAATACACAGGCATGAAACTGCACTGACAGTTCAACAAGGAAGGAAACCGAGGAATACAAAAGACCGACGCAGAAATACATACAATGACCAGTCAGCTAAACACGTGGGAACACACCCCGATATCCATGTCATCATATAGACAGGTAGTTGTATGCAAACAAAATAAACATGCTGCAACATCCTGGTTACAATGAACGTGAAGGAATTGGGCCACAATCTTTTGAAAGAACTATTCCTGCATTCAGCTGGGCTGATTTCGAAAAATCGTGAAAAACTTAAAAGGTCGTAGGGGTTTCCAACAGGCCTCTTCACGAATGCGAGGAGCTACGTATAATTCTACCGTAAGGACTGACAGTATGTGGAAAATCTTTTTACAGCTGAGTATCGTAATGCCACTTTAATGTGTAGTGACAAGTGAATGTTTAGCATAATCTTCGGATAATGCTCAATGTTTTGTTTGGATTATCGCACAATGAAATATTATGTGCCTATAATTCATACTTGGTAAGTGCGATACGACTGTTACATTCTCAAGCTGATCAACGACTTAGTCTTGTTATATACTGCCCTTGGAAACGTAAAACTTTCACTTTTCCTGAAACGAACCCAGAGCTTAGCTTAAGCGTATTCATGGTCAGCAATAACAGGACTTCAAATCTCACTGCTCCATGTGCATGGTCCATACGTTTGAGATTCATTGGCGTGCTTTCTGCAGTCATTGTCAAATATATGGATGACCTCGTATTATCTACTAACATAGTGACATCGTCTGTGTCCGTCTTTAGTAATAGCTATAATACTTGTCTCTCAAAACTCTTCAGAAATTATTCAGATTTTGTTGAGAGAACCATTACTGAGCGGTCAAGTTGGTATTTCAGCCATAGAGGGTTGCTCAAAAACGACCTTAGACTACATAACTCGCTTTTTTTTTCTTCTTACAAAAAAAAAAATCATTTTTATAAATTATAGACACTGTGATCAAATTCTAGAAATTGATCACTTCAGGTTAAGTTGTCGTGACCTCTGACACTAAAAGCTAAATTTTTATTCCTATCAACACCCCAACTTTGTGATAGCCAAAGTGCTGAATAGATATAACGAGGATGAGTTAATGTTTGTTGTATGCATAATCCACCGAAACAGGTGGTGACCTGCTCTTTAAAAAGACACGAAGTCATTTACCTACCTTAACCAGTCTGTCTGCTGGTTACGCAAAAAACGAGTCAGAAACTTAGTTCATTCATAAAACACACATAATAACCAGAAAAACGCCTAACATTTTGAGATTACGGTTACTAACACTCTTTGTGTAAGTTGGAAAGGCCATTTATCACAATTTTTGCTCATTCTTTTTGCGGTTAATGTTTGTTGTCTGCTGGTCTAAATAGGGAAGATACAGTGTTGTATAAAGCTAATATTCAATCAAATTGCAGCAGAAATAATACAGTTAGTAGCAAAGTAAGATAAGCAAACGATCGCAGAGGGCCGTTACTGATGAGTGGGGTATGTAGGGTTCCTTCCTAGTATGTATCAGTGACATCCAGTGCTCGCCATGCTGTTAAGAACAAGTAGATCATTAAATTAAGTGGCAGGGTGTCAGAATTGTAAAACAACCGAAAGGATATTTAGAACGCAACTATTGAAATTTTTAAACATAAAGAAGATTTAAACAAAGACAGGGCTATGGACTGAGTCTGATGTAGAAATTTGCACTTGCGGATAAACGCGGAGCGTAAACAATATAATTTAGTCCTTTGTCATGGATGGAAATATATATATACCATCTCTGGAGCAGCAAATACTCAGAATATCTCAAAGTTTTCTCGTAAACTAGAAAATGTTCCCTCGTGTATCACTTATCTCTTGCCTATTCAACACGATAATAACCCCTCTGAAGAAGATGACCAGGTGGGACAGAATCAGAGTATACCAGACACAGCAGAATAATCCGTGGAGTGTTTCAGTCATCACAAATACCTGTAAGACGTCTGCGAAATGCATAAAATGTTAATAAAATTTGTTGAGATGTAACGAATAAAACATCGTAAACTAGGAAATATTTAAATAACATTTTGATATAGATTATTATTGATACTGTGGTTTATTTTTTAGGATTCGTGTAGTGTAGTTACCATTGTTAATCGCAAAAAAAAAGTGTGAGATAGCAAGAAAATGAACTGTATGTTACTTTACTGTCCAAACATTGTGTTTTTATGACACCTTCCAGCTGCAAACCCGTGAAAATTGCATTGAATTGACATTTCGAGGAAATCTCCGTTCAAATTACAATTATTGTTTTTCAATGGCGAAATCTGGAAGTTTATGTAAAATGGTTCGAGGGGCACTGGGCAAGTAAACTCCTGTCAATGGCTTTGACAACTCATAGACTAAGTCTGGGTAGGTAAAGCTCTAAATTAAGTTCTTGACAACTGTACTAATATTATAAATCCGACAGTTACTCACTGTCTATTTGTTACGGTTTCAGGGCTTAACGGCTAATCTGATCTTGATGAAATTTGACAAGGAAATAGTATTTTCAATTGGGAAGTACATAGGGTACTTTTTCTGTATAAATAATAAATTCTGTCATGGAATTTAGAAATCTAACTGAACGATAATAGACAAATGTTTATCGTGTGTACGTCTCTGTAATGCCCTGCCGGAGAGCGGGCTGGTAGCTCCGTAGCTAGAGCGCTTGTTGTCATAAGTTTTCCGTTTGGTCCAGGGTTCAAATCCCGCTGAGAGTAGGAATTTTGAAGAGTTGTTTTTCAATTCTGGACTTTCCTTTGTTCGGATTCCTCGTTAAACGGTAGGTCCAGCCACGACAGATATGGAATGTGTGACAAATCGAAACTCTGTCCCGCAGGCGCTCAAACATTCGTCGGGACACATCAATGTCATACGTTATTTATTTTTTAGGCTACATCGGTTCCTCAGACTTTGTTTCTCTCGTACACTATTATAGTATGATCTGTTCATAAATTTCGTTTATAGACAAAACATATTATATAGCATAGATGTTGATTTTTGCTGCACAAGATTATTATTTTGAGTCTACATAAAAGTTTCTGGCATCAGTATATTTTTTTTCTTCTTTTTTGACATGCCTCGCAGTGCACGAGAAATAAAGAATCTGATGCTCAAGTTGAAGAAAGAAGACAAGACCAAGCTGAAAGATAAGATGCCCTGAGTTAACCCCCTCCCCCCCCCCCCCTTCCCGTAGTATTTTGTTATTTTTTAAACATGTTTCGAATTGATTCTCTGCATCAGACATGTTCAATGGTGGAATAGTATGGTGATGGCTTCTCCGTCATATTAACTCCGCTATTTTTGGACACCTATTACGTAACACTTCTTTTTCTATCCAATTCTAGCTATAAAATATTAGTCTATGCGTACGAAGTGGTGGGTAACAGCTAGTTAATATATACATTTTAAGTTGTTTGTGCTTCTGAGGCCACACAGAAAGGCACAATTGGTAACACATTCTCCCGCTGAAATACTTGTATTAATTATTTTATTTTAACGTTTTGTAATAATACAGACAGCACAGGACAAATTCAACACTAAATTACAAACGACCCTGTCCTTAGTTAAGTTCGACACGGCGATTCTTTCAACGTTAAACCAGCGTACTAATCCGTACGTTTCAGCACTTGTCTAGATACTAAAATGGAAATGACTTTGTCAGTTGCAAGTAGTATTACCACGCTACTCATCTGAACAAAGAGATGCGTGCGCACGATGGTGTATTTCCGACATTTCGCATCGATGAAATCTGATCCTACTTAGAATTTAAATCCCGTTCGGCTTCATCTCTGGGAATTGATTTCTTGTCAGTCGTGCTGCCGATTGAGCTCGGGGGATGAGCATTAGTATTAAGAGAGATACAGGCAGGCAGCTGTATATTATAGCATAACCAGGATAGTTTACTACCAAAACGAGTGGCAGAACCAACAAATCTTAGGAAAAGTAACACAAGTAGATGTGTGAATACATTAAGGGCATGAAGTAAACAGGAATATCAGAAAATCTTTTTAACCGAAAATAATGTCCTTTTTTAACAAATAATACTTTCTCCAAGTTCAGAAGTAAAGAAAGAAAGTTAAAGGAAATGAATTGTGAAACTACTCGCCTCGTTGCCCCAGGTCGTAATGGTGTTCGGTGTCTTAACACGGGGTTACTTCGTTAGAGTTTTTGTGGTGAAAAAATTTCTTATCGTCGGTTGTTGGCCGACTGTGTAGGATAGGTAGTGGTTGACGATTAATAATCACCAGATAAGGTACCAAAATAGTGGGTTAATCCGAACTTCCTAGCTGTGAGGACCTATGACAACGTTGATGGTGATTCGTCCGTCGGATTGAGATATAATTTACTAAACTGTACCTTAAACATACATCTGATCACAATCGTCCACAGTTACAGTATTGGTTACGAACACTTCCACCCTGAGGAAGGCATCGGGAACCACTCCTGTTCGTCATCCGGGACGTTCCTGTGAACGAATGGCACTCTATAAAGCGAACACGTACGCCCCGTAATCGCCTGAAGTGATTTCAGTTAATCATAAATAACCGAAATCAGGTTACCCTGACCTAGGATCGAGCTCAGGTTATCCCTAATGCAAGGTTTTCAGATAATTGCAAAGTAGTGAAACAAAGAATATAAAATGTCCGATTTTTTGTATATGTATATAAACATGTAAAAGTTTGATCAGATCTTACAGTCTTCAATGTTATGAAGATAACCAATCAGATTCCAAGCAAAGCCTCAATACCAAAGTGAAAAGACTAAAATTTGCGTCGAAACATTTAGATTCAGAACACTTATTCTTTTTAAGAACAAATCTTACAAAACAGTAGTGAAAATCCAGTTACCATTTGCCACCCATAAAGCTCTCTAATTTGGTATGTAGCCCGCCAGTATGTGACTCATCATTCAGTTCACAGAAATAATTTTCAATTAACGAAGCATATGTGGCTACTTTCTAACTTTGTAACGACCATTAGTTTACAAAGACAGCTTACAGAAGCAAGACAATTTAACACAAGTGAATCTGGAATTGTAGTATTTAGTTGATACACCTTCATCGCATCTGGATTTACTTCTACCAGGTAGAACGGTCAAACAGAGCGAGAGAGAAAATACAACGATAGTTTAGGGAATAGGGTGTTGGATTCATATTCCGAGGACTATCAGTCAAGTTTGGTAAAACGCATTTGGATCTATTTAATAGTCATGTCACCAAGTTACGAAACGTGGACTTACTTATTTGAAGGCCATGGTTTAACTATGGATTTGGGTATAGTGCTACAACAAGTCTCCTAGCCGGTTTCAAGGAAATCGACTTTTAACAGTCAAGATATTTGGTTACTCAGTAGACGGAAGATGAGCAACAAGCTACACGACTCTCCGATTTCGAAACTCTTTGGGTAACGATTTTTCGTAATAACTTTTTTGAATGTAAATCTAATTTTTGCGTAAAATTTGTCAAATATTCGAAAATTTAATTAGATAATCATCATAAAATTCTTCATGTTAGCCATCGCTAGAAGAATGTTTTCATTCTGTTGAAAACATTTACTTTAAAACATTGAATTTGATTTTAACAAATAAAAATTTTGATTATTAGAAATAATAAGTGTCAGATGATGAGGAATCCATTTTAATGGCATCTACACTAAAAATTAAAGACATATTTTCTTACCCACATCGTAGAGCTTTATACTTTATTATTTTAAATTGATGATTATGATGATTCGAATCTCCCTAACGACATGGTAGGGCATTATCACAGTTACTGACATGTGAGGCATTAACAAGTTACTCCGAGTATCGTGGCTTACCTTGTGCAATATACATAGATAAACTCAATCGCCGAAAACATTTCGACTGAGAGAAGTAAGTTACTTTTGGCACTAGGCAATAAATAGTATCACACACCAAGGGAAAGGTCGACTATACTTAGCTTAAGGACGTTGTAATTTTCTCCAGGATTTATGATATCAAATACTGTACGATTCACATATATGTACTGTACGTTGAAGTAGCTGAGAACATCCAAGTTTCTGCCGTTAAATGCTTTGGTATCAAACAAAATATTAGGAATAAGAATAAATACATTTCACGACACACAAGGTTTAAGAAATTAGTTAATACGGCTGGCAGTGAAAAGTTGATAGTCGAACCTGATTTCAATTTATTAATACAGCACAGGAACAAATTAAAATTTAAGATATTAGTTAAGCTTGCTGATCTAGGCTAGGACATAACGCCAGGGACCCAAGAAGGAAATATGCTATATGGCGAAGTTGATTAGTATGAGGTCATGTTTCTGCTCACCAACTACATTAGGTGTTCACATGAAAATACATCCTGGACCAAGCTGTAAAATTATACATCCGTGGCAATGGCGCATGTGTATTTTCGATTAGTACCAAAAGAAAGCGAGTTAGCATTTACGTGGAAATGAGGCCTGAACCAAGCTGTAAAATTATGCATTCCTGGCAACGGTGAATATGCAGTTTCGATTCGTACAAAAACAAAGCCAGTTATCTACGTTGTTTTGTTAGTTTGTATTGGCAATCGTATTTCACAGATGAACAATGTGTTACAATCGCTGCAACGTTCAAAAACACACACACACACACACACACATTCCCGCATTTTCTTTTGAGTATTTGTTTTTAAATATTTTGGAAATTGATTCTCTTCATGAGACTGTTTCGACGGTTTGAGCATATAGCTTCATCCAAAACAAATCAATTAACCTGCAAATATGCACCGGAACGTTTGGGTTGCTATTGAATAAATACAGGGAAAATCAGCAATATCATTACCAACAATGCCCCAATCTCTGCAAACAATTAACGTGCGTCGTAGCCGAGCAATGAACGTTGCCGCTGGTTTAACTACCACCTCAAATAAATAACAAGTAACTTCCGAACTAACCATAGGAACAGAGTAAAATTTAAGGCTTTGGTTAAACTTGCTTGCCTCTAGGGCCTATAATGTATAGAAATCTCACTTTTTAGCTTCATCCGGAGCAAAGTAATTAAGCCGCAAATATGTGCCAGAATTTTTCATGTTTGGGATTGTAATTAACTTAATACGAGGAAAAACTCCAATATCAGATTTTTCTTATGATTTAGGGATGAAACCATATATGTGTACCAAATTACTTGTTTCTAGGATTGCTGGAAGTACAGTGGAGTTTTGATGTCGGGGTGTTGTGCCGAAATAAAAGTTTGAATTTCAATAACTTCCAAAGTAAGAAAAGGAAAGAAGTAAAATTAAGCACATTAGTTAAACATTGTAAGCTAACTCTACAGTGAATATCTGAGGTTTATAAAGTAATTAGGGTAGAAAGCGATTTCATGTTAGGGGTAGGTATATGGAAATTTGCGAGTTTCAGACTTTTCTAATAATATGTGGGTAAAATTTTACCTGTGTACCAAATTTCATCATTCTACGACAGCGGGAACTGCCTTAGAATTTTGATGATCACCAGTCAGTGAGTGAGTGACAAAATCGCTGTTGTTTGCATCCGAATAACATACGAACTAAGAACAGTAACGACATGAAGTTTAGTACGTTTGCTAAGAACGCTGATATCTATGCATAACAGAAACTTGAGACATGTAACATAAATACGACTGAAGAAATTGAGGTTCAAAAATGGCCCGAATCGCCGTGCACCCAAATAGTGTTGATAGACACAAAACATTTCAGTATTACGACTCGAATTTTTATTTTATTCATTACAAACTGTTCCGAAGGTTTGATGCGAAGAATGTTACGTTAATATCAAAGAAAGGTTCCGTATTTCCTTTGATCGGACGATGCAACAGAGTTCTGTCTGTTACAAGCGGATTTTCTTTGCACGAACCCCGATGGAGAGTAATAAGGGGAATGGAATGGCGTGAATGTTGATACAGTCCTGTTCTAATTAATGATCCAGCATGTTTACGTGACGTCTGATGAATTTCTTCTGCCGTGGATTTCTTTACAGGGTGATGCAGGAGGAATAGTAAATATTGAAGAATGTGGTAGTATGAACAATATTGAGTAAAAAAAGTTAATATAATCATGTATTCGACTTAAATTAGTTTAGAGATACAGATGCTAGAATTTTATTGCATAAAAAACCTCATAAAATGACCAAGGTCACACAAATAACTTAGAACTGCATTGATTCAAAAACACACGTTTATTTTATAAACCTTTAAATTAAATGTTCGAAAATCCCACCATCGACTTCAATATGCTTTGCAGCTATATTCGCAACAGTGGTTGCAATTCTACTGAGTACGTATTGGTGCACCTTTCTGAGAGTAATAGTGTTTCCAATGCGAGCGAGTGATTCATCTCTTGTGTTTACTTTTGCGTTGTACACTTTGTTTTTCAATCATCCCCAACACAAAAATCTAATGGGGTAAAGTGCGGCGACCTAGGTGGCCAATGAACCTGATGGCGCGGCTGATCCATCGGTCACGCAAAGTTATGTTTAAATAATTGGTTATGTGCACGTGTTTTTGCATGAATTAAGAACTTCAATAAGTTATTTATATGCTTTTGATCGTTTTCTGAGGTTTATTTTATGCAAAACATTCCAGCACCTGTATTTCCAAAAGGATCCGAAATCGGACACATGTTTAGATGAACTTTTTAACTCTATATTGTTCATACTGCCACCTCCTTCAGTATTTACAATTCCTCCTGAATCACACTGGTTACAACAAACAAACTAAACTTTTCGCACATGTAAATATCCATAAAATATGACAACTTTCTCTGAGTCAACTTGAAACATATGTTTACGCAACCAGTTAATTCACGGTAATTCATATCAGCAACGAAAGTGCATCAAATCTTTTCGGAAATTTAAAGTAAACTGTTTAGCAAGTATTTCGAGATGTAGATGTCAGCAAAATATGGTTAAAGCTAATAGATACTTGTTGAGACAGAAATACGAACACATTTAAACATAAAAAAGGTTAATAGATTTTTGAAAACCTAATTAACAAAAGAACAAAAAAGTGTAAACTCTCATATGTTGTTAATTCTCTTTTAAAGCTCATGGAGAAGTCTCAGTTGTTAATTGCTTACTGTATGACCCTCTTAGATGTAGATCTTTCGTAAACGATAAGGAAATCAAGGACAATTATGCATCTCGTTTTACGACCATTCTGCAGAAATTATAGTGTGTTTGCGTAGCCTCCAAAAATAACTAATTAATGTCAAAATTTCAATGAAAGTAATGTAAAATGTTATCTGTTTAGATTTACTTTTTCCTAAGCAAGGTATAAAGTTATTTTAAAATTTTTAGTGCTTTTTTTTAAAGTCGATTTTTATGTTTTTCTAAACAATTATTTTATTTTTAAATTTTTTAGTGGTATTATACTTCGTTTAGTATTTTAAAATTGCCGCAGCAGTTCCTATTTTGCGAACTTGCTGGTAGCTCAGAGATTAAAGCGCTTGGTTTCAAAGAAGAATTCTGTCTTTATATACCACAACCACTTCCAGAACGAGGTGAATTGGGCGTTGTGTTAAGGATTGTCAGGCTATGTTTCTATCTTATCATAACATCTGTTAAAGCTGCTGCTCGATAACCGAAACATGTAACATCTGGGCATTAATACATACCACATGCAGAAATCTCTCTGGAATATATCTGTTTGCTCAGGCATCACACAAAAAATATAGATTTTTAATTGGTGAAAGCTTGGGATCAAAGTTGAAATCTGAAGTACATGTTGAGACATTACGACACATTTATTTTATAAATATATATAGCTTAACTGATTTTGAGGGGATTTAAAACTGTGGATATTTTGTAAAGAACATTGGAAATTAAAAGGGGTGAGGGTAAAGGGGAAGAGGGATTGAGCTTTTGTATACCAAATATAGACTGCCTTTTCTGATTGATTTAATGTATACGTGTGTAAATTTCTATTGATATCAGATAAAACTGTAGGTATGCATAAAAAATAACAATTAACTGGTGTGGAGACGAAGAGTAGTTTGGTTTTTGTAAAGCTAGTGAGGGCAGTATTTTTCTCTTTGTTTTAAAATACAGGGTGTTACAAAAAAGGTACGGCCAAACTTTCAGGAAACATTCCTCACACACAAACAAAGAAAATATGTTATGTGGACATGTGTCCGGAAACGCTTACTTTCCATGTTAGAGCTCATTTTATTACTTCTCTTCAAATCACATTAAACATGGAATGGAAACACACAGCAACAGAACGTACCAGCGTGACTTCAAACACTTTGTTACAGGAAATGTTCAAAATGTCCTCCGTTAGCGAGGATACATGCATCCACCCTCCGTTGCATGGAATCCCTGATGCGCTGATGCAGCCCTGGAGAATGGCGTATTGTATCACAGCCGTCCACAATACGAGCACGAAGAGTCTCTACATTTGGTACCGAGGTTGCGTAGACAAGGGCTTTCAAATGCCCCCATAAATGGAAGTCAAGAGGGTTGAGGTCAGGAGAGCGTGGGGGCCATGGAATTGGTCCGCCTCTACCAATCCATCGGCCACTGAATCTGATAAGCTCTAACATGGAAAGTAAGCGTTTCCGGACACATGTCCACATAACATATTTTCTTTGTTTGTTTGTGAGGAATGTTTCCTGAAAGTTTGGTCGTTACTTTTTGTAACACCCTGTATACACGTGCAAATTTCCATCGAAACCAGACAAAAACTGTAGCTTTGTGTAAAGAACATTTGACAAAATTAAATAGGGTAAGGGAGTAAGTTGTAGGGTTTTGTATACAGAATATAGACACTATTTTTCTGGTTTTTTTTTTCCCCTTAAGTACATGTGCAGTGGTCCATGGAAATCTGATAAAACTGTGGGTATCTATAAAGAACATTGGAAATTAGGAGGGGTGAGGGTAGAAGGGAAGAGGGGTTGGGTTTCGGAAACCTAATTTAAACAAAATTGTTCTGTATGTTTTAAAGTATATGTGTGCAAATTTCCTTCAGAATTGAATAGAAACGGTAGATTAAATGATGGAAAGGAATGAGCGGTGTTTGGACTCTCGAAACCAAATGTAGACAGTATATTTCTGTTTGTTTTGCAGTATACATGTGCATACTTCGTTCAAAATCAGAAAGAAACGGTAGCATTGTATAAAGAACATTGACAGTAATTAATGGGGTAGAAAGGGGGATAGGGTTTGCATTTTTGAGAAAGTTATGTGGACAGCATTTTTCTTTTTCTATTTGTTTTAAAGTATACGCATGCGAAGTTCCACAGAATCGAATCAAAATGTGAGTTTTGTACAAATATTAAGGGAAGGGGAGCTAGGGTAGTTTTTTTAATTTTTTGGTCAGAGATCTTATCCATAAAAGAAATTACATATATATGTGCCAACTTTAATAAAGATCGGTCAGATGGTGTAGACTGTAGCTTTCTAAAAAGAAATTGAAAAAATCAAGGGGGTGGGAAAAGGGGGGGGGGTTCATTTTTTGCAAACCAAGAGTTAGCATCATTTTTCTATTTGTTTTATAGTAAAAATTTGCTAAGTTCTGTCTAAACCTGATAAAAACTGAGGTTGTGTATAAAAATTAAGCAGTTTAATGGGGAGAGTGGGTGGTTTTTAGATCTTTTGGTCAGAAACCTTCTTCGTGAAAAAAATATATATAAGCATCAACTTTCATGGTAATCGGTCAAACGATTGCGACTGTAGCTTTTTATAAAGAACATTGACAAAAGTTAATGGGGCTGGAGGAGAAAAGGGGTTGAGCATTGGCAAACCAAATATTGACAGGATTTTTCTCTTTGTTTTAAAGTATACATGGGCAAAGTTCAATAAAAATCAGATAAGAAATGTAGATTTCTATAAAATTAAGGGGTGTAAAGGGAGACATGGGGTGGTTTATTTATTTATTTATTTTTTGGTCAGAAACCTTCTCCATGAAAAATTACATGTATATGCCAACTTTAATGGAGACCAGTTAAATGTGTCGACTGTAGCTTTGAATAAAGAACATTGGTAAAAATTTAGAGGGTGGATAGGGGGAGAGGGCTTCAGTTTTTTCAAACCAAAAGTTGACAGTATTTTTCTCTTTATTTTTTACTATACATGTCCAAATTTTCATCGAAATCGGATAAAAAATGTGGGTTTGTATAAAAATTAAGGGGTGTAAAAGGGAGAGTGGTGGTTTTTTTATTTATTTTTTGGTCAGATTCACCATGAAAAATTACATGTATATGCCAACTTTGATGATAATCGGCCAAACGGTGTCGAGTGTAGCTTTTTATGAAGAACATTGACAGTAATTAAAGGGGTGGAAGGAGCGGGGAGGGGGAGGTTGAACTTTGGAAGACCAAATATTGACAGGATTTTTCTCTTTGTTTTAAAGTATACATGGGCAAAGTCCAGTAAAAATCAGATAATAAATGTAGGTTTCTATAAAATTAAGGGGTATAAATTGGAGAGGGGTGGTTTTTTATTTTGATTTTTTTGGTCAGAATACTTCTCCATGAAAAACTACATGTAATTGCCAACTTTAATGGAGATCAGTTAAATGGTGTCTACTGTAGCTTTGAAAAAAGAAAATTGGCAAAAATTAAGGGGGTGGATAGGGGGAGAGGGGTTCAATTTTCTTAAACCAAAAGTTGACAGTATTTTCTCCTTATTTTTGGTTATGTATGTCCAAAGTATCATCGAGATCGAATAAAAAATATGGATTTGTATAAAAATTAGGGGGCGGAGGGGGGTAGAACGGGTAATTTCTCAATTACATTCATATGGGACCACTTTGGAGGTATACCCTACATGTAATTGCCAACTTTAATGGAGATCAGTTAAATGGTGTCTACTGTAGCTTTGAAAAAAGAAAATCGGCAAAAATTAAGGTGGTGGATAGGGGGAGAGGGGTTCAATTTTTTTAAACCAAAAGTTGACAGTATTTTTCTCCTTATTTTTGGCTATATATGTCCAAAGTTTCATCGAGATCGAATAACAAATGTGGATTTGTATAAAAATTAGGTGGTGGAGGGGGGGAGAAGGGGTGGTTTCTCAATGAAATTCATATGGGACCACTTTGGAGTTATACCCTATCCACTAAAAAAAATTAATTTAAATCGGTTCAGAATTGGTGAAAATATCGCTGGTCATACATACAAAAAAAAAAGACGAATTGAGAACATCCTCCTTTTTTTGAAGTCGGTTAAACATTAAGCTTGGTATTGAACCTGAAGGTTCATCGGATCGTCCCGAAGGAGGTATACTTATTACTTACCTTGGTACTGGAGAAAGGGTGGCCAGTTCCTTTCCTCCATACTTTACCTCACCCGCTAAACCTATCGGGTAAAGGGGACCAACAGTTTAACAAGCAAACGAAAAATGGACATTTTCTGCCGTAACTCGCCTTACACAGGAAGCTATGCCGGAACTGAAGTTTGAGTTAAGAGCCCTCCGACTTAGGGATTCGAACAAGGGACCTTTGGATCTCGAGGAGCATGGTTTCGCCACTGAGCCACCAAGTCGCTTTAATGATATGTTTACAAAGACTTAATAGTCATGTCATATCTACAGAATATTAAGTAAGAAAGATTGTTTTATTATATAATATTATGTTTTATAAAGGTGACTAGCATTATTAGAAACTACAATTATTTCTGAGTTAAGGGAAAAAACCTTTCAATGTATTTTCCGTCACACATACAAATTTTAACGAAAAGAAGAATATTGTAAAATATATTATTTCAACTTTCAACAGTGTGTATTATGTCCATCTTTGTAAAACATACATTTAAACCTGGCACAAAATGTGGAAGCATTTACCACCTCATGCAATTAAATAAATATTAAGCATCGTCTACCATTTCACTACACAAAAATACGTAAACATCTTTAACTCTTGTCGGAATGACTTTTCTTAGAAGCAAATTGCATCATATATCGTGATAAAAACTAAAGTAAGTTTTTACGTTGATTTAAACTGGCCACTCATGCGGTAAAACAAGCTTACCTTCATTTATACATCTGGTCTTATATAAGTTACATATCAGGACTGCTACTCCGCACAAAGAGCAAGTTTTTGCATACTTTTCATTATTTCTGCGAATATAGTAGAATATAGTTGCCATTTAAAAACTCCAATTTTTTTATACCTGTCAAAATATTAAACGTATTCTTGTAAATGCCAGGCATACTTCTTTCTCTCAATCGATTAATAGTTTCAAGGATTATGTCATCCAAGCTATTTTCTTTTACAGTGTATTCATCGTATCACGTTACTTTTTCATCAGTTCAAGACTTTCTGTTTCCGTCTTAGCTCTTGATTCCTGATTTTATATGTTTTAGTTTCACAATAATGACCATAGAAATTATTTTTGCTTCTTTTCTATGGATATAGTCCTTTTCCTTTCGGCCTGAGTAACACCATCATACTTAAAAAAATATTTTACACTATATATTATAACCAACACTGCGTTTTTTTTTTTTAATATAGCTGAACCATGTTCGTCTGGTATGAGATTTCTGCAATAAAACCTAGATGTCAGATGATATCTGACTCAATTCCACATACAGGAACACACACGCACAAAGGAAAGTAATTAGCCATTTAACTGGAGAAACATGAAAACTTTGATCTGGATGGAATTTCAGTTTGTTTGTGACCATACATCTCGGTTTATCCCTACTTTTGTTAGGTATTAACAGCAAATTAAAGCTAAAAATTTGCTAAAAATGTTAATAAAGCGTTGCACTAGTTAATTGTGAAATAAACTAGCCTCAAACCCCACCAAAAATAACGGGTTTACCGGAGTGTTCTGACAATTCACTTCTCTGTGGCTGCATATGTAAATAGAATTGTTGTTAAATAATTTCATAACCTTAATTTGTAATTAAAACATATTTCGATTGTAGTTTACAAAGCGATACAGACGGAAGTTCTACTGAGTGAATGATGTCAGACATAAGGAACCAAATAAATTAAAAGTAAATTAGGAATCCTTAAAACTTATGCTATAACGCGTGATATTGGTTTCATTCCCGGTTCAGGTATCAATCAGCACGATAAATACAGAACTACTTCCATCCGTATAAAAATACCGTAACTTTAATAGCTCAGAGCTTATTGAAGCAGCTTAAATTATTTATGGAACTAAATTCTGTAAAAAATATATCAGTTTTCTGGCCCTAACAGCACTTCGACATAACCACAACTTCTACTAATAGTTCTGTTTAAAATTCATAGATGCAATTACCCGTGTACGAACACATTCATTAAATTGCGATTTAAATTTGACCTACTAGAAATATTTACATATGTCTGATATATTGACGTCAGTAACAAAAGCAACGTATAATTAATACATTATTTTAAACGCAGTGCATACTTCTATTTCAGTGTTCCGGGAAATCATTATTTCCAGTATATTACAAGAGTGACTTAAAATATCCACATGGACATAAACATCTTCTAAGCCTATCAAAAATGACATGTTGAATGCAGTATTTTGGCAATTCATTTCTTCGTTGACTAAGTACAATTTGCATCAAATAACGTTCTTTATCTTGAAAATGATGTAATTTATATATTTGTTAGATTACTGTAACAACGGTATCGCTGTCCAGAGTCTATAAGAAAAACATACATCGAATTTTAATTAAGAAAAAGCAAATTATAATTAATATGCCGATTTAAATGAAATACGTACTTTTCTCTCAGTGTTCTGACAATTAATTTATTTACTGATACTTAGCTAAATAGAACTGTTATTAAATAACTTACATAACCTAGAACTCTGGACGTAAGTTGTGCAATGAAGGCGAAAGAGTGACTTCAGAGCGCAACGTCATAGTGTAACGTCACCGCGTGACAGAAAATGACCAAAAGTAGCGTTTTATAAGTATAGAATAGATAAAAAGTAGAGAGAGAGAGGGATAATTGAATTTGCAAGTGGTATATTGTAACGTGCGGGTCTGGGTGTCTTATTAATTTACGAAACATATGAATTTAATTTTTAATCTCAGGTAAAATTTTATTAAAGTTATTTCAATTGAGAAAGGCATTAAAATTTACACATGAAGCGAACATATCATTTTTGTCAGCACTCAAATATTTACGACATATAAACAAATTGACTAATCGAAAAGTCATTGCTTTTGTGATAAATTATTTGAATTTATTGCTCCGGCTAAAACTCATTACAGTTCGGCAGACTATTATCTGCGGTTTTCTCGCCAAGTTCGCTATTTGGGTGAGAGAGTGCCTTCGAATTTTAGTGCACTTTCATAACGTTTGTGTTTACCGTGAGTCAGCACAGGGGAAGACACGCCAGCACCTCTGTCTTCACATAAACCACCTCAAGTCACCATTGACCCTGTGGACACAAATACTTATGACTTTGCCTCTCACCGGCTACCCGCTCGCCTCCAGATATATCGGACGAGTCCCCGTTGCCATCATTCCCGCTCGTTTCCGCAGCTCGCGAGACCCATGGACGTCCCTTATGCCAATCCAGTCTCATCTCCGGATACGTTCAGACATGAAAGGAATGTTTAAAATAAAATTGTAACTAATTTTGTCATTGGAGCGTCACAGTCGACCCGACACACACACCCGATCTCTCTTCATTCAGGCTCCCCTGATTAGCCGCGAGTTTAAGATTTGGGGAATTGCATTTTATCGGCTGTTCCCTGTGTTCGTGAAACACGCCGTGTCTGCATTTCACTACGGTCTGTCTCCATAAGTTGTCATGACTGCACTACTGTGATTGTTGGAGCCGCATAAATTTAGGGCTATGTTCCTACTCAGCCTTCACGAATTGACAGTAAGGAGGGTCACTTCACGTTATGGAAACAATGCCACACTGGTTTCCTGGAAGTTGGCGCAGGTAGGTAGTTGACCCGCCTTGTCACCGTGTCCCTGCCAGTTTACGTCAGCACAGAATATAATTGTTACCTGCTGCATATAACCACACTGAACGAATAATGTAATTGAGATATTTTCATACTATTACAATATTAACTTCTTGACTTGACTACTAGACTACTGAATTGTGTCTCGCGAGATGCAAATGCCAATAGGAGTCTCTTGACGCCTAACGAATGAAAACTAAACATGTGGTAGAAATACGTAAATGTTTTACTCCATCACTCTAAGCTATAGAGTATACTATCCAACAAAAGTAGTGCTAACACTTCCTAAAAGTGGCGATGCACATCAAGACAAAAAACCCACCGCATAGTTTTGGTTGATAGTTTCCTAGATATAACATAGCTGAACTCGTCAAGTAGAAAGTACAGTGGAACAGAGCGCATATCACTCAACTGAGTTGGTTAGAGTTGATGTTGCAGCTTTCAGTCTTCTATCTCGGAATTTCCGTTCTCATCTTTCCGGTGATCTTAACAGTGCACCAAATATGAATTTAAATGTTCTGAAGTGTGTGTTCAATGCATCATTTCATTGGCGTTAGTGCGACTCCAGAGGTATTGGTTCACAGATTAAATCAGTTTTACCAATCTTAACTGTAGTTAATATTCATGCATGTTCGTTTCATATATATTAACTGAATACTGGTCTCTTTAAAACGAGACTTAACAATTCTAATTGAGTCTTATTCTCTATTGATGCATTTAGGTAATAGCGCTGCAGTTGAATCGAGATTTTTATCTGGTAGTCTCTGTTTTGTTATAATTATGAAATAAATAAAAAGTACAAATCAGCAGGAAAGTTACAAGCTAGATTAAACACTGGTTAGACACCAATAGTTCTGGAAATGTCTTTGAGTGACTGAAAAGAACCGAAAGAAAGAGTGGTAAAACTAGTGTGCGAGAGGAGCACCGATAAACATAAAGTGGTAGAGCTGTAGATACACAGAGTCGTTAGTGAAAAGGTCTCATACTTTCTCCGAGTCAACGCATTCTGTCTGGCACAAGTTTAGAGAGTTTAATCCAATCTCATCTAACGTAAAATCACATCAAACGGGAGTGTATAAAAAAAATTTATCAGGTAGTGGCACATTTAAAAAAATGAAAAGTTATGGTACTTCATAAGGTCAGATGAGTTCAAAGTGATGAATGTTGTACGAAGCTGGTGGGTAGGTGGCTGATTTGAAAGGACTTAACTATGCATTGAAATATAGGTAACTGACCATTTTTCCGTAGATGCTTGTTAACATTTGCAAACGAAAACACCGTCTGTTAGCAACTGTTTTTTAATACATATAAGCTCAGACGCGTTTTGCCTTTATGCAATGGGGCATCGTTAGTAACTGTAAATGTACATAAAAAAATACACAATTTTTTTTTGAAGCGCTGCTTGGCTATAGCAACAGATCTGGTTAAATATAGTGCAAATACAGCTGTTCCCGGCA
This sequence comes from Vandiemenella viatica, assembly GCA_031002005.1. NCBI lineage: Eukaryota > Metazoa > Arthropoda > Insecta > Orthoptera > Morabidae > Vandiemenella > Vandiemenella viatica. The sequence continues at coordinate 155,560,195 of JARYHS010011408.1, read as the reverse complement.
TGTAACTATAACTACCAAAATTCGTAAGTAGAATGTACTTTCATAGTGGTTGGTTAAATACACAGATAATTCACATTTCTTAACACCACCATGTATGTACATTTACAATAATGCTCTCCATCCCAATTACATTAAATTATATATTCCAGCTTTAACTAGTATAATGATCGAAAGGAACAAGTTTTACATCCATAAGTACCAGTAGTCAATAGAATAGGATCCCTTTCATAGGAATCTGAAGCATGAAGGAAGGGATAAAAGCTGTAGAAGACAAATTCATTTCCAAAGGACAGTTAAAATTAATCTCAGTTCTGAAAATTAAATCGCAAAATATTCAATACCTGATAATATCTTTTGAAATCATTATTGATTGCAAGTACTTCATGAATTAAGGGATAAGGCTTAAAAATGTGGCGCAGCACGATGACCTATGAAAATTAAACTGTACTGTCAGGCTTTTTCATCACATTTGAAATAAGGTGAATTAGTAGCACGAAGGCAATACAATTGTCGATTAAAGTTTAAAACTGGAAACACTGTAAAATTCTTTCACAAAATGTCCCAACACAATTAATATCTATATTATAGGTATATAACTATATTATTTTTAGTTTTTTAAGTGCATTTGGTGACTGTTTTATTTACAATTTCCACTGCAATCATTTCCCTTGAAGGACAATACTAGTTATAACACCACTTATTTCCAACCTCGAGGAAGACGTAATTAGCCAATAAACAACAAGACTGTGAAACGCAACTGTGCGGCGTTTTCAATTATGGCGTCATATATCTATCCGGAAGTCTATCATAATTTCAGTTTTCTCCCATTTCAGAGGTGAGAATAGAATGATCATCACCGGTGGTGATTGAAATTTACCAGGTGTAAACTGGGAAGGAAATAAGATAAATAACACAAGGGAACAAAGATTTGCAAATATCTTAATAAGGGAAGGAGGATTTACACAAGTGGTTGAGCAAAACACTAGGGGACAAAATATTTTGGATATATTTCTAATTAAGCCCGATGAAAACCTTTTGAGGTATCAAGTAACTGAAGGAATAAGTGATCATGAAGCAGTTCTGATGGATATTAGAGGATTCAGTAAACCAGCAGCCAAAATTGAAGGGGGAAATATATACAATTATAAAAAGGCACAGGTTTCAAATTTGAAGAGATATTTCAGAGAACAATTCAGCAAATGGAAGGAAGGCTCAGTTACAGTAAAGTCAAGGTGGGAAGAGTTCAAGGAGATAATAAGAAAGGGGGAAGAAAAATTTATTCCAAGGCAGAAAATAAAGAGAAGTAGAGAACCTATGTACTATAATAGGGAAGTGAGGAGGTTAAAAAGGTTGGTAAGAAAAGAACATAACAGAGTTAAGAGACAGCAGGGTAGTAGGGAATATTTAAAACAACTAAACAAGGACTTAATAACAGCAAAGAAAATGGCTAAAGATGGGTATATGAAGAGTATTGTCAGTGCAGGAAGACCATTGACTGATGCATCTAGAAATTTCTATGGCTATATCAGGAAACTGAGGGGAAGGGAGGGTGTAGAGACACTTATAGATAAGGATGGAGAAGAAGTTACTGACGATTTGCAAAAGTCAGAGATTTTAAGTAACTGGTTCAGTGAAAGCATTAGGGACAATGAATCAGAAACAGGAAGGTCTAATTCGGAGAACGAGCTTAACAACACAATTAGAAATGACGATAGTAAAAAATTTGATATTCATCCTGAGGAAATCATGAAGGAAATAAGAAAGCTGAAAAATAAATAAAGGGGCTGGTGAAGATAATATTATTACAGATATCTTAAAGATAGCCGGATGTAACATTGTACCTTATCTTGAAATATTATTTAAATTGAGTCTAGACACTTGCTGCTTACCACAGGACTGGAAAAGTGCAATAGTAGTACCGGTACATAAAGGAGGGGTGAGAAATAGAGTTGAGAATTACAGGCCAATCAGTTTGACATCAGTGGTAGGTAAATTAATAGAAAGATTGATATGCAACCACATCAGAAATATATGTGAGGAACGTAAGTGGTTTACAAGCAGGCAACATGGTTTCAGGCAAGGATATTCATGCAAATCTCAGTTGGTGGGATATATGCAAGATATTTCAGATGAAATGGGAAAGGGAGGCCAAATTGATAGTGTAGCACTAGATCTGTCTAAGGCGTTTGACAGAATAAGCCATAAAATGGTAGTAAATAAGGTAAAAACCATTGGAGTGGATGGGAAAGTGATTTGCTGGGTAGAAGAATTTTTAACAGGTAGAAAACAGAAAGTTAGGGTAGGAAATGTAGTATCAAAAGAAGTGGAAGTACAAATGGGTGTGCCGCAGGGTAGCGTATTGGGACCATTGCTATTCATTATTCTAATGAATAATTGTGTTGATTGTTTATTATCTGAAATTAGATTGTTTGCAGATGACATAAGCTGTATAAAAATCTCAAAACGATAGAGGATTGTAAACAGTGGCAGGGTTATCTGGACAGGATATCTAATTGGGTTGGTAAACATGGAATGAAGATAAATGCAAAGAAGAGTCAGCTTATTAGATATACAAATAAAAAACAAAAGGTTAATTATGAATATAAGGTGGGGAAAGAATTGCTTGCTGAAGACTTGAATCATAAATATCTTGGAATTATGTGCGAACGAAGACTTTACCGGCGTGTCGATGCAATGAACTCTTCACAGGTTTGCTGCCGGATAGCGTTTGTGAACGACAAGCTTTCGGCAACCAACTCCGTCGCCATCTTCTGGTCTGATGTTAGCGCTGCGGCGACCAGAGCTTGTCGTTCACAAACGCTATTCGGCAGCAAACCTGTGATGAGTTCATTGCATCTTGGAATTACTTTTTATACCAAGCTTAACTGGGCAGGAAACATAAGACAGCTGGTACGAAAAGGTTTCAAAGTTCTGCACTTGTTGGAGAGAGTGATGAGGGGATGTACGAGAGAAGTCAAGGAATTGGGTTACAAAACTTTGGTCAGACCATTGCTCCAATACGGTAGTGTAGTATGGGACCCTCATTTTACGTATCAAATACAGAAGTTTGAGAGGGTGCAAAAAAGGGCTGCTAGAATTGTTTCTGGAAATTATCGCAGAATGCAATCAGTGACGGATATGATAAAGGAGCTGGAATGGGATTCATTGCAAGACAGGAGGAGGATGAGGAGGGTCATGGGAGTGTACAGGGCATATATTGGCGATGAGGCATGGAAAGATATTGCAATAGGTATGAAAAGTAGTGCATGGATGGGAAAAAATGACAATGACCACAAGCTGGCGCTAGATTTCAGGCACAAGGGTGTGGGAAGATTCTCTTTTTTAGGTAAGGGTGTCAGGGATTGGAATGAGTTACCAAGTGAAATGATGAATAATTTACCGAAAACTTTGAAAGAATTTAAAGATAAAATTTGTAGAGGGCAAATGTAGGTGGGTGCAGGATAGCGGGAAGATAGGTGAGTAGGGAAATTGCCACTAGAGCCTGTGCTCCATTGCAATTAAATTAAATTTATTAAGATAATAAATTCTTTGTACCAAGAAATATGGGGAAAAAAAAATGGCTCCGCTCCAATACGTCGGAACCTACAAATATTGTCCTGTCGGTCTGAAATTTGGTACACACATTCCTTAGGCGGTAATATTTGATTTAAAGTGTATGACGTAAGCTTCAAGTATATGTAGAAATGAGGAAAAATCACTCGAAATGTGGGTAGATGCATACATGTTATTACGCAAGAAATACACGTTAATACCTGTTGACATTTATTCCACGTGTTTTTAAGTCTTCATTATTGAATAAAAACTGCTTTCCACATGCAAATTGGAGATACGTAATAAGTAGAAAATCATGTAACATTTAAGATTTCTCTGTGGGGGCTGACATATTGTTTTTCAGTGCTAAGATATAATGCATGGCAGCCTACCTTACAGGAAAAAACATGGCATCTACCGTAACGAATGTTTGATACACAGCATTTAAGTAGGTTTTATTTAATGCTAATAGCAGTTGTGGTTAGGTTGAAATGCAGCCTGGACCAAGAATTAAGAGTAAGTAACACCCAGAAAAAATATCGACATGTAATAACGTGTATTTCTTGCGTATTAACATGTGTGCATCTACCCACATTTGAAGTGATTTTTCCTCATTTTCACGCATTCCAAGCTTACGTTATACACTTTGAATCAAATATTATCGCTCATGGAATGTATGTACCAAATTTCAGACCGATAGGACAATTTTTGTAGGTTCCGACATATTGGCGTGTTACCAAAATTTTGAATAAAACATTGAAAGATTTTTTTTTTTTTAAATAGTAGTTTGTAAAATTAACAACGGTACACATGCTCAACTACAATTATGTTAATTTAATCAGATAAAACTCGAATAATTTTGCCTCTGATGCGCGTTGATCTGTATCTATTGTTGTATCATTGTTAATATTTTGATTTTGTTTCTGATATTGAGCTATGCGAAGTCAGCTGTATTGAATTGTGGTGGGATACAAAAAAGCTCAACAATGTTTTATCACACAATTCGCACTATGGTGTTTATCCCTCTTATTTTGAGCACATTTAATATGCTTTCACGTTGAGTGTATCGTATAAGTATTGCATTAGTGATATATTTATCACTCATGAGGGCACATTAAAAGCGTGGATTTGAACGTACGGTTCTGAACGACAGTATGACTTCTTCTCCACGTTGCTGCCTTTCTCGTCAATTTGCTTTCCGCAGGTTCCGAATCTCCGAGCGTGGCGGGCGAGCTGTAACGATCTGCCCTCGCATTCGGGTTTTTCATGGTATTCAAACACGCTCTAATTATAAAATCAAAAAAGCAGGTCAGAGCAAACGTTGCCACTGGACCGAGCAAAGGAGAATTTAAAAACTCAAATAAATAAAACATAATATCCGTTATACTTCTTTTCACTGTCACTATAAAATGTAACGGACAAAATAAATGTACAGATAACCACTGATTATGCTCTGGGAATCGAGGTAAATCGTATATGGTGGAAAATAAAAGGCAAAAATTCAGTTGCGGTGCTTCATACAGTTTTGAATAATGGTATATTTTTCTTTTCTTTTTTTAATTCTTTCTTTCTTTTTCTTCGTAGTTGTTTTTCTCGCCAATTTATTTTACGACGGTTCAGAGTTTAATTATATACATTCTTACTTTTTCCAAGCTCAAAGTAAGATTATTAGCAGTTTTTTTTAAATGATTAATTATAGTATTGCGTAACAACAAAACAAATATTTTGTATTACGTCTTTACGGCTCGATGTCTTCGTGGACATTGGAGTCGAGAGTGGAAGTGAATACGAGGCTGTGTTAGTAAGTTCTCTCTTCCATTGGATATGAGTCAATGTTTTTAGATTTTCCATATTTCAATACGCTGTTTATTTTGCATTCGGAGTAGCGAAGTTTGGCGTTGTAGTAATATTTACCTTTGAGTGAGAGTGTTGTATTTTTGTACTTTCTCTATACTTGATAACGAATAACTTCCAGTTTCAATATCACTCTGTGTTCTTATGAAGCAATTGCGACTATCTTCTACGTCACAGGTGTCCTTCAAGTTGACAGAGATTGGTTTTAAGTCCGCAATTGGATAAATGAGAATCATTATTGCATGAAACTAGTTCAGCTGCATTTTTCACATGCTGTAGCACTGGATTAAGATAAATGAATTTATACTGTAATAACCTTAATTTAAATCTCTTTAAATTAATTTGAAGTCTGCTAATGACTAATGCCACGCTATCTGAAGTTCCATTATCAGTCTTAAAAGTATGCAATTTTTCGTCCATAACTTCACAGCGGAAAAATAAAGTTTGCACACCTTGTAGAGTGTGTCACTCATGCGTGCTACACACCATTAATGATCTGTAAATATAACAGTAGGTACCTCACTAACTAATGAATCATTGCCGTCTTGGCCTCTGGATATTATTGGCAGGTAGTGAATGCAATCTCTGAGGAAAATTGAAGCGATTATTATAATCACACGCAGTACACAACGGTTTCTGGATTTGATCAAATGTAAGGCAAAATTCTAAGATATAACTGGACACAATTTAATTGCTGTTACTTTTACTGAGATTCCCTGTTCAATCATAAGAACTGTTATGAAACATTTTCTCACTAAGTGATCGGCTGAAACCACAGAATTATATCTGTGTTTGATATGTTCAGTTAATATCTGCTTGTTATTTTAGGAGAAAGAAGGAAAGATGAGTTTGAAGGTGAAGATAGATCCACCCACTGCAGAGCAGATATCGTTGGTCAGGAAGGAACTGGGTACAACAGAGCAAGACATCAAGAACACAGTGTCCTCGCTACGATCCTGGCTGAAGATGCAACCACACCTGCCAGACGCCATAGGTCAGTGCTCGCACACTTTTCAGTAGAATTGAATAATGTTTCTAGGAGAGTCTAACTATAACAGAATATGATTAAATACAAATATTTGAAAAGATTTTTGAGTCCGATTTATTTTCTGTTTCCTGTCAATGACAAAACTGATATAATGAATGATTTGTTGGAAAAGGTGTCAGATCCATTCAGATCTATAACCACAAATATCTCCAGTCTATTCTAATGAAGACTAAAGCAATGTTATAAAAGATACCATTGACAGTAGAGTAATGAAAGTTACCAAATACATATTTATTCTAAAACTTTGTAGTATTATTCGGACTGCATCCAACACATACATTCATGTAATTACATAAAATCTTTTGGATGAAATTTCTCTGTGAATTTTTTTAACAAATCAGAGATTCAAATTTTGTCCTTGGATTATTCTCATGCAGATAACCTTTAGTTGATAATAATGACGTTGAAACTCGATTACTAGTTTTCTTCATCATCAAATTACTCAGATTGGCAGATTTCCTTCTGAAACCTATACATACAAATACATTTACATACTTACACAACACATTTTTTGTAAAAATTTTCTGCACATAATTTTACTCCAGTCAAAAATCTAATTTAGATCCTTGGATGCTCCTCACGCAGATGTAAAGATTATCTTTAGCTGATTTTCAAACGCGATTCCCAGAGTTTTACACATCATCACATTACTTGGAACGGCACATATAAAACAAGAAACACAGTGTTGGAGATGCGCCTCATCGACACTGGTGACCGCAAAAAGACTCTACTTCGCTGGAGGTTCTTAGCTTCAAACCTATTTCCTAACAGTCTATCCTAACTACCAATCTCGACAGAAAACCACATCTACGAGAAGAGAGCAAGAAATATAAACTAAAAGGAAAGAAGCGTTTTCAGTTGTCTGAACATCACGCAGATAAACCAAGTAACTGCAGAGCCTTGATGAAAGAATCAAAATATCGAAGGTCAATCATTTGGAATCGGTATCTTCATATTTGCCTAAAGAATTTCTGGCACACTACTGGATCCATAACGGCATAGACTGTACGATAGTGATACTTAAAACGCCATGAATGTATTATAACAACATGCAAGCACTACTCTCACGTGACATCCTATGAGATTAACAAAGGAAGGTATATGCCACCGACGAGGTAAGCCCATTTCTCTGAATCATCAATGCCATTGAAACAGGGAGAGGATTTTCAACCTGCAATATTTTCTAGAGACAGTACAAAACTGAAACCTGAAAAGTCGAAACGTTAATCAAACCCGCGTGCTCCCGAATGCCAAACTCTAACGTCGCAATCACTGACGCACATAGGAGCGACATCAAAGGGTGGAAAACCCGAAGGGAAAAGTACCTTGAACGGTTATTATGCGTCAGCCTTGAGAGTATTCCTCGATGGACCGATGTCGCCAACCATTGGCACAAGGGTAATCGATTCAAGGATGCTTCAGATCACCCAGTGTTGATTTTTCGCCTACGATTTTACGATTGGTCCATGAGAAGGTAATTAGATCCGACTCCTTGATAGAGGTAGCATAATCGAGTACTGCCACCAAACTTGCGCCCGACAGTAGGGACGCTGTTAGTCTGAGTTCCATTCCTTGATGGAATACAGTCGTCGATTGTTGTCAGCACCTGCGATCCACGTCAGTCTTCACTCATTTGAATTTCGCCAGTGCCAAGTGTGGATGACTCGATTTAGTCCAGGCATGGCCAAGCCAAATGATCTTGAGGGCCGCTTTGGAAGTACATCATAACTCCGTGGGCCGCATATAAAATCATATATTCCCACTAAAGACATTTATTGAAACATGAGTTATTATTGTGTTTAATATTATTCTTACATGTAAACATATATAATATAATAATAATGATACTAAACCCACATTGTAAAGAAATATATAACACTAAAAATGAAATATAAAAAATATTTTGTAAAAGTGTGATGAACCTCGCGGGTCAGAAAATTGTTCAAGGCAGGCCGCGGGATGGCCACCCCTGCTGTTTCACTTTCCGCTACGTTATGTAACTTCAGAAGCCGTTTAAAATAACTCTTCGTCGTTTGTAAAAAACATATAGTTTTATTTTAAACTATTGCAAAATAAAATTGGATACTGGTAAGACGATCACGAGTGTCAGATGTTCATTCAAGTAAAGAACTTTCTTGACCAACAAAATCGATTGTTTTTCGGAACCGGTTAATAGCAGTCTAAAACGTGTTTTTCAATATGTTGGTCTCGACCCCAGTGTAGATCGCCAAGACTTGCTCGCGGTCGCAAATAAGGTAAATGTTAAAAACGAGCTTTTTAGATCTTACAACACAATAAAACATTTCCAGTGAGAAGGCTGTTCCTGTTTATTTTTTGATTTGTTGAATAGTGGTTGTATGTTGAGAAGCAAATAACCAAATCATTTTCTCATTGGAGCCTACTTTTCTTCTTTTTATCATGTTTCATTCTTTTTTTTCGGTTTTGATTTGCTTCCGCCACTGCCACTTGTAGCATAAGTGGAGGGTGGAGCAAGTCTTTTGAGAACTACATTTTATCCTAACTTGCAGCGAAGCTAGCCCGTACTCCCTGGCGTACTCGTACAACTGATTGCAGTGTACGAAAACTAACAGTTCTTATGGGGCCACTGACTCCACCTTCTTGCCTCCGGCACCGCCACCGTCACAAAAAGTATGTCTCTGCCCGCAGAGTGCCAGCGACTATCTTGCACATTTGATTTCTCGACAAGTAGGTACAGTCTCAATAGAAATAAAATTAAATACATCGACTTTGAAATCACAACATAGTTTTATTACGGAACTGGAAGGTCGCCGAAGTTTTTTTCTGATGTTATTGGGTTTATTTTTATTTTTTTATTTTTTTTGCCTACTTGGTCGTCACCAAATTTTTTTAGTTGTGAAGTGGATACGTATTCTAAACAATAATTCAAGGCTAAAATAATAAATAAGTTTTAATCAATTACTGTGATGTAGGGAAAATTATAAATTATTACCGAAATAATTCCAAAAATTACCAGACATTTGTTCCAGTTCAAAGCCAATTATTAAATATAGACTAAATTCAATGTTTCGTTGCAACATGAAAATTTTGTTCATGCTTTCAGCTTAACTAGGGGATCGTTTTACTGTTAGCTGTCATGCCAAAAGTAATGATTGAGATGGAAGTAAAGTCAGTCAGTTGGTACAAAGACTTCTAGGTAGTATAAAGTGATGGAGAGAGATAAATTTTTTTATATATAAAAGTCAAGCAGTTATCATGTAGGATGTACACACATTGACAATAAATTTGGCCGCCGCTGAAAAACTCTATCACTATTATTTTGCACAATCTGACATCAATGTCATCCCGAGAAACAGTAACGCAAGTATTGCATTAATGTGATAGAATATTTCAGCGGTGGCCAAATTTATTGTCAAAGTGTGTACATGTCTGATAAAAGAGAAGTAAATAAACTTCGTCGTTCTTCTGATGAACCGTAATCTTTTTTTTTCGTATTAAACAAAACGGGCGTGTTAAATCACACAGGGTTATACAAAATCTTATTATCAAACTAATTAGCAAATCGCGTAACCCTTTTTCCTTTTTTTTTTTTTTTTTTGCTATATAACGAGAAATTCAGTTTCTGTAAAACGTGGAAAAATTTACTTTACATATACGTTTAGTAAAAAATTACGAGTAATCAAAAGACGTTGATAGAAATAAAAACTAGTTTTTGTTCATTTGTGTTAAGCTATGAGGTTTGCTAGTTAGTATGATTTTATGATTCAAATCGTTTGTAAACTTATTTTTATAAAGGTGGCATTTTTAAATTATACATGTTGACGCTTGTTCATCTAAATACAACATTTAATCAGGAACATCTTCGAGTGATATCTAGGTTTAGCTAACATAGTGAAAGATCAATGAACAACGTCATACACCACATTCCCTACATGTTACCTAACCTTTTGAGCCATGTGACTAGTTTTGCCGCTACCATCCATTATATGTGGCTTTGTTAGATAGTGAAATCGATCAAAACAATGATATACAAAGTTTTATCATATTCAATTTTTATTTCCAGATGATGCACGCATTGAGCGCATGTACATTAACTGCAAGTGCAGCATGGAACGTACCAAAAAAGCGCTGGACAATTATTTCTCATTGAAGCAGAAGTTGCCTGAACTGCTGATGAATAGGGACATGAGGGAACCCTTCAAATCGATCGTGACCCGCAGTGCGTAAGTATTGATATCTTCTCTCTAACGTCTCAAGTTGTGGTATGTAAAATTACTTATCGGCGATAAATTGGAAATCAAACTGAAAAAATGTCTCCCAGGTATGACTGTGGACGACTGTACACATATTTATTTTCTCTCGATATTCTTGTCGGCAAATGAAGGTTCAGTATCAAGAATGTCACACCTTAGTCCCTATCGTCGGGACAATGCACATGCGTAACAGGGGATAATTTTTTTCCGACTGCAGAAAGAGCCATTCGCTGCCAATCACCTGTGACTGTGCTTACCGAAGTTTGTCCAGATCTTCTTTGAATATAATTGATGGAAGTCTTCCCTTCTTCAAATCGATTTCCAACTTCTGATAAGACGGAAGATCTCTCCTTGAGCCTTATTATTCAAATGAAATGAATCCTTGGGATTTTATGTTGTTGCGCTGTTGCTGGTGAAACCTTCCGATTGCCCGCAACAAATGAGCCCACCAGTTAGTAATTCTTTTTCTACAGATCAGTATATTTTTTAAAAAAAGTCTTTTATCGATCACTTTCAAATCGCTTCAAGGTTCCATTATCCTTTTTCGAATTTTAGTAATCACGTCAACATATGTTTAGATTTCTCGTTTTGAATTGCTACGATCAAAGGACCATTACGAGGTTACTCAGACAAATAAAATGACATCTTTAACATAGATGTCATCACTTCGATGTGACCACCTCTTATTTTTTAATTTCGACTGGTTTGATGCAATCCTCCATCCCTTCCTATCTTGTGCTAACCTCTTCATCTCTAAATATCCCTGACAATCCACGTTTTCAATTATCTGCTTCATATATTCTAATCTCTGTCCTCTATATTTCTTACCTTCGACTGTTCCCTCCACTAATAAATTAACCAATCCAGCATGTCTCAAAATATGCCCCACCAACCTGTCTCTTCTTTCTGTAAGCTGCTTCCACATACTTCTTACCTCGCCCATCTTTTCCTAAACTCGCTCATTTCGTACTTTATCTGCCCACTTAATTCCCAGCATTCTTCTGTAGCACCACATTTCAAATGCTTCAATTTTCTTTCTTTCTGGTACTCCTGAAGTCCATGTTTCACTACCATAAAGTGCTGTGGTCCACAAGTAGATTTTTAAAAAGTTCTTTCTAATTACTACATCAATATTTGAAACTAAAAGATATCTCTTTTTCTTGAAGGAACTTTTTACTAGTGCTTCGGCAATCGGTTGTAATTTTGCGCCCCAAGTAGCAGAATTCAATTCTCCTTCGCTCAGTGTGTTAATAAATTAACCGTCCATTAAATACATTGATACAGCTAATATGATTTTCTTTCGTTTATGTGGAATATATACTCTTGGTGCCGGGTAGCTGGGTACCACATAAAATTTCTCTGAGGTATAAAAGTATCAGCATAAATATCCAATGTGTTGTTATAGGAACAATTGTAGCGTTGAATACTCGTTTCCGCAACTATTGACCTAAAAGTTTCTTATTTACCATCGGCGAAAATAAAATATCTTCAGATGGCGTAATTTGGAAATGAGAAGTCCTAGATACCACGAAATTGTTTAGATATATTGATTTTATTTTTTAAAAAAAGAATGGATTTGACATGTTTCAAACACTAGAACCAAATTACTCTTTCGCCTATGATGGAGGCAATTTCTTTCGTTATTAATAGGAATAGACAGAGAATATCAACAATGAACTTTGTGTTTGCAGTAAGGAAATTACAATAGAAGTACTACGAACAATGGTAATGACCTAGCCATTGTACCTTGGAAGTTGTCAAAGTTTACGTCAACATATGAGGAGAGAAAGAGTGAGAAGGGTTGAAAGTGAAAAGGAATTAAAAAGCTGTAAATAGAGAGTGTTATGAGGGATGTGTGAAACAGGGTTTAGAAATTAGATTGTTAAGCAAATTGGATAAATGGGCTCAACAGCGAAGTGCTCACTCCTCGTTCCTGTTCGTCATTATTTCGGTTGAAATAATGAAAAAGGTAACCATTATGATCGAGGAGGAAACCATGAAACCCATGGCGTTTGTAGGTGATGTAATGGTTTGGGGAAACGGTGAATGAAACTGCATCAACAGTTGGAAGCGCAGAATGAAGTAGTGGTATGTTATTAAATATAATCTTCTGCAAAAAGTAGTTAAGTAGTAATTACAAATCGGAAGAAGTAAAGGGCTAATCGTTATACAAACTGCAGAGGTGAAAAGTTGATGGTTGAAGAAAAGTTCAAGTATTTGAAAAGTATGGTAGAACAGTTTGGGAAAAACCGGTACGAAATAAATTAAACGAGTGCAAGAGAATAAGAATTCTACAAAAGTATCAGAGACTTGATTCGAAACAAAAAAGTGCCAGAGAAGCGCAAAGGAGTTGTTTACAGGACTTAATGGTTCGGAAGCTTGAGTGATGGAAGAAAGGGATACTAGTCGAATTCCAAGCCACAGAGATGAAGTTTCAGCGCAGCCGGTTAAGTACAACGAGACTGGACAAGCTACGGAATGAACATGTGAAGAAACAATTAAGGAGAAACCTGGGAAAGATAGAATTGAAAGAAAGAGACTCAAGTGGTATGGACACATGAGAAAGAGAATTGATGAAATGATGCCAAATAAAATGTATTATATCAACCGGGAAGGTGAGAAGCCTCGAGAAAGACAGCGTGAAAGACATCGAGAAAGACCACGGGTTAGATCAGTAGAAACATTTTTTTTTTTTATTAATTTTTAAAAATAAGTCATTTAATTACATCAATTTGCTGCTTCAAGGAATTAATGAAACTCGTAGATTGTCAAAGTATTACCTCATTATAAATTGACAAACTGGAACTACTTCTTATAATCTACCGAAAATAAAATTTCATCAGTTTTCTGAATTATCATCTTTAAAACATACTATAATTACAGAGGATATTAAAGATTCAGTAGCCGTCTCAACTAATTTAAATTTGACATGAAATATGATTTGAATGTATTCTAAAACTGAAGGTCTTTGACCAGATAAAAAATCACTTTACTGCAGACATTAAAAATGCTGATACAACTTGCCAAAAAGGACTATTGGATATGATGAAGAAAATAAATATAAATTCCATACTGGTGGATACGAAAACCTGTGACAAAATAAAAATAAAAAAATGCCTGTCTTATATCTAAATATGTCGAAAATGATATACGGTTCAATGATACCTTTCTCTTTCTTATATCTTGTGTAATCAGGCTTTAGTACCGTTTATCATATTGTGACCATAGAAAGAAACGGCCTGAAAATTTCCGAAAGAGAAGACCTCAGTTTGTTCCTTACAAAGTTTGAGCCGGATATCCAGTATTTGGTTTCCCAACATCAGCTTCTGGATCTCATTAAAAAATTAAATAATTATATCTAATTTCATCAATTTTTAATGCTTATATATACGCAAAGTATAAAGAAAAAGATAGATTTAACTTCACTAAGTCGTTTTATAAAGATTTATTCTGCCAAAATAAGCGAAATTCCGACATAAATTATTTCGTAACTTATTTTTATTGTTAGCTTTAACGTGCTGTAATCCCGCTTGATAAATGTTACAAAGCAATTTCCCTATTTTATAAATTACCGTTACTGATGGAACCGGTGAGCAGTTAGAAAATTTTGTTACTAACAGAGGTACAAAAGAGGGATGGTAGTTAAAAAAGGTTGACTACCCCTGCGTTAGATGGATCAAGGGTATGAGAAAGGATTTGCAAGGCAGAGGAGCAAACTGGAATGGGGATAAGGAGGAACAGACGTAAGATAGGAGACGCTGGGTAGGACTTGGTTACCAGCAGACCCTGGCAGAGGACGGAAAGTGTCCAAAATGATACTGCATCTATTACTAAAAATATAAAAATCATTGACTTCTTACTATTCAATAATGGGATAACATATTAAGAATTAAGAACATTAATGTTTTGGCATGAAAATATACCTTTTACCTTACTACAATAAGAGTTGTCTTTTTTTGAGGGATTGAAGATTCTTAAACTAACGCCACATCTGTGTCAAAGCGATGCCATTCTGAAATAACACATTATAGCCTTTATTTAAACTTTCTTAGGTACCAGATTGATCACAAATAATTCAGCAAATTAAATAGAAAATTTCCTGTATGGCATTTCAAATTTTCTGATTTGTTGGACAGTGGCTGTATAGATCTCCACTCTAATGTTTGCAGGCGGCTGTATATGATGCCTGGAATGACTGACAAGGGCTACCGTGTGTTGTACGCCTCGCATGTGAACCCAGACCCAAATCTCTGCGACCAATTGGCTATTTTCAAAACACTGTTCATGTGGGCTGAGGTGTTACTGGCCATAGACTACTGTCTCGGAGACATAATCATCTTTGACGCGGAAAATGTCACTGCGGAGCACATCGTTAAGAGTGGAGTCAGTAACCTGCGCACCATGGAAATAGCCAGGCGGGTAAGTATACTGAATTCTGATTTTTTTTTTTTTTTAATTCACACTGATTTACATCTTGAAACAAAATTACCTTTTTACATCCTTAGTAGGGCTGCAAGGATATATCGGTCAACCGATAATATCAATAATATCTGACCAAAAATATCGATATTTATATTGATATTTTTACATGGTCGATATTATGTTAAACACTGATTTAGCTCTATAACAAAATTGATAACGTCCTTTATTATTTTGGGGTTCCACTTCGTTTAATGCACGTTATTCGTTCCTCATTCATTTGGTTTCATATCAATTAATCCGTTGCGTTATACTCGCGGTCGTTGATTCTTGATTCTCTCTAGGACGTATTACAGTATTCTAAAGGTGGTAAAAAATATGACCACCTAACTGATGCAATCAGTGTTGATAAAAGACTTTTAATGCAGTTGAAGGCAAAGAATTTAACTATTTAATGAAGCACTTAGCTGCATTATGCAAAGTCCCTTCCCGTGGTACTATCAATTCAAAAATTTATAAAATATATGAAAAGAATCGAAAATTGTGTGGGAGAAGTTGAAAAGTTTGAAGCATTTTTCTATTTTTACGAATATCTAGAGCAGTGTTTCTCAAACTCTTAGTTCCACGTACCCCTATAAAATTTCCCAGGCGAAACCCCCTTAACAAAAAACTGCAAATTTTTTTTTAGCCCCACTACTGCCAACAATGAGTGATATTCACCATTGTGCGTGTTATACGCCAGTCCACCATTACGTAAATCTAGTCTCGAACCCCCTACGATCAACTGGCGAACCCCTAAGGGTTCGCGTACCCCACTTTGAGAAACACTGATCTATAGTAACACTGTCTATTTGAAGATTAAGGTACTTTTTTCCCCGCATAATGAATTAAAATCAATCATGATTGCTATACGAGTTGGATTAAGATATGTTCAAAATTGCAATTAGTCATTTACTCAAAGCAGCCTCGTCGGAACAATCTGAACGCCTCTTCTAAAAGTCAAGACCTACTGTAAATAATGGAGCAAACTACTGTTTTCAGGATTTGTTGACGCTGAATATTTGCAGAACTATTTCTTTTAATAAACAACCGCAAATTTACGACTTGATTTTAAGTTACATAGTTATTTCTAATATAATATAGACAAATATCTGAAAATATCGATGTTATCGGCTTGATTCGACCGATATTATCGATATCTGGCTGGCGTCGATATAAATATCGATAAATTTAACGATATTGATATCAACTTGCATTCCTAATCCTTAGTGGCTTTAAGGCTATCATTTAACAGATGCTTTTATTAAGTACACAACATATATACGTATTTTCCTAGAAGAAGGCCATGATACATTTATGACAAGGGACTTAATATAATGGCTTCTACGGTAGTTTTGACAGTGGAAAAAGTAATTTCATGATAATTATATCAGCCTGGAGCAACAATCTTCTCTTCTTCTTTAACACAACTGTTGATTTGACCTTCTATTAAATTGCGATTGATATCAATTCTTCGTCTTAACAGAATCTTAAGTTTGGTACTCAGAAATTAACACGCATAGAACTCAGCAACAAGTTTTCTTCGACGAATAAGCAAATTAAGTGTACCTCTACATAAGAACGAACGCTTTTGAGAAATGATATAACGCTTTTAGGTGACTAGCCGAGTGTAAACGGTATTTGAAAACTATACTTTGGCGATAGAATTCTCCATCGCCAGCTTTGGCAGATGGACAAAGCGGGACCTTTGTAGTCTGCCATGCGGCCATGAGTCATCCTGGTCAATGCCTGGGCGATAACACTAGTACACCGCCCAGTTATACGTTCAGTTGTTTTTAGCGCACCGTGGCGTACAAAACTCTCTGAAATATCATTTGTATCCATGATGTTCACTTGGCAAGTAAACCCCAAAGTTTTATGTCAACATATACATCAGTTATAAACACATGAACACAGCTTTAGTATGGCATGAATTCAGAGTTGTTTGCGCTAAGAATCACATTATACGATGATGGGAATTATCAGTTTCAATCTGAAAATCTTGCTTCATAAATTTTTTTGGTGACTGCTCCCACTCTAAGAAAAATGGTTTTACAGTTTACAGTGGTTTCTTCTGCTTTTATATAGCTATACCAATGAGATGCAAGTTACAGTTTCACATTTTTCAAAATCTACAAGTTGTCATTTTACATTCCTGTTGTTGGATAACCGCTTCGTTGTCAAAGACGGCTTTGCATGATTGAATGGAGTTAGTGTCGTTCGAATTCCCCTCAACTCACGCTCGAGCTCGTTCGGTTATTCCTATGGCCGGTCCTCTCTACCAGGGCGAGCTGTGCCCGCTGGAACTTCCCAGGATCGGCGGACAGTCGAAGCCGCGGCGGTTAAATGAAGGCTTACCGGTGCATGAATAGCGCGTAATGTCTCCCTTTCCCGTACCGCGCAACAAGGATGGTACATCATACAAAACTGGGCAAGACTACACCAGAGGCGTTCTCGAATGTGCAGTATATCAATGACTAAAACTTGCATTTTCTGTATGTTGTATAAATTTAATATGTGTAGACAAGAAGCGCAACGTGTATTTGATTCTTAAACATACGTAACAGTCTTATATAAGTAAAGGAAATATTACAAACTATGAGATCAGGACACAGTGTAATAAAAACTATAATATAAATAAGTTATCTATAGGACATACATGAAGCATTTATTGCATTATGATTTATACGGATGTTTCAAATATACACCATTTCTGGTAAGGATTTGTTATTATTTATGCAAAACATTAAACTCACTTGAATGACTTAACTGTTATCACTCTAATAAGTAATTGTTAATTACCAAAAGATGATTCTTATGTTCAAATAAATATTGTTCCACTTTTTATGAAATGCCGGAATATCGAAATAAAAATGTTGGAATGCATCCTGTCGATTTTTACTTTTTCATTGACGTAGAGTTGTGCCCGGTCTTTTAAGTATCTGAATTTTCCGAAAGTAAACGTATACAGTATTGTAAAATGATACAACAGCATGAAGAAAATAATAAGAAGAAGACATCTACTATCCACTCTTTAATTTTTCAGTACTTCGTTTTTCGATTTAGCAATTTAAAGACTATGATGCAATTCGTGGCTGTTCCGATTGTACAGGCCGAGTACCAGCGTCGCTTCGTTACTACACAGCTAGCAAATAACAAACCGAACTTCGCGAATAACAGACCGAGCCTACTGTCAGGCTCGAGCTTACGTCCAGGCTCGGTCCTCTCTCTGTACTGTATTTCCGGCATATGTTCCCCATAAGTCGCGCTGGCAGCGACAAACCTAGGGAGCTTATATAGCGTTTGCACGACTCTAGACGGATTCCCTTGAAAACTCCGTTCTGGCCTCGCATTCGGGAGGACGGTGATTCGAATCCCCGTCCGGGCATCCAGATTTGGGTTTTCCATGGTTTCCTAAATCACTGTAGGCAAATGCCGGGATGCTTCCTTAAAAAGGTCATGGCCGAATTCCTTCCCATTCCTTGCCCCCATCTTTCCCGTCTCTAAAGACCTCGCTGTTGAGAGACGTAAAGCAGTTAAAAAAAAAATGAAAACTCCCAAAAGTTTTGCTATTGATGAGCAATTATTCGAACATATAATTCGCCGGTAACTAACGTATTTAACCAGCACCACCAGCAGTGAATTCCCCCATAAAGTTATCGGCTCCACTTGCAGTCTTCGTATTTCAGATAGAACCTTAAAAGCCTTTATCAACATGATGATTAGTGGAGGAAAATTTCTATTATCTCAGCTGATCGATGTAAATCTTTGCTGGAAAGTGGTAGAATATTTTAAAAATTAACAGTTAACTATAGAAGAAATGATATAAAAATTAATACTATGCTCAGTTCAATAGCAACGAAAACATTCAGATTGACATAGTGCAGGTATAGCATTTTTAACGTTACTTTGCTGACAGTTAAACATAACAAAATTTTGGTTTCATTTAGCACCCTGTACCATTTTCATTATTAACTGTACATACAATGTTAGCCATAAGTTTCATTATGATTTTATTATCGCTAGATTGTACATATTTATGAAGAATCGTACATACGTATGAAAACATTTGCAAGCATTAACGTTCCCAATTTTCATATTGATTTGCTTATTTTTTCAGACTGCATACACCAGAAGAATAAAAGCCATCCACATAATAAATGCTCCTAAGGTTATTGACATGCTCGTAACACTAATAAAAGCAGCATTTCCAAAAAAGCTAAGTGAAAGGGTAAGTCATATTAAAGTAGAATTTTCCAGAGACAATAATGGTTTAACAAATATGGTCTCCTATAACACTCGCATAATTTAACTATTACATAGTTGACGTCATTTGATAATAGAGAGGAAGATTATTACAAATGTATAACAGAAAATGACCTACCATGCATTTATTATTTGCTAAGATCAGATGATATTAACTGAAACAGAAGATTATTTACAATGATCCCTACATGATTTAAACTTTGCAGTGAAACTTTGCGTTTCATATATACAGACAAAATCAAAATACAAACTTCAACAGGAAAATCTTTGACCAGAGCAAAGAGGACCGACATGTAGAGCAAGTTACAGAATTTAAGAATTTTTGATGCATTTGAGTTTCAAAAGTATTAAGAATATAGATTTTAAAATTAAATATTTCATTAAATCTGTGATATATTAAACGTATTTTACAAAGAAAAAAAATTAAATGTATTATAAAACTGTCATATCGCTTTATGGAGCTAAGGGAAAAAAAAGGGGGGGATTCAGACAGCAGAAATGATTTTTTTGGGATTTAAAAGAACTGACAGGATACGCAATGATTACATCAGACAATTCTTAGGAGCAAGGACCCTATTAGATGAATTACATGACTATCAAACTATATTAGTTAAACATATCCAAAGAATGGACAATAATAGAATGTTAAAAAAATTTATATCAGTATAAAAACATTTGGAAACGGAAAAAAGGCGCTCGCAGAAATTAAATCTTGAAGACGGAACAGTCTTATGAAGCTTAAATCTGAAAACTTTTGATGATGATGAAAGGGAAGGTCCAGTTAGCCGGACCAAAGGCAACGGGAAAGTGATGGGTAATTTGAAACATTGCGTTATGTATTCGAATACGTATATACCAAGCAAAGTAATTTCATCAAATGAGCTAGTATTTACGGGTTACGCAATACCCTGACTACTGAGAAGATTAGCTGTCTTCTGTCCAAACCTAATTTAATATAGGACATGAAATAGAAAAAGCTAAGAATAATAGAAAGGTGGTAGAACTTCATTAGTGAATATTTCATGCATGTACTTAAATTTACAATAGACCTGTCAAAAATTTGGAAAGCAGTAGAAAGCATAATAAAAAAATAAGGAAAACTCATAAAGACATAAATATACCACGAAATTTTGCTATACGCCATTGATGACGAACTGTGAGAATATGCACTGGCTACTCAAAATAAAAAAATAATGCAATGATTTAACCAGTGAAGCAATCTAGTTGCATCTAGAACAGTCGAGAAAACAAAATAAAATATTTTTTAAATTAAATTACTCATGCCCTCTGCTGTAACTTCAAGTGGCAGTTCTAATAACAATCTATCAAAAATGCAGCTAACATTGCGAGTATTAAAGATTTCATCCCGTTCATATCTCTGACCAAAGATTTCAACGAATATTTTTAACTAAAACGAATATTAAACGAATATAAGCAACTAGCCCTAACAATTATAATATCGATTTAAACGGAATACGTATTTTTCTTTCAGTTCTGTCAGTTAATTTATTCTCGGATACTTAGCTAAGCAGAACTGTTATTAAATAACGTGCGTAACCCATAACAACATCTGGCGAAAAGCATAATGTCATAGAGCGATGTCGTAGTGTGACGTCTTGGCGTGACAGATGACGTCATAGATGACCAAAACTGGTGTTTTATAAGTAAGTATAGATTATGATATGCTGAAAGGTTGTTAAGATAGGTACCTACTCTAATATCGAAAATAAAGTAGATTCTGTAATGGTTGATTATATTATCGTAGGCGAATTGACGGAACCCTTAAAATAGAAAATGGGGAGAAACATAAAATGACTAATAATCGTTCAACTGCTGAAATGTGTACTCCTGTTTTTGAAAGTATTACTCCTATGGTTTGTTTAATATGTTTTTGATGTTAGGAAAAAGGCAAAAATTTTGTGGCAATTCGAAGATGGAGTGTAATGCGGTATTACTATTGTAGCTAATGTAGAGTGTTTCACAGTGCCTAAAAACATATATTTACATTATCAACAGACTGCAAAAAAAAATCTGATATAGACGTAGATGAGATTCTGAAACGAAGAGTTTATAACAGATGTTATCTTAACCCAACTAGAAATAATTTGGATAAAAAACTAATAGAGCGTTTATAAACTTATAACAACCTTCAGTTATGGAACACCATTGAGCTATTAATTACTCATACATCAATACAGTCATTACTTTAGCTTTTTTGAAAACGACTAACAAATGAATTTAAAAGTTAATTAAATTTAAATGATAAAATGACGCCAATGCAACTGTTGTTTGTAGCTTTATTTCCGTACGCGTTTCGCAAAGATGTGTGGTTGCGAACAGGAAAACCACTAATGTAAATAGTAAGTGTAAATAATCAGAAAATGTATCAATTTAGAATTATGTCAAACATCATATAATAAACTTGTAAACCCAATTTTAAAATAGATTCGTCGCTGATGATGCTTCGATGAGAGGCAAAACGCGTACGGCAATAAAGCTACAAAAAACAGTTGCATTGGCGTCATTTTATCATTTAATTTACTGAGCAACTGCGGAAATAAGGACGATTAAAAAATTTGTATCATCTGTTGTTAAGCCGGAAGAGAATGAATATGTATAATAATGGAAGGATTACAGATGGATCAACTCACAAAATTTAATTCTCTTCGGTATATTTTGATCCATAAAAAGATGAATGAAAAAAATTGGAATATTTGCATTTAAAAAAAAATATGTATCTTAAAGGCTCCAAGCCAATACGTCGGAACCTACAAATATTGTCCTACCGGTTTGAAATTTGGTACACACATTCCTTAGGCGATAATATTTGATTTAAAGTGTATAAGGTAAGCTTCGAATATATATAAACGAGGAAAAATCACTCGGAATGTGGGTAGATGCATACAAGTTCTTACGCAAGAAATACACATTAATAACTGTTGTTATTTCACGTGTTTTTAAGTCTTCGTTATTGAATAAAAACTGCTTTCCATATGCAAATTGCAGATACGTAATAAGTAGGAAATCATGTAGCATATACGATTTCTCTGTGCGCGCTGACATATTGTTTTTCAGTGCTAAGAGATATTGCATGGCAGCCTACCTTACAGGGAAATACATGGCATCTACCGTGAATGTTGGTTTAATTTTTTCCTAAAAGTGGTTGTGATTAGGTTGAAATGCAGCCTGGACCAAGAATTAAGAGTAATAAACACACAGAATAAATATCGACTTGTAATAACGTGTATTTCTTGCATAATAACATGTGTGCATCCACCCACATTTGAAGTGGTTTTTCTTCATTTTCACGCATTCGAAGCTTACGAGATACACTTTAAATCAAATATTATCACGTAAGGAATGTATGTACTAAACTTAAGACCGATAGGACAATTTTGTAGGTTCCGACGTATTGACGTGTTACCATGTTAGAATTTAAAAAATATCAGGTAAAAAAATAATAGGTTCCATACACCCTGGCACTGCGGCGATTGATTTTTTAAAAATAAAAACCATAACCCCATTAACTATACTAATGTTTGTGAAAATTACAACACCAAGAAAGAGATATGTGATTGATTACCAATCTTTCTGCGAAATTTGAAATCACTCACATGCTTATATTGCAGCCTTTGACGTCGACGAGGCACAACGGTAGTTTCCACTTTGTTTGATGGTTTTGCACTGACTGAGCTTGGTCGTCACAGAAAAGTGTGCATTGCTGGGCCTACGTGCATGCCACGTGTCTGCAGCCTTAATCGCCTCTGTTCTCTGATTTTGGAGCGATTGAGAACATTCCTTTTAGGTGTTGCAATTTTTACAAACAGTAGTGTAGCTGGAAAGTAATGTTTCATGATTATGATTAAGAATTTGAAAATTTTAGAATTTTAAAATATATGTTGAGTAATTAATAATATTCACAAGACAAACTATAACTTTCAAACTTACACAGAATGTTATCTGTATCTCTACTTTCCACTTTTAGAAATTGACAATATTGTGAAATTCATTTCATATCATTGGTTATCAATCACAGTTTAAAAAATAATGGGAAGAGTTACACTGCGAGATTCCCATATGACTTAGAAATAATTAAAGAACAAAACACAGCTTTACCTCTTCCTAAATTTGGAGCATAGTGGAATTTGTTAGAATGAGAAATATTGAAAAAAGAAGCCTTGCAGAAGAAGAATCAATATTTCAGATAGAAGCAAGAGTTAAGATAGTTTACTTTAATTCTCCAGCAGTTAATAATTTTCAACCCACCTGTAGGTCTGCACTCACCTTCCTGGCTCCAAGACCTTGTTCGACCACATTACACCTGAGTTCGTGCCTGAGGACTTAGGGGGCACAGGGCCTTCCTCAGTGGATCTGAACAGTAAGTATTCTGCATGTTGCTTTGGTTCATTGATGTTTGATCTCTTAATTCTGGTTTTGCAGCCTTCTCACTGTTATGGTTAGAGGGCATTTTCATATTCAGAGTAGTATTGAATTCTTCTGTTGTATGTCTGAAGCACGCAAGTACAAATACTTGGATGCAACATACATCAATATGTATCTAGGTATACTCCAAAATCCAACTAGCTATTAAAATCTCTACAGTGTTAGCTGCTTAAAATATAATAATATTTGTAATAATAGTAACATTGTCACTAATCTTAGTCCTGATGTTCTTAAATATTTGTCACCAAGAAGTTTTCAAACATATTTCAAATAAGCTATCCTCTTCAGAAAAATGTTGCGAATGGTGATCAATGAGTTTGATGGTTAACAAGTTTACAATATTGACAACTATTGATTACATCTTATATCTAATTATTGTTTATATTTATTTATATTGATTCAGTATCTTGGAAACAGCTTTAACCATTTTCATATTCAGAGTAGTATTGAATTCTTCTGTTGTATGTCTGAAGCACGCAAGTACAAATACTTGGATGCAACATACATCAATATGTATCTAGGTATACTCCAAAATCCAACTAGCTATTAAAATCTCTACAGTGTTAGCTGCTTAAAATATAATAATATTTGTAATAATAGTAACATTGTCACTAATCTTAGTCCTGATGTTCTTAAATATTTGTCACCAAGAAGTTTTCAAACATATTTCAAATAAGCTATCCTCTTCAGAAAAATGTTGCGAATGGTGATCAATGAGTTTGATGGTTAACAAGTTTACAATATTGACAACTATTGATTACATCTTATATCTAATTATTGTTTATATTTATTTATATTGATTCAGTATCTTGGAAACAGCTTTAACCATTTTGATGAAATTTCATATATAGATAATGTTTTGCTTTAAGTTTATATAAGTAGGGGTCTTCCTGCAAAAAAGCAATTTGACAAAATACGAACAATTTTTGAATTTGGTATCTTGGAAATGGCTCTAACGCCATCTCGTAGACATTTCAGTTACCAGAAAGCATACTGATAGTTTATTATTGGTTACAACAAGACACTGTTATATCTTTAAACTAACAGTTCTTGCATACTAGCTGACCCATGCGAATATTTCACACAGTATCATGGTCAGTCTCCGAATAGTAATATAATGATGTGGAAATAAGTAAATGCAAATATATTTATTAGTGAAAGCTATCTTATTTTGAAGAGTAGTAATAAATATCAGTTTTATTGTTAGAAGTTGTTATTATTAAATACTACATGTTCAATTGTAAAACATTTAAAAAGTTCTAATTAAAAAAAAATAGATATTGGCTTCAACAAGTGTGATTGTTTTTAAACTTCTTTACTTTATATAACTTCTTTGAAAACAATATTAGCAGTCATTGTGTTATTGTTTACTTTTTTTAACATAAACATAAATATTAATTGAATCTACGAATGCGTGAAAACGCCCGTACAGGTAGGTTCTGGTAAATTGGTGAATACAGTCTTGTGCTTTGAATCATCTGAACTTGTACTTTATTAATAGCCGTCGCAAAGGTTATTATTATTATTAATTTAATTGTGATAGAGCTAATGAACTGGTAACAATTCCCCTAGTCATATAATTACACCTCTTTAATCTATATATACAAGTATTTAAATTTTCTTTTATAATCGGAGTAGGCTACTATATTCCTCCCAATTTACCTTTCCAAATTCACAGATTTTATTTTTAAATTCCTTAAGCATTCCTGGCAATTTATTCATTACTTCACTTGGTAATTTGTTGCATCCCTGATACCCTTACCAACAAAAGAAAATTTTCCCAATCCCTTATGCATGAAATCATGGTACTTTTATTGGAAATTGTTTTCTCATCATTTGGAAAGGCACAGTTGTATCAGAAGGTGTGTGATTAAAGTGAGGAATCAGCATAGTTTTATTGGAGTGATGATGATTTACTTGTATAAATGAATTACCACTCATCTTGCACCATTAATTAATCATTGATTAGTGTTAAGATTTTTATTTAATGTAATAATAGCATATTTCTATCAAAGAAATTTATGAAATGGTAAACTGGGTGATCTCGGAAATGGGTCTAGTGATTTGGATGAAACTTCATATGTAGGTTATGTTTTGATTTTCAAGTTTTGAACACAATATTCCAAAAACAAGAGAGCAATTCTTGTATTTTGTGTCTCACAATCGGCTCTTAACTCATGCTGTAGAAGTTCCAGGTATGAGTAAACCTAGCAATGTTTTTTAAGCTTCTCTTGGTCAGAGCAGTGAATCGTACCATTTAAAATGTATAGGAATCCTTGTATTTAAAATTTTTAACTTTAATCAAACAGCAAAATCTTATATACTGAACAAAAATCAAAAGATGCTGAGCAAAGATTTGTCACCCAAGTACTGTTAATAAATCAAAGTCCCAAAAATATATTGTATTTCCCAATTTTCAGTCATAATTACAAATAGATAATATCCCATATCAGTCATTGCAGTGAATACAGTTTCCAGAAAGTATTATTAACTTTTTTAAATTACAGTAAATCAGAGATTTGTAAGAACTTTATCATCTTACGATTTCATACCCTAAAGCATTAATATTTTCTCAGTCAGCCTTAGTAAACAAAAGAAGAAATTTCTTTTGCACATTAGTATAGGATCTAAAAACAAACTTTTGAAATCATACCATTTTTCATATTAGATTCACATCTATCAGATTTTTTATTTATTTTGGCATGATACTGAAGCTTCAGGGAATGTTATCCCTTTCTGCATAATGTAGAGACCTGTAATCTTAGCCAATGTTATATTTAAAACTAGTGATTTGGGTATATCTGTTAGCATTTGAACCCAAGTGATCAGGATTTTCTAATGCAAAAGACAGTGTAAAGTTAATGTATTGAGGTGTTAAATTCTCAAAGTAAAGGTAATTCCAAAATGCAGGTGACTAATAGGTCTACTAATACAGCACATGATATACGAGAAACTTTAAAAGTGTATTTTAATATCGATGTAGGTGACATACCATATCAGTATAATATTTTATGTTGATTGTATTAATACATTATGATGCATTTAAACACTATTGTATTAAATGTACATGTATACCTAAATTCCTTACAGTTATCTGGACGATGTTTTTCAGCTTATTCTGTAAATAATTCTTATGTCACCGGTTTTTTTAGTTAAATTATCATCTCAATTTGTGAAGAATATCATGCCATAATAAAAATGAGAGGAAAAATATGCTAGATAAATCACCATTCTTGTTTCTATATCAGCTATTACAGTGAAAGAATTGATTTATTTGCACACACCAACGAGTTTATTTTTTCCAGATTATCATTTGTAGACTTGGGTTATTTAAGGATATGCCTGTCCCATCAGCAAAAAGCACCATATTTTCAGTAACATCTAATTTGTGAGGAACATCATCAAGGTATGTTAGAAACAGCAGAGGACTAAGGATTAATCCCTGAGGATCACCTGTTTAACCATTCCTGATACAAAGTTCTAACCTTTCTAGTATTTTCAGCTTGCATATGTACCCTTTGCTCTATATTTTCTAGATTTTTTTCTATCACTATCCATAGTGTTCCAATTTCCTTAAGAGAATCTTAACATAACATGATCAATGGCCTAAGCTAGATCACAGAGCATTCCTAAGAACTCTGCAATATGCTGTCCATCAAAGTAAAATTTGTATACTTTGTCAAAAGATCTGACATAAAAAAACTTTTGTAATTAATTCATAACTATGTATAACATTCATATGCCCATTCCTATACATGTTTTCAACATATTTAAAAATGCTGACAGGAATGATATGAGTCTTTAATGTTTCATTGATCTGTCTATTAGGTTTCATCCTATAAATAAAGAGGTATGATTACTGGCCTATCGTATGAGTAAGGAAAGATACCATCTTCAAAAAAGCTATAGTAAACATGACAGTTAACTCTGCTAATATTGGTGATCAAGTACATGGGAGGAATCTCGTAATTGCCACATGATATCTAACTTTTAAGGGACTTAGCCATTTTTATTCTGTTACAGTTTTGTTGGAAAAAATTGAGATATACAAATATTTTCTACTTTTGTTGACAATGATTTGATTTTGAGTTTCATTAAAGGATAAAATTCAGTGGGAAATGTTCCTTTTATATTTACAGTAACTATTAACTGGTAAGTAAAAGAATATAATATGAAAGAGGTGCAAAAGTCTATTATTAACATCTAAAGCTGTTGCCTTATTTAATTAAATTGATTTTAATTGTAATAGAGTTCATATTCTGGCGGAAGTCCTCTTAGACATCTATTTACTCCTATTACTGTAATTATCTTATATACTGGTGCTTCAAGGGTAAATTCCACAATCTGTGTACTAATGTCATTTACGAATTTTAATCTTCAATTCCTTCAACATTTATTGTAGCTTATTCATCACTTCCCTTGGTAATTTGTTCCAATCCTTGACACCTTTAACCACAAAAGAAATTTTTTCCACTCCCTTATGAATTAAATTGAGTGTTAGCATGTACTCATGGTCATCTTTTCTGTGCCATACATTTTCAGAGGATGATGACACTAAATTCTCTTTCCCTAATATTGCAAGCACATTTTATATTACTATCTCATCTGCTGAATTCCCCCAAGCATTTTAATTCTTAAAGTTATTTTCATTAATACTGTGCAGCTATCCTATTCAAGCCTACAATTGAACAAAACTTCACATAAATGACATTTTGGTTAATAGAATTGAATGGATCAAAACATTAAATCTAGTGCAATAATATTGTAAAAACTTGTGATATGTATATTTGTCCACACCTTTTGTATATCTTGTTAAATATCATGCAATAAATAAGTAAATAAGCCATCATTCTTCTTAACTTCTACAAAAATTTCTCTTTGATGCATGTAAAATTCTTCATTTCATGTTTTTAACTTACAATTGGAATTTATCACAGATTTCAAAAATCATTGGTGAAAAAATTTTACTTATTGTTTCCAACAGGTAGAATACCGATTATTTAATATTGTTATTAAATTGTTTCTTGATGGTTTAACTTTGATAAATCTTTCCACAGAACTACTTCCCTTCCTTAAAGCATGAATAATTATTTCGGCAGTGTGGTCTGACAGAGCATTTCATTGAAATTATTCAATGTTTCATTAATACTTTTTCCTCTATGGAAATATTTCATGTTTTTTAAAATATACTTAATTATGTAGTGAGTGCTTTAGAATTATTCACCACTACAAAACCACTGTTATCTACTGCTGATTATAATCAGATCATTCATGTTTTATACAGTATTCATTCACCCACTGACTTATTAAGATATGATACTAATGAATATTCATGATGATATTTTTATATTTTGTACACTATAAACTCTCGTACAAAAGATATACAAACATTTAGATTAAATATTTTGTTATTGTTTTTTGTTGAGATTATTGAAACATTGAAATTTGTTTTAAAGAACATCAATTTACTGAAGTGATAAAACTATTTTTATCAACATTAATTTTTTATATTAATGTGGTTATGTGTAACAATAATGATATTAAGGAAAAACTAATTGGCTTTTATGCAATATCAATAACAAAGGATAAGGAAAATGATTCATCACTCACCAAAGTTGATGGTTGCCACAAGTGAAACACACATGAGACAAACAAAAACATATACAATATTTTGGTTTTACACCTTATTCATGTGCTAGGGCCCAAGTCATATCACGAACCATATTACTTTGTCCCTAACACTTGAATAAGGTGTAAAACCAAAATATTTTATACGTTTTTGTTTGCCTCATAGGTGTTTCACTCATTGTAGTCTTCAACTTTGGTGAGTGATGAGTCATTTTACCTCTCCTTTGTTATTAATAATGTGGTTATATACATTTCTATTCCTACTCTTGGTTTCAGGTATGAAACAAATTAAGTTTCATCATCAGCTAAGACTGGGTTATCCACCCATCTATTCCAGATGCTGCTGGCAATCAGTATTAGTAGTTTTTGTTAGCCTCTAAAATAACATGGAGACCATGGGAGAACTTACTGACAAATGTGTGTTTTGTCACCATACATAATGCATGCATCAGGTCTGCTTAAGTATATTGAAACATGAGTCTAGAGTTGACATCTATTAATTTAATTCTGATTGCGACATAGCACACATGCTCCAGTGGCAATTATCCTACACAACTCCTATGCTTGAAGGTGGCAAAAAAATACAAATTGCCTGGAGTAGTATTTATGGTAATGCTATTAATATGTTTTCAGGAATGTAATTTCCATTTCTAGACAGACTGTTTCTAGAACCACTCATATAATTTCAAGATTTGCTCTTCTAAAACCCTTTGTTGCCATTCACAAAACTTCCTTATTCTACATTTGGCTTAAGAATAACTTGTATTTGATCATCAGAGACCAGACCTTGCTGTAACGTTGTGCTACATTATCAACTGTGACGATTTTAAAGAAAAAATATCTTGTTAGATTTCTTTTTAAAACATTGGCAAAAATGGTTATTGCTGTGGTGTCTGATAAATTCTCAGATACATTTAAAAAACATTCCTAATGTATTAAAAACTTCCAACTTAGAACTTTTGAAGAAAAGGTCCATGTGTCAGATTCAACTTTTTACTTGAATTTGCAAGAGATTAATAACTTTAATGCTTCCATTTCAGTTTTTTAAACATTCAGCCATTCTAGATTCAGGATAAGAGATCCTATTCCCTATTTTTGAATCTTACTTAATAATACTTATAACATATAGAAGTAAACAGTTCCAAAAGTGTAACA
The DNA here is from genome assembly GCA_031002005.1 of Vandiemenella viatica. Classification (NCBI taxonomy): domain Eukaryota; kingdom Metazoa; phylum Arthropoda; class Insecta; order Orthoptera; family Morabidae; genus Vandiemenella; species Vandiemenella viatica. The sequence goes on along the minus strand of JARYHS010011408.1, from coordinate 155,529,559 downwards.
ACACTTTCAATGTGAGTGACTCCCATGTACAGGAAATGTGTCTCTATGTCTCCTGAAATAAAAGTAAACTTATAAATACCATTATTTGTTATGGAAAATTATTTGCAGAATGCATTTTTACTTGTCATTATCAAAATAGAAAAGATTTTTTCCCTGCTCCTTTGATGATTTTGCTACATGTTTCCTTTCCTATTTTACAATTTTCTCTTGAAACCTGAACTTATAGGTCCAATGTTTTTTCCTTTATTTGCAAAAAGAAATCAATTCAAGTGATTTTAGTAGAAATTAAGCAAACATGCCTTTTGATAATTAACATTCCTATGCTACGTTAAAATTTTTACTATGCATTATTAGGAGCCTTAATTACACAAAATTCTAAACATTGATAGTAGATAGAAAAGGATGATTATGGTCTAATTATTATATAGTTGATATTGTCGTCAACAACGTTATCACTTCAGTCCAAACCTGCAGCATTCATAGGATCACAATCCCTATCATAATTTGCCATGTGTTATGTCCATAGCCCACATATCAGGTTTCAACACAGCACGAGTTACGACTTGACCACCCCTTTGTGATCACTTAATTCTTAATATCAGTACTAAAATTATTCTATAGCAAATGATCTCCTCAAAATGAAATATGGGGAATAGGCGGCCTATCCAAATTTGTTGGTCGCCCTTTACACCATATGACCACTTCCTGACACAACCTTTCTCCACTGCAAGTCAGGTTTCCATCTTCTGACAACACGTGGTGCAGCTCCCTCCTCCTCAACATCTAAAATCAGATGTATGCCTACAGATCATGTTTCCACACCAGAACAACAGATACTTGGGGGCGTCATGTCTCCGTCCACCTCCACTAACTGTTTACTGATTTCCGCTTCCCTAACACTAGATGGTTCAAACCTCGGAACAACGACTGTTATAAATTGAGCGGGGCGCTCGGTGAGCATATAGGCAGCATAGCTTTCCTTGACGCAAATGGAACAAAGCTTTTTGGGGTTTCCAAAGTCCTAACAGACAACTGCAGTGGCCGTTCAAGGTACTCTCGTTAAAATAGGCTTTTGTCCACTAAGTATAAATCGGACGTATAGCTGTTTTTAATGATTAATCATGCTAAGGAGATAACATAAAACAAAATTATTTATTATAAAAGATAAAGATTATTATTATTTTTAGAAAATAAATTCGCCAAACTCAGGCATTCAATCACGTGACGCGAACGCCATTGAGAATGCATTACATGACACCACCCGACACGTTGATAGTGAGATTTACATGGAACAGAACAGGTTACTTGGTAAATTATTCGTTTGTACGAACTTTTGTCGCGTTAATACAGTTGTTCTCAGTTACATAGGCTACTGAAAGACAAGTGTAATTCGCTATGAAACCAGGATTAATCAAAGCAAACAGTAGCAATTTGCCCAAAATTGACGCCGTAACACTTGGAAAATTTTTCGCGTCAAATATCGACTTTTGCTCATCGAAATTCCGCAATGTTAAAAATTCGATGTAAGTATACACAAGTGTCAATTATACATTACAAGCATAAATAGCATTGTTTCAGTTTTGTAAACAATAACCTATTGCTTAGATATACGTTTTGTAAATTAATTGATACTGGTATAAGGTTACATTTGCGAAGTATAAGCAAGTGCTAAATAGCTAGACCAGAAAGAAAATCTAAGCCGAATAACATAAAATTTCGTTCTTCGCTTCGATATTATCTTTGGCGAGAATAATGTCATTGGATATGGTTGTTGTTAGGTACTATTATTTCTGTGCCTGTGCCTTTTCAGTTGCATCACGTCTAAGGTATGTTTCTTTTCGCTTTTATATACACCTTAATTAGAAAAGTATATCCTCAAAAACAGGTGTGGCAAATTTTAAAGTTATTGCACTGCCAATTTCCAGTCTGCTCTAAGCTTCGTATCAGCCTAACAACATCACCTTTCAGTTGTGATATCTCGAGAACCATGAGAGATATTAAACAAATTTAATCTTTATTTTCGATTTGTTTCCTGGAGCTGCACAAAAATCTATCATCAGATTGTGGCACCACGGTAATGATAGTGATGCCAGAGTGTGTATATTATATTAAACATAACACTAAAGAAAGATTATAAATCGTAAAACCAAAACAACCTCAACCCATACTTTATTATGTTGTCAGTACTTGAAAAGTAGTGGTACTGGAAAATTCATCAGTCTTGCTTTAGATATAAAAAGTGCACAAACACTTACTTCAAAATGATCTTCATAAAAATAGATTCCTGAATCTGCAGATAAACTATGAGCATCCTCCCTCATGCAAGTTTTACCAACTTTTCCCGTATCTGTTCATTGTTTGGAACATATATAAATAACTTGTTCGGCGTTTTCATTGTTGTGCTTTTACACTGGGGCACTACGCAATACTTATAAAACGAGGAATCCATTTTTAACTAAAGAATACTTGACACCTGCCATATACTTTTTGTTTTGTTTTGTTTCTACGCCTCGTCGACAACTAAGGTCATTAGAGGTGGGAAGGGACGGGGTACAAGGAACGGGAAGAAATTCGGCCATGGCCTTTTTGAAGGAAGCACCCCCGCATTCGCCTGGAATGATTTGGGGAAACCATGGAAAACCCAAATCTGGATGCCCGGACGGGGTTTCGAACCCGCGTCTTCCCGAATGGGAGGCCAGAACGTTAACCGTTCACCCACCACGCTCGGTCTGCCATATACATACACGCCGACTACTTTGTTTTGGTTCGGGTGGTGTGACGTCATTCAAGACGTCATTACAATCTTGAGCGTTTCGATGTAAAATTAAACTCGTTTTTTAAAATGCAAAAGACATAACGTAAATCCTCGATTTTTAAAACAATAATACGTTTTTTTAAGTAAAATAGATACTAATGCAAAATATGAACCTATTTTTCAAATTAAGTCAACTAGCCAATTATACAACTTATTCGTCTACTTGTAGAGTGGATAAGGCATTTGCCCAAACAATTCGAGGGCTCGGTTTCGAATCCTGGTATGATAAACAGTTTATATGATTGTTACTTTGTTCGTATAAGATAAGCCAGGACTCTCTGGTTACATTTTAAAGGTACCGGAAGAAAAGAAATAGGCGTCCAGATTCTGACATCCTGGTCTTAGTATGCATACACTGGGAGGATCCAGCGAAGATTGAGAGGATTTTTTAACGGGTAAAGGACTTTGTTGGTCTTCGACCCAACTCGTATCTCCCCGTCGCCACTTCTTCATGTTAGCCAAGTGCAGTTTACCTCGCCGTCTCTGCTAAAATAGAGGATAGATTTCTGCTATGATGGCAGTTAATTCGGAAGAATCTCAATCCCTCGGCAGGGCGTAGCGAAGTACCAAGATAGAATGGATTGTCTGAACTGGGCTACAAGCTAAGAGTTTCAACGCAGCCTCCGCATAACACCTCACCCTAGTGTATAGACCAAACATCTCTCCTACGCGTATGCGATGTTATGTGACCCTGCTGTAGGTAGCACACACTAGCATGACTCAGGGATGAGGGACAGATATACAGTTCTGCCGTTTGCGAGTACCCCGCGATGGCAGGTTGAATGAAGCCTAGACACGATGTTTACAGAGAACTGGTGCACCGTGCTGTTTGAGTGCTGTAGCTTAGTGAGATGGATGTAACTCAGGGATGTGATGGGGCACAGCAATATGCTGATGCCTGTAGTAATACGAGAGCGATTCAAAAAATAAGGTCTCCTACGACGCCGCATCAAAAGGAGCAATGCTAGGTGAAATCCGACAACATCGCCGTGTTTCTTGGTTCTCCCACTACCGAATGATACAGGTCCGAGCTCGAGAGGACGATCAGTAGCTGTTTGGCAGCCATCAGTGATTGTGCTGCCGCTTTGCTCACCTGTAAGGTGCGAACTGCGCTCAGTGATACGATTTTTGAATGATAAAAAGGTTACAGCGACAGAAATCCATCATCAGTTAGTGGAAGTGTATGAGGAAAAGTGCATGGACATTAAAAACGTCCAGAAGTGTGCCGATTGTTTTCTGTCGGCCGCAGTAACGTCCAAGATGAGAAGTGGCCTGGAAGACCGAGTGTGTCCGAATAAACGGTGATCGGAATTGATGAGATGGTGCGCAGTAACTGAAGGATAACTCTTGATGAGATAACCGAGAGTGTGGCAAAGTCTTCATACATGCAATTGTTTCAGAAACTCTAGGATACACGGAGTTCCTTGGGTGTATGGTGAGGCTGCTGCAGGCGGTGGTTCGCCAGCAGTGTCTTGTTTCTTCTGTTGTAGTCATGCTTCTCCTATGCTGGTGCTTCTTATTTTGTTTTGCCATTACTAGCTGGCATCACTTCTACTTCTGTCGTCTTCCGTCTATTCTCTTCTTTTATTCTCTCTCAGAGTATCATGCATTCTTCTGTTTGCTGCCTGTGGCCTCTTCTGACGTCCCTTCTTGTAGAGACCTCCTTTGCGAAGGTGCAGAGGGCCACGTAGTTTTCTTCTTGGCTTAGGGCCTCAGCCCTCCTGTCGTCGTGATTGATGTTCATTCTGCTGGCTATGTCTTTCTGGCATCTTGGTTTAATCGGCATGTTCTCACTACATGGGCAGGATCTTCTGATAGTACGCATTCGCAGTTGGAACTGGCTTCCAGGCCACGTTGGTGTAAGGTGCTTCTTAACCCGTGCCCAGTTATGAGGCAGGACACTGGGTAAGGGAAGTCAACGTGTTTTCTCCACCCCTCTGTCCACGTTGTTGTAGTCAGTATCCAAGCGTAGGTCTCGCGCCCTCTAGGCGCGTGATCCCATCATATTTGCCTTTCCCTTAAGAGGTCCTGAAGCCGATATTTTTTCTTTTCGGGTCCATCTTCTTGCCTTCGGCGACCCCGGCTCTGGTTCCATTCAGTCTATTTGATAGCCAGCGACGTTGCTGTCACGGCCTTCGCGTATTCTGTAGCAACCTGCCTCGCAGTTCACCTCTAGAACGAATGGTAAGCTAGCTGTGATTACTTGGAGTGCGTCGTTGGAGACGGTGCGGCATTCCCGTCCCATCATCATGAGTTTCTCACTCTTTGTACCCCGTGGGACGCACAGCATGTAATAATCGTTATGCAGATGGCTTTGTATAGCGTGTGCACTATTTTCTCTTAGTCCCCAGTCCCTTCTGGTGACTCTCGTGAGGCTTCCGGCTGCAGTTTTGAGCTTTTGTTGTGTGTGTCTCAGGTGTGGTAGTAAGTACCATTTGCTATCTAAGATGATCCAGGGACGAACTTTACATTTTTCCCCACTATCTTTATTCTTGGCGGGCGTCCTCTGCTGAGTTCACCTTTCAAGAACATTCATTTGGTCTTCGGTGCCAAAATTTTCATTTTATTTCATCTTAGCCACTCTTCTATTTTTCTCATTACCCGGTTCCCGAGAGCCTCCACTTCCTCCCTTGTTCCCCCGTTTATCACGAACACGATGTCGTCAGCCTACGCGATGACATACCATTCATGGCCTTCCAACTGAAATAGCTGCTCACCATTTATACAGGTTTCTGTGGCAGTTTGCAGCTCTGAGGGGGCGCAGAATACTAGGCCACCACAGGCTGGCAAACGCTCCGCCAATGTCGATAAAGATTCCTATGGAATATACTCGTCCTTCGGCTGCAACTTCGGCTAGTTGGTTTACAGCTGATTCTGTGCTTCTGTTTTTCTGGAAGCCGTATTGGTAGGGCGATTAAAGGTTTGCCATTGTATTTACCAGTATTTTCTCCGTAATTTTCCCCAGTACTGGAAAGAGGAAAATGAGCCTGTACGACTTCGAAGAGTCTCTGGCTTTGTGTAGCAGGCATAGTGCTCCCGTCTTCCAGACTTCTGGGAATTTTCTTTGTTCGAAACATTTGTTGATCATGAGTGATATGATCCTTGGTGACTTGTTCCATAGCCTCTTTATTGTTTCTGGGTTTATGGAGTCCGGGCCGGGGGCTTTTCCTACCTTGCATGCTCTTATCGCTTGTTCGATTTCATCATCAAATATTTTGTGTGTGTGTGGGGGGGGGGCGACCTCTGCACCAAGGTATTCCCCATTTTCCCTGATGGTGTCTTCTTGTTCTTCCGTATTATTCTCGTAGTTTTCTTGAGGAAGCAGTTGCTCCAGGATTCTTGTAACTGATTCCTGCCATGTTGTGGTGTAATCACCTGCTTCGTCCTTGATTGTGTTCAGGACGTTTCCTCATTTTATTTTCCCTCTGAGTATCCTGTTAAGATTCCGCACTGGTCCTGGTTTCCGTCCTCACTGACGAGCCGCCTCCAGGCATTCTCCTTTTTCTGCTTGATCAGCCTATTGTATTTGTTTTTCGCCTCTTTGTAGGCATTTTTGGCTGTAATTGTTACGTCTACGACGCCTCTTCTTCTTGCTGCCTGGTAGCGTTTCCGGAGACGCTTGATTTGTCTCCTGTTTGTCGTTAATTCCGCGTCCCACCATGGCACGGACCCAGCTACGTTCTTAATCCTCTTCACTGATTTTTCACAGTGTACTTGTATGTCGCTTTTGACTTCCTCTGCTAGCGTTTCAGCATCTAGCAGGCTGTATGCAGCGAGTTTTTCCTCGTTGAACTTTCTGGTGGCCAAGGAGTCAAAGGTACGCCACCTTGCAGTTCTGATGTTGAATCTGTCTGTGATTTGTTGTTCTTTGATCACACAGTTTGTTTTTATTTCGAAACTGATTACTGATTACTGGTTGTCCAGTCTCCGATTACTTGCCATTCGGTGACTTCCTGAGCTATTCCTCTTGTGCAGATCGTGATGTCAATATTTGATTCCTCATGTACTGAGGAATACGCTGTTAGTGGTGATCTTTCATTGCACACCACCAATCTGTGTGTTGCAATGAGGTCTTCGACTGCCCTACCGCGTATGTTTGTTTCGTTTCAAAACCATAGAGGAGACCTGGCGTTCACGTCTCCACCGATTATAGTTTGTCTTGTAGCGCTGCTATTGCTTGCTCGAGTCCGTATAGATGTGGCTCGATGCTATCTGAATATTGAAAGTACACCCTTATTACGTATATAGTGCCGAAACTGCCACTGACCGCCGCGCATTCTCTATGACCGTTACTGTACTGACCAAGGATCAGCACATCCAATGTCGGGTTCGTTATTATGATGGCGGCCCCTGTCACCTCTCCTCTTTTACCTCCTGTTAGCACTAGGGTTGTCAACAGTCAGGTTTTCGGCCGGACTGTTCGGTTCTAACGCGATTTGTCAGTGTCCGGTTCACTACATGCGACCGGACGCAAAATGCCCGGTTATTAAGAAATTTAAAAATTATGGAAATAAACAAGGTCGTATCGCTCCTTATTCCCCCTCCCGCTGAACGTAATTCAACTGTTTCACTCTGGGTTCAAAAGTTGACATGTCTGATTGTCGTGAAGCGATAGGCTTATTGTCTCAGTACCCTACCCGGCTCGTCGTTCACATGTATAGTGATTTGTCGAAGAAAGTACAGAAACGTTATTGTTGTTTCAGAGTGGAGTGGCTCTCAAATGGAGAATTTAAAACGTGGTTACGCAAAGAAAACGATTCCGCCGCATATTGTGTAGTGTGTAAAATGAATTTTACTGTAAAATTTGACAATATAAAAACACAGAAGAGTAGAGATGGACATGAGAGGAAAACAAAATCTACTTCTAAAACAGCAATTTTAACCATTATTTTTAAAGTTGCTGTGCTGAAGAAGACACTGTTCCTTCTGAAAAGGTTTTGTTGACATAATAACAGAATGATAATTATTTTATTGCATTATTAATTTTACTAAATATTTGTGATTGTTATTTCAAACAATAATTTTTTCTTATCTTTTAGTTCGCAATTGTTATAACAATTGTAAAATCAAAAAACGAATTGCTCTGTAAAGTTTTACTTTTCTAACACACGTACCCTCTTCAACAACCCCCCCCCCCTCCCCCACCCGAGTGGCGGATGTTATTTTGTGTAATGTGCAAGTATCTTTTGTTGTCTGTCTGAAACTCTGCTTCTTCTTCTGACGATGTATCTGGGTCTGAGGTGCTACTCCGCATAATCTGTTCTCTGGACTATGCTGTTGAACAGCGTGGTGTATGTTTCGCACGTTTTATGGTTCGGCGTTTTGCATTTGCGCTTGCGGTTTGAGCAGACAGTGATACTGCCGGCTGGTTCTTCCTTTTACATTCATTTTTGATGTGGTTTTCTCCGCCGCAGTGGCCACGTATTTTCTTGTCTTTTTGGCAAAATTTTGTTGCGTGGCCGAGATCCTGGCACTTTGCGCATTTTGGGATCTCCAGGTAATCCTTCGCGCTTATGGCGCTAAAGCCAAGGAATATTCTTCCATGCCTCAGTATTTCTTTCCTTATTCTTGGTGATACCTTGTAACGTACTCTTTGTATTACTCCTTTAGTTTGTAGAGAACACATGTGTGTGTTACTTTATCATACTTTTAAATTAATATTTTTGCTTATATTTCCTGCACCAGACCAGTACATAAAGATTTCCTTAATCCCTCTTTGTCCGTTGCTGGTTTATTTCCACACTCACGCTGTAAATCAAATTATTATTATTAATCAAATTCTTACCATACAAACTTTAAATCAACTCCTTTGCCTATATCTATATTTCAATCTCAATATCAAATAAAACACTTTCTACTTATCTCATAATTCCTATATTTTCTATTAAACAAATAATTATCATTTCCAAAACCCATATTCCATTATCTTTATTTAAACTCTAAACCTTCTGCCCTCAAGCTAATATTTTCCTCTTCTTAATCCCGCCAGGATTCTTCGTGGCTTCCATTTAGCCATTCTGTTTCATCTCTTCTCTTAAAACATGTTCTTTCCAAAACCAACTCCCTTCCTTTCAAATCTTTTTCTTCAACTCTGTCTCGACTGTTCTTTATTTTCCAGAGATCTCATGATATTCATCTTTACATGCTTTGACCTTGGAACTTAAAATTCAGAGTTAGTATACACAATTACAATTCTTAAATAAAAAATAGCTTTTTTTAATGTCAAAATCACAAAATGTGAGGTTGTGTACCTCACAACCTCCACCACCGTGTCCTTGTTTCGCGGTCCTGTTTTAAAGCGGGTACTGATCTCCTTGAGGAATTCGTCCTTGGTCAGGAATTCCTGTAAGTTCTGCGAGTACAGGGTTTCGCTTCACTCGTCTGTAACCATGTTAATGCGTACATTGTACAATATCATCAGTGGTTTTCGTTTTCTAGGTTTCTCACGAGTTAGTCTGGCTCTCAGCCGCTCATGTTCAATGAGCTTTTCTACATCATTTGCGCCCGCTGTTTCGACGATTAGGCTCTTCCCTGCCTGCCGAATGTACTTGATTGTAATCTTGTCCTTAGCTCGGTTCACCAGCTCTTTGAACGTCCTCTGCGCCTCTACCACCGTTCCTGCCTTTGGCGTTAGGAACAAAGTGTACGTCTTTTTGGCAGTTGCCTGCTCAATTGATTTTTGGCGTTTTGTTTTTGGCGGTGCCACCATGATGCTTGCAAAGCTCTTGTTTGCAAAGCTCTTTTGATCTTTTGCTGAGATACCTGTATTCGGTCTTGTCTTGTTATTTTTGGTAGAGGAGAGCTCCTTCAAATCCTTTGCTCGCTCCGCCCCTTTATTCGTCATGTGCTTTGTAACCATTTCTAGCCTGCTATTCAGCAGCTCTATTACGTCTTTAGGAACTATTCCTTCAGTCTGCCTAACTGTTTCTGACAGCGTATACATGCCTGACACGAAGTCTGTTCCTACTTGGTCGAGGCGAATTTCGACCTCGACATCTGGTATATTTCCGTCGCAGGGCGCACTCTCTCTTTCGTCATCGCCGTCCTCGCCGTCCTCGCCATCTGGGTTCCCTGGCGCCTCCTCTCTCTCGTCATCGGCGACATCTCGAACTTCTTCTTCCTTCTGGCGCTCCGCGCCCTCCTGATCTCTGGCTCACTCGCCCTCTCGTTTTGCTCTCTCCTGCGCTCATCTTCATCCTCGGAGAAGCTCTCAATTATTCGCCGGCAGCTTTTGATGCGAGTGCTACTGAACGGGGCTCCGTAAGTTGCAGCCATCATACGTAACAAAGAAAGGGGGTTTGGGGGGCCGTTTCTTACGTCGAATCGCCCTCTCTGGCACAGACGGGTGCTAGTTGTCGTCCCGACCTATCAGCCTCACACCAAGGACCAAGGGTTCTAGGGATCGACGTCGATTCTCCAAGGCGATCCCCTCCCCCCCCCCTGCCTCCGCATCAGCGCTGACAAATCCGCTCCGGCGCGGGAGGGCGGCCGCCAGGGAGTTCCCTTCAGTGGAAAACACCATACGCGGTTTCAAGCCCAAGCATCCGGTCCGGCCGACCTACGTCCAGGCCGTCGCGACGCCGACACCCGCCTCTGCGCCTTTCGCCCCCTACTGAACCGAGGAGACACTTTTTGTCGCGAAGGACCCACTCCGAAACAGGTGGTGGGAACCGTCTCCCCGGGATTTTGGCGGTCTGGGCCTATCGTCTAGGCTACCCAACTCCACCTCCGCACGCCGGCTGTGCTGCCGACCTTAGAAGTAAAGGCGCATTCCCACGATCCCTTGTAACGAAGGCGAGACGAGACGGGACCTCATTAGCCGAAGTGTAGGGACGACCGCGGACTGCAGGTTAGTCCTAGCTTACCTTGCCGCCATCTCCGCACCACGTTGCATAGTGTCGTTTGGCACAGAGCACTTTACAGCAACAGAAGGGGTGCGCACAGTTGCTGCAAACCGATGGCAACAGCGCACCGCTACATACGCCTGTGATGTTTACCGACTCAGAGTGGGTAGCTGCGTCTCGTCTCCACTAGCAGAGGCGGCCCTGTTCCCATGGCGTGTGGTCGAGTATTCGTTCCGTCCCGTCCCATCTCGCCTTCGTTACAAGGGATCGTGGGAACGGGCCTTAAGAAAGATGTGGAAATACATCCTTGGACCTCGTTGCCTAATACCCTTGGAGCTGAAATCGACGAAGGGTGTGCCAGTTTGGCTACGATAGAGTATGGGAAGAGAGTGCGCCACAAGTAAGTGGAAGTAATGTCGCACTCGCCACGAGTCCCCGCGTGCTTGCCAGACACACGTACCCTAAGTCGGGGCCCCCTGCGGTCAGAGGTACCGTCCATACGGATTGCTCCAATTGTTTCCATAGCGCTCTTAGCTTCGCCCAACAACATCTGGAACAATTAAATCAGTCACTGGCCAGCCTAGGGGTGTCCACTTAGAAATTACATCGATGTTTTTATTCGATGTAAAACATCGGAACCCTGCATCGATGTTTTTCGATGCATCGCTTACAAACATCGATGTTTTTTCAACATCGAATACTTTTATATTTTTCTTAGCTCAACAAATAAAAGACCAACAATATCCGACAGCAAATGTCGGTTCATTTATCTATTACCAATTCCTTTAAAATCCCCAAGAGAAAAGGTAGCAATAGTTTGATATTCACCATTTCCAGTTGAACGCAGATCGTTCAGCCCGTGTGAAAACACAGTAATACTATACCAGAAGTGTAGTGCTCTAGCTGTAATGCTGTGTTTAATTTTATGCTATTTTTATTTATGGCTTTTCGCTTCGTCGACGTCAATAGAGGCGGTAAAGGACTGGGGACAACGTACGTGAAAGAATTCGGTCAAAGCCCTTTGAGGGAAGCATCCCGGCATTCGCCCGGAGTGGTTTTGGGAAACCATGGAAAACCCAAATCTGAATTCCCGGACAGGAATTCGAAACCTGCGTCCTCCTGAATGCGAAGCCAGAGCGTTAACGTTCACCCAACATTAAAAATAATTTTATGATAATATGTGTTGTTTAAGTAGTGTTTTATGTGTGAGGTATAGCTTTGTAAGTGAAACAGAAACTAGAGATTAACAGAAATGTTTTATTACTATAACAGACAATTATGACAAAACCAGACATTAAAGTACTAACTACTGCCTAAAAATATTACTTTTAAGTCTTAACCACTTGTCACCAATAGTGTTTAGGCAAACTTTGCATAAACAATATTTTATTCAATCGTTTTCCTTTAATTGTATTCCATTAGCTAATCGACTGTTTGAACAGCCTTCGAAAATAAACGTTCGAATGCAACAGAAGTCCCGACAATAGTCAATCAGATGTTGCCCCAACCCGGCTTATATCTAAATACTGAGTAGTATCAGGTAACACTTAGTTGTTTTAGAGCAAGACTGCCCAACCAATTTTGATCTTAAGTTAGCCTGCGGGCCATATAATACTTGTATATAGTTACAGTAGATATTTAAATATAACAAAGATATAAATAACACACTTTAATTAGAATCAAACAGTAAAAACCATCAACGAGATCTTCGCAGAGGTTTGTTAAATTATAATCAAAGGGTAAAAAACATCAATGAGACTGTTTGCAGAGGTTTTTGAGATAGCACATTCTTGTACGCTGCTGTTTGCGGGCAAATTCCAATGCGCTGGCGGGGCACGGATGGGGTTGGGCAGCCTTGTTTTAGAGTAATACTATGTTATTTCGATTCATAGTAAACATCAGCAAACAGTAAGAGTGAACCTAAGAAATTGATTTGTTTTCATTCACTCTTGCGGATAGGATACCCAACCGCAAAAAAAAAATCATCTTCACCTTCGTTATGTTCCGTTAATTGCTTAGTGACAGTTTCCTTCAAAATGAAATGATTTAATTTAATCTTGAATAAATTTAGTAATCTTCACATTTATTTCTATTATTTTTGACATTATTAGCCAGAGTTAGTTTTTTATATTCGATGTTTTTATTTTAAAAAATCGATGCATCGAATAGAAAAATTCTTTGTCAAAACATCGAATCAATCCGATGCATCATAAGGTAAACATCGAATGAATACGATACATCGATGTGTAGTGAATATCCCTAGACCAGCCCTCGTGCCCAGTGTTGGGTTACTAGACTTCCCCCGCGACAACAACGCGATGCTACGAACGGGCGAGCCAACTCTAGGATACAGTAAATGGTCCACCAGGTGGGTTCCCAAACAGCTCACCGACGAACACAAAAGAAGGCGCGTGAAATGCGCCGAAGAATTTGTTCGCCGCTTTGAAGAGGAAGGGGAAGCCTGGATATGATAGTGACTGGGGACGTAATCTGGGCACATCATTACGTTCCTGAAACGAATGAGCAGTCCAAACAATGGCGTCACTCATTTCCGCCGAAGCCCAAAAAGCTCAAGACAGAGAAGTCAGCCGGTAAGGTTGTGGGATCGAAAGGTGGTATTGTTGGCTGAATTCATGCTAAAAGACCGAGAGTGGTGGGTGAACAGTTAACGTTCTGGCCTCGCATTCGGGATCACGCGGGTTAGAATCCCCGTCAAAGCATCCAGATTTGGGTTTTCCATGGCTTCCCCAAATCACTCCAGGTGAATGCCGGGTTGCTTATTTCAATAAGGCCATGGCCGAATTCCTTCACGTTCCTTGTCCCCAGTCCCATCCCGCCTCGAACGACCTTATCCGTCGATGAGGCGTAAAAAAAAAAAAAAAAAAAAATTCTTGCCAAAAGGAACGACAATTAACTCGGACTGCTACTGCGAAACTCTCAAGAAACTTTGGCGGGATACCCAGAACAAAAGGAGAGGAATGCTCACGGAGAGAGTGTCTTTGCACCATGACAACACGCGTCCACACGTCTCAACAAACAACATCCTTCGTCGAACAATTTTGTTGGGACTCGTTGAACACCTACCCCCCCCCTCTCCCCCCGCCCACAATACCACGGACATTGCCTCAAGTGACCACCACTTCTTTCCCGCGCTTAAAAAACGCCTGAGTGGCTAGAAGTTCCGGTGAGACGAGGAAGTGGAAGTAACAGTCCCTTGATTTCTTCGCGACGTGGCGGGAGACTGGTTCGACGACGGGATCAAAAAGTTCGTGGCGCGAATGCGGAAGGTCATCGAACGGGAAGGCGATTACACAGAAAAATAGCTAAAACTTCAAGCATTCCAATGATGTATCACAAGTTGTTTATAAATATGATTTTTTATATATAAAAAAGGAGATCTTATTTTTTTAATCAACCTCGCAGAAGCCCGCTTAAAGAGGCTCGTTATGGGTCAAATGTCTGACCACTGCACTGCCAGGGACTTGGTGGTCTTCAACGCGGCTGTGATGGCGACACCTTCCCGTGGTTCCAAGCGCTCATTCTTTTGGTTACAGAGTGCGCTATGCCAGAGGAGCATCTATCCATTCTGTAATGGAACATAGTTCTTCAAGTGCCCATACCCGGTACATTTGCACCGTTTGGGTGTTAATGTAGTGTAGCGAGTCGGAAGAGGGTAAGTGGATGTCTCATGTACGTACCTCGATTGATTGGTTCCCGTCTGGTAAACCCAGATGACGTAGTACAGTGGTTCCCAAAGTGGGCGGTTCCGCCCATCGGAAGGGAATTGAACAGTTCAAGGGGGGGGGGGGCGTTTCAGGCCCAAGGTAAATTTAGGGGATGTTGAGTACCAGCCACCACTCCTCTGCTTTTCAGAATTATATCCTCTTTGAAGAGCTGCATCAAAGAAGTTTTTAATTGATTCCCATAATACGATATGCAAATAAAAGAGGATTCATCATATTCAGCAATTTATTAATCAAGAAAAGAATAGTGGAAGATTGTTGAATAAAAAAAGTGGTGGTAGACAAAAAAATGTTGGGAACATATGATGTAGTACAATGATGTTTTGTATCAATAAGTCCAATAACAATTCAATATCTTCAATTATTAAATGAAACTATGCGGAAGTAATTCAAAACGTTGAAGAAAATAACTATCGTTAACTGTAATTTGAACCTCATATTATCTCTCTCATTTAAAACAGTAATTGTATCTAAAAGATCATTCTAATATTATAAGGTGTAATAGTATCATGGCGATTTAGTCAATTGTACTTTCAATGCAGATTCTGTAAAAAAATTGATAAATTATTCAGTACTGTGTGGTAGAAGACACGGAAACTCTATGGGATAACGTCAGAATGGAGGTTCGACAAGAAAAAATCAAACACAAAAAAATTTAAGTCTGTATAAATGTTATAGTTTAAACGCTGAATTTTTGAATCGAATACCAGTCCAGAGAAGCGCAGAAAGTGATGATTCAGACACCGAGAGTGGTGGGTGAACGGTTAACGTTCTGGCCTCGCATTCGGAAGGACGTGGGTTCGAATCTCCGTCCGGGCATCCAGATTTGGGTTTTTCATGGTTTCCTAAAATCACTCCAGGCGAATGCCGGGATTTTTCCTTCATAAAGGCCATGGCCGAATTCCTTCCAGTTCCTAGTCCCCGGTCTCATCCCGTCTCTAATGATCTTAGCCGTCGACGAAGCGTAAAGCAATAAGTAAAAAAAAAAGTTTCAGACAGACATTTGTTAGCTAATTCAATCTTTCCCACTCATCATGCTGAATATCAGAAGGACGAAACGCTTGTGGTGAAATTAATAAAACAGTTCTTGATAGGCAGTGATTAATTTAAAATATATAATATACCCTTTCTGTTTATTGTTCTTTTTTGGACTATCGGCTTTACCTAATGTGTTTTTCCTTGTTTAATGTACTTAGTCCTAATGGTTTATCATAAATGTTGTTGCAGCTGCCTACATCGAGATGATGGAGCAGCAAAATGAATGGTTCATCCAGCAGGACCACTTCGTGTCTGATGAGTCGAAGAGGCCTCCCGATGCTGCTCCCATTGACGACATCTTCGGCGTGGAAGGCTCCTTCAAGAAGCTGTCGATTGATTGATTCGGTGGAAGAGCGGTTATCTACCTGACACATCTGTTTGCTGCTTAGAGGACAAGTTTCGCCGCTTAACTATCAACAAACCGTTATTTTCTTCATTGTATTGTTGAAAAATAAAAACAAATTTAGATTATTTATAATTCAGTTTTTATTTCAGTTTCGTGCAGAGAAGAGATGAATAATTTACCGAGATCGCTAATAGAATTTAAAATTAAAATTCTTAGAGCGAAAAAGTAAGCAGGTACAAAAGAGGAGAAAAATGGAAGTGCTCCATCACATTTAAATTAATTGAACTTACTGAAAACCATTTAGTGATCAGGACTTTGTTAAAAAACAAGAAAAAACTGTAAATTTAACTGATTTTAATTACGTTACTGGTATTTTGATCGTAGTAGCCTACAATATTATTTTATGATACATATGAAAATCTGAGCGAAAAAATTGAATCGAAAAAAAAGTTTTACAGTACTGGAATATTACTTATCAGTGCAGTTTATTCCAATAATGGTCACAGTATCCATTCGTTTTTTAACCTTAACTCAATTATTCAGAAAATTAATAAAAAAAATAGAAGAAGATCGCCAACTGTTTCTTGCACAACAACCGCTTTTGGACAAAATATCCAAACTGTTGGACAAAAGTAAGTATGTGTTCTAAAAAAAGTTTTCCAGGGAACAGGCATTTAATGTTTTTGTGCTAAATTGCTTATAAAGTACCTTGACTCGTTACTCACAGTGCCCACAAATTTCATTGTAGCAGCGGGTTATTAAAAACACGCAGTTAAATTTCGCGCATTCTTCACGGTAAACTGGAGGATATGAGAGCAGATAAGCGTCCGTTTTTTGAAAACAATCTTTTGACACGGCAGCAATATGCCATTGAGAATTATATCATCCTAAAATTACACCGAGAAAGAAGAAATAGTTAAAATATTGTACTTCCTTTTTTGAAGGTGAAAGTAGCGTTACGTTCTGTCGAAAACTAAAATGTGTAAACTTGTACATGTGAAGGGCAAGGAATCCCGAACCTCTTAGTACTACTGAGACACCTGTATTTGTTGAAGAGTAACTTGAGTCCGAGGTAGAATTCACAAAGATTATTATGGTTACGCTTCAAAAATTAAAAACATGATGTAAGAAATACATGTAGCGGCGTAATTTGAAGTCGTCTCAGTCGTAAATGCACAAATCAAGCTAAACGATGTCTTAAAACGTGAAGTCACAGTTTCCTGAAGTAGTCTTAAGGAGGAATCGTTTTCACAATGATTCTATAGCAACAATTGTTTCAAAATTTCATGTGAAAAGATTATAAACGGTTTCCTCTATATTGATCGTTATGGTCTTAGGGAAATTTAAGTTCTAAGAACAAAAAATAGTCAAGCCGGATGAATGGAAATACACAGTTTATTTGCCCATAAGAAGTATTAGGCTGACACTGCTTACAAAGTCAAATTCCACGAGATTCACTAAACATTGCCAATTAATATTTCAGAAATACCCTTATTACCAACTCTTTTATTTAATATGAAAGTTGACTTCTGTAAGGTTCTACGATCGTAGTTGTCGGACCTTATCCTACAAAAAAAGGTTTTACGCTTGGTGTAACTATACTTAAGACAGGTAATCGCCTTTGACAGATACAGATTAGACAAAATCAATCCTGAATTCTGTCTCATACATACTCTGGGTATGATCTGACAGGTCTTTGTATTGTTAATATGAAGTATGCAAGGGCACTCTGTGCTTTGGAACACACGTGAATGTGTAAGTATCATTTATCGGGAAGAATTACAGAGTTACAGGTATGTTACGACAAACGCGAAGTGAACGTAAAATCTGTTTTCTGTCTTTTGGCGGCCTAAAAATAGTTCAGGATCAGCTTTGGCGTTACTGGCCTACAAATCACCATTCGTATTTCGACCGCTAAAGGGTTTGGATTAGCAGCGCTATCCGCTTCTGTAATGGCTACCAAATTTTAAGTTGTGATATGGACCTACAGTCTTACTTGTTACTAATCGTCCGTCCGTATTTCATATGAACAAAACAAACATTCCTATATGTGAAGGTTTGTTTCAGAAGCGAAAAATTCCATCATATACCCGGATTCGAACCTGAGACTACTGGATACCCCTTTACGTAACTCTGCCTGTAAGCCATCATATCATTCTCAAATCGACAATAACGTTCATAACGAGCGAAGCAAAGGAACAGTGACCATCCTTACGTAAACTTTCAATGTCACGGTGTTATTGATAAACACAGAGAAAGTGGAGAGGAGCTGACTCGTCTCGCAACCCAGTTCACCCATGGCATTCCACATTTAGTGTTCGTGGTGTGTGGAACTATCTTCCTATTATTTTACATAATGTACGTTTATGTGCCTCGGAGGTGAACAGTTTTTTTCTGGTGCTACCGACGAACATAGGAGACCATAATTCCGTCACCGAAACTGCAGGTAAGAAATAACGTCAATTTTCGCTCAATCGATGATTTTTAAGGGCATCAGCATCCGAAATTAACTATCGACTGCCTGAAAATGTTAAATTAAATGACGGATAGATTTTAGGAATACAAGATTCTTTTCAGAAAGTTCTTGCAAAAACGACAAAGGTTGAGAAATAGCAATCACAGGTTGAGCTATAATTTGAAATTTAGCCATGTTGTCTGTGTCAGCATAGGGATTGGTCTCGAGTTGCTATGGTCACCGGCTCGAATCCGTCGTCGGAGGGGACGTTTCTAATTAAGTGTTGTGTCTGACCTCTGTAGTTTGTGAAAACAAATACTTGGATAATAATACATGTACACTGAGAAAAATGTTAAAGACTTGAAAATGATTATATACACTGTAAAGTTAGATTGGAAAGGACAAAAACTACATATTTATATTTAAAAAATGTATATATATTAGCCGTAGCGATGGATTCATCAAAGTCGTAATAGCAAAATATGAAAGCATTGCTATAAAACATGTGATTCCTCTAAATCTGCCTTTTCAGTTAATAACGATGTAATTCTTCTCTCTATATAACGATTTAGAAATGTAATTGTCGAAGTAGTAAATTACATGTTACAGCACTTAGGGTTAGATTTTTAGCTTTAAGTCTGTCCTAAGTCATGGGTTTCTCTGATTCAGTTTTCTGGTCGCTCGTTCTGTTGTGAATACTAATACTGGAAAAAGTAAAGGGTTCACTTTTTATATTTTATTTGCGCTATTCGCCCATACAACCAGCCAAAGTTCTGTTCCCTGTGATGTAGTTACAGATTCACCACAAGTGTTATTCACTTGCAAACAATGCATGTCCTATGCCGGATTCAAACATCGGTACGGGATGCGTGTAACCCTTACGCTCCTAGTACGGACTTTATATATGAATAGTATTATTATAGCTGTCTGAAAGACTGGAAAAGCGGAAAACAATTTAAATATGACAAGTGGGTTTTAAATATTAATTTTAAAAACTGTATTGGTGTGCATGTTATAAAAATTTGAAATTTTATAGCACATTTTATTATTTGTTAATGTATGGTAGCCAGTTAAGCTTGATTATGACGGACACCAGCGAGAGTGCGTATTGTGCAATTGTGTTGAACACATCCGTGTCGCCTCCACGTAAACATCTCTACCACTGAAGTATGTCAAAGGCACAGTGGCCGAAACACACAAACACGTTGATCGTTCAGAATTCTTGCAGCAAGATCCACGCACATTCAGACGCGGATATGAAAAAATTTGAGTTACACGAAACTGGAGACTCTCAGTCTGATACTTTTAATGAGACATCCAAAAGACTGGTAAAAGAGAAGGACAGAATGGCCAGAACGTGGAAACTAATAGATCCGCAATGCAGAAACTGCCTTCGTTGATGAAAGCAGAGCTTACCTTAAAAAAAAAGAGGATAAAAAAACTCCTTCAAATTTTTAAATAAAATAATGACATTCAAGAAAGTAAAAAAAGGTTTGAATCGATTTTAAAAGTTTTTTTTATGCCTTTACGCTTCGTCGACGGCATGAAAGAATTGTGGAAATGGAGCACTAAGGAATTAGGCCGTCGCCTTTTGAATGTGCATCCCGACATTCGCTTGGAGTGATTTAGAGAAGACATGGAAATTTATCGGAACGGGATATGAACCTGCGTCCACGCGAATCCCTGGCGAGATCGTTACCGCTTACAATCGATTATAAAGATTTATCCCAATCTACAGCAGATTACTTGGAGCAGAAACTCGAAATGATTGTTAAATCAGCTTTTAAAAAAAATCTACGTAGTGTTCAGAAAAAAGCCGAAATTGTCCTGAAACAAATGATGGAGAAATGGATAACAGTATTAGCTCATACATGAATGACATGAATGGAACCATGGGACAGAAATTACGTACAGTAATAGACAGCATGCCCACAAATTTTAAGCGCGTCACAATGCTAAAAACGGGAAGATAGAAGTAGCCCAGTCTAAAATCTTGCTACTGTTGCTTCGAGATTCCTCATTACAGTTTTGGTTAATCATATAGTCGAATGTTGGCATAATCTTCTGTATCCAAGTCCCCGATCATATGTATTGCTTAGAAAAATAATACTTGTAACAATAAACGTAACTAACACAGTTCACAGATAGGTTTGCAATGTTACGCTTCAGCCTATCGCCTCGAATAGTTGACAAATGTGTAGGAAACTTTAAGTATGGCTGATAGTACGAATACCCGTCAGAATAGCACTGGAAACCCTCTTCGAACGTCACTCTGATTATGGTTTTCACATTGCTTCTGTAGTATTAAGGTGAACGAACGCTGATACTGATCTCAACTTGTATTAAAAATTAGATGTTTTCCACATAAAGCAGATAATTAATATACAAAATACAGGTGATTTATTGGCAGATGACAACACTAGCGTTTATCCGTGAGTCTAGACTAGACTAGGCTACAAGGAGGGAGGTACAATGGGCGGTCACAAAACTGTTACCCAGTACCCCGGGAAGATAGTAAAATGTTTTTTTTTAATTTTAAAAATATAATCTTTCTAATACCAGAAATAACTGCATAAAAATCACTCACACTTATTTCTCTGTTAAATATTAATTTTTAAATTCTTGGTAGGGTTGAAATAGTAATTTGTAAAATCGTTGGTGAATTGTAGATACGAGCAGTGTCAGCAGGAAGTATTTATAATGTCCTGATGATACTGAACTGATGATTCTGAGTATCGCTAAAATGGGGGTTAGTGAGAAATTCATGAATATAACTAAAACTTGTTAGTATAGTTCAATGCTCAGTCAATTGACTGCTCCTATAAACATTCAGCGTCACGTTCCTCATGGTTGTCCCTTGTATATAAAGGATACATAGGCAGTAACGTATGAATTGATATTGGATTCAGTATTGGCCATTACCAAGAACAACCCTTTACTTTGGGAATAAGGAGTCAGAATTTCTCTTGTACGTAAAGTAGGAAATGTAACTAATCATCGAGAGAGATGCTGGACAATTAACATAAACAACAAAAAAAATTTGTGTAATGCATAAGTAAGTGTGAAGATATGTTGCCACCTTAACATGATCTCTATCCCAAATAATGGTAGAAATCCTACAAAAATTGCTTTTACAACAGCCAGGATTAGAAGTAAGCAATTGAAAATTAGTACGTATTCATAATACATTATCTGTACTCAGTAAAGTAAGTCTTTGCAACAAGCTCCGGATAAAAAAATTATAGAGATCGATCGGAGACTAATTTGCGTATGAATCGTTCTTTGACAATTTTCGCAATATTATAGGTAATGTCCTATGAAAGCAGTTGCATTCAATTGTACAGTAAGCCTCAAAAAAAAAATAAAAACGTACTAAGCCTGTTATTAGAGATAGGACGGACAGTTCTTTTCCTCCCAACCTAGACTAACCCAGTAATCCTATCGAGTACATGTGACATACATTTTGACGTGAAATCCGAACTGTGGAAGGGTTCTTGCGCACTTCACATTCGAATTGGGGACCTTTCGATATACAGTCAGACAGCTTAACCTTTGAGATACCAGACCGCTCAAGTTATTATTATTATTATTTTTTTTTTGTTACCAGTCTCTCGACTGGTTTGATGCAATACTTCCTATCTTGCACTAACATTTTCATTTCAACATAACACTTACAACCGACATCCTCAATTATTTGCTTCATATATTCTAATCTCTTTATTCCTCTGCAGCTCTTACCTTTGACTGTTCCCTTCACTAGCAAGGTAATCAATCCTGCATGTCTCAAAATATGACTTATCATCCTGTGTCCTCTTTCTGTAAGACTCTTCCACAAACTTCTTTCTTCACCCATCATTTCCAAAACTCGTACGTTTCGTACCAAGTTACGTAGAGTGTCATAATTCTGAATACTTTCCTACCGAATCAATTTTTGTGCACTGCACTCATAGATGCACTGTCTATAGAAACATGCGAAATACTACAAACAGCTGTTGCTAGGCTTTAATAGAATGGAGATTTTTTTTTCCGCGTGATGCATTAAATTCTTACATTACCCATTTTAAAATGGTCTAAATCTGTCTAATGTGAAACACAAATGCATAGCTAATGTTTTTCAGTCTATAAGCAGATATGTCACCTGTCTCAATAGCGAAAAAATATAAATGTAAATCAACTGAAAACAGAAAGATGAACATTTGCGCTGCACCAACGCATTCAAAATAGGACTCATATTCTTAAAACTTATATCCTATAAAATAGCTGCCTCGACAGATTTATAAAGAAAAGTGATAGTCATGGGGAAGAAAAGCTTCATCCGCTTCAATAACAGATAAATACCAGTAGATCAAATGGAAAACTCTATTTAAAAAATTATACCTCAAAATATCAACAATGAGCAAAGAAATCCAACCTTTATAGTATTTTGTTGTGTATGAAAAAATATCAACAAGAAGTAGACATTTGTAAATAACATTAAACTCGGCACAAAATAAGCTAAATTTTTATCAACAGACACTACCATTCAACAAGCTCACGCGTGGGGGAAAAAGGGGAGAACTAGTGATCCGATGCGAAAATTCCTCGTAGTATGAACTGATTTTTGATTCAGCCTTATTTATGATTTTAATTATTATTATTGTTTCATTTCCCCCACGTAATGCCCGGGAGGTGTGCTATTGTAAAGTTACATGCAAATAAAATAAGACAAAGCGTTAAAATTTAACACCGATATTGGTGGTTTAAAGTAGGTAAAGAAAAAATAACCGGTTAATTTGTGATCATTGTTTTTACTAAATTTTGAGATGAAGCATAGCACAAAAGAGTGGAATATTTGTGCCCAGTATGAAATGTTAAGAATAACTCAATATCGTTGAAAATGTGATATGTAAATCACAAAACCTCTTAGTACTCAATATCTTAGGTGAAAATATAAAATCCAGTAACTTTTTGACTAAATGTATCCTTAATCGAAACAAAAATAATTGCAATACTGAATACATTAAACGTAGAAAATACATCACGTCATCCGTTACCTTATAAACGAATCTACCATAAGAACGATACGATGTAAAAATCCAAATTAACAATTCACCAGAAGCACAGAACTTAATATTTGAAATGATACCTCAATCATCGATTTTGTTTACGTATGAAGGGATAAAAAGCGTTTGTCACTGAAAATCATGTACTATAAATAATATGTAATGCAAATTCGGTCACGAAGTATCTGTAACAAACTGCATGCCACATTACTTGTATCCATCTGGTATAAATATTATTTCGATTATTTCAACTTCACTGTCTATATCTCGTCGCCAGCATAATGAAGTATTTTGGAAACTTTTTATATTTCGCTTAAAGAAATATGTAAAATGAATCTCTGAAATTTGAAGCATATCTTGGTAAGCAGTTTCCCAGTTATAAGTAGACAAATGTAAGAAGCTGACTAACGGCAAACTATTCCGCCTGCGGCGTTACCTTGTCTGAAGTGAGAAGTATAAAAGTCATGCCCACTGGCTCACAGAGAAAGCTAGACACATCACACCTAGTAAAAACTAAGACTGGATGTCCAGTGGGTGTGTATTCGCGCGAAAAACGCTCGCGGGTAAATAGGCGTATACGCGAATACACCTGTGTACTAACGACTGCAGTTGGCGAAAAGTCTCCCGTCCTCTGAAAGCAGATTTGCGCGACTATTCCGCCAGTTTTTCGTTGCATTTTGCTCCGTAAAGAGCTGTAACAATGTTTTTCTCTGAATTATTATTTGCGTTGAATCAACAATTTTGGCTAGAAGAAGGGCTACAAAAAGAGACGAGAAACAGACAGATAATATAATAAGATGCGTGTTATCAAAAAAATGGTGGTTAATGCAGTCATAAGAAGGGTTCTGTATCATTCCCCATTTGTACAACCGGTAGTTGCATCTACCGTGGCCTGTTCTCACTCATAGTATAATTAATTATGTGGTAGATTCATTTCAGTTCCAATTTCCTCTCACAGCTTCATTTGAACATAGCTGTGGTGGTATTGGTGTAATTTTTGATCCCACGAATGGGCGCTTTCATCAAGAACAATCAATTTCTCAATATCCATCGCGCGAAGTGGGTGTTCGCGCTACCAGATCCCAACAATCTCGTCGCTTTCGCGTATATTCGCATGACTCATCCGCTCGCATGGACGGAGTTACATTACATTCTCTGTATTTGGATTGAATCGATCCACTCGCGCGTACACAGGCGTATTCGCGCGAGAATTTCTCACGCGAATTAGCGTCTACTGGACGGCAATCCTAACACTTGGGTCTGGCAATGGGGATGGTGTGATTTCAATCCCCGTCCGAACTTCGCTCAATCCGAATGTTGGGATGGGTGCTTCCAAAGGCAGCGCCCAAATCACATCTAGCCGTCAGCTGTCTTTAACAATACAAACATTGACAGCAGGAACAGAAATAGTGTTGTGAACTGTTAGTGCAATACCGTATTATTTTTAAACAAAGTTTATTATTTTGCAAAACTGTAAAATTATTTTCATGACGTATTTATTATTAGTGGTTTACAAGTAGGTTTTGCCACTTTAATACTCCGAAAAAAAAAAATAAGAAAAAAACTTTTCGACGTTGTTCACGTAATGCTGTATTTGCCATGATTAAGTGTCTTGAAGTGTCTTGTGTGCCACACATCAATCTCACAACAGTAAAAAAATTGGAAAGAAAAGTTTAGAGGCTTTTGTATTTGTCTAGTTAGAATTTTTGTGTCAAGTTCCTACTAAAACTATTGAGATTCAACGCAGTATTGGTAGGTCAGTCTTTAACTGTAATGTTTTTCTTAGATCGAATCTGATACCTCAAAAGGTAGGCTTCCCCCTGTCCATTACGTCAGCCTTATGACGCGGAAAGCACTATGCTGTTTACGCTATCATTGAAGTGTTGCGTCACATCTTCTAGTTCTCATGTTTCCTGCTTAGATTATTTACGTCGGAGGAGATGACATGGTTTTCCCTGAACATTTCTCCAATTTACGACGCTCTTATTAACTGTTGTTATTGCATGTTGTTCCTGGTTCTAGTTGCCAGCCTCAGTACTATATGCCATTTATCCTCATTTAAGAAGCTGTTTATATATTTGGAATCATTATTGTGGTTAATACATTTTTGTAGTTTGAGACACAAGACGGTTCCTGGAGTGCTATTTGCTTGTTGGTAGCTGTAACAGTTGCATTCGGAATGCACGTATCACAAAGTGTTTTTATTCGTTATATGCTTAATTCACGCTTGCCATATAGTAATGTAAGAACATTTTCAAACCCTCATAGTATGTGAATCACGATCAACAGAATACTTTGTCATCTGAAAACTGCAATGATGTTAACACTGGCATTCTTCCAAGCAGTTACCTGTATTGCAACAATTTACAATTAGCGGTGGAAAGATACTAGCAGAAATTTTGTAAAAGGTGTTTTTTACACAAATCATAATTTGCCTTTCTGTAGTGTGGATTTCTACAATGCGTCGATGTTGTACAAGTTAATGACTGTATTAAAGATAAGCTTCTAAAAAAATGGGAGTAGTTGAGAAGATTATCAACATGATTCGACGGGGTTTACCAGAGACAGCATAGTGTCTCTGTTACAAAGTCGAATAGACCTACCAAATTTGGTTTTTCGTTTCTGGGTTTCAGAAACAGGGTTTAATTACATTAGAGTCAGGGTCAAACATTCACGCTACTTCGAAACCGTAAGTGTGTATATTGTCCGAGTATATGCACCATTTATCTTTGTTCGTATAAAATAGTAACCAGGAAAAAGTCTGTACATTTGATATATATATAGTTTAAATGTGTTGCGGTACTGTTAATAAGCAAAAGAGAAGGATGATTTTTTTTACCGTTTCGATTAATTTACGATGATGCATGATCCCCGGAGAAAATAAAGTACTATTGATTTTTTGTGACGTTGGAAAAATTAGAAACCTAGGATCAATTTTAGCTATACGCGATTAATGCAAAAATTACTCCTTGGATTTCGAAGGTGTTTAGACTGATGTATAGCCCTTGGTCCAATTGACAAAACTGGATATTTTTCAATTTGATGTGACATCGTAAAGTAATAAATTGAAGATAATTCTTCATTGGAAGTGACTCATTCAAACTTCTAGTTGGATTTCTATGGATAACTTATAGTCCATGGCAACGTGTATAAAGTACGATATGTTTCATATTGATGTGATGTCAGAAAACTGAGAGGTTTATTAAATTAGTATCAATTTTTCGTCGATCGCGAGTCATTTAAAAACTGCTGATAGGATTATGCTAAAGTTCCGATTCATTTGCAATGCGTCCGTGGGTAATTAGGGTATGATTCATTTTGATGTGAGCTTGATTTTTTTTAAACTGCTTAACGTCTCTTAACAGCGAGGTCTTTAGAGACGGGAAATGATGGGGGGCAAGGAATGGGAAGGAATTCAACCATGGCCTTTTGATGGAAGCATCCCGGCATTTACCTGGAGTGATTTGGGAAACCATGGGTGAGCATGAAAAAATGAGTATGATAGATTTTCATTGAACGCGAATCACGGAAATAATTTCTGTTATATATTGATAGAGTTTCAATCAATGTATAGCGCTTGGTCCAAAGGATAACATGGGGTATGTTTCGATTTGACGCTTGTAATGTGATGAATGTAAGTTAATTTTTGGCTAAACACGATTCACACTGAAACTACTGGTCGAAATTTGATGGAGTTTCGAATAGTGAACATCACACGGCCCTGCAGGCAAATAGGGCACGCTTATTTTGCTGTGACATTGTAAATCTCATAAAGATAAGAGATTTTTTCCTAGAACTCGATTCACGCAAATCGAGCATCGGTAAGTCTAATTGTCCCGTAGGTGAAATAGGGTATGTTTAAATTAATTACATGTCAGAAAGCTGAGAAATCTAAAATAATTTATCTTTTAAAGTAATTCAGCAACAACAAAAAAACAAAAACAAAATTTTCTAGTATTTCATATGAAATTAGGCATGTTTACTTTTGATTTGGCATTGTAAATTAGATAAATTCAGAATATTTTTTTGACATGAAGTCCAAAAGCTGAGTATAGAAAAATAGTATCCGTTTATTTGTAAGTTACTTCTTACAATCTAAACGCTTTTCGTCATTTAAACTTACTAGCGGTCTCATATTTTTTGGAGGAATGAAATTACAATTTATTGTAGACTCCATTTATGTGGAAAGAAGTTATCCTCATTGACCTCTTTGGGCAGTGTATCATAATTTTCTTGATTTTCTTGATTTAAGAAGATGGTTTGTACTATAAAAGTCCATGCAAACGCAGACTTTACGGGCAACTGTTAGTAAAAATATAAATATTTTACTTTTGTCATGTTAAGAGTTCATAAATGACAGCCAGAGCCAATTTTACATTATAATACACTACAATGGTGCATTGAAAATGATTTGTTGGTGGAAAAAGCGGCAGAAATTGGGTAGTGCTAAAAGACGGTAGAGGAGGGCAGGAGGTACCAAACATTTTTGGAAAATATCGAGCCTGGAACCTGTAGCGCTTGTTGCTAGTATGTAGTGAATGGTTTGGATGGGAGGCACCAAGCTAAATGTTTGCATTTAACAGACAGTGAAGCCCTCATTGCTAAATACTATGGTGAAGTTAAGAATACGGGAATTTTATACGGTCTTTATAAATATATATATAACTGACATGATTTTTGTCAGTTTTCACTAATTCATTAAAATCATCCAGATCTGGGTTTTCCATGGTTTCCAGAAATCACTCCAGGGAATAATGGCATGGTTACTTCAACGGCTATGGCCTAATGAGTTACCATTTCCTGCTACAGTCGTTTCCTGCCTCTAACGACCTCGACGTGTCATTAAACCCGAAGCAAAAAAAAAAAAAAAAAAAGTGTGAGTATGAAAACAAATCCGCGTAGTACACAAGCAAGTGAGAAAGGAAATTTCCTCCGGAGCATATGTTCCGATACAATTAAAGATAACAATAACGACATAAATTCTCTAAGCAATCAACTAAAGGAATTGTTTATAACTGTTACGTTTGACTAGGAAAAGTCATAATACCGATAGTATGGGTGATTCCATCAGTTTCACCTTTTCGATATGAGCTTCACCTGTTTCCATTCTAGTTTTGGTTTGCCACAATAATTAGTGAGTTTCAATGCTAGACGATGAAGCTTACCGGAACTGACCTTGACAGCGAAACTGTACAAAGGAAAAACTATGTGTAACATGTTAATGAACCATCTACACCAACAATTAATGCATACTAGCTCATGATAAAAAATAAATATATTTTATATCGCAGGAAGCCTCAAAATAAATATTAAACTACATCTGAATAAAAAATTTATTCTAAGAATAAATTAAATAACTGAATTACATGATATGTTAGTAATTATATTCTGAATATTTTATCCGTATTTGTTATAATGCAATTAATATTAATACCATTATTTAATAATGGTTCACGTTTATTCTTTTAAAGGAAACTCTTTCTCTTCGTAATAATAAACTATTAGCATAAAATTTCCTACAAATCGTAGAATACTGATTCTTATTCTTTGAACATTTGTTTCACACTAAAAATTTTCTGTGAAATAATAATAATAATAAAATTCCATTTGGTTGTAATGATCTGGTGACAGGGTTTCTATTGGCTGCGCATTCCGCCCCTGTCGTAGCCGCCTTAACCTAGCCCGGCAATCCTGCCGGGTATGGGGGACCTACAGTTTAACGTGGAATCCAAACCACGGAACTGTACTAGCGTACTGCACATTACACAGCATGCTGTGCGAGAGGTGAAGGCCGGGTGAAGTGCATATGAGGATCCCCGCCGAGACAGGGATTCAAACCGGGGACCTTTCGATCTCCAGTCAGACGCGTTAACCACTGGGACACCAGGCCACTCTGGTGTGAAATGACTTATCATACACAATGACTATCAGATTTCCTCTACTCCTGACACATTTCTCATTAAATTATTTTTATTATTTTATTATTACAGCCATCTGTGAAACAAATTACGCAAACTTTCTAAAATTTAAGTCTCTCGATCTATGCAAAATTTTCTAAGCCTTCTCACAATCCACATATACCATGAATTTGTTGTTATTTTTCATGAACCGTACTTTCAATGGTTGCTGTACAATTGTTACTTCTTTACACATAGCAGTTCTTCATCAAACATCTTTTCCATTTTCATTTCTATATTATTTTAAATTATCTAGTTAATAATACCGACGATCGTGTTGTTGAACTGTGGAATCGGTATTTTTGAAATTCTTTGAATTGCGTATTCTTACAAAATGTAAACAATATTTGCTTTAGGTCACTAACAGCTCTCGTACGTAGTAAGACAGATCAGAGTCAATATTCATTCTCGTGTGAATTTGACAGACCGATTCTTGGTGTACTTGTCATGAAATATAGCAGACAGCCTGCTATATTACCTGTAAATCTTTTAAATAGGTTTGACGGCTACCTTGTAATTAATTTTTCAAACTGATCCCGCCATCATTTCATGCTGGTATATAAAAAGTTTCCGCTCAATTATCGTATTTCTTTCGTCCTACTAAACGCTCTGCCAAGAACTTTTTCTCATCTATTACACACTTAAGTAATCTTTCTAGATGTGTGGTATGTAAATCTTCTCCAGCAATGTAGGTGAAGGCGTACTTTTACCCTCGTCAATATAATTTTTAAAATCACATGTTTCCCTACTTTCTTATTAGCATAAGAGTTATATTCTGGTGAATATTCGCTTCAAGGACAGCGTGTTAACTGTTCAGCGGAGAGGTCGACTTGACCGTTGTTTCATCACGGCTTCCCCTCTGATACCTTACTTTATAGCTACTTCCAGGCGAAGGCGAGGCAGTCCACGCTTGTTGGTGCAACAGGTAGGTGGGAGCTGGTCAGTTCTGATCGGAGGGTGCCCGCAGCTTCGGTTTGAATACGCTCTTACGGTAAGATACCTTCCTGGCAGTTGTAGCTACTCAGATATAAACGAAATATGGTTCATAGAAGTTTGTTATGGAGTCTCAACTTTACACTTTAAATCTTGAATTCTTCTAGTTAAATGTTTGAAACATTTTTATGTAAGAAATAGGAAAAGTGACAGAAATGTACGAATATTGACTGGTTGTAATGCATGTCAATACATTTTTTTACTTTTTACTACATAATAACAGGAGAATTTTTCCATAGGATCAGTAGGTTATTAACATTGTATAATTATCAGCTCGATAATTTTCGTAGATACAAGCATTTTTCATACATCAACATTTCGACAGTTGGTAGATTTTGACAACAATTGATATTATTCCAAATATTAAGGTTCATTTGGTTTAAACTTGACGGTATTATTTTGACATAATAGTTTGATTTTCCTGCAATTTATTTGGTTTTATGTTGTATCAGGAGCGTAATCATGTCACCACGGAGTGAGCTTTTCAGATACCTGACACAGGGTTTGTCAGCTTGGTTTTTGTTCATAGGTCTAAGGATATTTTAATACAGATATTTCATAAAGGTAACACGTTCCCTTCAGCTTCGAATTAGATGTAAACAAAATAGTTTGAGGAGCTCTGTATTCAAAATATGTGACATAATGCGGATTGATTGAAAGTACTCTTTATAACAGTAACTGTTTATGTGAATTGATAATTATACTAGTTATGCCTTAATCCCGTCAATCCTTTTCCATTAATGTGAAAATGATGCCAATCCACGTGGCCAGCGGCAATAGGTTCTCTATTACTTCTAGAGCTATAAAAGTAACGAGAAATTCTATATCCGTACGTATTCATTACTAAACCAATCAAAACCCGTTACTTTCGAATCGTTACTCGTTACTTTCGGTACAATCGAGTAGCGCCGCGTACGGATTAACTTCGTTACTATCGTATCGTTTCATTACTCGTTACTTTCCGTACAATCGAACACAAGCATGAAGCATCGCATCGCATACGAGACGACATCGTTCGTACTTGTTAAAGTTTAAGTAAATTGTTTATTTAGTAAAATAAATTTAGGTAAGTTGGTTGTTTGGATAAAACACGGATCTTACGGAAAACCTCTAAATGTACACTTGATTTGCTGTAATGAATTTTATATCCGAAAGAATAATCTAATTTCAAAACAAACACCTGTTTGCACACACAAAAAAGACCTGACCTTACACCTGACTGTGGCACATCTAGTGACAATAACTGATGGCGGTTATTTTTTAAAGTAGCCTACTCAAAACCCTGAATGCAAGCCTGAAATGATAATGGGACACGTATTTAACAAATATTATATTTTCATCAAAGTATTTCGTTTTAAATAGGAGGTTTCACCCAGTGGCGTAGCTAGGTCAACAAGGGCCCCGGTGCAAAAAATTTATTTTGGGCCCTCAGGCCAGACGGGCGACCTTTTTTTTTTGCTTTTTGTGCTGGTAGGGGCCCCCTGAACTGAGGATGGGGGCCCTTGAATTGAGCTATAGGGGCCCCTGAGCAGCGAGGGCCCTTAGTGAGGGGCTCCTGTGTTCTCAGGGGCCCCTTAGACGACGGTAGAGCTAAAAGAAAAAAAAAATCGCCGGTTTTCCGTGAAGGCTCGTGGGCCCTCTAGAGGTGCGCTTAGGGGCCCCTTGAGCTATGCTTGGGGGCCCCCTGAGCGTGAGGGCCCCGGTGCACTGCACCGCCTAGCCCCATAGTAGTTACGCCCCTGGTTTCACCATTGTCTTCCTTTACTGTTTTCATTTATTTTTGTAAATTCTTCATCCTTTTGTGACAGATTTGATAAAATAAATGTGGACATACCATCAAATCAGGCCTGTAGGCAGAATGCTACTGACTGCCGCTTGATTTAATTTTAAAAATATTAATATTCAAAACTTTTAAATCAATAATAAAGCTATAGGGTAAACAGGCGATTAGATTTGTAATTGTTGTTGTGTCGCGGTTACTACAAACATTCAACATCAAAGCCAATACTGCATCGATCACATGGATCCTGCGGTAATAATACAATAACTAACCCCAGACAAAAGGAATAATGTTATTGTACCTTGTTGTTTCTTTATGCAATTCTGGAACAGCAAAAAGGGCTAATAAATAATTTTTTTTGAAATTATTGCAGAATGCAATCAGTAACAGATATGATAAAAATGCTGGAATTGGACAGGAAGAAGAGGGTCATGGGAGTGTACAAGGCGTGTATTTATGGTGAGGCGTGGAAAGATATTGGTGTAAGAATTAAAAAGTAATGCTTGGAAGGGAAAAGATGAACATGACCACAAGTTGGCACTCGATTTCAGGCACATGGGTGTAGGAAGATTCTCTTTTTTGGTAAGGCAGTCAGGGATTGGAATAAGTTACCAAGAGAAATTATGAATAATTTACCAGAAACGTTAAAAGAATTTCACGTTAAAATTTGTAAAGGGCAAATGTAGGTGGATGCAGGGAAGGGGGGAACATGAGTGTGTAGGGAAATTGCCGCCGGAGCGTGCGCTCCATTGCAATTTAATTAAATATTATTAGAACATAACAAATGCACAGATTCATATCACAGACTATTAGACAACTCTTTTGTATTGTAAATTAAACTATGCAATAAAATAGAAGGTATCAAATCTTAAAATAAACACATGTCATAAATGTTTGAAATCAGTAAACCTCACTAATGAACGATCAATGAAAAAACCAGTAAATATCTCAAATTATCCATACAAATTTTCTATTCACAAATTTTGCACTGTAAATTTTTATGTTAAACAAAATAAAAAACTACAAAATTAGTCCTTAGGTTGTCAAAATTAGTTACCTGCGGGAGCTGTAACGTGTTCGTATGTATACGACAAATGCGAGTAACGAAACATGCGAGTAACGAAATGATTTTGTGAGTAACGATTCGATACTTCGAGTCAGGCGACGAACCCGTTACACAGTAACGAATACATCGTTACTTTTACAGCACAAATTATTTCAGATCCTAGTAGCGATAAACATTTTTTTAGCACGTTGTTTATTCACAAAATGTTTATAATTAGTTTCTAACTAGATTGTGGCTATTAACTGCTCAGGCTTTCAAAACATCACATAGTGCCTTCGTGCTATTAAATCAACACTAATTTATATATAACGATCGCTAAAGTAACTGATGTATAAAGTGTATTAAATATAGCATACGTTTTCAGCTGCTTCACAGAAAAAAGATTGTAAACTACAGACAATGCACACTGAAAATATCGAAACAATTTGTAAGTTTGGCCTACTGGCAGAAGGAAGTAGTTTGGTGAATGTTAGTGCCCTAAATATATTAATTTCCTGAAGAATGAATCATTACTTTTTGTAGAGAAGATATCATAGATATCTGTAGTTACAAATATCAAACCATATATTCCATTTAACTTATTATTGTTGAGCGTACCACTGACATTCGTAAGCCACCACTTTTATTTGTAGCGTTCTATTTGTAGGTTGGTTTATAATTACGTTTCTGGTGCCAAAATTGTCGTCTTTAATCAAAAGAAAAAAAAAGGATTTATTGAGAGGGCATGATGATAAGTAAAGGAGTCTGGTTATGTAGAGTACCTCTGGTCGTTGACTGAGAGATTACAATGGGCATAAGAACAATCACTCGAAAGGTAACAGCACAAGATCAGTTGAAGTTTTACATACAATTATTTTCCAGACAAATTGTTCATATACTTAAAAGACAATTTGTGTAATGTATTTCTCAAATTTAATTCTTTTTAGCAGAACTGCCTACATACTTAATTCACCATTAATCTACCGCGATACTAAAGCACTTAAGTGATTTTTTTTCTCCTTACGGACATGCGGCATGAATTCTGAAGTTCTGTTGATGGTAACGGTACTTGTAACAGCGAAGAACTCCAACGTGAACGACATCTAAAAAACCGGTATTTCTAGGCTGGTCAGGACCCTATAATGGCGGCTATCAGCGGGTAACCTTATAAAGTGGCGGGACAGGATGACGAAAACCGTGGTTTAATAGAAAATAACTTCCGTTTTATGCAATCTGTATCAGAAAAATTTATTACTTGCCACGAATTTCAAGTTGATGTCCTTCCTCCAAACTCTGGTTGTGTAAAGAAGTCGTCCTCCAGCTGTATAACTTGATTCGTTAGGATTCAGAAAGCTACAAAGTGTCTTTATGCGATGTGAAGCAAGTGACATTTTCCTTCCGCCTTTTCAGATTGACGCTCAACAGCTTATTCCGCCCTCACTACCTTGTTCTCAGTGTCCGTGATCTTCTTTTCCTGGGGAACTGCAACAAAAGACTTTCGTGGAATATTTATAAAGTATTCTTTCCACCTTTTTTCCTGAGTGATTATTCCTGTTATGGAAATCAACCCCAATGCTGTCATTCCTAATTTTATTAAGACTGTTTCTGCCTTTCGTGGATTTAAGAAACTTTTTGAGGGATCTTGGGATATAAAAATTTTATCCCCAGCGTAAATCAGAGACTATCATCATCTTCTTGTTAGAATTTTCCCTGTCTCTCTTCCCTAATTTTCTGTTTAAGGGTTATTCATATTTGGGGTAAATTTCATACTTTCTTCGACCAATGTCTTTGTCTCCTTCATACAATATACTGGAAACGAGCCACTTGTTCCAGTACTGTATTATTGAACAATTTTTTTAAAAATCTTATTTGTTCTAAGAAAGAAACTATATTGTTTCTTGCCTTTGATACTTGTAAACTATAGTTTTGATGGTCAGTGAATCGTGTTGAACTTCATCATCATTCCTTATCCACACGTACAACTATCAGCCTACTTCGTCAACTGTATAATCACTGAGTGAATTTACCAAGGGACACACGTCCGTGTGTTCTTTGTCTTGGAAGTGGGGATTACTGGTAGAGCTGCTATATAAGGTCCTTAAGGTGCTATTGTCCAGTGACCTCTGGTATTAGATGGGAACCTTGAGACAATATCTGCCATTATTTAGTAGTAACTGAATGATAATAAAATCGAACCTGGTGAATTAACGCTGGGATGTGTACTTCTGATTCAACCATGTAGATTTCGGTTATCGATACTTCACCGAAAACACTCCAGGGAATTGTCATAGTTGAATTCCTTTCCCTTCCTTGTCTCTAATCCTCTGGCTCCAGTAATGATCTTGACGTTGACGAGGCGTAAAACCCTAACAAATAAAATACTTGCGCAAGAGCGAATTGAGCAACATGAATTTAAGAGTGCTTTACTCTAATTATCAAACACCTATATCGTTTGTGGTAGGTCAGCCGGCTGTAAACTCCACAATCTGGAGCTGATGTCTTAATTTTTATAATTTTTAAACCTTCCATTATGTTTACGTAACCCCATATATAAGTTTACAAAACACTTAGATCCACGAAAAACATAATATGGGGAAATTCGTGGCTTCCAAGATATTCCGTTAAAGTGCTAGAAAACAGACCTATAGGTGGAGGAGCGTGTCAAAACCTAAAAATGATGGTCATATGCGGAAATAATAAGAGAAGAATAAAAACGGCTCGCAAATGGTTATCTACATACTACCCTCAATTTTTGACCTGACATACGGAAATCAAGAGAAACATATCGCGTTTCTTTGCAGAATTCCAATTGCACAGCACAAAACGAACCTGTTTCTCGACCATCTAGTGAGTTCGAAGATTATTCAGGCTGGTTTGAGAAAGCTCCAGACCATCTCTCAACTGGTTTCATGCAAACATCCATTACTCCTTATACTTGGCTCATCTTTTCATGTCACATACTCGTGACATCTCGCATCCTCAGCTTTCTGCTTCAAGTATTAAAATCTTTGTCAAAACTGCATACCTTCTAGTAGCCATTAGACTAAAACATTAACCAATCCGACATATCAATCATATCTTTTCTTTCTCTAAGATAGTTCCAAAACCTTCTTGAATCGATCATTTCCAGTACACGTTATTTAGAACTTTACCTGGTAACTTCTCGCGTCCTTCTAATGCACAAAATCTGAAATGCTTCAGTTTTTTTCCTAATATTCCTCAAGTCCATCCATTGATTCTATACAGTTCTATGCTGAGTACCGATAGTTTTGAAGTCTTTTTTGACCCCTGGTCCATTTCTTCTTTTTGCTAACAGTAATTCGCTTTTTATATCACTCTTTCTTAGCCATATGTTGTAATTTTACTTCCGAAATGACAGAAGCCTCTTACTTCTTATCCTGCATCCAATTCTATTTTTATGTTTAATTTACTGTTATTGTTATCAGTAGTGTACATTTCAAGTTTTTTACATGTGTCGCTTTATTTATAGTCCAAATTCTTACCTCAGTATTTTGTTCATGCTGTTCAGAAAACTCCTCAGTGTTCTAACTCTTATCTGCTATAAAGAAGTGGCAAGTGATTGTTTAAACTTGAATCCTGACACCACAGTCATTTTTTTTTCATTTCCTTGTATTATTCCTCAATATTAAAGCTGAATATCAAAGGCACAACAGACTACAACCTTGTATCAAATTATTTTTATGTGATGTTTGTCCATCGTTGTAAAGGGTTCTTTTGCAGCCTGCAAACTCTCACATATTGCTCTGATTGATGTAAGCTAAGTTGGAAAGGACAGTACCATTTCATCTGAATTTTAGAGGTAAAAACAATCTTTGGTTCTTATTGCCGATGAGATCTGAGGCTGCCAGGTGAGTGAATGAGTACTCCTCTGATGGGTGGAGTTTACTCACGGCTTATATTAAGGATACCGTAAATTATAACAAATCATTAAATCAAAGACTTCATACCACTAGCTTACATCAAAAAGTAAGAGGAATTTTCAGTAAAATGGTGAAAGTAGCTTATGCCTAGATGAGATTCAGGATTGGGGAAACATAGATGTATTTTTTTTCTCTCCAAACTTTATTTGTTTAACAGGGGGATTACTTAATTTGTCCACCACGAAGTATGAATTAAGCGGTTATTATTTTAGACGTAAGCGGAGATGTAATTTGTGTTAGAAATATGATTCAATACAGCAGTGCAGTTACAAGTATATTACTGTATAGAACAGCACCTTTAATGCTGTGTTACAAAACTGGAATATGGTTAAAAAAAATCCATCATTAGGTCAGTTTACAAGGTGCCTTTGGAAAGTTCAGTCTGTTTTTATCATAATTTCTTTTAATTTTATCATAATTACCACAATTTGAAAATACCAAAAAAAAGAATGCAATGTGGAGATTTCAACGTTAACGTTCTCAATCACAACAGTAAGAGATTAGATACTATAGCCTAAATTTTGCCCTTTAACTTAACCAAAGGAGTAAATACAAGAATACAAAGTAACAGCAGTTCTGAAAATGATATTTCTTTGGATATATCTCAGCATAGTAATTCTCGGATAAGTCCAGTAATAACTGGTATGTCTGATCATGATGCCTAGATATTTTGTATGAGCTGAAAACTAATAAATTACTTAAATAGAGAAAACTGATCAGAAATTTACACCTCTCAGGTGTTTAATACTTAACCCGATTCCTTTCTAAATATATTTATTAAATCTTTTAAAGGAAGACAGGAAGGCTTTTGGGATGCCAGACAAACAACCGAAGAAAGTATGGAATCCGCAAGAACCTTTTGTGCTTAAAATCGGCATGTAGGTTAATCTTCTTAAGTCTGCACCAGTCAAATTCGGGTCTGAAAGCTAATCCCGTCCATGTTATAGACCTCGATTCCTAATGTCGTGTTCGTCGATATCAGGTATAACTGTCCACCTTCCAATCAGACGGCGATGTATATCTGATTGAAAATGTTAACATTTATTTTCCGTCATCTCTTCATGAAACAGCAGGTAATTGTACTTTACCCAGTCTTCTTAACCACCTTTTCCTAACATTAGAGATCGGCTGCCTTTGATCAGTATTACTCATAATTGGCATAGTCGGATGTGCATATTTGATTTACGGCAAAATGGGGAGGGGGGGAGGAGGTCAACAGAACTCTCACCTCATCTTCTTAATATCTACTAGCGCTTTTTAAAAAAAAAATATAATAAAAAAAGGACTACAATCGAAGCCGATACCGACTTCAACTTTAGGGGGTGTATAGCCGCCTTAGGAAACAGGAGAGATTAAAAAAGGCTCAAAAACTACCTGGTCGGTCAGTAAGGGAGAGGGGGGGGGGAGGTTCAACCAGATCTTCAAAATTTCACCACGAGGGGAGAGGGTTCATAATTCCTGAAAAACACCCCACGTAATTAATGGACGCTCCCCAATGTAAGAAGAGAAGTGGTGCCATTTGTCTACGAAATGTGTAACTATGTTCTGTATGTGATAAGTGTGTTTTTCGTTTGTGGAATGTGTGGTTTATGAGGCAGAGATTGGGGATGGTTCGTGTACCAACCCGATCCAGTGTGCAGCGCCTCAGCGCAAGGAACCACACTGGCGGGGACTTCATCCATTCATACCTTAACGTCATTGCGGGCAATAATGAAAATAAGGTTAGGTGCTCTTCTGCACGCTGTGCTGCTGGTTGGGAACGCGAATTTCATTCACTCGATCACGCTCTTGTCACGTAAAATGATCTCCACAATTCGCTGGAGACCACGGCCTGTAGAGCGACCGAGGCTTCGTGCGATCTGAATCACAAGATTTACATTAATTTACTGCTGATCGCCATCTTCAGAGCGATCACGAGCTGCGGGATGATTGTGATCACGAGCTTGTTGCGAAATCACGCAATTTCCTTCGATTTCCTGCTGACCGCGACGGGAGCTGTGACCGTACCTCAGACCTTGCTGTCGATCTTTATTTCCTGATCTATCTTTTATTGAATTAGTGATCTTGAAAATAAAACTTGTTTCCAAAAATGTTTTCGGTTATACCTTTATTTAGCGATAGTCACCTGATAGAGCGTGTTTGACTTGTTTGGCGATCACTTTAGAAAAGAGGAATACCTTGGTCTTCGTCAACTATTCAAAACAATTTGTTTTGATAACTACTGGGTATTGTAAACGTTGTGGCATCCCTGCTGTAATGGCGGGTGATTCGGAGGAGCCCAATCCCGCGGCGGGGGCGTAGTGAAGTAGCCTGATATCCGCAGTATGATTCCTAAAGGGCAGATGAGTCTCTCACCGATTCTAGCGCCAGTAAAGCGGCTGCTGGGGAGGCTTTATGCCGATCCTACAACACATGTTGTAACATTTGGCCATTTTTTACACCAACCTGGGATCTATACAAAGCCTTTTGCGCCATATTTCGAAACGTTAGTTTCTGCTCGCCATTTCTGCAAAAAAAAAAAAAAAAAAAAAAAAAATAGTTTTCCCTTCTGCCCTGTAAGAACACATTCAGAGTCAAAGTGGAATAAAGACGCGATATTTTTTTTTTATTGAATACACATAATGTTTCTTTACCGTAGCATTTTGACATTTTCCGGAAACATGGAGTGATTAAATGATAAAACGTTATTTTTCACCTCAGCTTCAAGTCACATCCGAGCCACATGCGAAGTATCACTGAAATCTGTACAGTACTTCCGTTTAATATCTCGGTTATTATTATTATTTTAAATATGACTTCTCGGTCGATTTATCCAGTGTTGTTTTTGGACGATATAAATTACGAGAATACTTAACACTATCTTGGAAACAATATAAAATTCCAGCATTCAGAAACTCAATTAGTTTCCATATTACTGCCTAGCGATAGGAACGCTTTTTGTAACAGCCGTACTACTCTTACTCTCATTTGGTCATGTTAGATGCCATAATGTTTTGGGGAAACTCTTTACGAAGTAGGAGAGTTTTCTTACAACTTGGGGAAGCCATTAGGATGATGTATAGTGTGAAACAAAGAACTTTTTGTAAACAATTCTTTAAAAGTTCCAAATTTTATAATTATTACTCAATGTATATGTATTTGCATTTAAAAAAAAATAGAAATTATCGTATTGGCAACACCTTATGCCACATCCAAAAAAATTTCAAAAAAAAAAAAAATGTTAACAGTATCTGACACTACTTTTACAAAATAGAGTAAAAATATCTAACATTTAATTTCATTTGGTTTGTTCTTATAATATGAGTATATATTAACCATAATATGCCTCACATAGTCATGTCCCAAAACCCTTCTTGATCATTACCATCAGCCAATAACGGAAAACAACAGTAAAACGTAATCGTGAGATCGATTTTTTTTTCTTTCAATTTCATTCCTCCCAGCTGAAGGCTGGGAGGAGGCTGCTGGAGAGTCACGGAGACTCTTTTCAGCCTACTAGCCTACGGGGAGGGAAGGTCGCCCGTGGCCTTGTACGGAACCATCCCAGCATTCGCCTAGAGTGACTGAGGAAAACCACGGAAAACCTCAATCAGGATGGCCGAACCGGGTTTGACCCCGGTCCTCCCG
Source organism: Vandiemenella viatica (assembly GCA_031002005.1). NCBI lineage: Eukaryota > Metazoa > Arthropoda > Insecta > Orthoptera > Morabidae > Vandiemenella > Vandiemenella viatica. Next base: position 155,488,933 of record JARYHS010011408.1, on the reverse strand, counting down.
AATGGCAAGTAGTACTGCTCAAGCTTTGGTTATGAGATTGATATATATATATATATATAATTATTGTCATTTCATTCCTTCCCCAGGTGGGGGAAGGCGGGCTGGCAGCACACAGGTCGTGCTCTTCAGCCTAGTGATACATTTTTACAATAGATGTAATTAAAAATATAAAAGTTACAATATCATATTACAATATTAATTGGTTTTTTAAGTTATTGTACATAATCAGAGTGCTATTATTTGAAGATTTTTACCGAATATCAACAGAAATGCAAATGGTTTTCAGTTAGATGGGTTAAAGGGTGGGGTATATTTTGGGTCGCTTCTCTTGGTCGGGTATCGGTGGCGGTCGGTCTATGTGATGGGTTTTGATAAGAATGTTAAGGAGATGGAATGTGGGTGGTACTTGTTTATAGGAGATGGGGAGGTGATGTGGTTCGGTGATAAGTTTTATGGTTATAGAATTATTGTTATGGAGATTATTGATTGCGTATTTTATGCGGAGGGATTCTAAGTGGATTAGGATGTGGGGGAATTTTATTTGGGTGTACGGTAGGTGGGTGGGTGATGGCAGTCGGAGGCGGTAGGCGATTCGGAGTGCGTGGCGTTCTATAATTTGAAGTCTATTGTAGAAGTGGTCGGGGGCGGATAACCATGAGAGGTGACCATAGGTGAGGATGGAGCGGAGGAAGGCTTTATATGTGTTGATGATGACGTTGCTGCGGAGTCCCCAGGATGTGCCAGTGAGTAATTTCAGAAGGTTCAGTCGGGTAGTGGCTTTGGTGATGATAGTTTTGAGGTGGGGTGTTCAGGTTAGGTGACGGTCGAGGGTGATGCCTAGGTATTTAACGGTGGGTTGTTGCTGGATGGGATGATTGTAGATGGTAATGTTGAAGTCGGCGAGGCGGTATCTTCTACTAGTTTTTCCAAAGATGATGGCTTGTGTTTTATTAGGATTTATGATTAGTCTCCAGCGGTTGCACCATTTTACAAATTTGTCCAGTTCTTTCTGTGTGAATTTTTGTGATTGTTGCAATGATTTATACATGGCTAGGTAGGCAGTGTCGTCGGCGTATTTGAGGATGTATGTGGGTGGTGCGGGTATGGGTATGTCTGAAATGTAAAGGATGTACAGGTGTGGTGAGAGGACGGATCCTTGGGGGACACCTGCGGTAGGAGAAAAAATGCGGGAGAAGAAGTTGTTAATGGCTACAAATGAGGTGCGTTGTATGAGGAAGGAGGCTATTGTACGGATGTAGGTGATGGGTAAGGCGAAGGTTTGTAGTTTAAAAATGAGTCCGGCGTGCCATTCGCGGTCGAAGGCTTTTTCAATATCTAGTAGGATGAGAATTGCGGATCGGTGGGTGTTGATGTGGGTGGTCAGGAGGTGAACTAGTTTGAGGAGTTGGTCTTGGGTGGATAGTTTTGGTCGGAAACCGCACTGGGCTGGGGATAGGAGTGAGTGTTGGGATATGTGTTGGTGGATTCTTTTTGATAAAATGGTTTCAAATATTTTGCTAAAGACGGAGGTGAGGCTGATCGGTCGGTATGAGTTGAGGTCTGATTTGGGCTTATTTGGTTTTGGGAACATGAGAATTTTTGAGGATTTCCATTTGGGAGGGTAGATGCCGGAGTATAGGATAAATGTGTATAGGTAGGCAAGGAGTTGATGGAAGGAACGGGGTGCTTCATTGATGTGTCTGTATGTGATGCAGTCAGGGCCAGGAGTTGTATCATGAGATCGATGTCTGTACATAAAATTTATAAACAGATTATACAAAAACTGCCTGCGAGAGAAATGAAAGCTTGATCTGCTCACAGAGCGCATGTCTATGTTTAAGAAAAAATGATGGGCAGATTTTAATGAAGCTGCACATGGTGATAACTTATTTCAGTGGTTATGATATGGGATACTTTCTATCCATATTAATTATATACTTCCTGACGTTACAGAATAAAAAAACCGAAAATTTTGTAACTTTTGACTCCTTGTCGCTGCAACACTAAACTTAGTGAATAGATTTTAACAAAACTGCATATAGTAATGGATTATGCCATAGCTTTTGACAAACGGTCACCACACCACAGTAAATTCCATTTATGATATTTTTTATACAGATTAGTAACATACTTCCCGATGAAAGTCCAGAAAGGTAAAAATTTTATCCAGATTAGTAACATAGTTAGCACAAACCGTAAATTTAATAAATTTTTCTATCCGTACGTGCATAAACTTATTTTAACGAAACTTTACACAGCGATAGTATATGTCATCAGTTATCATAAATAATACCTTTTATCTAGACCAGTAATGTACTTCTCAACGATAGAGAGGCCAAAAATTCTTAAATTTTGTACGCTCGCCTAACACAAAAAGAAATGATTGGGTTTCGGTGTGACTGCACATATTGACGGCTTATTTCTCCATGTTACAGAGGCCAAAATGTTATTAGATTTTGGTATTTTCTGTGTGTGAGTGCGCCGATCAAGCTATTATCAACCATCTCAACGAATGTAAACATACTTATAACTTACAGAGTATGTCACGTTAGTCATCGTTCACTTCATGTTTAGATGTGACAACGATACGCTGTGAAATTATAAAAGTGGCAGCTAATTCAAATGTTCAGTATTAATGTCCAAGCATTTATATATATGTAATAAAGCAATCTGTTGGTACATGCGCCATATTTGTGGGTCAGCAGAGAAAGTATGTACAGATACCGTTACTGAAGTGTGTGTATCATCCTCAACAATAGAATCTTCCGAATTAGTTGTATGGTAGGAACAAAGGATGCGTCAAAACTGTTTAAAACATTTGCCTACAACCTAAATTTAGATGGAGGGAGGAGATCAAGGAAAGAGAAAAAAATATGGCTGTTCGTTTGCTGTTTCCTAAGTAGGGAATTCTCGGAAAAGTTTATCTTTCTTTTGAAAGCACACATCTTTAATTCTGAGTGGTCGAAGTCACAGGTCTAGTTACAAACAAATAAAGATTTTCTACATTTACTATAGCCACATGATTCCTAAATAAATTATAATTTTTTTCTTCTATCTCAAAATTTAGATCCGAGTTTTTCTAAGAGCACAAACGCTATTTCCTATCATATTCTTGATCCAATTTTATAATAATGATCGTAAGGCAATAATTATTGCTTCTATTGCACCCCGATCTTCATTTATAGTAATCATAATATTTAAAATATGAAATGTTTGTGACAAACTGACCGAGAGAAAAATAAAGAAGAAAGCCGTGTATATATAATAAACATTTGTTTCTTTTACAGTAAATAAGAATTTGGTAACAGTATCTCCATACTGAAGTGGATGATAAAAGACATTCGGTTTCGTATCGACAATAAAGCATGTAAATCATGTGATATGAATCATAATAGTCCAACGATAAAAAAATTTCTTATATATATTAAAAAATGACAAGCTTCAGAACTGGATCTTTCTATGAACCGCTTATTATTTCACTTAAATGTGATTATCCCTTCGCTCCGACGCAGTAATAATACTTACATAATCTGGAGACTCAAACTTAGATTCCCAACGATTATTCACACATTCCGGATTGGCAATCCATATTACTGTTTACCATTATTTCTGGGAAACACCCGACCCATTGGAGGCACTGGTAATATTATCCTTGCTACAGACGATTTCCTTGCTGATAACTTTGTATAAATCTCTTCTGTTTTCCAGTAAAATTAACTACATTTATCTTATTCAATGTTTAGGAAATTAGAATGAAATATTAATGTGATTTTCATGAAAGTAATTCATACTATTCCTACCCGCCAGTGTGGCTCATAGCGGTGAGGCGGGAAAGAACAACGGACCCGGTACGAGCCCAGATCAACAACTACCGTCCGTGCTGACTGCGGTTTTTAAACAGTTTTCCGCAGCCATCGGGGGGAATGTCGGAACTGCCCCCAATCTTCGCCTCATCAACTACACATTTCACAAAGAAAAAATACACTTATCATACACAGAACATAATTACACATTTAGCAAGACAGATGGAAACACTTTACTCCCTCCGTTAGTACTGGCAGTAGATATAAAATACTTGGCATTAGCAAAGTGCATTCGGTCTCCAAATTTGACAAATCAACAATGAGTAAAACTTATCAAAAGCAGCCGAACTCTAATGTTGAGAAAATATGGTGAAGAAGATGAAAGCGTAGCGTGCGGTACCTCAAGTAATTCTCTGAATGTTTAATGATTATAGTCAGTTAGGTTTAGGGAATTATAAAGTGAATATAAAGGTATAATACAGATATAATACACAATATATGGTGTTTCCGCGATGACAATGCAAACATTTAATGATGATGAAGAGAGAAAATGTTTCATTTCGGAAACGGTTCAAACGCAGGTTTTAAGCCACAATTGTTTTGGGATGTATGTAAATGTGGAATAAGGAAACTCAGAAATATTTATATTTATTACAGTCTTATGTACCTGCACTACTTTCACAAACCTACCCACTTTTTTTGCTTTTAATCTGGTATTAATCGCTCATTAATCAATGTTTTTTTTTTTAAATTACTCCGCGATTCACTAAAAGTGTGTGGCGGAGGGTGCATTGCACCTATCGAAAAGGGTTATGGTTTTCTACGCATATTGACTGCATTCAAAACAGCAAATCTTGAAATTGACATATTATATTCCTAAGTCGTCAAGGTTCACTATGCAAACTCAATAGCATATTTTGGCAGCGAGAGAGGCGTATAGAGAGACTGGCCTTTCAGGAACTTTATGTGTATGCCCTACGGCATATATGGGCAACCTCCGGCCCGCGGGCCGGATCCGGCCCTCCACCAGCTTCAATCCGGCCCGCGAGAGGTTCAGAAATTTCAGATACAGAACATCCCTTTCCGAAGAAAAATATCCAAAGCTGAGAGTTTTCGCACGAAAAATAATTTGCACATTCGGAAGCACGTAAAAATGTGAGCAGTTTTTTTCAATCATGAAAATTAATAAAAATAAGCATCGTACTCGGTTTAGAGCATGGTTGGCCAACCCGCGGCCGCCTTGAAGAATTTTTCGCCCCGCGTGATTCATCACACTTTTTCAAATTATTCTTAGTTTATAATTGCCTATGTAGTGAAAACCAATGTATTTAAAAAAAAATACATTATTTGTGCATCCATATATTTCAAAATTAACTGTCGAAATTATGAGAAAAGAATTTCTTTGTTTCTAAAATATGTTTTTGCGAATATATGACAGATATTGCCTGTTTTATTTATGACTTTACAGTTATCAGTTCGCCGAATAATTATGTTATATTCTGCGAACTCATAATACGCGCGCATCTCGTAACATCTAATATACAATATATAATTTATGCGGCCCGCGGAGTTATAACGCATTTCCAAAGTGGCCCGCAAGATCATTTGGGTTTCCCACCCCTGCCCTACGGTATAGATGAAATGTCATCGGGCCGCTTCTATCACAACATCCCGGTTACGAAACGTTACTTCACACATTTTACCCGAGACGTATAGCAGAAACGACACACTAGCATTAAGAAACCCTTTGTCATTTAGGGGGGCTTAAATATTCTAGTGGATAATAGTAGAGGGACTCGATCCCACCATAGTGAATTTCTTGTTCCAGTTTCCTGTGGATGGTATTACCAACACTACATTCTTGACTTCACCTTTCTGGTTTCTGGAGGAATATACTGAATCCTAAAGAAGTTATTTGCCTTGCTCATCCCAAAGGCCAGAATTTGTGTCAGCAAGGTTGACGCAGAGAAACCACAATTCCTGGCGTCCAGATAATCGCGAAATGAGGTGACGGACCACTGAACTCCCCTTCCAATTGCTCAAAACATATCCTTACTTCACAACAGCGAAAATAAATTCCTTAATTTATTTCTTATAAACTACTAAGTATCCTAGTTATTCGTAATTTTACGGAGTCTTTCATCTTGCCGAATCAGGTGTAACATATTTTCATATCACAATAATTTCTTGTTCTCGACTAGTCCCTTCAACCTCACTGGCTTACGAAGGAATATACAGATATCTCAAAAAAAGATATTTGTCTTACCGGTCCGAAAGATTGAAATTTATTACGGTGAAGTTACTGAAAAAAACTGTTTCTGAAGTCAACCTGACCGTCGGGAATGGACGTTACTAAGCGCTAAGCTTCCTTATCGAAATTGTATGGCTGCGTTTCAACTGCGTTCCTATTGCCCAAAATATACTATCCTCCACTTCAATTTCCTTTTAGCTACTTAATACTAATGCTTGAACTTCCTATTATTCACACATTTTCAGTGTCCTTTATCTCACCGAATCAGGGGCAATATTGTCAAATCATGGCGCCCTTCTTTCCTATGTAGACACTACAACGTTGCACCATATTCTTAATTATTTTTTATATTAGAGTGATGTTGGTGGTCTACATTCTCGTTCTAAAGAGAGATCAACTGCAACAATAAACGCTACGCTGTGGACGTTAACGGAAAATAAAGCATTTCTTACAGTTTCAGAAAGTGGGCGTAATACGCCAAAAACTCAGTGCGACTAGGATCATTGGAGAAAGCAATTCGTTGTGGAGGTAAATATACCGCACGGACTCTGGTAGAAAGAATGATTTTTTACAGGAAATTTCTTAAACAACGTGTGATTATAAAAGAGACGAAAAGTGTAATTTCTTTTTGGACGTAAAAGATAGGCTGGGAGCTTCAATGTCAGTCTGTATTCACTGATTTTACTATCACCGAGATTTTCAGCGTGCCACTCAAGAAGGAAGAAAATTTCTAAGCGTATTCATAAAATGCCTGTACTAAAATAACTTCATTATCAGTAACAGAGAAATTTGCCTATGGGTGGGTTCAGATTGTTTGCATTTACACTGGTAGTCACATAGCGACATATTATACACATAATGCTGTCAGCAATTGGTTACATTAATCATTTGCTGGTAGCTTTAGCATAAATCGAAGCACACACGAACTATTAATCGAATTAAGACAGCATTAAGTAACTCTAAGTGACTGTCGTATTTGTATGTTAGATAGTCAGATGCATTACTGCTACATCTGTATTTCCTACAGAAGTCATTACTATTTCAAAGACTCAACAGAGACTGAAGAATATATTAATCATCTCGAATTGACAGTGTGTTCTGAAATCTATCAAGAGCAGTTAATGGGGTAAGTGAATGATCCAATACTAGATATTGCGCAGGAAGGTATGAAGTGTTCTAGAAGAAGCAGGTATATCAGTTTTATGTGGGTGAAGGCTCATTTTGGTATTAGTTATAATGAGAAAGTAAATCAATTGGCAACTATGAGTGACACCATTTTCAATATTCATATATAATCGTATTTTGGCTACAAAATGAAGGACCATTATTACGATCCATCCAACACCTGTTTCGCATCCATCCATGGTTGAACAGTTCCTCGGAACATAGAGGAGTTATCTCTTCTATGATCGGAATGCGGTTCAGCTGTGGTATCTTTCCACAATAGGTGCACTGGCTAAACTTAAAAAATACAGATGTTTGTGACTGCAGTATTTCAGAAACAGATGATGCAAATCACCTAATATTTTCCTGAGTTACCTCAGGTATTAGCATACCTTTCCGCACCCAGTATCTAATATTTGCTTCACGGCAACGATGTGGCACTCTGCGCCCTAATGAGTTGCACTCAGAAAGGATCTATATGACTAACTTTTTTTAATAAATTTTAATTTGTTTATGTGTTGGTGTTGAGTCTTGTATTCCATACTATTGGCAAATATCATTTTGACAATTTGTCGGCATAGTTCTTTATGTTGTGGTTTTTAATATGCTATGTATGATGGAACAACATTCGATGCTTTAGTTTAGTTATTTTCCTCGTTGGTGTATTTTCTTGAGCAACATTGTGCTTATCTGTCAAATGGCTGTATAATGCCCCATGCAGTGCTGTAGGCATCTGCTCGGTGCACATAATAAACATAAGAAAGAGTCGCTTTCGTTAATCGAGATATGTCCCATCTCTCTGGTTCTTACAGCCTGGAGACCTAGCACGCAACAATGAAAGTGGGATTGATGTTCGAGCCGCCGACTCCGGAGCAGCTGTCGTTCATCAGGAAGCAGCTGGGAACAACCGAGCAGGACATCAAAGACGCGGTGTCCATGCTGCGCACTTGGATCAGGATGCAGCCACACCTACCAGATGCTATAGGTCAGTACGTAGACAGACACCTAAGATTCGTGTGTTTAGACAGAGCTGTCTTCTCAATCCTAAAGTTTCCCTTGCTTGCTTCTACTGATATCTTTTGTTAATCTTCAGGCGATTTCAGTCTTCACCACATACGCAGAAATCATTTACAAACATTTATTTTGCAGGATTTTTCTTGAAATACCTTCCAATGTATTTCAACATGAGTTTAATTGATTCACTACCAACCTGTGATTGTTAAAACGACATTTTAAACACGAATTAGACTTACAATTTGCAGTCAATACATACATTTAAGATTACAGTTTCCCAATACTTTCCGCAGTAACCAAACGTATGTTCGAATCCCAAAGAAAAATATTTTTCTGTGTTGATTGGGTATTCACAGAACAGTTATTTAAAGTCAACAATCACAACAGATAAAGCGATCACCATTTTGATTATTCCAGAAAACGTGCCATTAATTTGTGTGCCGAGAGCATAGTATAATGCAATGAAACGCACTAGGTATATAGTAAAAGAAGCATTGCGTGATGAAAATACATATAGTTTGATTGGTTTGTTATTAAGTAAACCATGTTTCTAGATGAAGACCGCATAGAGCACATGTACATCAACTGCAAGTGCAGCATGGAGCGGACCAAACGTACTATGGACGCGTACTTCTCCCTCAAACACAAGGTGCCTGAGCTGCTGATGAACAGAGATCCCTGGACGAACTTCGTCACTTCAACCCGCAGAGCAGTGTGAGTATTGCGGCTGTGACACAGCCTGGGGTAAATCCTCTTAGTCCAATCAAAATTCTTTTCCAGTTTGCGGTAAGTCTCTGTTTAATCGGTGAAATTAAGTAAATAAGTCTGCAGTCATCATCATCATTAGCTTTAATTCCTAAGGCAGTTTTTCTCATGGCTGCTCTCCATGCTCTCCTGTTCTCTTTCACGTCCGTAGTATCCGTTTCCGTTGATATTATCTACTATCTTGTACCTCCTTCTTTCTCTCACTTTCCTCCCCCAAGGCGTTTGTTAACAAGCACTCCTCTCTCAAAAAGTGTCCGATGCAGTTATTCTTTCTTTCTGTTATGACTTGAGTAGTTTCTTCCTCTCATCAACCATTTCCAGTACTTCGGAATTACTCACTTTGAAATGAAATGAAATCTTCACAGGAGATCAGCTGGATAGCGTCATAAAAAGATACTTCATCAGGTCTACTGCTTCAGATATTCCTACCTGAAAATCACAAACTGGACTGGATTAGCAGCCGGCGAAAAGCAGACCCGATCTACTGACACTTACAGAACCGTTCAACCGCAACACAGCAGGAATTTGGCAAAGAACTGACACCGTCTGCAGAACCCTGTGCAATCCAAAGTTCTCCCCTCGCCAAACCAGTCACTGAAGATGGGAAGGACTGGTCAAAATATGTTCCTTTCCATAGCGCTTTCTCTGAAGACTTCAATCCACCCACGCCGAGATTGAAGTAAGAGCTGCAACCCAAGAACACCGGTCAGCTAACTACTCTTCAGGAAGACTTAGACCAGCTGACAACTGTGACTTCACTGGAGCACTGGCAAAATCACGGAGGTGCTGCGCCTAGCTGCAGCCCTCCCTGTTAAACCCCGGTCGACCCTGCCAAGACTTCTACAAGTGTGCACCAGCCAGTCGGATTTCGAGGCAACCATGAAGTGTCTCGAAAGCAAGCAGCCAGACCCCACCAGTACACACACAGAAGTACCTGAAGAACCTATAATCTCGCATCTAGATTCAATACCTGTTCCCGATGCAAGCTGCTTCTCGGCGGATCCACCGGCGAAACAACCACTGCCAGCAAGACCTACGCCAACCAGACAAAGATACAAGAACCGTTTTGACCGAACCCCAAAGGAAGCTACAAGAAAGAAGAAGACAGTCGCGCAGTGCTACCATTGTCAAGGCTTTCGACACGTAGCACACGACTGCAAATCTAAGGTGCGATGTGTCCGATGCGGTGAGGGGCACAGCGTCCTAATATGCTCGCGTTCACGTGAAGATCCACCGACCTGTGCTAACTGCGGCGGTGACCACGCCGCCTGCTTTGACGCCTGCCCTGTTAGAAAGAAGATCCAGTCTTCCTTCAACATGTGTCTTCCTCCAACCACGAACAACTGCCCAGCAGGAGAGAAGAAGCACCATTGGAAACAAACACCGGATCATCCATGCCACATAGTCTACCGAAACATCGGGCATCTATTGTTGAAGATCACCCAAGCAACCTCAGGACAGATTTACCAGCAAAGCGATTATCATCTCAACGACGCTGCAGACATGACTGCCGAGAGGAGCTGCGCCTTGAAGATCAGTTGAGTAACATCGCGCAACTACTGACGCAGCTGATCTCGATTGACATCTTGCAGCTAATCAGAGCATCATCACAAACTCGGCTGAGGGGCTGACCATTCCTGCGGACAAGCGGCGTCAGTCTCCATACCTTGAAGATACCAGAAGAACAACCAAATTGATGACAAACCTAGAGTGAAGATATGCCACATCGTACTGATCTTGGAGTAAATGTTCGCCGACAAAAACTCCACTAAACTCTGCTCAATGGAGCAGACACTTTGCTGTGGCTGGAATATCTCAAGCAGTAGACCTGATGAAGACAGCAGAGTCGGCTGTCGAAACATTGTCTTTTTACGACGCTATCCGTCTGAACTCCTGTGAAGATTTCATTTCATCAATACGCCGAGAAAGTCTCCACTCACATGTTACTCACTTTTTCCATCCAACGTATCCTCTCCAATCTCCTCCAGATCCACATCTCAAACGCTTGTATCCGTGTTACATACCCCCGTCTCCGGGTCTACGTATTTGCCCCACACAGTGCGTGATTTCATACGAAAATTTGCCAAGTCTTTTCTTCAGTGCATAATCTACTTTCAGAGCTAGTAATCGCTTCTTCCTATTAAACGCTTCTTTCGCGACAGCAATACCCCTTTGAAGGATCTCACTTGGCTGATATTAGTTTGTTGTATCTTAATATTTACTAGTTTTCTGCCTTTACCAAATAGAACATACTTCTTGTTTTTGTTGTATTGCTTCTCATTCCATACTCTTTACAAGCTACATTTACATCTTTCAGGCATTTTGTTTAGAATTAATTTGCTTTTTGTTAATAAGACCAAATCATCGGCAATCTTACATTTTTCTGTTCACTTGCAACCAATACGTAATACTCCTTTCCCAATAATCTGTTCTAGGTATAAATTGAACAATGATTGGTAAAGACAACAAAATGCCCTTTCCAATACTGCTTTCTCCCTACATCTCTTTTCAAATCTATATTCTTTCATTCTGTAGTAAATATAGGTTCTGTATTATCCCATTCTCCCTCCAATCTGCTCCTTTCTTCTTCAAGGGAAATAACTGCAAATGACTACTGTGGAATTAAAAAAAAAAATATATATATTGTTAAAAATAAGTGAAAGCGATAGCTATCTTTCGAAGTATATTACTTTTTTTACTGCATTTAAAAAACTATTTTAAAAGCAAAAACAATTATATGAAGCCTCTTGCCCAGTACAAAATTAGCGTTCCGCGAATTACGATAATTCAAAACATGTTTCTTTTTTTTAATCTTTTTATATTCGGCTTATTAAAGAGAAGTCTACCATCCGTTTGAATAATATTCCTAATTTTTAATTAAATACCATTTATATCCCTAAATTTAAATACTCCAGTGTGGTATTGTGATTTAGCATTTTCTTACCTTATTTTTGCTGTTATCTTTATACAGTTCTTTACACAATTTTGTTCGGATGCTGCTGTTCTGCTTTTCCGGAAGACTGGGATAAAAATAACGGGTTGAAAATAAATATACGTATTTCAGGTAACTTTAAGAGATGATATTTGTGGCCACTTGAAGCAAAGATTTGTTTCATTGAGTTCTTTACAGGAAAAAGGTGAAGGGGATCTTGAAATCCAGATGATATAAACGTTATTACTGACTACTATTTGGCCAACAGAGTGAGAGAAGTGATATGCACCATAATAATCAGCAGATTGTGTATCATAGTCCTGAGTTATCCAGAAAGACATTTCAGCGGTGCTTATGGTATTAGGATAAACTTCAGATCAGATGCTGCATCACTCGTCAGATTTGAACAAAATACCTGCTCTTCATATTGGTGCCTTTCACCTAGGCGCACTGCAAATACTCTATCCATTTTTGATTTGCTCTATTCTCATGCAAAAATTGATTACATAAAACTACGCTAAGTGTCACCTGCACCTGCAAATTATAATACTGGCGAATGAGTTCGAAACTATGTCACTATCAAAAATTTTCAAAGAGAGTTAATATGGAGAGGTAACGCAGAGCTAGGCATGTTATCCACTTGCCTACTTGCCACATTACTAAAAATCACGGCTAGAATACTGAACATCTAATCTTGATGTGATGATATATGAAGAAACTGCGGTAGATAACTGAACCCCGCAGAACTTATACAATTCTTTAGGAGGGACTTATTATGAAAAATTAAAGAGAACGGAAAAAACGTCTGGGTAAATAAATACTCACTTTTGAGAGATTAGATGTAACAGACTTCCATAATTGAAGCAATAATAATTTAGTAAATAAGAAGAGATTATTCTGCAGTGGCAAACGTGCATGACTATGAGAGGAATGTGATTTACTTACGTGTTTGCAATGCACAAAATCGAACATAAAATGCTATTAATTTATGCTTACATAAACATATTAATAGATTTTAAAAGAATCGTGGCATGTGTCATAAGAATACGTAGTCGATTAATATCAACTCTATACGTTTCCCGCATAAGTTTCCTTTCCATAAATTCCCAAACATCAGCAAACAGTGTATTTCGACTCGCTGTTGTAAGTTGGTGCGTAGACGATGTCCGTACATTATGTTCAATAGTTTTTAAGAATTTTATCCAAACAGGCAGGTGATATAAATTCTTCTATGGAAGCAAGGTCTAGGAAATTCCTCGAATCAATCTTAATAACGACAATGCGTTTGCATAGAAGTTAGAAAAATGATAGGTATTTTTGATTTTCGAACTTTAGTAGATGGTCACGGCTTGGAATCTCAGGCAGCTTTGATAACTTTGTGCTGTTTTTCAAACACTGGTGTACAACAGAACGAAAATGCGTCTCTGTATTAATGTGCCATAATTAATAATACGCTTACGTCACTCTCATTATTTTTAACCTTGTGGTGCCGTCAAGAATACAAACAGTGAGAATATCCTTGACCAAGGATGCATCGAGAGAATACCCAAAATTAACAGTGTTTCCGCCGAGCGTGGTGGGTGAACGGTTAACGCTCTGGCCTCGCATTCGGGAGGACGGCGGTTCGAATCCCCGTCCGGGCATCCAGATTTGGTTTTTCCATGGTTTCCCCAAATCACTCCAGGTAAATGTCGGGATGCTTCCAAAAAAACAAAAACAAAATACAGTGTTTCCGATATCGGATCCTCACACACTTTGCGTTCCTATCGCGATTTATATATATAAAGGTTATTTCAATTGAGAAAGGTCATAATCAATTAATATGCATGACCTCATGATTCATCTATAAAACTTTTATAACCTGGTCATTTCTTCAGGCATTAAAATTTACATTTGAAGTGAACATATCATTTCTATCAGCACTCAATATTTACGACATATTAACAAATTGACTAATCAAAAGACAAAAGCAAGTCATTGATTTTGTTATAAACAAGAAGTTATTTGAATTCATTGCTCCGGCAAAAACTCATTAAAGTTCGGCAGATTGAAACTCTTATCTGCAAGTTTCCTTGCCAAGGTCGCTATTTGGATGAGAGAGTGCCATAGAATTTTAGTGCACTTTCATAACGTAGGTGTTTTACCGTGAGTCAGCACAGGGGTAGAAATGCCAGCAACTGTCTTCACAAAAACCGCCCCAATCACACTTGTGTCTGCGTGGACACAAACACATAACTTTGAACGGGTCGCCTCTTGGTAGCTACACATTCGCCTCAATGACCTCTTGCCTCGATATCTGTCGGACGAGCCCCTGTTGCCATCATCGCCGCTCGCTTCCACAGCTCGGGGAGACCTCTGGACGTCCGTTCTGCCAATCCAGGCTCGTCTTTCTCCCTGCCATCTTCGGATACGTCCGGACATGAATGAAATGTTTTAAATAAAATAGTAACTATTTCTTTTATTGGAGGGCCACAGTGTCCCCACGCACACACATACACGACCTCTCAATATTCAGACTCCTCCTAAGTTTCGGGGAATTGCATTCATCGGCACTTCCCTGGCTCTCATTGTTCGTGAGAAAATGCTAACACGCCGTGTCTGAATTTCGCTACGGTCTGTCTCCATAAATTGTCACGACTGCAAAAATCACTACTGGGAGTGTTGGAGCCACATAAAATTCGCTCTTAGGGCGATGTTCCTACTCAGCCTTTCACCAGGTGACAGTGAGGAAGGTCACTTCTTGTTAGGGGAACAATGCCGCGCTGATTTCTTGAAAGTTGGCGCAGGTAGGTAGCTGACCCGCCTGGTCACCGTGTAGCTGGCAGTTTACGTCAGCACAGAATATAATTGTTACCTGCTGCTCATAACCACACTAAATAGATAATGTAATCGTAATGTTCTCATACTATTACATTATATATATATATATATATATATATATATATATATATATTGCCAAGCTTTCTGTATAGACTCCTTATTTCATTTCAGAACGGAATTCCACTTTCTATTAGCCGTTACATCATAACTTATTCTTATAACCGCATCATTAGAAGAATTATTTTATTGTTTATGTTCTTTAAAAATGGTTTTTAATAAATTCAAGAATACAGGTAAATTTTAACGGTGAAAACAATCTGTGTATTGTTTCATGTTATATCGCGATTCTTAAAACTGCAACCAAGCGAACGGAAAAATATCTAAACGGTACTGAAAACCATTATTCTTTCTTCAATCTATTAATCTTGAGCTTACATGTATGCATCACGATGTAACGACGATAGTATGACGTACGTAAATTTTTCTGTGGCCTAGAAAACATGAATTAAAATACATAAATTTAAAAAAAAAAACAATAGAGGAGCATTTATGTAAAACTCACAACTTTTTTGTTTACTACAAACTGAGTATCTTGATACAGGTGACACTTATTTAATTTTCTGTTTCCCAGATGTATTGTAAAGCGTCTAGAGCTGATGCCATCACATTATTTAAAGAAACTTTTCTAAACTGTAATCAACCAGTGTTTATTATATAGGACAAGGTACAACGTCACTCGACACTCCTTCCAGGAACTGTGTCCTGCGTATGAAGTAAATTAGACTGTCACTTTCGGACTCTCTAAAACGATATGCCCCTGAGCTAAACCCAGATGTTTTATTCCGGTTTGTATTTTGCTCCAATCAGGAACATTCTTCCTGCAGCCCGCATCGGAAGATCTTATGCATTTCCTTAACAAAAAAATCAAGGTACCCGCATCTGAATTCAATCCAGATATCCTTGGCATCCTATTGGCTGGTAACGGGTACCCGCATGTTTCTTACATTGGCGAGGTTAGACATTGAACTTCTTCAAGGATACGGTACCCTGGGAACCAGTTTGTCGCAGATATACAGCTAACCAAAGCTGAGATTTCTTAGGCCTAGGAATCGTTCTCAGAATACATAAATGTATCGTACTTGCAAAGAAATCCGTTACAATAGAATCAATATGCTTGGCTGCTTTAGTAACATTCATTCCCTTCAAAATACAACGTACGTACATTTGTAACTGCTGTAACTGAAGTTTTTTTTATGGCTTTACACTTCGTCGGTGTCGAGGTCATTAGAGGTGGAAAGGAAAGTCGAAGAACGGGAAGGAATTCGGCCATGACATTTTGAAGGAATCATCTCGGCATTCACCTTGAGTGATTTGAGAAAAACCATGGAAAACACAAATCTGGATGCCCGGACGAGGATTCGAACCCGCGTTCTCCCGAATGATAGGACATAACGTTACCGCTCACCCACCATGCACGGTTTCTAATTGAAATATGCCTCCAGTGGCAATAAAAAGATCGGCCAGCTAGATTCTTCAACTGTGAAATGCTTGTAACTAGATACTATGATCAGAACGACAGTAGTTATCAACCGAGTGATTTGTAAAAATGAGACGCTAACAAAAGTATAACCGAATTATGTAACTTGATGTAAAAACTTTCTGGGTTTCTTTTTTTAATAACTGTGCACGCTGTGCAACTGTTCTAATAATAGCGAAACTCAGAATGAAATTTATTTCTACATCTGATAATCTCGGTGGACTGGTATCTTAATGGTTAAGGAGCTTGCTTTCAGAACTCATGGTTCCGATTGAAATTCCGCTGCAGCCAGGGTATTTACTGGCTTTAATTTGTTGATATGTCGTATGTTAGGTTGCTGCGTTGTTCGGATTCGATGTTAAGTTGCAAGTGCAACCTTGGTAGAGGTGGAATACTGAGCAAGTCGAAAATTCGACACTCGGATAAGTTACGACCACTTGAGGTGTCCCGGCTAGAAAATGCAAAACATTTTTCATTTGAACGTCCAAAGATATACCTAGATCGTTTCCGAGAATGGAACGATTCATAACTGCGTATTTGATTTTTGTGTATCGGAGTATTTTTGTATCAAATACTACTTTTAGCTTAAGATAACTTGCGTTGTCAATTTAACTGGATTCACGATGTTTCATCTCTTCTTATCACCATTTCTTACAGTCACCGTCACAACCTTCATTTTTTATATCAACAGTTAGAGCAAAGGACGACGAACTCGTGGTTTGGGATCTGCTGAAGTCTTGCTTTCTTGTGATTCATACTTGTCTTTGTGTATTTGTTCGTTTGTGGTATATATCTAAGAACATATTAATTTGAATTAAAATAAAGTAGAGCTGCATACCGTTGACGCATAGGCTGAGGCTTTATATCCGTATTCCCTATCGCTGAAATTGTTACATAAAACTTAATTTCCGTTATGCAAATTTACTGAGCAATTTGCAGTAAGATTCCAAACATTTTACTAGATCATTTTGTTTTCATTTTTAACTATGCTTACTTTTCCATAATGCATTTTCTTTTATGGTTATCAATTGATTAATGAAATTTTAAGTTCAGCGTTTTCATTTAACCCAGGTTTAGACAGGTACATTCTTTAACAGCGATTTGTTCTGCAACTTTTAGTTCACTTTTTTTTTTTTTTTTTTTTTTTGTTTAGCAGCCCCAGTAGTCAGTCGTTCTTCGGCAGCCGTTACGTGAGGCAGTGCTTTCTGCGGTTATATAATTTAAAGTGTTTAGTTTTCTTTTGTTTCATCTTTGAATATTTGTTTAGCAGCCCCAGTAGTCAGTCGTTCTTCGGCAGCCGTTACGTGAGGCAGTGCTTTCTGTAGTGATATAATTTAAAGTGTTTAGTTTTCTTTTGTTTCATCTTTGAATATTTGTTTAGCAGCCCCAGTAGTCAGACGTTCTTCGGCAGCCGTTACGGGGAATAGTGCCTTCTGTGATAGTTTTAATTCAAAGTGTGTGGTTAGCTTCGTCTCTGTATATTTGTTAGTCAGTAGCAGCAGCCATCGTCGGAACCGTTACGTGACGTAGTACCTCTAGTGATAATTTAATAAAAGTGTGTAGTTAGATGTAGCTTCACCTTGCATATTAGTTTGTCAGTATCAGCAGCTGCAGTCGTTGGTCGGAATCGTTACGTGAAGTAGTACCTCCAGTGCAAATTTAATTTTAAAGTGCGTAGTTAGCGTAAGCTTCGTCTTTGTATATTTGGTTATTGACAAAAGGCCTCCTACTGAGAACGCATAGTGAGTCCGTTTTTCTCGTGTACTCCTTAGTTTTTCTTTCTGTAAGGTAGTATGTGTAGGGACTGTGGTTGTTGTGTGCAGACGCAGGCTGAGGTGACTGACCTGCGCACCCAGCTTGCAGCTTTGGTAACAAGAGTTACACAGCTGGAAGCTGCCGCAAGTGAGTGCAGTAGATGCGGTATTGGTGACCCTGTAGACGCTGATCGGCTCGCAGGTTCTCCCATACCAGTCATCGTACCTGCAGTCCAGGCCGAGATGTCGGAATCTATGCGGCCGTCGCCTAGTGGTGGCTGGCGTGTGGTGTCTGGACGTCGACGGCGCATGCGGGGGCAGTCGTGCAAGCTTGATTCCCAAGAAGGCGAGCTTGTACCTCTGTCCAATCGGTTTGACGCATTGTCTGGAATCTGATTCAGTCCTGCAATCGTCGGCCTGTGAGTTGGCAGCCCCACAGCCCGCTAAGTCTGGACAACTGCAGAAGGGGGTTTTAGTGGTCGGTAGCTCCAACGTTAGGCGCTTTATCGAACCCCTTAGGGAAATGGCGAAGAGGTCGGGGATGAATTCCGGTATCCATTCATTGTGTATTCCGGGGGGTCTGATCCGAGATGTGGAACAGGCCATCCCGGATGCCATTGAACGGACGGGGTGCAGCCAGCTGCGGATTGTGGCTCATGTCGGCACCAATGATGCTTGCCGCCTAGGGTCGGAGGTTATCCTCTCGTCCTTTGGGCGACTTGCAGAAAGGGTGAACTCTGTGGCCATTGGCCGCAAGATTTCTGCTGAGCTATCCATCTGCAGCATTGTCGATAGGACTGACTGTGGACCTCTGGTTCAGAGCCGTGTTGAGGGGCTGAACCAGAGATTACGGCGCTTCTGTGATAGTCATGGCTGCAGATTCCTTGATCTTCGCCCTAGGGGTTGAGTCTTGTAGGAATCCCTTGGATAGATCAGGGGTGCACTACACACGGGAATCGGCTACACGGGTGGCAGGGGCCGTGTGGAGTGCATTGGGGGTTTTTTTAGGCTGAGGGAGGATGACCCTGAGGAGGAAATTCAGTTGCGGACAGCCAAGATAAATTCAGCACCGCGTGTTAGGGGTAGCTTAAAAGAATCCCGAACATTAAAAGTTCTAGTAGTTAACTGCAGAAGTGTTTGTAATAAACAGCCTGAACTCGAAAACGTTATTCGTAGTACAGATGCTGATATCGTAATAGGCACAGAAAGTTGGTTAAAACCGGATATAAGTTCCGCCGAAATTTTTAATAGTAACATGAACATTTTCCGTAAGGATAGGTTGCATTCCCAAGGAGGTGGTGTATTTATAGCTGTTAGTAAGTACCTCCCATGTAGCGAAATAGATGTCCATACTGTCTGCGAAATCATATGGATCAAGCTCAACGTAGCTAGGACAAAACTTGTGATAGGCTCGTTCTATCGTCCACCCGATGCAAGCGTAAATATTGCCGAGGCCTTGAGAAATAATGTAAATAATATAGCACGGCAATTTCCGGACCATACAATAATGCTAGGAGGTGACTTTAACTTGCCAGATATCGACTGGACTAATTACGTTCACGTTACTGGGGGCAGGGATAAAGCAGCTTGCGAAATCATTCTAGACCTCTTCTCAGATCACCATCTTGAACAGCTCGTAACTGAACCAACGCGATGCCTCAACGGTAACGAAAATATTTTAGATATAGTTGTTACAAATAGGCCCGAACTATTCACGGATATTTCTACCACCGCAGGAATAAGTGATCACAAAGCTGTAATTGCTACAGTAAAACTAACAACCACGCGCAGAAAGAGAAAAGAGAGGATCGTTTACAGATTCGAAAAGGCTTCAAAAGAGTGTTTTAGAGCGTATTTGAGGCATAATTACCACACCTTCTTAGTAGCAGGAGGCACCGTTGAAGAGAGGTGGCATCGATTCCTACATATACTCGGGGAAGGTATGAACTTGCATATACCGAAACGGACAATCAGGGAAGAGAACGATCCCCCATGGTACACACGGGAGGTTAAAAGGTTACTCAAGAAGCAAAGGAAGATACATGCACGATCAAAAAGGACGATGCATCGGACTGATTTAGATAAGTTAGAGGAGATAAGGGGACGTGTTAAGAATGCGATGCGTGAGGCATTTAATAACTTTCGTGAAAATTCTCTCTCTAAGAGCCTCACTGAAAACCCTAAGAAATTTTGGTCGTATGTAAAAAAAGTTAGTTGTAGTGGGAACAATAAGCCAGTTCTAATAAAAGACGGACGGGAAGGTTGAAGACAGCCGCGACAAGGCTACCTTATTTAACACCGAATTCAAAAATTCATTCACGCAAGAAAACATGGAAAACATCCCCACTTTACCACATCGTGTGGAATTAGAGATGGATCCGATAGAAATTGATAGCGTAGGAATTGTAAAGCAATTAAAACTCCTGAAGTGGGGTAAAGCGCCGGGTCCCGATGGTATACCGGTAAGAGTATTTTCTGAATACGCGGAGGATATTGAACCATTTCTGTCAGATATATTCCGTAAATCACTAGAAGAGAGAAAAGTACCTTCTAGCTGGAAAATAGCCCAGGTAATTCCCGTTTTTAAGAAAGGAGATCGGAGTGATCCTAGGAATTATCGACCCATATCTCTAACATCGGTCTGCAGCAGAATTCTGGAACATGTCATATGCTCGAACATAATGAAGTTTCTAGATGAGAACGAGTTACTTACACCATGTCAACACGGATTTCGGAAGAAGAGATCGTGTGAAACACAATTGGCCCTATTTTCCCACGACATAATGAAAGTTATCGATGCAGGTTCGCAAGTTGATGCAGTTTTTTTGGATTTTCAGAAAGCTTTTGATTCTGTGCCACACAACCGACTTTTAGCGAAGATTCGAGCTTACGGTATTTCGGCTCAGATTTGCGAGTGGATACGTGATTTTCTAACTGGTCGATCACAGTATGTCGTTGTTGACGGGGAAGCCTCTTCTAAGATAAATGTTACTTCGGGCGTTCCTCAAGGAAGTGTAATAGGTCCACTTCTTTTCTTAATATTTATAAACGATCTAGGTGACAACGTCAAATGCTGGTTGCGATTGTTTGCCGACGATGCGGTTATCTATAGGGAAATAAGGTGCTCCGACGATTGCTTAGAAATTCAGCGTGATTTGGATGCTATTTTCGATTGGTGCCGTAAATGGCAGCTTACACTTAATTGCAAAAAGTGCAAGGCAATGCGGATAAGTAACAAGAAGAATCAGTTTGTTCACGAGTACAAAATAAACAATTCAGCTGTTGACACGGTTGATTCCGTGAAGTATCTGGGGGTGATAGTACAAAGCAACATGAAATGGGACATGCACATAACTTCCGTCGTAGGCAAGGCTAATTCTAAATTACGATTCATAGGTCGTATTTTGAGGAATTGTAATGCTCAAACAAAGGAGATAGCGTATAAAACACTAGTGCGTCCGCATCTGGATTACTGTTGTGGGGTTTGGGATCCGTATCGCAAGGTTCTGATTGACTCAGTTGAGAGGGTGCAGAGGAGAGCCGCTAGATTCGTGACTTGTTGTTACAGCCCTTATGAAAGCGTCACAGAATTGATACATAGATTGGGCTGGGATAGTTTGGAAGACAGACGACGTAGCTTGCGTTCGAATTTATTGGAGAATATGCGAAAAAATTTAAATTTCGAGTGCAATGAAATACTTCTTCCGCCAACCTACTTCGGTCGCAATGACCGGATGGCATAAGATTAGAGAAATAAGATGTCATACTGATACTTATATGTATTCCTTCTTTCCTCGCACTATTCGGGATTGGAATGGGCGGGTTTAGGTTTGGTGCTTAGCACCCTCTGCCACACACAATGTTTTTGATTTGCAGAGTATGAATGTAGATGTAGATGTAGAATAAATCTGAGTCGTATACATCAGCCTCTTCCAAATTAATTCCTATCTCTTCCTCACTTGGTTTAATATGTTTCCACAACTCCGTAACTGAACCATTTGGAACATGAGTACTCATTCAATATCTGCCAACGATTTAGAGATCTGTCAATGAAGAGCCTGGTTTAGGACGTTTAACCTGGCGAAAGGGTAGTGAGAGTTGGTTACTGTTTGCAAACCATGTAAGCTTTCATTAAATATGTTTAGCTTATTCCGTTTGAGTCTGTTCCAGTCTTTCAAGAACTGCATGCGGAAAACCTCCAGACTGTAAAAGCAATGAGTTTGATTATTTAACTGCAACCAATTCTACCACCCAGTGATCATTGTTGTGGTTGTGAAACAAGATGTGGCAAACAAACATTTAAAAGCAACATGAATTAACCAATAAGCATCATGGATAGTTAGATACTAAAAGAAAATCATAGCATTAAATATCCGAAGGATTCCCCCACTACATACTAGAACACTGCGTTTGCTTCTTTGCTAGGACATTTTCCGCAACTGAACTAATTTTTTAAAAAAAATCTCATGGTGAGAGCAGCATGTGGAGGAATTATGAGAATCTGAGCAGGTAACGCAACAAGTCTGCAAGAAATACTCATGTGGACAGTTTAAAAGTGAATTGGTTTTACTTACAATTTTAAAATGTTGCTGCATTTAAATTTATTATCTCTTCTCAGAATAACGGAATAGTTAATACCAATATACCAAATAACTATGACACCATGATTTGTGATGAATTAAAACAGGGAAATGTAATGGTCTATAAATATTTAAATGGCAAAGTTATAAAAAATAAACATGTAACTAATCCCGGTACATATGCTAAATTCGAAACAAGAAGATGTAGAATAAGTAAAAAAATCCCTGTTAAACTGAGTATAAATCTGTAAGCAAGATGCGTGTCTCTCTTTCTTTGAACGGGAGCCTCGCAAAAACTACCGCAGCATTTTGGACGGGGATTCCAAATTTTTAGAGATAATGATTCGAATAAAAATCTGCGGAAATAACTAATAACTTATATGAACGATGGGAAGAAGCAAATAATTAAAAACCTTCATATACGGGAAATATTGGGCTACGGATCATTATGCATTTCCAGCAAAAATCTGACAAAACTTAGGATTCCGTCTTATTTTTTTACTTTTGCTATCCAGTTTTCTGGACCGCAGTACTTTAAAATAAACGGAATTCTTTAATCAAACGTAATCAGCATTTACTTGCACCTTAAGACGTCTTTCGCAGTGCGAAATGCGTTAGACTACTAATGTGGTAGACATATATTGTCTCTGGTAGACAGTTAAAAAGTTTGTCTCTGGAACAATGTGTCTTCCCGCTGACAACAAACGACACAAAAATTCTTCCTTACATATCGTTATCGATACGAAATTCACTTTTTTTCTCGAAGAAATATGTCTGAGAAATACCTACCATAAATATCAACATGTAACATTACATAGTTTTTCCTTACTAACTTGTATAGAAATACCCATATCCCGATTGACTTTACTCGATTAATATTTATTTGGAAGCTCTAATGTGCAAATATTCATGATTAATATCTCCCAAGGAAAGTGTGAACAACTTTTGGCTGCTGTTCAAACCACGGACAATAAAATAAACTATTCATTCTATAAAATAACTTCATAGCCCTGATTTTTTAATGTTTATCCTAATACCTGCTATTAAGTTAATGACGACAGCAACATACAACGAATGAAATTAAAAATTAACTAGGCATCCTAAATCCTTATGTTACACCGCGTAAATTATAAAACTAAATCCAATATGCCTTATGCTGTAACACAGCATAAAAATTTTCATTCTGGTCCAGGCTGAATCTCAACTGAACCACAACCTCAGATAATATTGCCGTTCGAAAATCATAGCTTCAGTCAAATGTGTATTAATACATATTACATATACTGTTATCAAATCTTGACAGTTTGGAACCACTTATATGTGGCTGGAATAATGACATTAGTAATATGGTGATTTGAAAGCGAAGAAAATTAAAAATAATTCTTATCGTGTGATACCACGCAAGACGAGTTTTAACTCACTAAATTTCTATATTAAACCGAAAATAACTGATCATACCAACGTATCGTCAAAATAAAACCAATATCCTAAGCAAAAAAAAATCTATTTCAGAAAATTAAATATTTTTTGTATAAAATGTTTAAATATTTATTATTTCATTGAAATACTTATTATTATTACTGTTATTATTAATAATGAAGTCTCTTATACTGTAACATCTTCCAAGAGCGCGAAGTTGAGGTAACTGCTATATCGATATAAATTTTCGGCACCCAGAACCCAGTCAGAGGAGCTGGATTGGGAGTCATTTGAGGAAAGGAGGCGGGTGAAGAGAGTGCTGGGAATGTACAGAGCATATATCGGCGACGGGGATATTTGTCAAAAAATTAAGAGTAGTGCATGGAAGGGAAAAGACGACCACAACAAGCTGGCGCTCGATTTTATGCACTAGGGATTGGATAGTATTTTGGTCAGAGTGTCAGAGTTTGGAACAAATTATCAAGTGAAGTGATGGAATAATTTACCAAAAACGCTTGAGGGCCTTAAAATTAAAATTTGTAAATCAGAAAAGTAAATGGGGAGGGATTTAACACTCCAATTATAAAAGAAAATGTTAAAAAATAAATGAAAACAAGGTAGTTAGATGATTAGGGGAATTCCCACCGCAGCGTTAGCTCCATCGCAATTAAATTAGTAGTAATAATAGATCATGCAGTACTCCGTATCAGCATTTAAAAATGGTACACGGAGACATTGCAGTGCGCAACCTACTAAGTAACGTAAAGGTTACATCTTATTTCTCTTAAAGATTGCTGCACCTACTTATAACATAAAGATAAAACCCTTTCTAAACTTTTTTTTTACTTCGTACACTAATTATCTCTAAGAATTAGTACAGTTAATTTTTCATGTTGCTTTTCCATTATCTCATTAACTGAATTACATTAAAATATGAATGACACAAAACTCTCAAACATTATGAAAACCGAGGAAACAGAGGAAAGTTTTAAGAAGACCTTTAGAATTCATGCCTCTGAACGTTATTTGGAAATAGAAAAATTCAATAAAGAATTTTTATTTATTTTAATTTAATTTTTAATTGCAATGGAGCACAGGCTCCGGTGGCAATATCCCTACACACCCATCTTCCCCCTATCCTGCACCCACCTACATTTGCCCTCTACAAATTTTATCTTTAAATTCCTTCAAAGTTTTCGGTAAATTATTCATCATTTCTCTTGGTAACTCATTCCAATCCCTGACACCCTTACCTAAAAAAGAGAATCTTCCCACACCCTTGTGCCTGAAATTGAGTGCCAGCTTGTGGTCATGGTCATCTTTTCCCTTCCATGCACTACTTTCCATACCTATTGCAATATCTTTCCATGCCTCATCACCAGTATATGCCCTGTACACTCCCATGACCCTCCTCATCCTCCTCCTGTCTTGAAATGAATCCCATTCCAGCTCCTTTATCATATCCGTCACTGATTGCATTCTGCGATAATTTCCAGAAATAAATCTAGCAGCCCTTCTTTGCACCCTCTCCAACTCCTGTATTTGATACGTAAAATGAGGGTCCCATACTACACTACCATATTCGAGCAATGGTCTGACCAAAGTTTTGTAACCCAATTCCTTGACTTCTCTCGTACATCCCCTCATCACTCTCTCCAACAAGTGCAGAACTTTGAAACCTTTTCCTACCACCTGTCCTATGTGTCCTGCCCAGTTAAGTTTGTTATCAAAAGTAATTCCAAGATATCTGCATTTCAAATCTTCAGCAAGCAATTCTTTCCCCACCTTATATTCGTAATTAACCTTTTGTTTTTTATTTGTGTATCTAATAAGCTGACTCTTCTTTGCATTTATCTTCATTCCATGTTTACCAACCCAATTAGATATCCTGTCCAGATCACCCTGCAACTGTTTACAATCCTCTATCGTTTTGATTCTTTTATACAGCATTATGTCATCTGCAAACAATCTAATTTCAGATAGTAAACAATCAACACAATCATTCATTAGAATAATGAATAGCAATGGTCCCAATACGCTACCCTGTGGCACACCCAATTTTACTTCTACTTCTTTTGATACTACATTTCCTTCCCTAACTTTCTGTTTTCTACCTTTTAAAAATTCTTCTACCCAGAAAATCACTTTCTCATCCATTCCAATGAATTTTACCTTATTTACTACCATTTTATGGTTTACTCTGTCAACCCCTTTGACAGATCTAGTGCTACACTATCAATTTGGCCTCCCTTGTCAATTTCATCTGAAATATCTTGCATATATCCCACCAACTGAGATTCGCATGAATATCCTTGCCTGAAACCATGTTGCCTGCTTGAAAACCAATTACGTTCCTCACATATATTTCTGATGTGGTTGCATATCAATCTTTCCATTAATTTACCTACCACTGACGTCAAACTAATTGGCCTGTAATTCTCAACTCTATTTCTCACCCCTCCCTTATGTACCGGTACTACTATTGCACTTTTCCAGTCCTGTGGTAAGCAGCAAGTGTCTAGACTCAATTTAAATAATATTTCAAGATAAGGTACAATGTCACATCCGGCTATCTTTAAGATATCTGTAGTAATATTATCTTCACCAGCCCCTTTATTTTTTTCAGCTTTCTTATTTCCTTCATGATTTCCTCAGGATGGATATCAAATTTTTTACTATCGTCATTTCTAATTGTGTTGTTAAGCTCGTTCTCCGAATTAGACCCTCCTGTTTCTGATTCATTGTCCCTAATGCTTTCACTGAACCAGTTACTTAAAATCTCTGCCTTTTTCAAATCCTCAGTAACTTCTTCTCCATCCTTATCTATAAGTGTCTCTACATCCTCCCTTCCCCTCAGTTTCCTGATATAGCCATAGAAATTTTTAGATGCATCAGTCAATGGTCCTCCTGCACTGACAATACTCTTCATAAACCCATCTTTAGCCATTTTCTTTGCTGTTATTAAGTCCTTGTTTAGTTGTTTTAAATATTCCCTACTACCCTGTTGTCTCTTAACTCTATTATGTTCTTTTCTTACCAACCTCTTTAACCTCCTCACTTCCCTATTATAGTACATAGGTTCTCTACTTCTCTTTATTTTTTGCTTTGGAATAAATTTTTCTTCCCCCTTTCTTATTATCTCCTTGAACTCTTCCCACCTTGACTCTACTGTACCTGAGCCTTCCTTCCATTTGCTGAATTGTTCTCTGAAATATCTCCTCAAATTTGAAACCTGTGCCTTTTTATAATTGTATTTATTTCCCCATTCAATTTTGGCTGCTGGTTTACTGAATCCTCTAATATCCATCAGAACTGCTTCATGATCACTTATTCCTTCAGTTACTTGATACCTCAAAAGGTTTTCATCGGGCTTAATTAGAAATATATCCAAAATATTTTGTCCCCTAGTGTTTTGCTCAACCACTCGTGTAAATCCTCCTTCCCTTATTAAGATATTTGCAAATCTTTGTTCCCTTGTGTTATTTATCTTATTCCCTTCCCAGTTTACACCTGGTAAATTTAAATCCCCGCCGATGATGATCATTCTATTCTCACCTCTGAAATCTGAGTATGAATTAAATTTCTCCCCAAGAGCCTCATCCTCTTCTGTCATTCTTCCACTGCGGTAAACAGCCAACACTGATTTTTTCTTTTTTATTACTCCAGAAATCTACCCCAAGTAACTCATGGTCTTGATCTATGAACGCCAGTGAACTGTGGTAGTTTTTGCTAACTAGTATGAAGACTCCTCCACCAATTGCTCCTCTATCTCTGCGGTACACTCTGTAACCATCAGGAAAAACCTCACTGTCTAGTACTTCTTCTTTTAACCAACTCTCTACCCCAATTATTACTTGTGGTTCGTGCATCTACAGATACCAAAGCACACACGCGCGAAGCAGCGGGCAAATGCTAGTTAGAAAATAAAAGTGAGAAAATTTTCATTACTGTGGGCACGTAACCTTGGTATACCATGGCAAATACTACGCTGATCATGGATCTTTCTTATGAGCTGCCTTTGAAGAATTCAAAACTGTTTTCAGGGTCATAAATCTAGTATCACTTGGCATTAATGAAATAGTAGTACATCTACGGACCACTGCTGAGTTCTACATTAATGAGCTGAAACATTATGAGCATTACTCAGCGGCACTGCAAGCGGAGCATGGCGAGTCTTCCTAGTGATGGTGGAATCCACTGACATAAGTGACTTTGGTAAAGGGCAGATTGTAATGGCCCGGAGTCTGAGAACGAGCATCTCGGAAACGGTGAGGCTGATCGGCTGTTCGCGTCCTACTGTAGTGAGCTTCTATGGAAAGTGGTCCAAGGACGTTGAAACCACAAGTAGGCGAGAAGGTTGCAGACGTCCACAGAACTTAAGAGGTCGGAGGCTTGCATAAAAAAGAATAGGCGCGGTCTGTAGCAGAGTAACGACAGAGTGCAATGTTGGTGCAGGAACAAGTGTTTCGGAACATATCCTTCAGAGCACATTGTTGAACATGGGTTCCGCAGCAGACGGCCCATACGTGTTCCCATGTCGACCCAACGACGTCGTCAATTACAATTGCAGTGGACACGAGATCACCGAGATTGTACTGTGGATCAATGGGAAATTATCGCCTAGTCGGTTAGATCACGTTTCTTGTTACACCGAGACGATGGTTGTGTTCAGATACACCGTCTTGACAGCTACTCAAAACATACATCACGGACGCTGGCTTATGGGGGCAGTATTATGCTATGGGGTTTCATGGGACCTGTGGTAATGATCGAATCTACCATGACAGTTTCGGACTCCGTAATATTATTGTGGAGCACCTGAATCCCTGCATGCTTCATGTCTTCCCCGATAGCAGGATAACCGTCCGTGTCACAATACCAGTACCGTGCTACAGTGGTTTGAGGAGCGCGATAGTGAACTCTCGTACATTTCTTGGCCACCAAATTCGGCTGATATCAATATTATACATCTGAGGTGCTATCTGTCAACAACATCGCGCCCACATATCACCTGCTCGTAATTTAAGGGAATTGCTTGACCTGTGTGTACACATCTGGTGCCAGAAAACTACCGAGCACTTGTCGAATACATGCAATGCCGAATCACTACCGATTGCTTTCTACATGAGTGCCAACACGCTATCAACCAGATGGTCGTAATGTTTTGGTTTATCAGTGAAATTCGAGTGTCAAAGGTCGTAATTTGTCGCGGACTCTAGGATAAAATCTCCGCCCACGAAGCTAACAATATATTGGCAGTTCATTTTGAATAGCATGGTGGGTGGGCGGTAACGTTCTGCCCTTGCATTCTGGAGGATGTGGCTAAGAATCCCCGTCCGGGAATCCAGATATGGGTTTTCCATGGTTTCCCCAAATCACTCCAGGCAGGGCCGCATTTAAGCATAGGCTACATAGGCTGTAGCCTAGGCCCACACCACAAAGGGGGGCCCGCACCACAAAGGGGGGCCCGCACCACAAAGAGGGGCCCTCACCACAAAGAGGGGCCCTCACCACACAACCTACCACAGCCTGGGCAGGTAGTAGAGCTAAAAAAAAAAAAGGGTCGCCCATAAATTTTTTAGGTTGAATTTCGAATATTTCGAAATTTAAGAATCCATCCACTGCCGACAGGGGGCCCGCACCACACACATGTAGAGCCTAGGGGCCCACAGAGCCTAAATGCGGCCCTGACTTCGGGTGAATGCCGTGAGGCTTCCTTCAAAAGTCCTTGGCGAATTCCTTCCCGTTCCTTGCACCCAGTTCTCTACCGCCTCTAATGAGTCGTCGTCCTCGAGACGTAAAGTCATAAGAAAAATAGGGGGTTAAAATAACTCTGCTTAATCCCCTGTCCGCTGCTCTTAACACTACCTGCACTGGTGAGATGGTTTGTTGACAGTATCGGGTATGCGCGGAGATATGCTAGCGTCCATAAAGGATTAGAGGGGTTGGGTAGTAAGCTATGCTGAGCTACGTGCGGGAGAGGATGGTGTCTTAGCAAACCAACGTAGTTTTCATTTATTTTACTTGTTACTGTTAAAATACGGCACAGAATACACAACAGCATGAGGATTTTTATATGAATAATTGAACTATATCCTTATTATATATTCCATATATACTGAAATTGCCAAGCATGTGTAAAGTCATAGTGATGATGCCGGCCTCGGTAGCGCAGAGGCTAGAGCACTAGCTCCACGTACCGAAGGCCGCCGGTTCGAATCCGGCCGCGGGCATGGATGTTTAAGTGTCTGTGTGAATGTCCTGTCCGTCCTGTGGTGTCTATACTTAGGAATCATAACGTACTGGAGAAACTAATTCACTGGATGAGATATCACAAACACATTGAGCTGGCTGAATGGCTTAGTTGCCGAAAGTCATTTAAAAAAAAAAAAGTAATTGTGTTTGGATCGCTGTGGGCTGGCGCATTTAACTAAACTACACGCGACGGCTCATTACGCTCAGAAAAAAATTAGACATAAATTCGTTTACACGGCATTTTCCACGCCAGTGATAGTATTGTTTTTTTTTTTGGGGGGGGGGGGGGAAGGATCGTTCGCGTGTCACCACACCATTTTTTAAAAAAAAAAATCTAATTTTCTTCGGTTCAGTTAATTTCTGTGAGTATTTAATTATAGTTCTCCCTGAAGCGTTATTTCAAGTTCAAATTGTGATATAAAACAACGTTGTATAGTAAACTATAGTAGGCTTATCGGAAATGTTATTCCAGCGAATTTTAAATTCGCAAACGGCCTCAATGAGCTATCGAAAACTTATAAGCAGGACAAAGAATCATTCCCTGGTAATGTAGAAAGAAAGAAGATAGAACAGCAGCAAATGAAAGCAAAAATTGGAGCTTTTCATGGTCCTTTTTCCGCGGTTTGTACAGTTTGTTTTATTCTACCAGTAATACACAGTGGTGAGCGACATTAGGACAATGTTTTTAGGAATACTTAAAGAAGAAAAGGTTCGCTGGTTGGATATGAGAAAGAGGTTTTCCCAATAATTCATTATTTGCGGGAATGGCTAGTGTCACTCATTCATTCAGAATATTTACGATTCTAGAAAAGAATATAAAGCAAATATCGATCATGTTTATTATGTACGCAATAATTTTAACGATAATTTGGTAAGAGAAAGCGGCATAAAACCTTTTCTGGAATTAATAGGGAAAAAGCTACGTTCCAAAAGGGAGAAGAGGGGTGTCATGGCAAAAGCCATGTCATACTGCGTGGGGAGAGAAGGGAGTTCAAAAGAGGCCGCTACTGAGCCGCGTAGTTATTGACGCTCCCTTAGCAAACGGACTCCAGTGAAACAAGTCAGCGTTCAGCTCAAAGGGAGCCTCCTTAAACTCAGTCTCGGAGGTGGAGGGGTTGGGTAGAAAGTTACGTTTGACTACGTGTACAGAGCCGAGCCACGTAGCTATTCATTCATATTATTTTTACATTTAAAA
Organism: Vandiemenella viatica; assembly: GCA_031002005.1. NCBI lineage: Eukaryota > Metazoa > Arthropoda > Insecta > Orthoptera > Morabidae > Vandiemenella > Vandiemenella viatica. The sequence goes on along the minus strand of JARYHS010011408.1, from coordinate 155,457,444 downwards.
TAAGGCACAGAACATGTGAATATTTATCTCCTTGGTTTAGTTACCTCTGTATGTAATTTAGGATAGTCTGACCAGAGAAAACAGTACAAAATGCCTTCTAGAATCAACAGGGAATTAGCTACGTGCCACGAGGGGAGGGGGGGGGACGGAGTGTAGAGGCAAAAGCTACATCAGGGTTAAGAGAAAACCAAAATTTGGCTACGTGGTTTATGGACGCTCCCTAACTAGGTGGGGATGAAAAGCACGGAACGTGGAAGTGGAATGTGGGTTGGAACCGCTAATTCGTAGTGAACGGGTAATAGTGATATCTTTGGTAAATTGGGTACATCGTCTGGTATTTCGTACGACGGAGTGAAACAGTTATGATATGCACTCTGAGAAAACTTGGTTGTAATAATTAATTAACTGTGGACTGTAATTTGAGTAATATCTGGTGAACCAGTGCCACCGTATTTGTCATGGAACACCAGCCGGGTGAACCCTATTCCCGCAAATTTTGGCCGGTATTTAACGTTTCCATTGTGTCTCTTGTCACATGCATATGCTTTTCGTAAATCTGATAGTCAAATTTCACTGTCTCAAAAAATACACACGACCAATGTTGAGATGATCAAGAGCTGAAATGAGCAGACCTCTTCTTATGTAGGTCCTTGGTAGCAGGCTCAGGCATTGTTTGTAAACAAAGTTGTCGGCATTGTCCACAGTTATGGATTACATTCCACCATGCAATTTCTTGTGGCAATTGCGATATTTTGAATTTAACTTTACTACATGAGGTGCTTGAATTTCAAAAGTTGTTAGTGGTAGAAAGCAACGGTAAATAATACCTAACTAGCCAAACGAGTATTCAAGTCAAATGTCTGGCAATTACATCGTTACTAACGAAAAGACAAACGCATGTGGCTACAGTATCTTGGTAAATGAAAGGAAAAGAGCAATTTTCGATTGGTGTAAGATTTTTTTAAGGAATAGAAGATAATGGTTCGAGAAGAATTTCTAGATTTTGTAGAATTGATTGCCATGGACGAGCCTCTGCAATTGATAGTTTTGTATAAATTGCATTTCTTCAACGAGAAAATTTCGTCGTATTAGGAAACAATGGGTGTTCCAGTCGGAAAGGGTAGCAGTGTCCATGAAATAATACCAGAAAAGTATACCTTAGCCCTGTATTTTTTCTGTGCTTGTCACAAACTAAAATTGGATGTGAACGATTTAAATATTATTGCAGTAGCAAGAAATCGTTAGTGGTCTGGAGGACGCGGGTTCGAATCCCCATCCGGGCATCTAGATTTGGATTTTCCATGGTTTCCCCAAATCACACCTGGCGAATGCCGGGATGCTTCCTTCAAAAAGCCCATGACCGAATTCCTTCCTTCCTTCCTTCCTTGTCCTCAGTCCCATCCCGCCTATAATAATCTTAGCCGTCGACGATGCGTAAAAAAATAATAAAAAAAAATCAGTTGCAAGCCGTTAGTGGTTGTCTTAAAGCAAAATATTCCGCACTTCTGAAACCTGTACTAAATGTTCTATAGTCAATAGTATGGATTGTGCTAACTACATGAAAAGAATAACAGGCATTTGAGAAAATCGGCAAGAACATCATGCGAATACCGAAGCCCAGACCTCTGGCGCGTTTTAGAAGAAATCACTTGTAACGCGGAGTATAAATTCACTAGAACAGCGATATTCTGATGACAACTTAACCGCATTCACGCTGCTTACGTTGCATCCTTACACAATGTTCGATAACGTACAGGAATATACACTCGTACACAAAATGATTCAGGAGGAATGGTAAATATTGAATGTCTCCAAAACGAATGGAAATCTGACACATTTTTATATGAACGTTTTTACCCAATATTTTTCATACAACCGCCTCCTTCAATATTTGCAATTCTCCTGAATCGATATCTATGTATATTTTTGTTGGTCCCATAATTTAAATGATTTCCTCAATGACGCTGAGCTTTGGTCTAATCTACGAAAAAAGTGAAAAAATGATAACTGAGGAAATAAAACTAGTTGTATTAGTTTGAGAAACCTAACTGTTGTACCAGCCATTATACAAGCGCTATTCATTTCACTTTTACAGCATGACGCAACATACACTATGGAAAAGTCCTTCAGCACCTTACGCATGTTAGAAACTTGGTTGCAGTCAACCGAGACAGAAAACTGGCTAGTCTGCCATTTCATGGTGAATTTGTATGGAAAAGGGTTCTAGATGCAAAGCATTTATTTCAAACAGAAATTTTGTCAAGGTTTGCCCAGAACTCTTATATAAGCTAATTGAGTGTTTAAATTTTTTTCACGTAAAATCGGTTTTAACAATTATTTTCTTTTTAGGTATCCTTGCTTTTGCCCCACCCTGAACCAAATCGTGGCTGCTTGTTCTGAGGTATATTTCTCGAGTAGATTGTGATAGCCCACAGTTTTTTTAACTGCTTTACGCCTCGTCGACGGCTAAGGTTTTTAGAGGCGGGATGGGACTGGGGACAAGGAACGGGAAGGAATTTGGCCACAGCGTTTTTAAATGTAGCATCCCGGCATTCGCCTGTAGTGATTTGGGGAAACCATGGAAAACCCAAATCTGGATGCCCGAACTCGGATTCGAATCTGCGTCCTCCCGAATGCGAGGCCAGAGTGTTAACCACTCACCCACCACGCTCGGTTTGCCTATAGAATTGTCTCTTGGTTCAGTAATTGGGTGCCTGATTGGGGTCTTTGAAATCTTCTTGTTCAACTCCTGCAGTGCAGTTAGTAAAATCTAAACCACCAACAGTGCTCGCTCCGTGTTGACAAATTACACTAGAATGAAACTCCCCTTTGCTGTGGATGATAGTCGGCTTCCATTACGCGGACTGCTCCGTTACCCACGCTGCCGTGATACGCTTTTGGGACTCTCCGGTAGTAACCAAACCGGTTGTTATTACGTGTCAGTATTTTTCCTTCCGACCGGACAAACATCACCTGGCTGCTCTACTATCTCATTCCGTTCGGCTGGATACTCCCAGTGAACTTGTCCAACACAACATCCTCCTGACGAAGGTCATCCACTTTCAAAAACCTTTCAGCCACTTGGCAACAGACATTTCATAAATTTATTCACAAACCGTTAGAAATGTGTGATGAACAAGGGCAACATAACCTGTTGAAGACATCATTAATATGCTTTTTTACAATCTTCAAATCAGAATATCTTCCATTTCCTAGATAATAATTAGACCGCCTATCCGCTAGGAAATATTTTAGTAGTTACAGTTCATCCAACTAAAAAAAAATCTAGTGTAGTGCATACTTTCTTCCCGAAAGTATTTTTTCTAGTTTTTTTAGTTTAATATTGCTTTTTTGGACGTTATCTCTATAGTTATTAAACTTGCAGGTATTGCTTTCGTACTCTTCGAAGATTTATTCATTCATATCAGATGTCAACGAGTATAGTTTTGGAATATACTGTATTAATGTTTTAGGACTTCCTTAACACTCGACATGTTAGTAAGACCTCGTTTTGATGTGAACAGTAATTGAAATCCAGATCATTCCTTCTTAAAGCCGTAATTCAGGTATAAAATTGGTACTTTTTTAAAGCACAGACACGTTACATTCCATATAAATTAACATTTTATAAATTTCATTAATCCAAGTTTTTAAAATTTAATCATTTTATGCATTACAATTAAAATTAACCCTCATATTACTCTCCGGATGTATTTTAAATGAATACATAGGTTTGTTATTAACGAGCGGTGAGTTGGACTGATAACTAGAGATTATCATCTCCTTCAAAAACTTTAGTCAACATTATGGGCCGGATGCCTTCGCTGCGTTTTAATCATCATTGGCACGATCAAATTTGAAGCTTTGGTTGTACCTGTGCATGCCCGTGTTGACACCTAGCATTTTATGTCAACTTCCAGGTTGGACTACTTAACACATTCAATAAATCCCGGAACTAACTAAGAAAACAACCTTTATTTTGCAAAATTGATTTTTATTCATAAACACAATCACCTTCAAGAACTATACGTTCATTCCAACTCTTTTCTAACTTTTCGATTTGTCCTTGTCCTCAAAATAAGCTTCGGTTCCATGTTTCGCCCATTGTCACACACGCAAACAATCCTGTTTATTGGGAGTAAACAGTGACAAACAGCTCTTTATATCGTCGACGAGTTGTTGCTCTTGTTCCATTGTGAGCAAACGCGGCACTCATTTGTAAAAAACTTTTTTCATGCCCAACTTTTCATGTAAAATCATCCACGATCTTCCAGTTGATACGTTTATCGTCTCAGCAATCTCACGAACTTTCACTTTGCGGCCATGCAGCACGATTTTCAAAACTTGTTTTACATTTTCCGGAGTGACTGCTTCATTTGGCCTAACCGTGCGTTTCGCATCATTTGTATCCGAGCGACCGCGCTTTTAATCAGCATGCCACCGGCAAATGGTTGTTTTCGACGAAGCAGAGTCTGGATAACATTTTTTCAATCCATTGCTGAGCTTGCATGGTATTTTTTCCCATTAAATAACAATGTTTGATCAACACACGAAATTCTTTTTTGTCCATTTTTTCCACAAATGCACAAGTAGCGTCACTTTCACCACAGTAGCTTTGCTGTTTATGGTCCGATTGACGTGAAAATCAGACACGTGTCATTTGAAGGTTATTTCTTTTGAAACAGGAAGTCGAGTTGATATTAACAACCCCATCTGTCGGTGAGTCGCGGGACTTATTGAACGATGAGCTACCAATGGAAGAAGTGAAATGTTGCCATCTATCTTCGAAATATGTAACTGTGTTCCTTGTGTGATAAATGTGTATTTTGTTTGTGTAATGTGTGGTTTATGTGGCGGAGACCGCTGCGGCATTCGCCTTTATGACTGCGAAAAAGCGCCCAAAAACTGCCATCAGGACAGCCATTACGCGAGGTTCTGGTCTCATGCCTGGCTCCATTGTACCTCCCCGATCCAGTTTTCGGCGCCTCAGCGCACATAGACACATTGGCGAATAGATAACTAGAGACCACCCCTGTGGCTTATGAATAGTAATCGAAGATGCCAGTTTCTAAGAAAACACTCGTGATTTAACTCGCAACACTTGCCAGAGTCTAAAGATCAAGATAAAAATCAGATATCATACGGCCGTTTACACTGGCAGGTGGATGCGATTTCGCAGATCTCCTTTCATGTTGGTGTGTAATTTTCAGTAGTTTTTTTATTTACTGCATTTCAAATATGAATGCCTTCCTTCGTCACAAAACCTCGTTCTTTCCGTTAATGTCGTTAGCCTTAAGAACTATTCTCTTCTCATTTTTCTTATGAGTATTTATTGTACATATGCTGTCATTGCTTTTGCTGGTGGAAAAATATTCCGTAATACTCTATCCTTTGGTATATGTCTTGTCCACCTGGTTTTTTCAATGCAGCTTACAGCTTTAGGTCATAACTCCGAATATTAGTTTCTACTACAGCTACGTTATTTTTCATTGATTTAACCATGAGCAAGACTTCTGATTTCTTTGGCATAATACTTTCTATCGGGGACCGGAAAAAGCGTTTCTTCCTCTGCTTAGATTGGCCACTACTCTAAAGTAGCAAATTTATTTTGTGCATAACACTATTTCGTTTCCAGAATTATTTAAAATCATCACACAGAAATTTTCTAACAATTACATCAATTGAAAATTGATAATTTTGATTGTCCTTAATGTTATAACACTAGAGGCAATATCCAACTAAACATAAAATAAAGTATTTTTGGTTACAGCTGGCTGTGTGGTCTTATTAGCCAATATAATACCTAAACTCGTGAACTGCTTTTTGCATCTCTACAGAAAGTTGCTGGTGATGCCACGACTCACTCCGCAGTGCATACGGGTTCTGGTCGCCACCCACGTAAACCCCGACGCCTCCACGTACAGCGCGCTGGACACGTTCAAAACGATCCTGCTGTGGGCGGAGGTCGCCCTCAAGGAAGACTGTTCCCTGGGTGACGTCATCGTGTTCGACTGCAGAGGAGCCAGCGTCGAGCACGTCCTCAAGACGGGCGTCAACAACCTGCGCGCGGTTGAGATGTCATACCGGGTCAGTAACACAAGATACCTCCGCTTGGAGAACTAATTACTGGGTCGTAGGCTGAGACTTTGTAGCTAACATTACACTTTTATATATTAATAATTGAAACGTATATCATATCGTGTTGTCAGGTTTCTCGGTGGTTTAATTAATATAGTCCACCATAACGTTCAGTTTAAGATTTGTTTATTTACCAGAAAACTCGTCAGCGATATTGTTTACATGCAAAGATACAATCCAGAGATACTACTGACGCAATCTTTGGCAGTTCCAGAGTGAATCTGTATAAAACTAACTGTAAACTAAAACTCTGTCCTTCTGCTGATTTCTTTATATAGGCTCTATCGAAATTTCTGGAATTCTTCAAAAGCGTCCGCGAGATGTTTCTCGAACATTAACAATTACTCAAACAATTAAACATATTAAAAACAACCAGAAATAATACATAATCACTGAACATCATTACAAAACGGTCAGAAATGGAAATTAAAGATACTTAAACACAAAATTAGTTACAGATATCATTTTAAACTGCAGAAAATTGTCTTGTAGACATCGTACTTGGAATTACACACATTTAAGCAATTCTCTTGCACAATTCTGTTCTTAAACATATTAAATGGCCTTTAAATAATTTCTTCTCATAAAATAAAGTCTATATACACTGATTTACACGAAATTGCAAAACAAACATACCAGATCATATTCAAGCAAACTTTAGCTCCTACGAATACTTCATTAAATACAATTCTATTTAAAGTTCAGGTATGAGGGTTGTTACAGTGTTACTCACGCATATTTCAGTTAGAAATCTAAGGAGGGCTGCTTCAGCGAATGACTGACCGTGGTGGGTGAGTGGTAACGCTCTGGCATCGTGGGTTCAGATTCCTGTCCGACCATCGATGATTTTGCCATGCTTCGCCATATCACTCCAGGCGAATGCTGTGATGCGTCCTTCAAAAGGCCATGGCCGAATTCCTTCCCGTTCCTTGCCTGCCCCCTGTCCTTTCCCGTCCCCTGTGACTTTGACGTAGATGAAGCTTAAATCCATAAGTAAAAATGTTTTAAAAAATGATAGAAAAATCTGTGATTATTGCAGGCCATTTCTTCCACATTTGCATGTTAAACTAATAATTATTGTTTAATAAATACGCCAATACAACTGTTGTTCGATATTATTTATTTCACGGAGGCGCTTGTCTTTCACCGAAGTATCTTCAGTGTACAGTTAGTTTTTAACTTTTTAATATAATAATTTTTTTTTTTACATTTAACGAAATTATTCTTATGACTGTTTTGACTTATCATGCAGAACGTTTTGTTTACATAATAAGATAGGATTCACAATGTAACTTACATTTACATTTCTGTTTTAAGGTGTGGTTGTTGGTCGCCTGTTACCTCAACCAGCATGCTGTTTCCACTATTGTATTTAATTGCACAGTTGTGATATAATTAGGATCTATGACTCCACTGGTAGTCAACTCGGTTTTTGATCCACGTCACTCCGTTCACGACAATTCCCACAGAGCACCGCCAGAAAAAACCGCTGAACAGCAGTAACGCGTACACGATATCTGAAGTTTGACTATGACGTGAATCAACACTGTGCTTCAAAAGTTGACTACCAGTAGAGTCAAAGATCCCAATTATATCAAAACTGTGCAATTAACTGCAATAGTGAAAACAGCATGCTGGTTGAGGTCACAGGCGACCAACAACCACACCTTAAAACGGAAATGTAAATGTAAGTTACATTATGAATCCTTTCTTATTATACCCATGTAAAAAAAAAACGTTCTGCATCATAATTCAAAACTTTATATGTAAATATAAGCTTCCTATATTAGAATAATTCCTTTAAATATAAAAAATCATTACATTAATACGTTAAAAACTAATCACATATTATAGAAAACTGCACGCTGAAGATACCTGAGAAAACGCATCCGTCAAATAAATAATATCCAACAATAGGTGTATTGGCGTATATATTAAACAATAATTATTAGAATATAAAAATCAATTAAAATTGTTTCAATAATATTATGATTAGTAGCAGAAATTCGTCCTGCCATAGTTCTGTCTATACTTTACTCTAATTTCCTTATATTATTGTCGTCTGTTTCTCTGAATACATTTGAAAATTTAATAATTTGGTGTTGAAAAGTGATTCATGTTTTTAATTCCTCACACAAATTTCTTCGTCTTTGATATATTTTAATTCAGAGGCCATCTTACTCTTTGGAAGATGAGATGTCGCCTTGAAAATTTTATTTATCAAGCGAACTTACTGCATTTCTTTATGCGGCAGTATGATACATTATTAATATGATGTGATTTATGTATGATGAGTAGGTAATTTATAAAAATGAATGAGACAACTGTCACTATTCCCCAATGTGTATATCCTCACCTAGCAATTAATCTATGAATGTATTCCATATCTAGGATGACGTATTTGGACCTCCTGTTCATGAAATAATTTATTATGCATCAATATTTTTCGATTATTTGTTTGAACATTTTTTCAGAACACGGAATTAAATCTGACGTCAACCTGTCGTCCAATTACTGCAATATGCGTGAATATAAATGCGAATAAAGTGTTAGTTCGTAAAACCTTCAATTCTTAGAAAATTGTTCTGTTTTGTGTGTGAATTTCATAATAAATTGATCTTAGACATATTGGTCTGTATTTCAAGGTAATAACAAAAACAAATTTTATTCATATACATTAATTTTTACTCAGTGAACTCTTGTTTTTCTTCTAATTGTTTGCAATCAATATCCATGTGAAATCGTACTAAAAATTTGAGAATATCAGTACCTCTTAATGCTTGTTCCAACGCCGAAGACTTAGAATGGAATACGGAATTATTATCCACTTCAAATTAATCGTAAATTTCTCAGTACTCTCTAAAAAGGCGACGATTCTTTTTTGTTTTGTTGCTTACGGCTATATTCCTTTCGGGTACCGTTAGAGGCTCAAAAGGATTGGGACAAGGGACGACAAGAAATGTACTTTTGAAGTAGTCATCCCGGCGTTCGCTTGGAATGATGTCGGGAAACTATGAAAATTTGAAATCTGAGTGGCTGGAGGGGAATTTGAACACACGTCCTTCCGAATGCCAGTCCCGAGTGTTACTGCTCAGCCACCGTCGTGATGCGTCGTTACTGCTGACGTAAGTGTTTTATTTAGAAGACAAGAAGTCCTTAGTGATTGCACAAGATAATAAAGAATCCTGGGTATTACATTGTGCTTTTTCTCGACATAAAATTTTAATGTTAGCATTAATTTCAAAGACTGTCCTTCAGAGTGAAGTGGATTTCTTCCATCATTAAGTTTATAAACTTATGGTTGACTGTAAAGATAAGTCTGTAAGTTTTGTCTTTAATATCGGTTTCTGCTATCTACTGTTGTGACATAAATGTATTCTGTCTACAGACAGCGTACTGCAGGAGAGCGTTGGCCATCCATCTTGTGAGTGAATCTAAAGTGCTCGATAAGATTGTTACTCTGCTCAAAACGGCTCTTCCGAAGAAACTTGGAGATAGGGTAAGTAAATTCATCCGGATACAGTTTAAATAATTAGTAATTAAAGATGCTTAACACTATAAAAATTTGAGAAGAAAGTGATACTTAGATCTTTGTGGGTAGCAAGAAACAACAATGCTGATATAACAACTCACAAAAGTAAATCTAAAAACCCACAATTATTAGAATTTTACAACATTTTTGAGGAATAACACCAACAACTTCTGTTGTTGGATATCGCTCAGGTTTAATTTCTGTCAACAGCTACAACTAATGTGATTTTCCATTATGTTTAGTTATTTAAAGCTCATTTACGAAGTTCGGGTAAGATTAAAAAGATTAGCTACATGTTTTTAAATGGCTGTTTTTTTTTTATTTTTTTTTTTTTTTAAGTAACATGTGGATCACGCTTTGTTTGACGCTATGTAAGGCACATTGAATGGTTTAGTGCCGTTGAATGTTTCCTTTCTCCTGGAATCTTTAGCACACCAGTGGAATGATGGCTGACAAACAACTCCTGGCCCATCTGGTACAGACTATAACCAGCTTCTAATCTGTCGATGATCCGACCACGCGTGCTGTCATTAATATGTTTTCCTTTATCGATCTTGCCTGCGACTCGAATAGTGTGTGCTAAATGCAAACAGCACGCAGACAGAACCGCTGCCCACAAGACGTCTGCCCATCAGATTGTTTCCGATACAGTAAGCAGTCTCGTGCTGAGCTGTCAGGCTTATCACGTGTCTGTATATTGGGCAGTCACAGTTTAGTTCAGACATTATCTCGTGGTTTTCGAATATCCCGTTACATATGTGTATGAGTGTTCATTTTCATATGATTTTGTATAATCCTCATACTTCTTCCTTTTAATGGCTAATATTTTTGGGGCGGTTGTTTCACACATTGTGTTAATATGCTCTTTTCATTTTTTCCCTCAAATCTTCTTTGATATTATTCCGAGCTATTATTCCTAATTCTCTCTCATCTGATTATTTCGTTTTATATCTTGTTTCTAATATACTGTTATGTGTTTCTGAAATATCATCTCTGCAATATGCTTTAGTGAGTGTCTTTTTTTTTTAAGGTTCCATACCCCAAGGGGAAACGACCCCCTATTACTGAAGAACCACTGTCTGTCCGTTTGTCACAGACCTCTAGCACTTAAGAGAAATAAGTTCGAGACTTGCTCGTACGATGTATTTCATGCACATAAAACCGAAAATTATATTCAAAATTTTGAAAATTATATTGTAGGAGGGTTGCTTAAAAATAATGTTGTGGGTGGAAAATAAATACTTCTACCCCAGTGTGGGCTGCCGCTTACCACTCGTATTAATGTATTGTTTCTATTTTATTTTACTAGAAAACTAAGAGACAAAGGGCCGTCAATGTTGTTAAATTCATACCATTCTTCTTACTGGAGTAATCTCAAATATGATATTATCAAATAACTTTAAATCTATACCCAATATCATATTCATCCTATGTTGAAACGACGGGTACCAAGAGCAATTATGCAAAAATTAACTGCAACTTTGCTGACGTGTGGTGTTATAGAACGTAACCAGCTCTTAAAATGATTATTTCACATTTAGCACATCAAAGCGTTATGGAAAAGCTATTAAAATTTACTAACTAAATCTGACCAGTAGCTTTTCAGAGAACTAGTCAATCCACGCCCCTGGGTATTACGCTGTGCTGCCGATTTCATTACTGCGAGTATCGTCAGTAATTAGAGCAACTTGCTTCTATTACACGGTATGCGACTTACAGTTACGAAGAAGAGAACATGCAACGTGGAGTTCCAAGTGATGTTAGTATCAACGGCTTAGCACTCTGTATGTCATCTAAGTTCAAATACCAGGGAACACTAATCTGTTTGGTTGGTCAGTCGTCCTAAGAAGTCAGAAACAGAGTCAACACAGCCTGAATGAAGAAATTTCAGGTCACAGGAATCCTTATCGACCGGAAGGTGCCATTGTTCCTTAAATCAAACATTTACAGAATCATCGTTCAGCCAGTGGCACTGTACGGAACTGAACAACAATTGCAAGTTAACTAAGATAATTCCTTTGGCAAAGGGACTTAGTAGATTGGACCTCATCAGGAATGACAGCGTTCGGGCGGCATCTGATATGGCTCCAATCGCTTAGGATATACTAGAGTGTCTTCTGCGATGATACGGCCATGTACTGCGCAGCAACAACTCTTCAGTTACAAGAGCTGCACTTGACGTAAGTACAGAGAGCCGAAGACCACGAGCACGAGGACAACCCAGGAAGCACTGGCTGGATACCTTGCGGGAGCATAAGCAACTAGTGAATGCCTCACCTGAAGATGCACAATATCTACTTAAATGAAGGAGAAAGTCCTGCAAAGCAGACCTTGTAATGCGGAAAAAATGCTAGGGAGGAAAAGACGAGCTTTTCGGAGAATCACGTTCAACGAAAAATGGGTACTAAATTGTCGAAAATTTATCTTAAATTTCTCAGCTTAGAACAGCAATGAAGAAACCAGAGAAGACATACGGGAATAAAAGTGACGATCGTATATGAAGTTTGAAGAAATGTCTCCGGACAACAACCTTCACCATAACTTATCTAGCAACGCCAGAAAAGCAGAAAATGTTGAGCGACCACGGGCGAATTGACCTCCTACCTGACATTCACAAGGATGGGATTTACATCCCGTCCGGCCATCCTGACCTGGGTTTCCGTGGTTTCCCGCAGTCTCTCCAGTTGAACGTCGGAATGGTTCATTTCAAAGGACACGGCCGACTTCCATCCCGTTCCCACCACTTCGGTCAAGTTGGCTGAAAAGGCCCCCGCGACTCTTCTACCTGGCATTCGAGAGAACGGGGGTCAAATCTTGTCCGGCCATTACACTGCGGTTTTATGTGGTTTCTCGCAGGAATGTCGGGATGGTTCCTTTTATAGGTCACGTCCAACCTTCCTTCCCTTTCCGTCCTCTTGAAATAGCTAGGCTGAAAGGGGTCTCAGCGACCAGACACCAAACTGCAGAAAAGCCTGGGAGGAATGGGGAAAAAATCCGATTGTAATCAACGCTCGGTTGCTCGGTTAAATCTTAAGAGTGGAATCTCTCGGGCCGGTGATGTTTTTCGTGATTGTAGAAGACAAGAAGAGAACCAGTGATATCAGATCAGTCAAAGACATTATTGAGAAGACAGCTTCCATGAAGAGTTGGAGTGGAGCACAAGAGATCCGCATCCGGCCCCCGGGCCCTATCAATACGGCCCGCGATCGCAATGTGACACAGAAAGAAGAATCATGTTTTTTTAGAGCTTTTAGACTTCACTCGATTCCTCTACGGAAGTTTTGAATCTGGTCCGCCTACTCATTCTAAATTTAATATATGGCCCTCTGCAAAATTGAGTTTGACACCTATGCTCTATCTGAATTCATAACTCTAAGAGGTCACATCATTTAATGACTGAACTGGCTGATGATGATGGAATGTAGAAATGGCATGAGAGCAGATATAGCCACAAGTTCACACCAAGCAGCTGGTATAGTAAGAATAATATTTAGTAGACCTCTCTGTTTCCACCAAATATTAACAGATCTAAGTCATACCAAGTACGAACAGTTTAGAGTCCGTTACGCAACCTGAAAATGTATCAGGCATTGTTATCTGACCTGCTACAAGCGAGATATGTTTGATCATTACAGTGCGGAACACGAAAAGTTGGAGGCTTGCGTTATTGTTATCCATGTTTCTCTTCGATATACGACATTAATTTTTAAAATTTTGAGATTGTCCCTCTTTTTTTGTTACATACTTCTGTATACTGTGTTTAATTGTTCTATTCATCAGAATGTAAAAATGTTTTTTTTTCATCATACCTACTTAAAAAACATACATCTTCAACTATCTTTTTTTTAATTTATCACAATTTTTGTTCTTACATTGTTTTTCAAATTTATTTTAGAACAAGAATTCTACAAGTTGCATGTTGATGAAATTTTTGGTAACGGATGAACCAATTTTTCAAATTAGCTTAATTGTTAGTCATTATTAGCTTAATCATTTGTCATCTGAAAAAACTTTGTTAATATATAATGAGGATTTTTTTAAGGTTTAAAGAAAAAAAAATTATTTACTGCAATGTGAAATTCAGAACACGCACTTTCAGTATACTTGTTACTTTTCTTAACTTTGTTCCAGATAATGACCCACATGACTGGCTCGACGTCTCTGCTGGAGCACATACCTGCAGAATACCTCCCAAATGAATTTGGCGGTAAGGGAGGCCCCGCTGAAATGCTTGAGGGTGAGTCAATTCAACACAGTGCCTCAAATGAAAGACCTATCGAAACCTCTAAATGTTGTGCTGGGATTATTGCTTTTGTGTGACAGCTCATTTATTACTATTGACTGTTTGAATTTCTTATCAATTTTTACATTTGTTAATATCGAGGAGTTTTAAGTTATGGAATTGAAGTCAACATTATAACAATGGCAATTAATACAATGGTAGATACGAAGCGAGAGAAAACTTTCATGGTCAAAAAGATCAGCGCAAAATATTCTACACATGAGCAGAAAATTCTGCATAAAATTTACAGCCGTATGGCTTGCCTATGGCATTAAGTAATACTGAATATACCATTTTGCATTTCAACAATTGTAACTGTCATTAGCTATAAATTTAGAATGGAGTAACGGTGTACTCCAGATAGTCGTAGGTACACATTTTGTGACATAAGCCTATTCACTTCTACAGACAATTCTAATCAGAAAATAAACATTAGATGATTATAATCCCAAACAAGCATGAGCTACAAGATCCTTAGAGCATTATACTAACGTTTGTTTTTGACTTAAGTAAATGGTAAGACAAAACGAGACTATGCGAAGAACTGATGTATGAAGAACTTATTTGTTGCGTTACCTTAAAATGCTTCAAACTGTTTCGGAAACCAATTCCATACCCTATTTTGGTTGTGCGCATTTAGGTCATACTGGATAGGGGAAGGTACAAAGGGCCGAGATTCAAATTTCAGGCCGTTCTGATTGCTGTTTTTAATAGAATTTCTGCAAACAGCTAGGAGTGTTATGAGACAGTTCCCAAGTTTCATTTCAGAATAACACTAATCACATGAAACTTTGCTTAGACTATTCATGAATAGATGGTGACATGTCTACCCGTACATTGGTTGATAATAAAGCCTGGAATAATATCTGAAAAGAATCCAATATGCATTCCCCAGTGCACCATATAAGAAAGTACACTTTATTTTTTCCGAGCGCTTTTATAAAAAAAATGCTTCCAAAATCTCAACTTTTCTCATTCATTTTACAGATAGTCACATGTACGTTAGTATTGTAACAGTTACATAGTAGTATTTATATGAATTACTCTCATGTCTTATCTTGATTATTTTAGGTGTATATTAATTTCTATTCGTTACTTCTATGCAGTACATTTACAGTCTTCTTGTCTGCATTCCATGACTAACCGTTAGTATCGTGATCTTCATAGCTTCATTAGCATTTTATTTTCCCAGCAGGATTTGGCTGTGATATCATTTTATGTAATGTTCGCCTGGTGTGTTATGTTCGTTGCTAATACTAATCCATTGTTAGTAAAAAAAAAAAAAGAGTAGAGGATAAAAATACTTCCATATTTAGCTTTTTATTCTGCACCAGACTGCCATACCTACTTAAGTAGAGGGTTAAGTTTATTTATTTATGGTAAGATTAAGACTGTCAAGCTCTCTATCACAGCTTAGCAGGTATTTATAAAACATAATTTAAGCTTTAAACAATTTAACAGCAGAAAATACTTATTTCACATTTCGCTTTAATTAAAATAATAAGTAAAATACTGATTAAAATATTAATAATATAATTTAACTATTAAATAAGAAAGTAAGTGGTATAAACTAAGGCTAGAGGTAAATAAAGAAGACACTGGTACAAACTAAACATTCATGAATACTGGTTAAACATGTTAAAAAAGCATAAACTAATATACGTGAAGGCAGAATAAATATGCGAAAACAATATAAATTAGAGCACTATACGCGAAAGAAGAGGTTGTTGAGATTGTGCTGGGATAGGTAATGCTTTCTCAAAGCGTATTTAAATGGACCGATCTCTTTAGTAGTTGCAATTTTTGTGGGAAGATTATACCACAATCTAACCGTTGAAACGGGGAAGAAATTGAAATTGGTTTCTGGGCTATGGGAGGAGATGGTTTGTACTCGTATATTTGAGTTCAAAGATGTGGTGTTAATATTACTGGAAGGTCCTAGGTATGTGATTTTGGAATAAAGGTAGGCGGGAATTTTCAGGTGTAAGAGGCGCTGAAGGAGACAGTGTGGAACCGCTGTGGATCGCATGCATGCAGCCATTGAAAGCTATCGTATGAATGAGAGACATGGTCGTAGTCACAGGTCGCAGAGTTCATAACGAGCAAAAAGTTTTCTTATGAAACTAAACTTAAATTTTGTTGAACAACGTGGCAGTAATCGGATGGGAGAGCACAAGCCCTGCACCACTTGTTTTTTTTATGATTTGTGACATACTTAGACAGTGTTCTGAGACCATTTTAACTAAGACTCTCAGATCTTTTACTGTATCACTATAATTTAATTCTGTTCCCTGAAGTATTATTTTTGAAATATAGATACGAAGTTATAACCTATCCATTTTGAAATAGCAATAACAGCTTGGGATTTAGTGGACTTATTTTTAGTTAAATCACTTCGCCCCGTCAGAAAGACATTTTAGGTCTTCATTTATGTGATTTAGTTAGTTACAATGTCGGTTGGTGTTGCGCTAGCATATAATTGCAAGTTGTCAGCATACAGACGACATTTAGAGTGACGTAAGACACTGGCCTCTGGCCACTTTGTATATGTACATGGAAACTAGAATTGGTTCCAAAACTGAGTCCTGTGAAACACCAGTCTCCTATGGCGATCTGTACACAATGATGTCCGCAACGCAGTGTTGACAGTTTCTCAAATAAGGTTCGAACCAATCAACAGTACCACTGCCAAAATTAAACCCCCTCAGTTTGCAGAGGATAATTTCAAATTCGATCGTGTTAAATGCATCACTAAAGTCGAGAAGAAGTGATATTGTTTTCTTATTTTATTTATTAATTTTTTTTACTTTTGGCTTTACGCCTCATCGAAGTCGAGGTTTAGAGGCGGGTTGGGACTGGGAACAAAGAACTGGAAGGAATTCGGCCATGACCTTTTGAATGATGCATCCCGGAATTCTCATGGAGTGATTTGGGTAAACCATGGAAAACCCAAATCTGAATGCACAGACGGAGATTCGAACCGGCGTCCTCCCAAATGCGAGGCCAGAGCGTTAATCGCACACCCACCACGCTCGGTTTATTTTTCATCTATCCAAACCAAGTCTGATGTCGTCTGATAATTTTATGAGTGCAGACTGACAATTGTCCAGTTTGTTATACGAAATTAAGTAGTTAGTGGTTTGGTCATGAGCTATGTATTATCTCTTAGTTCTCACGTTCATGCAATCGGTATCTATTATTCTCTACATTCTCTCATATTGAATTATAGCAGAGCTTTTGAATAAAGTGTTAGAAGAGCATGGGGTGAGAAAGAAAACGAACTTCTGTCGGGATTGTCTATAAATGATCACACATAACTCTTTCTTGTCAAGTTGTGGATCATGGCAGAAACCAAACTCAGCCTAGAGTTTCATAACTCATAAGAGAAACATTTGGAATTTTAAAAGGTGGGAGAACCTGCGTAGCCATAGATATAAAGTACGCTGGGAAGTCTATTAAAATTAAGACGACATAGACACGGTTATTTAGAGCATAACTCAAATCGTAGAATATGAAAATCTTCCAAGATTCACGAAATCGTAAAGAAAATTGTTCAAAATCTGTGTCAGCTGTGAAACTTCTCGTGTCCATACAGAGTGAAGATAAAGTATGCCCACATATTTTGACAGTTTGCAAAATATTTTTTAAAGAAATCCCATCACCATATGATTCTACTTAATTATTATAATATTATTATTCATTTAATTGCAATGGAGCTAACACTCCGGTGGCAATTCACCCAGTCATCTGTACTCCCAGCTTCTGCAAAATAATAATTAATATATATATAATCCATCAGGGGTGGAGCATTCAACTTATGTGGTCTGTTTCGTAAGCGTTTTTGGCACTTAAACAAAGCACGATGATTTTTCCAAACTGTAGACTAAATGGTCAGAAAAAATATTGTAATTGAATTGCTGCTATGCAATTAATTTGATTTCTCTATAGTGGTTGGTGTTATCGTACAGTGATGATTCTCAATCTTTCTTCCAAGTAAAAACTAAAATAAGTGACTAAGATGAGGTACTAGAAGAAAAGTTAAATTCATAATTAAATATCAGAAGTAGACATAGGATGCTCATTATTGCTTGCCAGGTGTGGACTGGAAAGGAAATAGGACTAGTAGCACAAGAGAGCCAAGGTCTATAAATACCCTTATGCATTAAGTATGGATTACACAAGTGGAAGATCAGTACACGAGGTGACAGGACTATTTACTTAATAAATTCTGATGATAAGTTTGTGGGAACTCTTATTACTGAAGGAATCAGTGATTCTGATGGCTATAAGAGGGTTCAGTAAACCATCTGTCAAAATTGTGATTCGATGTAGGTACAATTGCTAAAAGCCTCATATTCTGAATTGATGACATATTTCAGGAAAAGGATCCGGGACTCGGTACTATTACATCGGAGAGTAGGTGGGAAGATATGGGGATAAATGTTTACTCCTAAAGAGAGAGAAAAAAAAGTACAGACCATAGCATAATAGGGAGGTGAGAAGGCTAGAAAGATCGGTAAGAAAAGGACATAACCTTTAAGAGATAGCAAGGTCGTAGGGAACACTTGATGTAACCAGACATGGAACTAATAGCTGCAAAAAGAAAAGCTAAAAATGGGCGTGTAAAGAATATTTTGGGTGCAGTTGGAACACTTAATAATTTTTTTTTTTTTTTTTTTAATTTCTTTGGCTATGTTAGAAAAATGTAGACAAGGTATACAGATAATCGTTGTTAGGGAATGGGAAGATGTTAGCGATTGCAATTTAACATTATAAAGAAAAGGAAAATGATGGAATAGGAAAGCAGGTATAGAGTTAAATCGCCTTTGGAACATGTGCGCCATAATATTTAAATTAAATAAATAAAAAATAAAAATTTCCCCTCATGTTCGCATTGCTTCATGTTCCGCTACAGCGTAGATGGGTTTGGGAAGTTGGGCAAAGCTCTAGCAGCATGCATCTCTCAGGTTCGTTTCCCCAAGCTGTCACCAGTTGAAGTGTACGTCACATTGATTCGGCTACTTACCGACGCCGCCAGTGTTATTTGTACTCATCAGCATTGTTCCATGTTGAGATACTTTACTGAAGCCGTACGTACCTCTGATCTGTTGCAGCTGCCACATTCGAGAAGGTGTTTACATACCGTCAGTGGTTTATGGAGCAGGACCAGTTCCTGTCCGACGAGTCGAAGAGGCCTCCAGGCAGCGCATGTATCAGCGACCCCTACGGCGTGGATGGCTCCTTCAAAAGGCTCATCGTGGACTGAAGCGTTGCTTGACAAATGGATGTGATATATTCACTAGGATCTGATACATATACAGAGACATTTATATCAACCTTGCACGGGTTTTTATTGTTTAATATTCTTATCTGTTACTTTTGATACATATCAAAAAGAAAGAGAGATAATTTGTGTTTTTATTATTCTAGGTAAGTAATTTTGTATCTGTTAGTATTTTACTGTTTCCGCTTCCTGAAACTGAACTTTGGGTGTGAGTAGAGTGGCTCATGCGCCAATGGAGTCACTAAAAGTGATCGCATTACTTTATTTTCACTTTATTGTGTGCAAATAAATACTTGAAGTATAATTATTTTTTTTCTACAGCAGCTATCCGAAGGTGGTTGATGAAAGTAGTTACCTCAATTTAGGGAAGGGAATTGAAGGGAAGACGTGTCAAACTAGGGATTATTTACAATTTTTTCTACATGCTGACGTCACCTTTTTACACACACCTTCTACTTCTTTCATAGCAACAGCGCTAAAGATATTTCATAGTGTTGTCGAGCTTACGATCCAATAAAGAATTGTGGAAATTGATGAAATGTCTTTTATGACAACTTCGCTTGAACCATCGCGGTGATGTATTACCCTGGTGATTACATTGTATAAATTTTCTATTTCAAACTTGTTGTTCCTCACGATTCACAGAACGATAAAGCTATTTGTTGATATTTTAGACCACACTGCCTAACATGTTACAAGTAAACCTTAAATTCAGGAGATGAATAGCTTAAATATAGTAAACAAATTTAGTGTTTGTTTAAATTAGCCAAGTTATTACAGTACATATAATATATAAACATATGAAATGCTTGTTGATAAGAAAATATTTAATATAGTGTTGTAAATATCGTAACTTTAAATAAATTACTGATCGCAAATACGAAACTCCAAGTAACCTAACCCCAGCGAAATTCTGGCAAACTTCTAAATTCTTCAACAACAGGCTGAAGTGACTGCCACATTTCCATTTCACTAATACATTGGTGGTAATTATATGCATATTTGTCATCAGAAATCAAGAATTTTAACTTAAGACACAATCAAACAGTTTCCATTTGGGAAGTGCTGATGTAAGGCTGTGTTTCCGAGATGAGTTTGTGAGAAAGGTGAGATATAAGTGTACACTCAACTTTTAGTAGTATTTTGAAACACTATTCAATCGTTTTTAATGTTAATAATTTTTATGGTGTATTTACAGTTCCTTGGTGCTGTGTGTCAAGGAGCAGAAAATCTTTAGAGTTAACAAATATAAAAAAAGAGATAAGAATTATAAAGCATTAAAGATAAAAAGCCAGAAGTAGCTAAAAATTTCTTTAATTAGTGCTTTCAATTATTTTGTCCTTAGATGATCAAGATTCACTTGATGTGAACAGACTTTACTTAATTGTAGAAAATAGATATAAATACATATTGTTCAAATGTTTCTCAATATTGTTAGCTATAGTTTAATTAGGACTTAGTTACAATTGTACAATAATTTATTTTGTTAATGTGTAATTTACATTAATACCGAAATATTACTTCTAATAAAGATATCAAAATAGTTTAAAAAAAGTTTATTTACAATTATGGTCTGAAGGAAATGTAAACCGGTAAGTCTTACTCGCTAAAAGCGGTTATGTGTAGAGAACTATTCTTACGGTTTTTAGAAGCATATTGTATAAATTTTACCGCTCTAACAAGATCAGAGTTTCGTATTCTTTGTACCATTCCAAAAACTGGATTTTGGAATACTACAATGTATACTTTAATTTGTGCGATTAGATGAACACCCGTTCTTTTGCTACGGTATCTGCTGTAGAGGTGCTAATGACCCCGACGTCGACACGCATGAAAGCCATAACAATAACGACGACGACAACGATCGGACATACCATCGCCGTCGTTTGTGCCTCTGTAACGGCAATTTATCGTAGGTCAACGATAAAGGTGTGACAAAGACTGAAGTGGTAAGCTGGTCTTTAAACCACGGAATTATGAGAGTGAAAAAATTGACACATTGAATAAATTAGGTAAAAATGTCTTACTGCTGAGAGTTGAAGGAAATTTGGGGTACGTGTTTATTGTTTACCAGCTCGGTTTCTTGATTGTAATGAAGCGTGTGTGCCGCTAGCAATTTCCCAGCTGTATTTACTACAGTTCCTGTCGAATGTAACTTCAACTCTTCCTTCAGATTTCGCTAAATTTTCCAACGTAGTGTATATTTAATGCTTCATTAGTAAGAATGTCATAATGGTAGTGCAATTTGTTTTTTAAACACTGTCAGAAATGTTAAAAGAGTGACAAGAAATCCAAACTAGGAATATGTGTAGCGTATGTATCGTGATGAACTTGTGTCAGCCAGGGGCGTAGCTACTATGGGGCGAGGCGGTGCAGTGCACCGGGGCCCCTACACTCAGGGGCCCCCCAGCATACCCCTGGGCCCCAAAGAGCACCTCTGGGGGCCCCCAACCACTGTTCAGGGGGCCCTTACCAGCAACACAAAGCAGATAAAAGGTCGCCCATCTGGCCTGAGGGCCGAAAATAAATTTTTTGCACCGGGGCCCTTGTTGACCTAGCTACGCCACTGATGTCAGCCGTCTGTTGAATGGAAAAGACCACAGAGGCGCTCCATCGAAGGTCAGGTACCGGTTTGGCCACCAGTATACACTGTAGCCTGGCTTGCCAGTGAGAACTAGAGCTGATGTGACCACAGCCAGTCCACCAAAGATGTCTTTTTTGTTTCCGTCCGCTTCAGCACCGCCACCTTAACGTAAGGTACCACCAGGTGGCGATGCTAGAGTCAATTGCCAAACCACACAAAACCTGTCGTTTCAAGATATGTCACGTAATAATAAGAACTAAAAAACCAGCAATCTTAGAATGTATTTCAGCTCAACCAAACGCAGCTATTGGCGCGCCAGTTTTTGCAGAGTAGTAATAGGTTTTCACATATTTTCATACCTCGACTTGGTGTCTACCTAGAAATTTCATGTTGCTAAGCTCGCGTATATGCGTTTGATATGGCATCGCTATTGGCACTACATCATGTTTCGCTGCATCATCTGCCCAAAGTTGTCATACGCTTTTAGCTGGGATACCAAAAAAACTAATGCCCTGGCGTACAGGCGGACGCGATCGATTACCTGTCCCGTCGTTTATTCCGTGCCTCACCACTTCAATGAGATGTCTGGAATCACTTGTAACTATATGTAATATTGCTTCATGACAGCACAAATTGTATTATACCACAAGACCAAGCGATGACTGATTACACACATTAACTTTATAAGATTTGATAACTTCATAATTTTTAAATAACTAGATAACCAGAGTCGGTGGGCAAGGGCTGGAAAGCATACACCGAGCGTGGTAGTTGAGCGTTAACGCTCTGGCCTCGTACTCTGGAGGACGCTAGTTCGAATCCCCGTTACATCATCCAGATTTGAGTTTTCCATGGCTTTCCCAAATTAATGCAGGTGACCGCTGGGATGGTTCCTTCAAAAAATGCCATGGCCGAATTCCTTCCAATTTTTTTCCACTCTTCATTCTCGCCTCTAATACGTAAAGCCTTTAGCAGGAACAAAAGAAAACCGTCCATGCCATTACCTTAAAAATCACTCCAGCCTGTTTTTAAAATTTGAAACTCGTCTGTCATTATTTCGGAAAACCATAGGAAACAGAGTTCTGGATGGTTGGGCTATGAATCGAACTACTGCGAACGTTACCTGCTCATCCGATAGGCTAGAATTCTTTGGCGAACCAAATCTATTATTTTTTCCTGTTTCTGTCAGTGCAAATTATTATTACGCTTATGAGAAACATCCGCCATTATGAATTTGACATGTTTGATTAAAGGGGTTTCACTGGTGCTTTGAGCGCTCGGGTGGCTCAGTGGTTAAGGTGTCTTACTGGGGATCGTAAGGTCTCCAGTTCGAATCCCGGTCTCGGCGGGGATTTTCATAGGCCCTTAACCCG
The DNA here is from genome assembly GCA_031002005.1 of Vandiemenella viatica. Taxonomy (NCBI): domain Eukaryota; kingdom Metazoa; phylum Arthropoda; class Insecta; order Orthoptera; family Morabidae; genus Vandiemenella; species Vandiemenella viatica. The sequence goes on along the minus strand of JARYHS010011408.1, from coordinate 155,434,251 downwards.
CCCTTCACCTCTAGCACAGCTTGCTGTGTAATGTGAATTACGCTAGAAGGCTTCCGAATTTCGGATTCCACGTTAACCTGTAGGTCTTCTGTACCCGGTAGGTTTGCCGGGTTAGGTTAAGGCGGCTACGACAGGGGCGGAATGCGCAGCCAATAGAAACCTTGTCACCAGGTCATTCCGACCACACGGAATTATTAGTATCATTATTACTAGTATTATTACTGGTGCTTTAATAATTCCGGTATGTCATCTTATTCACCAGAATATCAATAGCACTGAGATCTAACCCATGATTTTCTCAAAACGTGTTAAGTAACGGTAGTAATTAACATCTTTGGTCTGTAGAACCCTTGTCGTAATTAGTGATCGTCGTGTTACTCCAGTCCATTAGAGCTGTGGAACACTTGTAATCACCTGTCTGTAAGCTGCAATTAGAGAGTCGATCGCTTAGATTCAATCTCAAGCCAACATCGGCAAGGAACATTAATTGTAGTTTTACTTCTTTGGTTAGAGTTTCCAACATATTTCAGATCCAAAATCTTAATTTCCGTTACGTATGTTTTTATGATATGTTTCTTTAACATTTGATGAGAATATTATCGTTTATTTGGCATTAGATCAGGTCAGCCAGTTGTTATTGTGTTTTTAATCTTCCATCGTGTACCTATTAATCAATATTATCATCTACTCTACATTACAGACGTCATAAGACGAACACAACTCATGGTGCAAAGAAGGGCTGCTAGATTTGTTTCTGGAAATTATCGCAGAAAAGCAATCAGTGACAGATATGATAAAGTACCTGGAATAGGATTCAATGCAAGACAGGAGGAGGAGGGTCATGGGAGTGTACAGGGCATATACTGGCGATGAGGCATGGAAAGATATTGCAGTAGGTATGAAAAGTAGTTCATGGAAGGGAAAAGATGACCATGACCACAAGCTGGCTCTCGATTTCAGGCTCAAGGGTGTGGGAAGATTTTCGTTTTTAGGTAAGGGTGTCAGGGATTGGAATTAGTTACCAAAGGGAATGATGAATAACTTACCGAAAACGTTAAAAGAATTTAAAGTTAAAATTTGTCGAGGGCAAATGTAGGTGGGTGCAGGATAGGGGGGAGTTGGGTGTGTAGGAAAATTGCCAATGGAGCGTGTGCTCCATTGCAATTAAATTAAATTAAATTAAAAATTAAATGAATCCACAAGTTTCCTCGAACCGGTGACCCTTGCAAAAACAGGCAATTTCGCTCGTACTACCATCCTAATTATGGTTTCAAAACTTCAATTAACTTGACTTGCATCCAGTCAATAGAGGTTAGGATTTTCTTACAATTGGCTCTCTTAAAAAATTCGTCGAGACCAGTTTGCCTCTTGAGATCCAATAGAATGTCCTGTCATGCTTCCCTATCTGGTATTAACATCAATCTGCTTCTTTGTTAGGCACACCATACCTCCGTTTTCCTTAAGAATTCCTTCTTCTATTTCACCCTCCATGAGTATAATTATGATGTTTTTTTTCTGTTATCAGTTTTGAACATTTTGAGAACTCCGGTAAATATATAAAACAAGAACAGCAATTGAGTTTAAAGCATCAATAAAACCTATTACTAATTATTATACTGGAGTTCTTTCTTAGGTATTTGGATACCTGAAGCAGTTTTTTGCTGAATGAAATTTAAAAATGGTACACATTCTTTTTGTTCTGCACTGTATAAACAGTATTTTATATTTAAAAATATCAACCTTTTTCTACTGTCATTTAAAAATCGGAATTTAATTGTGTCAGATATTGTTATAAGGCGTTTAGTGACAATGAATGTGGAGAGACACTCTGGAATTATAATAGTCATCTGTGAATTTGGTGTTTTATTTTGTTGGCATTGTGGGTCCAGAGAGTTTTCACAGCAACTGGGCGAGTTGGACCCATAAGTTTCAGCGCGGAGGTAATTCCCTGAACTGATTCTTGGAGAGCTACCGTCGGTGATAGGTCTGCAAGCAGTTATACTTTCCACCGCCAGGTGGAAGTAAATTCTTCTTTCCGTTAGTGTCTATGAAACATATATATTGCCTCTGTTATATCTATTGAAAACTTGTAAAACAGAAGAAATAAATCAGTGAACGGTAAAAGAGAGTAAAAACAATATTAACCATATTATATTTAACAGTCAATAAGAAACTCTATTTCTATATAACAAAGATGTTTTAAGAAATTACATTTTAATCGGTTCCTAATATCACATTAAAACATCAACCTAATGTTTTCTATTGTTCTCATTCCTTGGTACAGCCATGTGAAACTATTCTGAAATTCTGTCAATTTTTTTTCCACACCCCCCCCCCCCCCCCCTTGTTGCTTCTGCCTATATAACGTTACATTTTCTAAGTTCGAATTGTTTTCGTAGATTGTATCCACCAAATTACCTTTATGTTACATGTGTTATTGGTAAGTAGTGAAAAGTAAAAAATGTCACAAATTTCGCCAAAAATGAAATACTTTAATGGATGTGATAAATTCAATGAGAAACCAATCTGAGAGAACTATTTTCTTATTTGTAAATTTTGTAGGCCAGAAATCTTGTATAACTGAGATGTCACAAAATTTAAGGTGTTATGTAATTTTGTTTTCCGTCCAAAGATTTCTTTCTTTCTAAATGACTTAAGTTAGATGTCGTTGGGGTTATTGAGATTAAGTGAAATTCTGAACAGGATTTTTGGAATGACAAGCACTGAATAGTTAACACAAAAGCTGTAAGTGAAGCTACTTGTGTAAGATTTATAGTCAACAAGCGAGTAAGGAAACTGATGAGTTATTAGTGACAGAATTATTTTGATGACGGTAGAAACAAAGTCTTTTAATCACTTTAGTATAATTATATATGATTACGTCACAGGAAAATGATGGAGAAATAGAGAAAATATGTGATGAAATTGAAGAATTGATCCAATATGTGAAGGAGAAGGAAAATCTAATAATTATAGGTGATTGGAATGTTTTAAAGAGGGAAAAGAGTTAAATACTCTAGAGAGATTTGGTCTGTTGGAAGGAAATTAGCGAGGAAGTAGGTTGTTAGAATTTTGTAAAAAATATAATCTTATCGTGGAGAACACACAATTTCAGGATCGTTCAAGAAGGGTTTACTCTTCAAGGCTTTTTAGGAGATACAGATAGATATCAGCTAGATTATATCATGGTCATTCTGAGATTTATTAATTAAATTTGAACAATGATGCATATCCAAGAACTGACATAGACAAAGACCACACTCTGATAGTCATGAAGAACATGCTGAACGTCAAGATAGTAAAGAAGCAATACAAGCAGAACATATTACAAGTGAACAAATTAAAACAAGGAAAAACATGAAAGGAGAGCATGAAAAGAATTTATTAAAAAGGGAAATAATCAAAGCTGTTAAACAAACCCGAAAACCTTGGATCACAGAAAAAGTTTAGGAGTTCATTGATAGGAGATGAAGGCACCAAAATGCTTAGGACTGCAGTACAGACATTTTAGAGACAAATAAACAGGAAATGCAGTAAAACAAAGGAAGAGAAGCTACAAGAAAAAAGCGAAGAAGTAGGAAAGGAAATGGTTATTAGTAAAGTTAATGTAACCTATGGAATGATCAAACAAAATTTTTGAAGAAATTTTGGAGAAACGAATAAAAGATGTACAAATATGAAAACTCCTGATGGAAGCCTCTTAAAGCTCACATGATTGAGCTATCCGATGGCCGGAATTCATAGCAAAACTGTATGATGGAGATGATGTGAACATCAGTGTATTGAAAAAGGAAACATTGATGACTTAGGAGACCATGTTTTAGGGGCAGAATTTGATATAGCTTTGAAATATTTGAAATCAAATAAGACAGTTTGAATTAATGAGATTACAACTTCAAAAATCAATAAGAGTTGAAGGAATTCGAAGACTATTAAATCTGATATCAAACAGTTACGAAACATAAGAGATTCCAGCTGATTTTAATAAAACTATCATCACCATACTTCCGAGGAAAGTACAAGCTGAAAAATGTGAGAATTATTGGACTATGAGTCTAACATCACATGCTTAAAAATACTGAAAATGATAACATACAGAAGAATACAAAAGATTAATTAATTAATTTAATTAATTAATTTAATTTAATTGCAATGGAGCACAGGCTCCGGTGGCAATTTCCCTACACACCCATCTTCCCCCTATCCTGCACCTACCTACATTTGCCCTCTACAAATTTTATATGAAGAGATAGATAGGAAGATCATGTTTGGTTTATGAAAATCCGCGATACAAGAGAAATAATACTTTTATGCTACTTCTTGATTTAGAAAAAGCTTTTGATAATGTTAGGATGGACAAGATGTTCAAAATTTTGAAGAAGTCAGGTTTAAAATGTCCAGGTAGTAGAATACTTTAAAATCTATTCAAGAATCAAGTGGTTATAATAAAAGTATAGATTCATGAGACACTTGCGTCAGTTAAAATGGGTTTGATCCACGGATGTAGTTTATCCCCATTAATATTCGACTTGTATGCAAAGTAAGCAATAAAGGAAGTAAAAGAAAATTGTAGACGTGGCATAAGTGTTCAAGGGGAAAAAAGTATGTTACGATTTGCTTATGAAATTGCCCTGTTAGCAGATCAGACTGAGGATTTTGAGACGTTACTGAATTGCATGATCAAAATAATAAAGGATGACAAAAGTGATACAATGTAGCAGAAATAATAGCATCAATAGTAGATTATATATATATATATATATATATATATAAGGATCTGAGGAGATAGGAGAAATAACTGAATTTTACTACTTGGGAAGTAAAATTACAACTTTTAGCCGAAGCAGCAATAATGTTAAAAACAGAATAGTTCCAGCGGAAAGAGGCTTTTAAAAAAAGAACATTTTATGTTAGCGAAGGATGCATTTTAGGAGATCAGAAAGAAGTAAAATTTAAGGGAAGGGGAAAGATTGGGGACAAATTTTCATGTTTGCGTATATGAGAGGGATAACAATTGTTATTAGAAACATGTAGTCAGTGAAATTAAAAGCAATATTGAATAAGTATGCAGTAGAGACAGAATGTTTCGGCTGTACAACGAATATTTATAATTAAAACATATGGACCCAAACATGTCTACACCAGTTATTCATTTTGAAGATAAAGAGACAGTACTTTTACACAGAATGATTGCATTAGCTCAGAGAATTTAATGATGGGGCAAACGTAGGTCAAACAAGTGAGTTATTAAATTTATAAGCTGAGGTGGGCAAAAAATCATGAAAAGAAGATTAACCAAAAACAAATCTTAAAAATTTTATACTACCCCACCTGTGTTGGAAATTAAAGTCTCTTCTCAACATCCGATTTGTTTACACATAATCTGACTTAAGTTAGTAATTACTAAACAGATTTTGAGGATATTTTCATGGTTTTGTATTTTACAGTCAGGTCCCAAAACTTTTAAGGGTATCTCATAAAATTAGTTTAAACAGGGACGCAACAGAAAATTAATTTCGTATAAATACAGCCACAAAATAATAATACTCTATCATATCGCCATCTGCTGGATCTTTCTGTAAGTATCAAGTATTCATCCTCTAAACCCGATAGATGGCAGAAGTGTAGCGGCCTGGCGAGGTTAGATCGATAGTAAATTTATCGATTCTTGGAGAAGACTTACACGATCATATTTGTTTATACTAATTTTCATGCGGTATACAGCTTCTTTGTGAAGACAATTTCGTCTACTGTAATGAGGAAATTACATGTGAAAGAAATGATTGAAATATCCCATATGTTTTTGATTCATCGCATAATTAGTACCAGACATCAGTAACTTATTGAAGTCAACGTACAAAACAACCAAAGCTTATATGTTTCGAGTAATATACATATTTCTGATGGTTAGAAGATTAGATTTTCCTTATATGAACGCTACAGTACACTAAATATTTACGAAATTAAAAAATAAATCTAGTAAAACAACGATCAAATCAATAAATTGATTGATTTCATTTGAAACTGTATAATTAAATACTGTTAGATTTCTGATGATGCGAATAATACCAAGTTCGTAATCAACTGAGATATTTTTTGTTTTACATTGCGATTTTATCATAAAACTGGTATAAGCCGGTGACTGTTTTTTGAGTATCGTTACGGATCTAGAACAGTTCCAGTTTATAAGGTCAAAGTTTATGACAGGTTGAGATGATCGCGGTATCGTATAATTGTTTCACCCAAGGTAGTGGTTGGTAGACTCAAACTTGCTAAAATAGTAACTTGTATTTTACCATAAAAGTTCACTCTGCAAAATTTGAAAAATTTCTGTTTACAGGAAGTACGCAATTGTTTCGAAAGCATCACGTTATTTTTTTTTATTGAGGCTGGGCAAACATTCATAACGTAATCTTTGGTCACAGTGTCTCTAACGGTGAGAGACCTTAACATAGATTCCAGATTATTAAATCGGTAAGCAGCTCCAAAGATTTTAATTGTCAGAATACTCGATTCACTTATATATTTGTTCTGATGTCAACTTTAAAAACCTAATAACTCACTTCCAGCGAACGTGAATAAAGACTATTAACGAAAGTGGTATTAAAATGTGGAAAAAGCAAATAAGCCGTAATATATAAACCTTGGCCAATGAGCAAAATTAGCGAAAGTTTTAATTAAATTGAAATTTAACCTAGGCTGGAATGACAATTCGCATTTGTGATTTCAGTATAGACCTTGAGTAATTTAAGTTTTTTGAGTTTTTTTTTATGTTACATTAGCGACATGTTACTAAAAAGCAGTTCCGTGGTTTTTTTTCTGCACTAAAGTTTAACGATATTTTTTAACTATGAAACGCTACGAAAAGCAAACTTAATTAATATATTATGGCAATTAATTTTGTAGCAGTTGCTTAGCTATTTAATTGTGGACATAACCTCAAATTTCTTCTAATGATATCTATGGTCGCTGTTAATTTCCAAGCAACGGCTAGAGTGCTACATCACCCTTCTCCATCCAATAACTATGGAAGAGTGTGAGTAAATTTAGGAAATTACATAGTAGATAATTAAACACTGTTGTGTGAAAATACCAATCATCACAAAATATAACTTTGTAGACGTGTTAATATACAATGCACTGTAAGTTGTAAATTTGTTCTTAGATTCACAGGTTTACTTAGATCGTTAAGTGAATTATTACTTTCGCCAGAGTGCAAAAATTCCTATAACTTCCTGATAATAAGGTAGTTGATGAAATAACAAGACCGGCGATACACGTTTTATTTCACTTTTTATTCTCTCTGACCTTCATAAAGGCATACATGGATAAGACATCAATTTCTTCCAAAGATTTTAGAGCACATAACTAACACCTCAGAGAAAGTGTTCTGTTAGAATCGTTACAAGCAACCAAAGCATAACCCGATCTTGGAAGGATAAAAAGGCATTACAGAATTTTTGAGGCAACATCACAAACGCCGCCCGAAGCTTCTGGGTCGCTAAAAATAGCTTTAAACAGTGGAAATAGTACAAAAGGTGAGGACCAATAAAAAATTACATATATTATAATAATGAAGAAACGTTTTAAATGAAAAACTGAGACTATTTACAGGCTTGTCAAAATAAATCAACCAAATTTAAACAATTTCACATAGTCCAAAATCATACATAAAACACTTTGGCTTACAGATCATTCATAATTACAGTATTTTGTTTAACATTATCCTGCTTTTGATCACACTACGCTTTATCTAAATGATTTCCATCATCAAAACAATACTCATTTATACTAAAAATACACAAATTTACAATTAATCAATGTTTATCTTTCACCGATCCCAATGTACCTAATTCATACAATTGAAATAAATGGAAAGCTGGGTCTGAGAGCTGTAAGAGTGCGACTCAGACCATAAGCAAACAGCAAAATGTAACCTTTCACGTAAGTTGATGCAATTATTTCTGGTCTTATGACTGTTATTTAACTCCATCATACACACGCTGTGTTAGTTTCAAACAACAAGCATTACTTTACATAAGAGTCATTGAAATGAGAAACGGTGTAGGTATAATCACGAGCACTTCTCAACATGCTGCAACCATGGAGGAAGGGCAACAAACTAAATACAAAGAGGCAATCAATTCGAAGATCTTGAGTAAAGTAGTAGCAACGAAATAAGCAAAATCTAAAATTTGAAAGCGCGTGCCAATTGAATAGAATAAGGTAGTCATCCGTTCATATTAACAAAGTATTGTATCCTAAAATGTGCATAAATAACAAGCTGAAATACTGTAAACGAAATTGTGGAAGCTTCTTAAAGATTTGCTGCACTGGAGATAGAAAAATTCGCATTATGTTACATAGCAGATACTGACAAATAAGCGTTATTATTAGATTACACGCTTTCATTTTTAAATTATTAATTTAAAAATTAAATCTCTATGTTTGCTGGATAACTACACAAAATTTCCAACATGAGAAGGGCTCCAAAGGTAGATAGAATTAAGTTTGTCTTCAACTGCATTCTCTCAACTTTATTTAATTAATTCAGGTTTTATATTATAATGTCACCGTGTTACTATATCGCAACTTTTCATTTGTTAGGTAAATATGATGAGCACATTGTAATCTAAGAGAAGGCTGTGGAAGTAAAAAGAGGACCACGACCATTATTTTGTGTTTAACTTAAAATGGAGAGGGAAAATTTTATTTTATATGTAGTTTATGACTGAAATATTATATCGGAAAGAGATGAAAACATGGCTCAAACTATAAAGAGATTTTAGGTAGAAATAAATAAAAAAATATGTAGGTTTTCCAACATGACATAAGCCTTATCGAAAGTAACAATAATAATCCACTTTGTTGTATTTTCTCTGACGTAATGTCACTTATAGATACATTTATCCTCTCTTTGATATTACGGTTAATCAACAAAACCTATGTTCAAAGCACGAAACTGCCTAACACCCGACGATGAAATTTTTTATTTGATTTTACAATTGGGTATTTACTACTTTTTTCAGATGTCTTTATATTGTTTATTGGTACACGATATTCAACGAATACTATTTATTTTTTGACGAAAGTGCTTATTTTGGAAAGAATTCGAAGTTCAATTTTAAAGTATTTAAAAGCCCACCAAAACGCTCCTCTGCTGCGTGGCACGAGCCAACGACACTCGTGACGTCACATGTCTGTAAACGCTGCGGCTATGAATGGAACGTTTCATATTATCCAAGTTTTCAACTATTTTTATTGTTTGTTGCTGTTTATTTCTTGTTATTAATGAAATTTCAATTTGAATACACAATCGAGAACAATTTTTAAAAGCCTACAGCGGCAAAATAACGAAAATAGACGCCTTATTTGTGGGGATAGCTATAGAAACAACCCCTGAGTTTTATTTTGATGAGCTTAGAAATATAACATCTTCAATTTGATATTGCGACAAAGTCACTTACAATTTTCTGTGAAGCTCATTTACACCGCAATTTAAATATAATACGTTGTTAAAAGACTATCATCATTAAGGTTAGAGTCCTTAGGTTCGATTCTCACTTCGGAATTTGTTTCATTTGTTTTCTGTTGTCATTTTCTTTGGATACTTGCTGCTGTTGGTTGCATGGCATATGCATTATTTTCCGAAAATCCACCAAAACATCAATTTAGTTTTTTATTTTTTTTCTGAAGGCTTCACAACTTTTTGGATAACAAATTACAACCATCTGAAACATAACCAAAGAAGACTTCAAAAAAGAAATTGGACATTACTTGCACACCGAAAAAAACAGTTTTGCTATTATATATATATATGTAAAAAAAAAAAAAAAAAAAAAAAAACAAATAACAAATAAATAAATTGAAAATTACTTGCACTTGCACATTAAAAGTAAATTTCCACCTAAATAGGCGCATTTATGTCAGGAAGGTAACCTGCACCTGCAGTTGCATAGTCACGTAAAAATTCCAACAAAAGGGACACAAAGCGTTCCCGAACTGTTGCAAGATTGAGGTGAAATTTCTACAAGTGATCTCCCTTCTAAATTCTTATAATCACCGCCGTGTACCTATATTTTTTGCATGTTATTGTATCTCTGGTTTGTTTAAAAATTAAAAGAGGAAGGATATCTTTTCATAGAAGTTTTCCTGTTTGGCAGCAATTCATGTTTCAAACGCCTGCATGGCGCGTAACAACCAAAAATTTATGAATTCTTCGAATAAAAAAATGATTCTTTAGTGCAACAAATAGCAAATAAAAACCGAAAAAAAATGCACATAGTAATATTATCCCAACAACGGTTTGAACGTAGGACGTTCTCAATTCCATTGGCACTTTTCAACCACGCAGCTACACGCACACTATTTCTTAGTTGCTTTTATTTATGTTAATTGTAAACACTTAAACATCACAGTTTCTTCGTGGGAGATGAAGTGAAAAGAGGTATGTAAATGGATAAAGAAACAATTTCAGATTCTTCGACAAAAAAATTATCATTTATCTATGATCTTTTATCTGCAATTAAAAAAATGGCCTACATCATCCAGTTATTTAATTGTTGTTCCCGACCGTAGTGGGTTAGCGGTTTACGCTCTGGCCTCGCATTCGGGAGGACGACGGTTCGGAACCCTGTCCGGGCATCCAGAATTGGGTTTTTCATTATTTCCCCAAATCACTCAATGCGAAAACCGGGATAATTCCTGCCTATTACTTGCGCCAGTCCTATCCCGCCTCTAATGACTTCGGCGAAGCGTAAAGTTATAAGTAAAAAAAAAAAAATCTGCTTACCTTATACCTACATTATAGCTTGCATTTCTCTCATTAATATCTCATAAAACATTTATTTCTTGTTATCCTTTCTGTCGAAGGACCTCTGGGATGTGGAACATGTCATGGTTAATATATATTTGTATAATATAGTAATGATAGTGAGAAACTATTAAATGTTACAAAAAATCTAAATCATAAAATTTACAACTGAATTTTGTAAAAGTGATATCAGTAAAATAGTCCCCCAATCGGATTTACGGATAGGGATTATTCAGGGAGGAGTCATCAGAATGGATAGAAACATTCCATGAGTCGGAGCGTGGAATGTTAGAAGTCTCAATAGGGCAGGTAGGTTAGAAAACTTAAAAGGGAGATGGAACGACTTAAGTTAGATGTTGTTGAGATTAGTGAGATTAAATGGATGGTCACACAGGATTTCTGGTCTGGGGAATACAGGATGATTAGCACACAAGCTGTCAATGGAGTCATTGGTGTAGGATTTGTAATGAATAAGAGAGTAGGGAACGGGTAAGTTATTATGAACAGTTTAGTGACAGGATTATTTTGATAAGGTTAGAAACTAAGCCCGCCCCAACCACATTAGTACAAGTGTATATGCCAACGTCACAGGAAGATGACGAAGAAATAGAAAAAATATACGCTTAAATTGAAGAATTAATCGAATATGTGAAGGGGGAGGAAAATCTAATAATCATGGGTGATTGGAATGCAATAGTGGGAGAAGGGAAAGAGGGGAATACTGTAGGATGTTTTGATCTAGGAGAAAGAAATGAGCGAGGAAATAGGTTATTAGAATTTTGTGAAAGATATAAGCTTGTTGTGGCTAACACGCTGGTTAAGAACCATACAAGAGGGATATACACCTGGAAACGTCCTGGGGATACAGGCAGATATCAGCTAGATTATATCATGGTCAAACAGAGATTCAGGAATCGAGTTCTAGACTGTAAAGCGTACCCAGGAACAGACATAGACTCTGACCATAATTTGATAGTAATAAAGTGCGGGCTGAAATTCAAGCGAATAAGGAAGCAAAGTAAGCAAAACAGATTGGAAGTGAATAAACTGAAACAAAGGAAGTCAACCGAGGACGAATGGAAGGTATTACAGACTAAAATAATAAAAGCTGGTAAAGAAACATTAGGCTTTAGGAAAAAAGCCGCCAGAAAACCTTAGATACAGAGGAAATTTTGAAACTGATGGATCAGAGGAGAAGGCACAAAAATGCTCAGGATGAAGCAGGAAGAAGCAATACAGGCAATTTAGAAATCAAATGGCTAAAAGAAATGTGTGAAGAAGAAGAAAAGGAAATGGTCAACGGTAAAGTACCTGTTGCATGTACGAAGATCAAACAGAATTTAGGTGAAATAAAGAAAAGAGGTGTAAACATTAAAGATGCCGATCGGAGACTTCTTTTAAGCTCAGACAATAGCGTTAACCGATGGAAGGAATACATTGAAAACTTTATGATGGGGACGACTTGAACAATAGCATAATTGAAAAGGAATGCGATGTCGACATTGATGATTTAGGAGATCCTGTTTCGAGGACAGGATTTAATAGAGCTCTGAATGACTTGAAAGCAAACAAGGCAGTTGGAATAGATGAGATTCCTGCAGAACTTGTTAAATCCATAGGAGGAGAAGTAATCAAAAAATTATTCAAGCTGATATTAAAAAGTTATGAAACAGGAGAAACTCCAACTGATTTTAATAAAAATATCATCTTCACACTTCCGAAAAAAGCACAAGCCAACAAATGTGAGAATTATCGCACCATTAGTCTAACATCACATGCTTCAATATTAGTGACCAGAATAATATACAGAAGAATGGAAAGGGTAGTAGAAGAGATAGTATATGAAGATCAGTTTGGGTTTAGGAAAAATTGTGGTACATGGGAAGTAATACTGGCTTTAAGATGAATACTTGAAGGGTGGATAAAGATAAACGAAGAAACGTTTTTGGAGTTTGTTGATGTAGAAAAAGCTTTTTATAATGTTAGGTGGAACAAGATGTTCAAAAATTTCAAGACGTTAGGTCTAAAATATCAAGATAGAAGAATACTTTATAAACTATATAAGTATCAAGTGGATATAATAAAAGTAGAGGACCATGAGAGACATGCATCAGCTAAAAAGGGAGTGAGAAAAAGTTGTATTCTATTCACTTTGATATTCAATTTGTATGCAGAAGAAGCAATAAAGGAAATAAAAGAAATTTTTTTATGTGGCATATGTATGCAGGGAGAAAAAATCAGTATGCTACGATTTGCTGATTATTGTACATTGTCTTGTTAGCAGAAAGGTATGATGATATTGAGAAGTTACTGAATGGCATGAACAAAATACCGAAGGAAGATTTTGGACTGAATATAAATCAAAGCAAAACAAAAGTGATGAAATGTAGCAGAAACGATTCCAATCACAGTAGATTAAATATAAAAATAGGATCGGATGCAACAGGAGAAATAAGTGAATTCTGCTACTTGGGAAGCAAAATTTCAACCGATGGCCGAAGCAAGAAGGATGTTAAAAGCAGAATAGCACTAGCAAAAAGAGCTTTCATGAAAAAGAGAAATCTTTTAGTTTCAAACATTGATCTAGGAATTAGAAAGAACTTTTTTAAACACTATGTGTGGAGCACAGCACTTATGGTGGCGATACAAGGACGTTAGGAATACCAGAAAGAAAGAAAATTGAAGCATTTGAAATGTGGTGCAACTAGTGTTGCAAACTGAATAAAAAACAAAATGTTTTTTTTCAGCTTTGTGAAAAAAAACATGAAAAAAAACCTAGCACCCGTGTTTTTTTTCTAAATTTTTTTTTTTTTTCAGAAAACAATATATTTGATAAATTATAGTGTTATTTAAGGAACTTCCATTTTACTAGTGTGTTTTAAGTCTTACTGAATCATATAATGTCTCACATAATGATTCATAAGTGTATCTATATAGGTAACATAATTTTATTCATCCTCTATGTCAGTACCACATTCACTAGTATCAGCACTGCCAACACTAGTTCGATCGGTGTCGGAATTTTCTGTCTCTTCTTCTGTCTCCTCTAGATCCATAACTTCAGAAATAGTTAAATTTTCTTTTACTGGTTGTTCTTGTATTGTACGCAAAAGATTTTGAAATTGCAATTTTAAATAGTGAGCAAAGTACACACTGTGCATAAAGACTGTGCTGATAATTCTGTGTTACGGTCTTTTAAGTTTGAATTAAAATCTATTATCATACAAAATAGGAGCTTTACTTCTTTTCAATCGTTTGTTTACACCAACGGTTGCAAGGAAACCATTCATAAGTAGGGACCGTGCACAAACTACGTGGCTCAGTCCAGAGGGAGGAGGGGTTAGCTGGAAGGCTATGCTGGGCTACGTGGGGAGAGGGGGGAGGGGGTTCCGAGCCAGGCCACGTAACTTTCATTTCGTAACATTTTTCACAGTTATAATGAGGAACTGAACTCACAACAGCATGTGAGTATTTATTTCCCTCAGTTAATTATATCCGTATGTAATTTACGTGAGCGGGGGGGGGGGGGGGGGAGGCAAAAGCCACATAGGGGTACGTGGGGGAGGAAGGGGGGTTCACAGGAGGCCAAATTGGAGCTATGTGGTTTATGCACGCTCCCTTACTGACAATTTAATGAGTCAGTAGCACTATACTCTGAGAGTTAACAAGTATACGAATATAAGGAAAGCCCAATAAGTAATAAAAAGAGGCAAAAAACCGTGGATAAATTTTAAATTCCTAATTTTTTTAAAAGTTCTGTAGGTAATTTTGTAGGGTTGGCAGCACTATTTCAAATAGCAAGTAGCAATCCAAACAATGGGGAATGGGGATTCCTTCTCGCGCAACCTAGTCTCTTCGGGAAATCCCCGTTCATAAAGAAAATTTCAGTCAATTTTGCCAATATTTTCGAAATTTTTTTTCCCTACTGAACAAGAAAAATATAGTAGATTTTAAACTAAGATAAGTACTTAGAATAAACTCTAAAACAGTCATTTTAAACGATAACTGCCTTACAAATTTGAGATTTAGTAGTTGTGAAAAAAAACAACGTGTTCCAGAAAAAAACATGTTTTTTTCAAAGTTTTTTTTCATGTTTTTTTTCAAGCCAGAAAAAAAACCGTTTTTTTACAACACTAGGTGCAACAGAAGAATACTGAAAATTACGTGGACAGACAAAGTACGAAGTGAACGAGTTTTGGAAATGATGGGTGTGGATAGAAGTTATGTGGAAGAAGCTTACAGCAAGAAGAGACAGGCTGGTGGTCATATTTTGAGGCAAGCTGAACTGGTTAATTTGTTAGTGGAGGGAACAGTCGAAGGTAAGAACTGTAGAGGAAGACAGAGATTAGAATATATGAGGCAGGTAATTGATGACGTGGGTTGTAAGGGAAGTGTAGAGATGAAGAGGTTGGCACAAGATAGGAAGGGATGGAGGTTTGCATTAAACCAGTCGACAGACTGATGACAAAAAAAGCAACTTATTTAATTTAAAATTTTAGTCGTTCTTATAAAATATTTCTGTTAATCTCTAAGCTTGAATTTAAATATAAATGATTCTCAAATTGAAGCTGTTAAATTGTTAAGCTCCGCAGAATAAAAGTCAGGGGTTGTTTCTATCGCTTGGTACACAAATAATGTTTCTATTTTCGATATTTTTTCCGCAGTAGGCTTTTACAAATTCGTCTCGATATTGTATTCAAAATTAATTTCATTAATAGCAAAAAACAACCAGCGGTAAACAATAAAAATCGTTGAAAACTTGGACAAAAGGAAACGTTCCATTCACAGCCACAGGGTTTACAGACATGTGACGTCATTAAAGCCACCACCAATCCTACAGTGATTTTTTTTTTTTTTTACGTGACCAGAGGTAAGAAAAATCTAATTTTTATTTCTTTTTTATTATTGAAAACAACCCCCTTTTCTTTTCAAAATTAAAAAAATTAGCCTTCTGATGCATTAATCTACGAGAATGACTACAATTTATAATATATTTTCGATACTATTAGCTAGCCAATTAAAGGTCTTGCGGCTGCAGCGCAAAGGCGCATTCAAGGTGATTCAGTACCTTGGAAGCACTTCCTCCTTCAGCAATCACATCTGTAGGTATGCGGGCAGTCGTGATATGCGGGCGACGCTATATGACGTAAGGTAACCTTTGGGACGCAGTCAGTCGTATCTGTGTCGACTATACTGCAGGAGAGGCTGCTCTCTACCTTACGGTAAGACGCGGAGCTTTGTGTAAATTAATTGTTACATTTTATCTGGGAATAGATTGTGAAACGTAAGACAGTAGCTGCATCGTCAATTACTACTATAGGCCACACATCTATTCTAATTGATATGAATTTTCCTAGATGATTTAAATTCAAAACCTGCTGTTTCGGACCAGATTACCTAGTAGCTAATATTATTGAAGAAGAAATTTTCACTTTATTAATCCTCGAAAATGGCCAGTACCAGTAGAACATTAAAATAAAAATCATCTGAGAACAAAAATACAAACATAAAAATTTTAGACAATTTTCTGGTAGTAATGATGTTACAAATTCTCATGTGAGATAAAAGCTGCCTTAATATTCTCCAACTCCCTTGTTATGTTTCGACCAGTATTTCTGATCTACTGAGCATCTTGTATCGCCAGGATTTGACAGAGCACATATCTTGTGAAGGATGTTGTAACACTTCATCAAAACAATCCACGGTCAAATCGAATGTTGAGTCTTGTAGGAATCCCTTGGATAGATCAGGGGTGCATTACACACGGGAATCGGCTACACGGGTGGCAGGGTCCGTGTGGAGTGCATTGGGTTTTTTCTTTAGGCTGATGGAGGATGACCCTGAGGAGGAAATTCAGTTGCGGACAGCCAAGATAAATTCAGCACCACGTGTTAGTGGTAGCTTAAAAGAATCCCGAACATTAAAAGTTCTAGTAGTTAACTGCAGAAGTGTTTGTAATAAACAGCCTGAACTCGAAAACGTTATTCGTAGTACAGATGCTGATATCGTAATAGGCACAGAAAGTTGGTTAAAACCGGATATAAGTTCCGCCGAAATTTTTAATAGTAACATGAACATTTTCCGTAAGGATAGGTTGCATTCCCAAGGAGGTGGTGTATTTATAGCTGTTAGTAAGTACCTCCCATGTAGCGAAATAGATGTCCATACTGTCTGCGAAATCATATGGATCAAGATCAACGTAGCTAGGACAAAACTTGTGATAGGCTCGTTCTATCGTCCACCCGATGCAAGCGTAAATATTGCCGAGGCCTTGAGAAATAATGTAAATAATATAGCACGGCAATTTCAGGACCATGCAATAATGCTAGGAGGTGACTTTAACTTGCCAGATATCGACTGGACTAATTACGTTCACGTTACTGGGGGCAGGGATAAAGCAGCTTGCGAAATCATTCTAGAACTCTTCTCAGATCACCATCTTGAACAGCTCGTAACTGAACCAACGCGATGCCTCTACGGTAACGAAAATATTTTAGATATAGTTGTTACAAATAGGCCCGAACTATTCACGGATATTTCTATCACCGCAGGAATAAGTGATCACAAAGCTGTAATTGCTACAGTAAAACTAACAACCACGCGCAGAAAGACAAAAGAGAGGATCGTTTTTCAGATTCGAAAAGGCTTCAAAAGAGTGTTTTAGAGCGTATTTGAGGCATAATTACCACACCTTCTTAGTAGCAGGAGGCACCGTTGAAGAGAGGTGGCATCGATTCCTACATATACTCGGGGAAGGTATGAACTTTCATATACCGAAACGGACAATCAGGAAAGAGAACGATCCCCCATGGTACACATGGGAGGTTAAAAGGTTACTCAAGAAGCAAAGGAAGATACATGCATGATCAAAAAGGACGATGCATCGGACTGATTTAGATAAGTTAGAGGAGATAAGGGAACGTGTTAAGAATGCAATGCGTGAGGCATTTAATAACTTTCGTGAAAATTCTCTCTCTAAGAGCCTCACTGAAAACCCTAAGAAATTTTGGTCGTATGTAAAAAAAAGTTAGTTGTAGTGGGAACAATAATCCAATTCTAGTAAAAGACGGACGGGAGGTTGAAGACAGCCGCGACAAGACTACCGTATTTAACACCAAATTCAAAAATTCGTTCACGCAAGAAAACATGGAAAACATCCCCACTTTACCACATCGTGTGGAATTAGAGATGGATCCGATAGAAATTGATAGCGTAGGAATTGTAAAGCAATTAAAACTCCTGAAGTGGGGTAAAGCGCCGGGCCCCGATGGTATACCGGTAAGAGTATTTTCTGAATACGCGGAGGATATTGAACCATTTCTGTCAGATATATTCCGTAAATCACTAGAAGAGAGAAAAGTACCTTCTAGCTGGAAAATAGCCCAGGTAATTCCAGTTTTTAAGATATGAGATCGGAGTGATCGTAGGAATTATCGACCCATATCTCTAACATAGTTCTGCAGCAGAATTCTGGAACATGTCATATGCTCGAACATTATGAAGTTTCTAGATGAGAACGAGGTTCTTACACCATGTTAACACGGATTTCGGAAGAAGAGATCGTGTGAAACACAATTGGCCCTATTTTCCCACTACGTAATGAAAGTTATCGATGCAGGTTCGCAAGTTAATGCAGTTTTTTTGGATTTTCGGAAAGCTTTTGATTCTGTGCCACACAATCGACTCTTAGCGAAGATTCGAGCTTAAGGTATTTCGGCTCAGATTTGCGAGTGGATACGTGATTTTCTAACTGGTCGATCACAGTATGTCGTTGTTGACGGGGAAGCCTCTTCTAAGATAAATGTTACTTTGGGCGTTCCTCAAGGAAGTGTAATAGGGCCACTTCTTTTCTTAATATTTATAAAAGATCTAGGTGACAACGTCAAATGCTGGTTGCGATTGTTTGCCGACGATTTTTTTTTTTTTTTTTTTTTTTTTTTGTAACTGCTTTACGTCTCTTTTTAACATCGAGGTCTTTAGAGACGGGAAAGGATGGGGGGCAAGGATGGGGGCAAGGAATGGGAAGGAATTCGGCCATGGCCTTTTTGAAGGAAGCATCCCGGCATTTGCCTGGAGTGATTTGGGGAAACCATGGAAAACCCAAATCTGGATGCCCGGACGGGGATTCGAACCGCCGTCCACCCGAATGCGAGGCGAGAACGCTAACCGTTACACCGCCCCGCTCGGTTTTTCCGACGATGCGGTTATCTATAGGGAAATAAGGTGCTCCGACGATTGCTTAGAAATTCAGCGTGATTTGGATGCTATTTTCGATTGGTGCCGTAAATGGCAGCTTACACTTAATTGCAAAAAGTGCAAGGCAATGCGGATAAGTAACAAGAAGAATCAGTTTGTTCACGAGTACAAAATAAACAATTCACCTGCTGACACCGTTGATTCCGTGAAGTATCTGGGGGTGATAGTACAAAGCAACATGAAATGGAACATGCACATAACTTCAATCGTAGGCAAGGCAAATTCTAAATTACGATTCATAGGTCGTATTTTGAGGAATTGTAATGCTCAAACAAAGGAGATAGCGTATAAAACACTAGTGCGTCCGCATCTGGATTACTGTTGTGGGGTTTGGGATCCGTATCTCAAGGTTCTGATTGACTCAGTTGAGAGGGTGCAGAGGAGAGCCGCTAGATTCGTGACTTGTTGTTACAGCCCTTATGAAAGCGTCACTGAATTGATACATAGATTGGGCTGGGATAGTTTGGAAGACAGACGACGTAGCTTGCGTTCGAATTTATTGGAGAATATGCGAAAAAAATTAAATTTCGAGTGCAATGAAATACTTCTTCCGCCAACCTATTTAGGTCGCAATGACCGGAGGGATAAGATTAGAGAAATAAGATGCCGTACTGATACTTATATGTATTCCATCTTTCCTCGCACTATTCGGGATTGGAATGGTGCGGGTTTAGGATTGGTGCTTAGCACCCTCTGCCACCCACAATGTTTGTGATTTGCAGAGTATGAATGTAGATTTAGATGTAGAATGTTTCACTTTTTTAGTGTCATTCGTCTACTTAGGCCATACAGCGATCTCTAAGTGATCATTCTGACTCATCCAGTGTATTATTTTCTCCAGTGAATTGTTGCTACTAAGTATCTGACACGACATTAAACACACACTACACATAAACAACCTTGCCCGCGGTCGGACTCGAACCGGAGACCTTCGGTATGTGGATTCTGTACTCTAGCCCATACGCTACCAAAGTATTCTGAATCTTATCAGTTGACGTTAGTCTTTGGAAATTGTGAGTGACTTTGGGATTAATTAATTATTAACTGCTAATATTATAACTATTATTTATATTGTCATGTACTGACCCATATCATCAAGATAAGTCTCACATAGAATAAACACTAATGTATCCAACCTAATATAATTAAAATAAATAAATATTACTATTTAAAATACTTAAGTGGGTTCAGTTTAGTTGGGTCACCACTGTGAAACTGCGTTACCATGTTAGAATATATCGATAAAACGTCGGTTCAGCATGCCATTCCCATCAGATATTCAATTTCTGTACCTTATACTTTCAGATTTTTTTTTTTTTTTTAATCTGTAACCCTGCCCTCAATTCTGCCTAAGTCTCAATGGCGTACAGTGAAATCCTCTGAGAATGACACGTAAATTGAAACGAATGGGGATAGAAATCAGTCAAGTACAATCTAAAGTACTTCAAAAATTCGACGCAACATAATCAGCAGTAATAAATTCTACGAAACTGTTACCGGTAGTAAGATTATATTATAAAAGACGGCGATAAAAATCCCGCAGAACAAAAGTAGAAAATCAGCATTGTCTACTGTCTCAAAATATTTTACAAATGATGAATGGATATTATCAATTACTTTGCGAGCTTTACGCGGATTTCAATGTTTACTCCTTTTCTCCCGACGATACTACGGGGTTATGGGCTTCTTACAACACAACGCCTTTGCTGATGTCGTTGTGTCCGGTTGTTCTCGCCGTTGTAGTGGGGCGACATATCGATTCCCTTCCAACCATCAATTACACAGAGATTTTTGATTGCAATCTAATATATTTGATCACAGTGCTGTTTATTTATTTATTTAGGACCCATTTCCATATATGGCCTTTAAACAATAGCCATCTTTGCATTATATGGATTATTTATATATCGATAACGATATTTTCTTTTTTTTCTAGAATATGGCGCGTGTGTCTGTCCAAAAATTTTGTTTTTTCCTGGAGTATTTTATGATCCACTTCAAACTGGTGCTCGACAACAGTTCATTTTGTGGTACACCTCAATCGGCTGTGACTTATATGTTTGCGCATCCTTGTGGCTGTGAAAATCTCTAAATATTTCAATAAAAATGGGTACTGTTTACGTAGTTGACGAAATATGATCATTTTCAAGGAAAAAATTTGTAGTTTTGGGAGGAGATTTTTATATACTGTTAATTTATTGGTAACTCATATAAAGGTAGCATTAACCAATATTGACCGTCTTCATCATTATAATAGTTATTGGTTTGTGAATAGAAATATTTTAAAAAAGCTGTGAAAATATTCTCTTTTTCTTTTTACAACAATGCTTCCATTATATTTGAAAGTAAAATTGTTTCTATGATTTCTCTGCCTCAAGCACTGACTCATTCCTCAAATTGTGCGATACCGTGTCAGGTGATACATTTACTGTCGAGTGTAATGTATAGATGTCACTACACAAAACAATACTATCAAGGAGACAAAAATATAATTCATATAGGCAAATACCTACTGTACTGAAACCCACAGATAGCAAACTGTACATAATTATAGCACATGTAAAATAAATTTCGAATTAAAAATTATTTTTCAACGTTGCGTGAAACATTAAGGACTAATATTTCGTTTCAGCAACATCCAACTTAATCCTAACAAGATCTAAAATTATCTGATTTGTTGTCTTAAACTATTAAATGTCCCAGGAGTACTCATACGAACAGCCATTGAGATGAACAAACGTGCTATAAAGAAAAGACTGATGCAATACAGTTTATTGCGAGTTTAAAGAAAATAAAGATACCTTGATTGATTTTAGTGCAGTGAGCATATCACAAAAATTTAACTCTGAGAGGATTATGTCGATCTATTAAGCCTTTGCTTATGGGTCATTACTGTCAAGATTTTCCTGTGGATAGATAGCCTACATAACTCGTGGTTCTACTGCATGAAGAGAGTGACCAGCTCAAAACGGAAGTAAGATGCGTGAAGAACGCCTGTTGCTGGGAAGCAGCAGCTATTTGACCTTTAATCTGAGAAACGTTTAGTCCGGAATTTCGTCTGGCGTTTAATATAACTTTCACCTTCGTTCAAGCTTTGTTTTGTTCTTGTTAAGTAGGCGTAGAAGCTGAACCGTTAAACAGGTTACCGGTTACGTTAAGCCACAGCCGAGTGGAATTCCCGGCATATGCAGTTGTGTGAGACGGTCTTTAAGAGGACAAGGAATGTTTTTATTTATTTAATAGAATAGCAAATCTGTGATTGAGATGTAGCATTCAGGTATGGCATTTTGGAGAAAGCAACTACTGATTGGATCCACAGTCCAGCCATCCAGATTTCGCTTTTACCAGTTTTCCGTTGATTGGAGGAGGCAAATGCCGGGATGGTTTCTTCATATATATGATAGCCAGAAAATGTGTCTCTTATCACATGCTCAAAAAATAAGTTAAAAATTTTAATCTACCTATCATATTACTTTCAATTTCCGATTTTAATAAGAAAAAGGACATACATACTATCAACTTGGTGGTTTCTTCATTTTAAAATCTGTGGTTCTCTCGCTTTGTACGTGAAATACAAGTGGCAGCAACAGAACGAAAAGAAACCATACACTTAGGTGCGACGCAGAAATTTGAAGTATTTTAAACTAAACTAAAATTACTATTTTTAATAACATCGATGAAAGTATGATATTTTAAGCCGGAAGTGAAAACTACACTTGATGGATTTCTCCAAATTTTATTGGCAGCTAGTTGTGCACAGTACTATTAATAAACAATGACTTCTAGGTAGGAAAAAAAAACAGAGGAACTGCTTTTTTCATTCAAGGTTGTTCTTCTTTAAAACACTTACATATATCTACACTAACATTATAAATGCCAAAGTATCTCTCTCTGTCTGTCTGTTTGATACGTTTCTTGGGCTAATCGGTTAATCTGATCGTGATGAAATTTGACAAGGATATGCGATTTCACATTAGAATGGACATAGGATACTTTTTCTGTGTGAATAGTACATATTGTCATGTAATTTCGAAAAATTACCGAAATGAACATAGACCGACGCTAAGGATGCGTAAAACTCTGTAGCGCCCCGAAATATCGCAGCGTGGTAGCTCAGTGGTTAACGCGCTGGCTTACTAATGCTTGGACCGTAGTCTCCGGTTCAAATCCCAATGAAGGCACATACTTTAAGAATTTTTTTTGGTCGTATTAGCCGTGCCTGCATGGTCAGTTTTTGAGATTTCATACTAAACTGTAGATATCACAAATATAGGGGTGAAATTCATGGCAAATCGTACACGGTCTAACAATGATGTAGGTGTACACCTTTTAACGCTGTATTGATCACTCAGTCGTTGTTTATCTAGCAGTCAGTGCACTAAAACTATTGTATAGGCGAAAGTATGTCTTTTTGTAAGGCTTGTCGTCCAAATAGCTATACCGATATTGATGGAATTTAGCAAGGAAATACTTCATATCTGCAGGAAGGACACACACCATGAATAACAGTTTTAGTCACGATGTTTTGAGAACTTAACGAATGGAGACTGACGGACGAATGCTATTGTAAATCTGTAATGTTTCGGCGGTAGCTCAAGCTATGCTTCTCGCGAAGTCTGTTAGTTTATTATTTGTTAGTAAATTTCGTTTAAAGACAAAAAATATTTTAGTGTAGATGTCGATTTGCTCTGCACTGTACCATTACTTTGTGTTTGCCTAAACGTTTCTGGCACCAGTTCATTTTGTCTTCTTTTTTTATATGCCTTGCGGGTGTAAACCTGACCTAAGTGGTTGCTCTAGCAGAGCACGAGCAGCTTAAGTTATTAGAAAATCCATGAATCGGATGTTCATGTCGAATATGAAAAGACCAATCTGAAATAAAGCTGTCCTTAGTTAAATCCACCCACCCCCCTTTCCACATCCCCGCATCTTGGAGTTTGTTTTTCTGTTTGTAAATATGTTGAAAACTGGTTCTCTTCATGAGACAGGTTCGACGATAGAATGATATAGTGATCGCTTTCCTGTCATATTATGCCGACTTGGTGTTGTTTGGGACTAATCGTAAGTTACTAACAGCTTTCTATATTCAATTCTGGCAATGAAATTCTAAGTGCAGCATAGGAAGTCTCGGGTATCGGCTAGTATGGAAGATTATTATCTTGTAAGTAAGTACATATCAGTGAGCTACATTCAATTAAAATTGATACATTATTTTGAGATGCGCGTAATTTTATTGTTTCTTAAACTATCTAACTTTCGAGGGTTATGGTTTTAACTGAGATAAAAGGTATACACCATGTTAAGCAATGACACTCTTTTTAATTTCGTTGAAATGCAATCTTTAGTTCTTGCTTCACAATAAAAAAAAATACGGTTTTGACATTCGTATCATCGGAAATAATACTAATAAACATGATAAAAAATAGCCTCTGCCATGTTCACTGATGATATATGCTACCCCTATTTGAAGTTTCATTGAAATCCTTTCGTCAGGCATAAAAAATCAACAAAAAGTCGGTTTATCCTTTTGTTATCAACTGGAACTGTGTTACTAATCGGCATAAAAAAAATGTCATAAATGTTAACCGATGACATAAACTATCAATATGTGCCGTTTAGTTAAAACCTGTTTGTTAATTTTTCCGTGATGTGTAAATAGGCAAAGAAAAAAAAAACCTGTTTAGGCTTCTGTATCGTTGAGAATGTTGTATCTTCTAAGTATAAGTATCCTAAATGTTAACTAATGATAAGCTGTCACTATGAGTAAATTAGATGATAGTCGTTCGTTAGTTTCTTCGTAATGCTTGAACAAACTGACAAAAAAATCTTAAATTTACGATTTTAGCCTTAGTATCATCGGGTATCATGACACTAATCTAGACAAGACGCACAGGATTCTTGTTCGGGGTAACACAGACTAATTAGCACACCGCCTGTCAGTTGAGTTACTGATGTGGGATTTGTAATGAACAAGACAGTAGGGAAACGGGTATTTATGAACAGAATTATTTTTCTGATTTTAATTAGTACTGTATGTCATCTTCACATTTCAGAAGAAGTCACAAGCTGAAAAATGTGAGAATTATCGTATATAAGTCGCATGCTTCAAATTTTCTGATCAGCATAATATACAGAAGATTGGAAAGGATAGTACGGGAGAAAGTAGTTGAAGATTAGATTTGGTTTAGGAAATTGTACAAGAAAGGCAACTCAGGCTTTAATATTAAAACTTTAAGAACGGGTCCAGAAACAAAAAGATTCTTTTAGGGCATTAGTTGATTTATTAAAAGCGTTTGATAATGTTAGGTGAGGCAAAATGTTCAAAATTTGAAAGAAATCACGCCATAATATCGAGATAGAAAAATTATTTATAACCTCTATAATTATCAAGTGGTTATAATAAAAGTAGAGAATCATGAGAGACATGTATCTATTAAAAAAAGATGTAATCTAACCCCGTTAATATTCAGCTTGTATGCAGAGGAAGGCAAAAAGGTAGTAAAAAATTGAATGTGGTATAAGCGTTCAAGGACAAAAAAATCAGTATGCTACGATTTGATGATTACATTATCCTTTTAGTATAACAGACTAGGATTTTGGCAAGTTACAGAATGGCATGAACAAATACTGAAGGAAGATTTTGAACTAGATATAAACCAAAACAAGACTGTAGTGATTAACTTTAACAGAAATAATGATGGTAGTAGTAGATTAAATAGAATAACAGGACCGGAATGAAAGGGAGAAGTAAGGGAATTTTTTTACTTAGGAAGTAAAATTAAAACTGACGGCGGAAGCGGGAGTAATGTTAAAAGCAGAATAGCACTAACGAAAAGCCTTCTTGAAAGATATAAATCTTTTAATTTAAAATGATGATATAGGACCAAGAGAGAACTTTTAAAAGCTCTATTTGTAAAGCACAGTACTTAATGATAACAAGGAATACCAGAAAAAAGGAAAATTGAAGAATTAGAAATGTGGTGCTGTAGAAGGATGCTATAAATTAAATGGACAGATAAAGTACGAAATGGATATGATGGGTGAGAAAAGAAGTTTATGGAAGAAGCTTACAGAAAGAAGAGACATGATGGTAGGTCACATCTAAGACATGCGGGATTGGATAAATTGTTAGAGGAGGAAACAGGCGAAAGTAAGAACTGTGCGAGAAGAAAATGATTACAATATATAAAACAGGTAATTTAGGACGTGAGTTGTAAGGGATATGTCCAGCCATTAAGATTTCAGTTTTCCATGTTTTCCCAAAAATCACTGCTAGGATGGTTTCTTCCAAAATGTCATGGCCGAGTTTCTTCCCGTTCCTTTCCGGCTTATGGCACAACTTTTCTGCAATTTTTTTATATGTAAAGATGATAACTACAAACACGAATACTTTGTATTTTGGAATCTTCTTCTTCTATCTATGTATTAATACGCTACGCAAAAACTTTGGATCCCTTTTTAAGAATATTGCGCAAACGGAGGAGTGTGAGATTTGGCACACTTAAAGTTTATATGGAGAAGAAGTGCAAGAAGCTAAAATGTATATGTAATATGTGTTACAAAAACATTAAAATAAATAAAATAAAACATTCGTTATTTACATTCATTTAAAAAAAAAAAAGTGGCAACGGTACATAGTGAATATGACAATATCCGTGATCTTTGGTGAACAATAAAAAAATGTAATAAGCATAGTTAATACATGTTAAAAATACATTATTAAATAAAAATTAAATCCGTGTACTTTTGTGTGCGTGAAATCGGATCGGAGCCAACTATCTGACGTGTTTTCCCAGCATTGAGATACTCTGTGGTCTTTGGTGAAACAAAAGACTCCCATAAAATAGAATCTTTGAAGTTATAAATTGAAAATTTTCAGAAGGAATGAAGTGGTTCTGCCAGATACTATATGGTATTTTTATTATTTAACAGGTTAAACTTTGGTTAAGGGACTTTTGATTTTTTAATTTCAATAATTTCATTACGATTTTTTTAATTCATATATTTACACCTCCTTCCATTATCCCTTGATATAACATTGACAAGTCGGAGAAAGAGAGAGACAAAAAAGGAGTACCTATTTGCGTAAAATAGATCAAATTTAAATAGTGAATACACAAAATGATGAAATTATTTTGATGGATACATTCAAATACGCACTAAATGTCATTCCAAGAAATTTTGATAGTTTCGAATTTACAATGCAGGTTTTGAAATGCAAAACATCAGGGGGAAGGGGGAAGGAATGCATTTACTTCATGTTATCATAAAACTAAAACAGTTTTATGGGCCTTGAGTCAAAATGAATATTTTAAATCATTGTATGATGGACTAAATTCAAATAAACCATCGGTAAATAGAAAGTAAAAAAAATAATAATTAAAATAATGATCATTACTCTTTCACGAAAGAAACTGAATAATGAATTACGGTAGAATTTCGACCCTTGGGCGATCACTAGTTCTTAATTAATTGTTGTATTTATCTGACGTTGTCCATTGTAAATTAAATTAAATCAATTTAAATTGCAATGGAGCGCATGCTCCGGTGGCAATTTCCCTAAACACCCATTTTCCCCCTTTTCTGCTTCCACCCACATTTACTCTTTACAAATTTTAACTTTTTCATTGTTTTTGGCAAATTATTCATCTTTCTCTTGGTAACTTATTCCAATCCCTGACACCCTTACCTAAAAATACATGTGAGATTACAAATAAAAAACATCCTTTGTAACCTAGAAGCCGAAAAACATCAGAGAAATAGACACAAATAATTTACTACAAAGATTCTAACGACAAATCGGCAGCTAAACAACAGCCACCAATTGTTAATTAGGCTATGATTGCATCTGGCACAAATTCAGAATTTGAAGCAGAACGTGTCTCGCTGATTATATAACGCCTTCATTGACTTGCATGAGATTGACCAGGTGTTACATCAGTATACACAAGTGACCTTACTGTTAAAATGCTACAGAAAAAGGAAAAAGAAAACGTACATGGCGCAAAACCTTTCCGGTATAGACAAGAAACATAGATATGGAGCTTATCGCATGTTGACAAAGGAGCAAATTTTATAAGATTGAATTCTTTCAAGAGTTATGTGAGAATTACCATCTCAAATTTCTACTTTTTATTAAAATTAGTTCAATCAATTATTGTGAAACAAGCCACCAAATTATTACACGCAATCATACAATCTGATTAGCAGTAATTTTTTTGGCAACCGGTGATTATTTTCTCAATCAATGAACATGCACAGTATTTTAAAAAGTACTGTCAATTAAATTTAAATATTTTAAAAATCCCGATGTCTGAGTTTTTGGTAATACAGGGCGTTCGCCGGAAAACGCTACCCTCCCAGTCTGTTGCCGTCGGCAACTTGCTCGGTCAGTCGCGCCAGCAACTCCCGCCATACGGCACCGTGAATCACCGCACTGTTTAACACCTCCGCTGCCCCAACAGTGCAGTGACGCAGTATAATGGTTTCTTTGCATTGTAGCTAGTTTGTGACTTCAGTCTCTTATTAATCAGTGTTGTGAATAAACGTTTATTTGCGGTTTGGCTGATCTGGGGCTTCATACTCTTACTAATCTGTACCGTGTTTGAGTGTGAGTAAAATTATGGTACGTTACAGTTTGCAACAAAGAATATTCCTCTACGATACATATGTGAAGAAGAAGTCGTTTAAAAAGTGTCGCAGTAAATTTCGTCGCGAATTTCCTGGCGCTTTACTGCCAGCTAAATCAACAATTCTGCGTCTGGTTAAAAAAGTAAGAGAAACGGGTTCATTTTTTAACAAAAAGAGACTGTCGGTCAACCGTATTCTCACAGAGGAGAAAATTGACCATATCGCTTTTCGACTAGAACAGTCACCCAAAAAATCATTAAGTCAGTTAGGGCAGCGTGTGTCTCGAAATATGTTCAAAAGATGTGAAATATGCATTACACAAGAGGGTCAACACTTCCAGCATCTTTTATAAGGTATGCTAATGAATTACGTCACATTTAAATGCTTAGCACATACAAGTTAAGCGTAATTATTATGAAATAGTCCGCGGCCGACGGTCGAACAATGCCGGAAGCTGACCGCTCGCTCGCCGGGAGCAGTTTCTTCCTTGTAGCGCTAACAGTGCGTTGCGTTTCCCGGCGAACGCCCTGTATAAATGCTTGTGTATAATATACTTATCAAAATGAAGCGTAAAATGGGCCTATAGCAAATGTATGAGAATTTTGTGAGAAATATTCCTATATTTACTGAATCTTTGAGCAGTTTGTATAAGGTAATATAACGGGACTTACCAAATGTTCAAAACCTAATCACCGAGCATGGTGGTGTAACGGGAAGCGTTCTTGCCTCGCATTCGGGAGGACGGCGGTTCGAATCCCCGTCCGGGAATCGAGATTTGGGTTTTCCATGATTTCCCAAATCACTCCAGGCAAATGCCGGGATGCTTCCTTCAAAAGGCCATGGCCGAATTCCTTCCCATTCCTTGCCCGCCATCCTTTCCCATCTCTAAAGACCTCGCTGTTAGAGAGGCGTTAAGCAGTTTTAAAAAAATCTAATCCAATTTCTGAACAAAAATATCCAAATGTAAACATTGCTTTACACCAACGGGATTTTATGTTGTTTTTTAGCTTTGGTTTGCTCATTTTTTCCAATTTCTTGCATTCATAGGAGATCTTTGGGTGCGCTATGGTCAACAACAGACAACAAGCAAAAAATTTATTGTAAGCTGTTTCGGTAAACTTTAAGACTGCTTCTGATGAGCAAAAAATATGAAATAATTAATATCTCCAGTTTATTTAATTGAGGATAGTGTAATTTTAGCATCGGACTAGAAATTTATGCTGGTTATTATAAGATTTAAATAAATTTATTTCAGTTGAAGGGATTCATAAAATATATATTTTACGGCATATCATTACTTTCAGAACCTAAGTGATGAAAAACAGAAAAACTTGTCGCCCATAAATATTCAAACGTTAAAGTACAAACCTATAAACGTTTATGGATTTCAACATACCAGCAATAGAAAAAACTTGAATTTAACCAAAAGAAATTCAACATGATTAATATTCCGTAGTTAATCTTGAATGGTTGCTGTCGAATGGAATATAGTTTCCTCAAGCTTATAACACAGAAAATAAGTAACTACTTATGGACCATCTCATAATGTCAGTAAACATTTACAGTCGAACTATGTGTTTTGAATTCGTAGACTGCCTCGGCCCGTGCTTTGTTAGTAATATCTTGGTTTTCTGAGTAATGCCGCGTATATATTTCGAATGTTAGGCTCTTGGCTGGCATCCTGCACTCTTCTTCAGAGGTACTGCATTTGTTTACATATTTGCTTGCAAGGAGGGCCATACGTCACGGAGTACTAAGTCAGGTGACTTCGTTGAAATTGTTGCAATTAATATTGCCTTCCACAGTCTCCACAGCTGCATGTATTTTCAAACTTGATCTCGTGCTCGGTGTTGGCTGCTTGACCGACTGCTGCTTTTGTTTTGTTTGTAGTACATCCGTCAGAGTGCGACCAGTCGCACCAATGTAAACACTGCCACAACTTAAGCAGGCCATACACTTTACGACCGTCGCAAGGACTGTCAATAGAACCAGCGCAACGACGCTCTTATTACCACACATAAGTTGTGGCTAGTCGTACAGACGATTCTACAAAATTTCACCACATGACCAATTAGCATGGTCGCAAGGACCGTCTCAAATACCAACACTCACGTCACGACCGGCGCGATCCTATACGACAGGAGCTTGTCTTGTCTCAAGGTTCGATTACAATTTCAATGGACCTGCAACATGACCTTAGTCATACCGTCTACTTTACGACCTATCCATTCACGATGGGATTGATCGCGTACGACCGAAGTCCTTGGGAATATCCGTGCGTCTGTTTAAAGACATTTTCATTAACACTCGTTAAGCTGGTGTGGATGTAAAAGGTCTGGCCAAGCAGTGTGCGTTATAAAATGTTATCGCCTCTACCCGCTTCAATAATATTCTAATTCAGTTTATGATTCCTTGTTCGTAGAGAAGGAAGGAGAATTTCAGTGGCAAATTGGTATCCTGGTTTAAGTGGATCAAGTTCAAGCTGAAAGTGTGACTATAGACTCACAACTTTCACCTGTAGCCGCGGACCTCTTCATGGAAGCATTCGAAACAGAGGTGCTTATAAACTCGGTATAACACCTATACTGTGCATCCGATTAGAATTTTTTAATCTGGTTTCACGATATAGATGATCTCAAGGAGTTTTTACACCACTTCATTACTGCCCCACGCCAGAAAAAGAAAAGGACAGCAACCGTTTCGCTATGTCCTAATAAATCTGGTGGCTCAGTGGTTAATGCGTGTGACAGGAGATCCACAGGTTCCCTGTTCGAATCCCTGTCTTGGCTGGGATTTTCAAAGGCGCTTAACCCGGCCTTCACCTCTAGCATAGGTTGCTGTGTAATGTGAAGTACGCCATAACGCTTCCGTGGTTCGGATTCCTCGTTAAACTGTAGTTCCCTTACGATTGCCGGATTAAGTTAAGGCGGCTACGACAGGGGCGGAATGAGCAGCTAATAGAAACCCTGTCACCAGGTCATTACAACCACACGGAATTATTGTCATCACAGCACAACGATGAACACTGGGTCATGTCATGCACCGCTAGGCGATCCACTCTAATACGTATTTTCAGGTCAAGTCATACTATTATCCCCCAACGATGAGGAGCGAACAGATGTCATTGAACGAAGTATTATGACACTAGGAGAATCTGTTGGACGATGTTCCGTGCTAACTCCTGGGGTGAAACCGCCATAAGCTGATTTACAAAACGCATGAAAGACGTCAAGTCCCATGATACAATCTCCAACCAGAACACTAATTTCCCACAAAAATCCATCATACTTACAAGGAGTCACAAATAGAACTAGAAAACTGTTGAAGCCTGGTCGAGATGACAACAGTATATAAGTCACCCTGCAAGCTTTGTCAGTCATTAACCAGAGTAAATAGACCATTTACACCTACACCAGCTTGCGAGTGAGTAGGAAATTCTATGCAGTTATGATGGTCTTTAAACCGGACAGACTTAAGGAACATGTCAGCCACATCAGTCAAAACAACAACAATAACAATTACTACCACAGCAACGACAAGAAGAAGATTATCAACAACAACGAGCAGCAGATCAGCCATTGGTCGCCCTACGGTTGACGTAGTGCAAGGGACAAATTTGAAAACACAAGTCTACTGTGGAGAGAAGACCATTGGTGGTGTAGACGGCGAAGTGATCATTGGAAATTTTAGATAACATCAACAAAGATTGCGGGCTATTACACCACGACGTATGAAACCTGTTGCTAACAAGTATGTAAAAAAATGCAGCATCTCTGAAAAAGGCTTCAGGATGACAGCCGAAAGCTTACTGGCCGAAACAGAAACACAGCATTAGTCGGAAAACCAGGGTTGTTCTATAATCTGGCTGAAGAGTCTTGAGAGGAAACTTACTTAATATATCTTCTATTATTGTATAGCTTCTTTTTTTAATCGGGTATTTTACCTTAGCAGTAATTTACTCAGCAGTTTTGTTGCTAAAACAACGTAAATTTAATCTCATGATAAAATAACAGAATGCGTACTAGAAAGTTACTGTTGCCTATAGATGAAAAATTTTAGATACAAAAATTCTTAAAACTGGTTCGGTATATCTTATCAAGGTAAACTTCTGACTTGAAAGCTGTCCGGTCTTAATGTGATCACGTGCACTAACCGGATTCTTGGTATCAATATGAGACTGAAGTGGGAGCAGTTGTTAAGTGATACAAATCTGTACGGAAGCGACAGTTCTTGCTTTACCGACAAGGACCACGTCTGCAGAATACTACCATTCTGACGGTAAGGAGAGCAGTTATTAATATTTAGTTCGCAGTTCTTTGCGCCCACGCTGTGCTGTGAATAAGTAAATAAATCATAAACTAAAATCCGTATGTCCATAATAACAGCGTGACTAATTTTGAAGTTGCCGCATATTCCAATGTATCCCAATGTATCCATGCCTAATATAACGTGGTATAAACGCTGGCTGTCCACGTGCCGAAGGCCGCCGGTTCGAATCCGGCCGCGGGCATGGATGTTTAAGTGTTGTGTGTCTATGTGATTGTCCTGTGGCGTCCATACATTGGAATAATACACACTGAGAGCTACAATAATTACATAGAGCTGGCTGTATGGCCTCCGCTGCCAAATGCCAAAAAAAAAAAAAAAAAAAAAACGCTGGCTGAAGGCGACCTACAGCATAATTTTCAATTCTATGAGCAGAGCCTCTGGGCATAATTCTCATAAATAAAGTAAACTTTGCGATAGAAGATTGGTTTATTGTTGCGAAATTTTCGGCAAACACAATTGTTCCAACGATGGGCTATATTCCGTATTATTTTTGTGTTATGTTAACAACAGTTTCGTGCGCATATGCCCAGTGCTAGCTGTAAATCCAATTTAAATATTCGACACTATCAACAATTATAAAATATCTGTCCATTATTTTCAATTTCCATCTTCAAAAATGGCTAAATACAGGCCTCAGTTCTCATGTTTATACCTGTATCCGATCAAACTTTCCCGTCCTTCCTTTCAAATAATTTCACGTGTTATTTTTACTAACATTCTCAAAGCGTATCAATTTCAAGCTTATCAGCGTTAAATTTAGAAATGGAGAATGAAATTTTAACTCTGTTTTAAATATTTTCATAATGTGAATTGTTGAAAATTTATACTGAACTTAGATCTAAAAATAATAATTTTTGAAAAAACTTCTAAAAACTAGATATTATGAACGCATTCACTTTCGTGAGTTCTACCTCAGCTAGAAGATTGAGATTATTAAATCATCGTTTTTTATTTTTATTAGTACTTGCCCATTTGGCTTGTATTAAAAGTAAAGAATAGCTAACAAAAAGAAATGGAAAAAGTCCGTTACAAAACCGAGAGCAAAAAGTGTCTGATAGTGTCACACTCACATATAATGTTAAATATTTTTACTCTCATGGTTTATATTAATTAAAGAATGGAATTAGTATTCCTTGCTGTAAAATGTATGGCTTTTTATAAAAACTTTTAACCATTCCGTCTTACCACATTCTCCCCTATGTTTAGAATTCTTTGCAATAATTCTATCGGATAAAAGTATTAGATTCTGAAGGAAGGTCAACATATAGGAAATTGCGTTGATAGCTTTAAAAGAATGCAACTTAAGGTCCTCGAAACTGTTTGTAGCATGGGATGGCAAAAAGTCTCGCAAGCGTATTATCATAGGCATGTACTGGCAAATTTGTCCATCAGTTACATATTTACATCTAATCTGTCATATAAATCATTAACAGGCTTGAATCTGTTTATTCTGGCTTCACGAAAAAATGGCAGAATAAATTTTGATAGTGTACGATCGTAATTTTTCAAAGCGTTGAATATGAATATATTTCTCTCGGGCTTCCAGCCGTGTTAAGATGTCACATTTGTGCGACGTTTCGAAATATATTAAAATTTTGATAGTGTTTTCACCGTTTGAAAAATTGGAAATAAGGAGTTTCCAAAATTCTTAGGTTTCTACACGTCTGAAGCTCTTTACATGAGTAACATGAAAATTGAAAGTATTAACACACTAATTACACCGCCAACCAACTTATTTATGGCAGTGTATTCTCAAAACCACAATGCTCCGAGACTTTTCACTGCTCCCAGGTTGGGAAATATTGTGTGGTGATGGTATTTCTCTCTTGCTTTCGTTTCACATCAGAACTTCATTATTCCGGACCAAGAGCATTGAGTTCTCAGATGCTGCCAAGAAATCATTTGTCATCCTAAAAGATTAGTTTATATCTATGGCAGAAAAAGAATGATCTTCAGCGCTCTGGATATGCTTTAATCCTAAGGAAAAAATACCTTATCAGGATTTCTCTCAAAATGTAGGCCTACTCAAGGTTGTACTAAATGCCATACTGAGCTTTGAAAAAGAAGCACTGCCGTATTTCAAAGGTTAATGGTCAGTCTCAACAAAAAATTTAACAGAGGATTGAAGATGAATTTTTGTGCTTCACGTGTGGCAATTTATTCTAAAAAGGTCCGGATGAAACAGCTTAAAAAATTAGAAAGATTTTAGTGCGTGGTACAGAAATGTTTTAAATTACATAAAGACTATGTACGAATACCACGAAAGAAAATTGGGCTTATTCAAAACAATTTCTTTGAAAAATGGCTTTCACTTACGTGTCAACGGTTAATATAATAGAAAAACTAAAAATTAACACGTTTTTAGAAATCGATGAACTTTATGAGGAAGTTTGTAGCATTGGAGAAGCAGTGAAGGCAGCAGTGCAGAACAAACTTATCGCCGCAACAGAAATGTCAGAACATATTTCAAAATAAATATCAATCTGAAAAAAATGGTATAATGGCATCAATACCAGTTTCAAATGTGGCAGCTGATGGATATTTCCCCATGCTGATATAATTTAGTCTGATAGACGAAACCGATGATCATTCGAACATGTAAAATCAAAGATAAGAGTCAAAACCAACTTCGGTTAGTCGTGTAGTGAATTTTGTATCTCCTTTATAAAAAAGCAAGGCTATGATAAAAGCAGTAAAATCTAAGCCAAAATACAATTTCAATAAAAAAATAAGTTCTTTATACTTATGAAGAGCATAAATAAATACGTAAAATTCAGCTTTAAAATACACTTTTTCCATATTTTGTCACTTTTCGCAGTCAACAAGTCTGTTATTATAATCATTAGTGATGAAGCTCATCAGTTCCTGATATATGATAGAAAGATACCTATGGTAAACATCCCTATCCTGTCTAAATTAGAAAAAATTATATATAAAAATTATATATTATATTATTTAATTATATTATATAAATTAAATTGTATAAAAACCTATAGATGGCTGTCCCGATTTATAACCTCCAATCCCGATTTCTTTGAGCTTCTGTCCAGATTTTTAACAAACCAGACTTGGCAACACAAGGGGTGACAATTTTCTGTTCGATTTCCTGAATTCTTATACCTTCGTCAGTCATTCATGCCCTTTTCCTTAAATTTTACACAATTTTTTTGGTGCTCTGTGACGTTTCCTGCCAGAGAATCACTTCTAATTGTGCATACGGCTGGAATATTTAAGGTCTATTAACAGAACTTATAATAAATGACTTTTCGCACATACATTTTCTATGACGGTAAGACATTTCGATAAAAAAATAAGCATTTCATATCGCTTGAGGATAAACCATTTTTCCACCTCAGAAATAACTTCATGACATGTAGATGTGACTTCCATTCAGACGGTGTTTGAGGGTTCGCTTCTGTGTTGTTGTGAAGAGCATAGTCGCTTGTTTGATTCAAGCCGATCTGTATTGGCAATGAAACATTTGATTTTGCCATCATACGGAATTTACAGTTTGACGCACTATTTTCAAA
The DNA here is from genome assembly GCA_031002005.1 of Vandiemenella viatica. Taxonomy (NCBI): domain Eukaryota; kingdom Metazoa; phylum Arthropoda; class Insecta; order Orthoptera; family Morabidae; genus Vandiemenella; species Vandiemenella viatica. The sequence goes on along the minus strand of JARYHS010011408.1, from coordinate 155,397,693 downwards.
TGTCTCGTCTCAACGGGTATTATAATTACTTGTTAAATTTAATCAGGAACGATACCATCTCGTGTTTCTTGTTCCATGAACTGAATCTCCACTTCGTAAGTGAGCTGAACTGTGAAATTTTATCTGAACTGTACCCTTATTCACACATCTAGGCTTATTTTACTCATGGATGTGTTTTGCACGAGGAAAACCGTTACCACAACTTTCGCTATCTTTAGGCACTGTTCCTGCACAACTTCAATAGCTGTAACCAAAAGCCGAGTATTTAAACCGACGAAAGGAATGGAAAGAAAAATAATCCGTCTGTTTTGAGACCCATCTGCTTGTAAAGATACGCCTGTCACACTACATTTCCTATCTTAGTACTAATATTATACCGTTTTATTTAGTCTAATATACGTTGTGATGATATCTGAAGTCGTATTTTCCGAAATGCTTGCACCTTTTTCGTTAGTTAATAACCTGTCTCCATTTGTTCCATCACGTATCGGATAGGGATGTTGTTAATAGTGACCAAGGCTAATCTACTAGGGAGGAATCCAGATTTAGGTTTTCCATGGTTTCCACAAATCACTATGAAGGGTAGCTTCCTTCAAATGTCATGGCAGAATTCCATCCCGTTCCTTGTTCCCAATCAGTTTCCCGCCTCTAATGACGTCGACGAGACGTAAAGCCATAAACAGAAAAGTAAGGATGTATCAAGGAGGTCTTAGAACATCGGTAGCGTGTATGTCTGTAGTTTGAATACGAGCCCGGCGATTCATCTATATATATAAAGATGAATGTATGTATGTTTGTTTGTTTGTTCTTCATACAAATCCACAGTTTTCATCCGATCTCGATGAAACTTTGCACACTTATCCTTTGAAACAAGGAGAAAAATACTGTCTACATTTGGTTAAAAATTATCTGTATAAATAATATATGTTGTCTCATAATTTCGAAAAATTGCTGAAAGGCGATAGACAGACGCGTTGGATATGATCGTCTCTGTACTGTTTTTCCGTGTAGCGGTCAGCCAGCTCAGTGAATAAGCACTTGCTTACTAATGTTTGAGTCGTGGTCTCCGTGGAGGCTAGGATTTTTAAAAATTGTTTTTGATCTTAAGATTCACGCCTGGGCCGTAGGTTATTCGGATGGAATGTTAAACTGTAGACATCACAAAGTTAGGGGTGCAATGCGAGGCAAATCGTAGGTAGTCTTCCAATGCTGTAGTTGTACACTTCTTTACGTTAAATTGATCCCTCAGGGGTGATTCGCAGTCAGTGTGTGTGTGTGATCTGCAGTAATAATACTATAGATCCGGAAGTAAGTCTCTGTCTTTTGTTACGTTTTGACAACTAAATTCCTATACCGATATTGACGGAATTTGACAAGGAAATCTGTAGGGAGGGCACAGGACATCTTTTTCGGTATGATTAACAGTTGCGAAATTTTGAGAAATTATCGAATGGTGACAGAGGGATGTATGTGTGTGTTAGTCTGTAATTTTACGTCGCTTGCTCAAGCTATGCTTCTTGCGCATTATGTTAGTGTATAATGTTTTAATAAATTTCGTTTAGGTAAAAAACGTGTTATTTAGTATAGATGTCTATTTGCTCTTTCCTATTACTTTGTGTTTGTTTAAATGTTTCTGGCACCAGTTTATTTTGCCTTCTTTTTTGACATGCCTTGCGGGCGTAAACTGGTCTAAGTTGTAGCTCTAGCAGAACACGAGCAGCTAAAGTTATTAGAACCCAAGAATCGGATGCTCATGCTGAAGAAGGAAGAAAAGGCCAAGCTGAAATAAAGTTGTCCTTAGTTAATACCCCTCCCCCTTACATCCCCTCACCATCATTTGTTTTTAAGTATGTTGGAAATTGATTCTCTTCAAGAGACAGGTTCGATGGTAGAATGACATAGTGATAGCTTTTCTGTCATATTATGCCGACTCTGTATTGTTTGGGTCGAATCCTTCACTACCCACAACTTCCTATATTCAATTCTGACAAAGAAATTCTTAATCCACGCGTACGAAGTCGCGGGTATCAGCTAGTTATCGATATTTTCCTCTTTTCACGGGTTGATTTCCGTATATTAGATCATATAATAGACAATATATTCGATCTGTAGGAAGGAGAGTGGCAGGATATAATTTTTTCGTGACCGTGGCAGCATTACTGTATTACTTGTTGTTCTAAAATTAAGAAGCAGGAAATTAGGAAGCAGTGACGGTCATAAATTGGAAGGAAACTTTTAACCTTATTTGAATTATTATTATTATTATTATTGTTTTTTGTTTATCTGCTTAACGTCTCTCTAACAGCGAGGTCTTTAGAGACGGGAAAGGTCGTGGGGTAGGGAATGGGAAGGAATTCGGCCATGGTCTTTTGAAGGAAGCATACCGGCATTTGCCTGGAGTGATTTGGGAAACCATGGAAAACCCAAATCTGAATGCCCGGAAGGGGATTCGAACCGCCGTCCTCCCGAATGCGAGGCCAGAACGCTAGCCGTTACACCACCACGCTCGGTCTTATTGGAATAATATGGTTGAATGAATAATATCATTTTTCTCATTTACGTTCGATAATTTTAAACAGGTTATGTGAATATAACAATAAATGACAACGAAATTTGCCGAAACAACTGACTGAAATCCGGAAAAAAAACCTTTAATGTTTAATCATTCTTGATTCCCATAACTTTACAGAAGCAGCATATTGAAAAATTATGGTCATTTTAAACCCGTCATCTCATTACAGAATGGTGTGAATGTATTTACTGAAACCCTTAAATTCCATGGAACTAAATCAATTGGAACTAACTCTTGAGTTTTCATATGCCTACTAACGATATACAATGAAAACGAAGTAGTTCACAATCCACACAGAAAGCTAACGTCATCATTTAAATATTAAAGAACAGTAGAGATAAAAAAATGAGGGATTCAGATTTACGAAAAAAAAACTGCTCACGTGACTAATGGACGCGAAATATCGATCTTTATTGGAGGATATCAACTTCTGCATCTAGTTTAACTGGTACACTTACATAACAGCGTACGGTCAATAAAGAACAAATTGATGTTTTTATGAATAGGGAAACCACGTGAGTGGGCCGTTTATACAAATAAAACACTGACCTTGCCAAATTTAGTAACGAGGAAGGGTGGGACTACGTCCAAGAATCCTGTCTGACATAATAATGCACGAAGCAAGGCCAACTGGAACACCTTAAAAGTCTAGCGCTATACTTTAACTTTTTATATTCGGTGATTTCCCTCGCTTCATGTAACAACGTGGACTCGCGTCCTTCGGAAACATCGAAAACCAGTTGCGTACATCGCACCGTAGAACATTAGATCATACTTTCGTTTATATATTCGCCACCGTTCCAAAAAACATCAGTTAAGTTCCATTTTATACTACGACCGGTAATGCGGAAGCTGATCTACTATTCTACTCAAGGAACATTGGGCTGTACATTAATCGCAATACCTTAAAAATCCGTCCAAAAATATCTTAAATTTATCATCGTTACGACGCCACATCAAAAGAAAACATACATACATTTTGACGCTGCTTGAAACCCGAGAAGTTTTTATAAATACCCTGTTTTATCCACAGGACCACAGGCCACACAGTCATCAAACTACCATCAAATTACAAATAACAGTTTTCACGCCAATTACATATAACGGAAAATTATTTTAAATTTCACGTAGTCTTTTAGAAGTCGCATCAAAAGAACATATATCTGATAACACATACCAACAAGCTGTAGATATCTGACATCATGTTTACATTTTATAATGCAGTTTTACGTGCTGATTTCAAATCTGAAAACCGTTCTGTTGTATCACGTCAGGTTTCGAAGATATATAAAAAATATACATTTATATGGAACACCGAATATGATTTCGTTATTTGTAATGCAACTGAATTTGTGTTTTAGTCTATTTTAAATACAGTTGCGGTTAGCATAATACACTCGAATATTTTTGATACCGCAGTACTATTATTTCATTTGTTTATTTTTTTATTTTATGGGAAAAAGGATGGCGTCGAGAGGTTGCATGAATTCACCACATTTGTTTTGCCATGTGTGCGGCTATATGAAGCTAAAGTACTTTGAGTTTAGGAGTAATTCCAGTAGCTGATTTCGATCCATCTTTATACAGAGAATATGAGATTCAAGATATATGGTTAACTGAACTAAGTGTTAAAATTGCGTTTAAACCAAAAGAAGTGTGACATTACAAAATGTCGAAATGAAATCGGATTCAGTAATTTTTAACTTATTACTGATAACAAGATTCCAGTTACTTGTGGTGCTAGACACATAATGAGTTAATTATGGTAGACATATAGAACAATGAAATTACGTGCACTTATTTTTTACGTTTACACGCTCTTGACTGATATTCCTACGTTTTTATTATAAATAAGTTCGTAAAAAGTAATAAAGAACCTAAATTTACTTTATATAAATTTAATGTTTTTTATCTGGTAAATTGGATCAATTTTTGTTGTCAAAGCCGAGAACTTAACAAATAACTTTGGTATGTTTGTAGGACATTGTGTTTAACTTTTTATCGGAGAAATAAGTGTGACACTTGTACGTCTTGTGCGTTGTTACAGCCAGCACACCAAGATGCGTCCTGTACTGAGCTTTCAACCACCTAATGAAGCGCAAGTATCTTTTATTATGAAGCAACTGGGTACCACAGAGAAGGACATTAAGGACACAGTAGCCTCACTGAGGTCCTGGCTTGAAATGCAACCTCACCTGCCGGATGCCATAGGTTAGTACGAATAAAGTAACTGGAACTTTGGAAGTTCGTAAATCCTTGCCAGCATAACTTTATATTCCAAATAACTGTATTTATTCTTCATTGTTTCCTACCTGTATATTATTTTCACTCTATTGACTCATTAAATATCTTAATTTCTTTTAAAGTGATGTATTCAAATTATTATTAATAATTTTTTAGACTGGTTTGATGCAATCCTCTATCCTCCCTTCCTATCCTGTGCTAACCTTTTCGTTTCTACATACCCCTTACAACCCACGTCTTCAATTATCTGCTTCATATATTCTCATCTCTGTCTACCTCTACAGTTCTTACCTTCGACTGTTCCCTCCACTAACAAATTAACCAATCCAGCATGTCTCAAAATATGACCTAAAAGCCTGTCTCTTCTTCCTGTAAGCTTCTTTTCTCACCCATCATTTCCAAAACTCGTTCATTTCTTACTTTGTCTGTCCACCTAATTTTTAGCATTCTTCTGTAGCACCACATTTCAAATGCTTCAAGTTTCTTTCTTTCCGGTATTCCTAAATTCCATGTTTCGCTACCGTAAAGTGCTGTGCTCCACACATAGAGTTTTAAAAAGTTCTTTCTAATTCCTGGATCAATATTTGAAACTAAAAGGTTTCTCTTTTTCATGAAGGCTCTTTTTGCTAGTGCTATTCTGCTTTTAACATCATTCCTGCTTCGGCCATCGGTTGTAATTTTGCTTCCCAAGTAACAGAACTCACTCACTTCTCCTATAGCAACCGATCCTATTTTTATATTTAATCTGCTACTATTGGTATCATTTCTGCTACATTTCATCACTTTTGTCTTACTTTGATTTATAATTTATGTTACCTTTTCATTTCGTTATAAGTTTTTGACATAGCTATACAAAGTTAGATTGAAAGCATTTATTTTGATTGCTACCTAATCACAAGCCATTGTCGATGGAAATAACAAGTCAAGAGAATTAGTCTTTTAGATCACCGATGTTTTCCTGTCTGCGTGCACTACTGAGTGATAAACGCTGGTACAAATAGAACAAAGTTTATTATCTGGTCTTCTAATAGCAAATCGTTTTCTTCCAAGTTGAATTAGCTTTGGGAAATGTGTCGATAACTTTTTCTGACTTATTTCCGCTGTTCGTTCATATTCTTCAGTTTTTAGCCTAGTCTAATAAGGAATCTTCTTCTTCTGATTATTTGCCCGGTTCTGGGGGTAGGCGATTACGTTTGAGGATGTACTTCTCAAGGCGAACTCTCTTAGGAAGATGATCTGGCGTGGCTTCCCGTTGCCTTCAATGTGTTCTTATGTATCATTATATATGTGGATGAATGTGATATTGTGTGTTTGTGTTCTGTAAAGAGTGTTGATTGTGCTGTTTGAAATGAGAAATGAATAATGAAATGGATGAAACCCGGTGCCGGCCTGTCAGCCTACTCTTCCGAAAGATACTATAGGGACCGACCACTATGCTTGACGCTCCAATCAAACGGACGAATGAGCCTCAACAGTGCCGTGTGCTCACACTCTGGAGAGATATGGAATATAAACCAATTGGTGATAGGAATTATGCACTACGACCTCCCTCTACCATTCCGACCAACTCCTGGTGATGAAAAATTAGTAAGGAATAGTAAACTGTATATTTTTTAGCTACCCCACATATTGATTACATACCAAGAAGATCTCAAAACTCATTTCAAGTCTGCTGAAAATGATTTACTGCACGATTGAATTTAAAAAACTGATTCGCAGCCAAAGATAATTTTGGCACTGATTAGTCTGAGAATTATGAGACACACACATCAGTTAAGAAGGGTGTGAGACAAGTTGCAGTCTATCCCCATTCATTTTCAGCTGATGTTTGGAAGCAGCTATAAAGGAAGTGAAAGAAAGATTTTAATGTGGCATAGGTGTTCAGGGAGAAAAAATCAGTATTCTACAATTTGCTGATGACATTGTCTTGTTAGCAGAACAGGTTGAGGATATTGAGACGTTACTGGATATCATGAACAAAATACTGAAGGAAGATTTTGGGCTAAATATAAACCAATGCAATACAAAAAAGATGAAATGTAGCAGAAATGATTCCAATAACAGTAGATTAAATATAAAAATAGTGTCGGATGACATAAGAGAAGTTAGTGAATTTTGATACTTAAAAAGTAAAATTACAACCGATGCGATGGCCGAAGCCGGAATGATGTTAAAGCAGAATAGCAATAGCGAAAAGAGAATTCCTTTAGTTTCAAATATTGATCTAGGACTCAGAAAGAACTTTTTAAAACTCTACGTGTGGAGCACAGCACTTTATGGCAGCGAAGTAAAGACTTTAGGAATACCAGAAAAACCGAAAATTGAAGCATTTGTAATGTGGTGCTATAGCAGAATGCTGAAAATTAAGTGGACGGATAAAATACGAAACGAACGATTTTTGGAAATGATGGGAGAGGAAAGTAGTTTGTGGAAGAGTCTTACACAAAGAAGAGATATATAGGATCGTAGGTCATATTTTGAGACATGCAGATTGGTTAACTTTTTAGTGGAGGGAACAGTCGAAGGTAAGAATTGCAGAGGAAGATAGAGATTAGAATATAAGAAACAGATAATTGAGGACGTGGGTTATAAGGGGTATGCTGAGATGATAAAATTAGTACAAAACGGGAAGGGATGGAGGACTGCATCAAATCAGTCGAAAGACTAATGACAGCAAAAAAAAAGTCTGGTGACTAAGTTCAAGTTTAATTTTGAAACTCCAATCTTTCTCTTTATTTCGCACTGCTCTGTTGGATTTATGGGGGTAAAGTATTCTACAACACTTACGTGGTTCTGCTTCGTTATAAAAATGTAGACCCATATTAACTGTTAGGATGACGTTGGGTTGGTGTTGGGAAGGGGGGAGGGGGGAAAGATAGTTCCGACAATCGGAACTGTGTTACATAGGACGCCCAACTGCCCTCCTTGCCGGCCCTGGCAGCGTAGGGGCTAGCAAGCTGGCTTCGCATTGCAGGGGTCGCTGGTTCGAGTCCGCCCAAGGGGATGGGTGGTTTTAATTAAGTGTTGTGTTCGTCTTGTGTTGTCCTCACTGTATCATGAACAGAGCCTGATACAGCAGTTGCTACAAAAACAAATTGGAGCACAGAATGCGATTAAATGGGTTTAAAGCCCGAAGTCCATTATGAAAAATCTATTCTTCCAAAATAAGTGAATCCCAACTCCTTTATTTTAATGTTTCGCTAATTGGTTTCGTTTATTGATGCTTTATAAGCCATATGGTTCTTGTATTTACTAACAAAAGTAATTGTGATGGTCCACTTTTGATTACATTTTGAAAGAAAAATATCTGTGTTCAGTTCTGATACGTAATTCGAAGTTAAATTGTAGGAGTCAAAACCAGAGAGCGTTTTAGACGAGGCGAATCGTACCTCAGTGGAAAGTAACGTGATAAATTTTGATGCTGTGTCAATATGCGTTAAGCCAAAAGCAATCACCAATTCCATCTAATCACTGTTTCGCGGTAGCACTCCAAAAAAATATCGGAATCGTAGATTTCAATCGGTTTCTACAAGCCTGCACTATGGATATAGGCTGATGATCAAGCTAACGCAGGCGGTCTTAACTAAAGGGTTGCTCTAACAGCAAACTGATTTTAATGGAACAACAGTGGGTGCCAACATAGAGATTATCATTGATCTGAAGAAATAGCACCGTTACCTGAAAAGCAAATACTGGAAATCTCTGCAAATAAAAAGTATTTACTTTGAGTAAGAGGTCGTTCACGCTTTTCCACCATTTCAAACTTCTTTATTCAAAAAGAGCAGCAAAATATAAACAGTGGTAGAGTGAAATATCAAAACTGTTCCGAAATGATCATTGTAGCTACTTATGCCAATTATATGTAATACCAGTAGATACATAAATCAGAAAAAAAATTCTTATAGATCTCTGCTGAAATATCTGGCACCGAAATCTGTCACATTATCGTCAACTATGGGTGACATCATGATGAGGAAGTTATTGGGCGATCTGCATCATTTCCCCTGTTGTTGATGAAGGAAGGATTTTCGTATAGTCTAATGTATTTATTCTTTAAATGATATTAGCTCCTTCGTGTTTGTTGATTAGTACATAGCGAATTTTAGATTTTTCTAATTTTGTGTTTGGACGCATTACCAATTTCGTTGTTGCGTGTCGTTTAAATGCAACAGAAATAATGTTTCTCAGTACTTTATTTAATGTTCCTAGATTATTTTTCAACAGTTAGAAGCGCTCGTTTAGTAGCTAAATAGCCGTGAATGAAGTTGGATCATAATATCTTCCGTAAGAGAAGCGGAAAGTTATTGGTGTGTCAACTATGAATTAAGTATTTTTATTGTTGTTAATTACGGATCATCGTCAACCACGAGGTCACTAGAACCAGGAGATTATTTTGGAGGGGGGGGGGGGCGAGAGGAATTAACGGAAGGTAATTCAGTCATAGCCTTCTGAAGGAACCACACAGGCATTTGGAGTGATTTTTAAAAAACATGGAAAACTGAAATCGAGCTGGCCGAACCGGGAAGAGAGACAACATCCCGCCGAATATCAGCCTTGGATGCTAAACGCTCAGCCAAAAGGCTTGGTGGAGTCAATTGTTATATGATATGAATAATCAATTGCTCTAAAAGGCTTAATATATATATATATATATATTTGTCATATAATTTGATAGCAAATAGTTTCAAAATTCTGCATCTATTAGGAAACTTGAGGGGGTCTGTTACAGGGAATTAACGGAACTGTAATACAGAACCATGGTCATCTCGTTCCTTGTTCGAGTTTAGGGAGAAAGCATGTTACGAATATCAAATACTTGATCTACGTTTGATTTACAGAAACCTCCTCCTTCCCCCCCCCCCTCAACTTAATTTCTGTTACTGTTGTTCATACAAACCAATAGTTTTTATCCGACTTTGATAGTGGTTATCACATGTATACCTCAAAGCAAGACGGTTTGGTAGCTCAGCGGTTAAGAAGCTCACATCCGAAAGTTTTCTCTCCGGGTCGGGGAATCAAATTCCGTGGTGAGTGGGAATTTTTAGGAGTTTTGTAGGATTATATGTTCTTCAGGAACGTTCCGTGGTAGGCCCGTGAAGAAAGAAATTAGCCTTCTGGCCTCTTCTTCCGAAAGATTCGACGAACCGTCGGGTTGTGAACTAAGTTAGATTTTTAGTTTCTGAAGTGGTAACTTCTTTAGGCGCGTTGTCCGATTTTTGAATGGGTAAAATCTTATGAGTTCGCATTACCAACATGCTAATGTTAACAGTATATCCGCTGCGGTCTGGTGGTTCATTGGTTGAGGGGTCTGACTGGCGAACGAAAGGTCCTCGATTCGTATCTCTGTCTCGGGGGGATCATTAACCCGACCATCACCCGTGGCACAGTTTGCTGTGTAATGTGAAGTATGCCAGAATGCTTCAGTGTTTCGGATTCAACGTTAAACTGTAGGTCCCTTGTACTTGATAGCACAACCGGGTTATGTTAAGGCGGCTAAGACAGGGGCGGAAAATCGCAGCCCACAGATACCCTGTCACCACAAGGAATTATTACTATTTAATATATCTGAATCTATAAGTAGGACGTGTTGCGTTTATGATATTAACAGTTTTAAGTTTTCACTTCTACCGGCAGTTCCCAATGACTGCCAATTGTTTTTATTTTATAATTTTTTGCTTTAGATGCTGATAAATTTAATAGAAAAAGATGCATGTGATACAAAAGTATATGTGAATCATAACTGTCTCAAAAACTATATCTGTTTGCGTCTAAAAACATTAATAATATCCCATAATGACGAAGATTGCAAGAAAGACGATGTCAACTTCTATCTAAATAAGTCTTTTGGGAAATAATTAACTCGATTCCAGTTTAAACATCGATTAATTTTTAATGTATATTCTTTAGTTTGTGATTTCTTTCTTTATGTGTTCAGATGACGACCGTATTAAGAACATGTACATTAACTGCAAGTGCAGCGTGGAGGCGACTAAGGAGGCGCTGGACGCGTACTTCTCGCTGAAGCACAAAGTACCCGAGCTGCTGATGGGAAGAAATCCACTGGCGAACTACGCCACTTCAGCCCGCAATTGTTTGTGAGTAATATCAGTGAAGCACTCTCCGCCTTTTAATTGACATTGGCAAATAAAATTTAAATGCTATATAACATCTTTGCATTGTAGTGTCACTCTTGTTGTGCCAAATTCTATTGTCACACTATCAGTAGTACAAATAATCGATGAGTGATAAAATTATTTACTGTAATATTAATAAGCATGACTCATTTTCGCAATGCGGTATGAAAGGCTCGTGTGGTCACAATGACCTGGTGATACTGTTTTCACTGGCTGCCCAATCCTCTCACATCGTAGCTGCCTTAGCCTAACCGAGTAATCCCACTTGGTAAAAAAGACCAGTTTAACTTTGATTCCGAATCACGGAAGCGTTCTAGCGTACTTCACATTGCACAGGAAGCTGTGCCTGAGGTGATGCTCAGGTTAAAGGCCTTTGAAAATCTCCGCCGGGACAGGGAGTCGAACCTGAATTTTTCGGTCTCCATTCAGACTTCTTGAACTATGGTCACCAGATCAATCCAGATGGGATAGTGAGAATGATACATATAATTGAACGAAACCGAACTAACTATGGCTTAGGGCCAAATAATTATTATTATTAATTTTATTTTTACACATCTAAGATGAATTTAATAACGGCACGCATACTTTGATTAAACCAGTTCACATGAAATTTGGAAATTTGACTGAGAGAATATTTGGAGCATGGCATACAACCAAGGTGCTATGTACTGTTTAGACAGTTTCTTTCTGGACAAGGCAGTCATACAAGTTTCGGCGGTAAGACTTTTACTGTAATCGAAGTGATGGCTTCATACTGTGTTCGCCAAAGAGCTTTTAGCGTCTCAGGTCGGTTGTTTGTTATGCGGAGTGAGTTCTTTCTCCGTCTACATAGCCCACAAGTCTTCAGAATAAAGACAGACTATTGCCAGCACACAGAGACTCACGAATCGTTCCCAACAACAGAAGTGAGTGACGTCTTTAAATCCTTCTCTCCGCCTTCAGATACTGCCAACGTCCTCTTCTCATCCAAAACGGCAGCGTTACATTTATTACTTCAGTCATCCTTCTTTTTTTTTTCTTTTCCTTGTAGCTTTATACCTCTCGGAAGTCGAGGTCATTAAAGGCGGGCTCCAATCACCTTCTGGTCAACATTCCTTCTCTGCTTTCATTTGTTCGAGCGAAGGACAAAATGTGGAAACATTAATTTCGTTCACAACACCTGAAATAGGCTGAAATTGTCCCATTCCAACATTCACGCCAACCGGATACTCGAAAATGGTGTTCTCACTGTGGAACGTGATTCCAACTCGGTTTCAAGTTGACCTATGAACCACGTAGGAATCGCTAGAGTCCAGTTTACTCGTATGCCATAATCACACCCGCTTAGAAACAGCATTCGTGGCTTTTCGTGAAGTGAAACCTCATTTAAGCTTCTGCCTCCTTTGCAGACCCTTCTGCCACTCGATTTCGAGACCTGTACAAGAGAAACATTACAATATAGTTATTTAAAACCAGTTGTAGAGAGTGACAGCAAGTAATTAACACGAGGAAATAACATCGAAATAGAGAAGAAAATTAGGAAGAATCGGTTGAGAGATGGGGGGATTTTGGCAATAAAAAGTGATCAAAAAAGAGCTATAGAGAATACAGAGAACATGACTCTCTTACATAACAGTAGTAGAAACGATATTCTTAAATCAAAAGAGGAAGACGGACCACTTAAAAAAGAAACAGAGATGCCGGTATAAATCATGTAATTGTTATCCAGTGGGAGTTACTTAATTTAAGAATTTCTAGAGATTTATTAAATTATAGAGAAAATTCGACGTAAAGGATATAACGTTCAAATCACTTAAAAAGTGTTTATGGTATACCATGTTAATTACATCGTATAATACAAATCCGGCTAAGCTTGGTACTAAGTATTACTATGATGTAAGTCTGTTGTCCTATTTCGGTGACAAACATACCTAACACACCTCAATAAATTTCCATAAAGTAACTTGAAATCAAACTTTTCTGATTGTTGGAAGATGCCTCACCAGTGAAAGATGCAGCGAAGATAAATGTTAACTTTATGATAAATCGATTATATGCGGGAGAGTAGACATAAGTAAATCTTTCAGGTATACCTCTGATTGGTCACATATTACATTTACCGAGAAATTCATAGTTTCATGCTATAAATAGTGTTTGCCAGTTTAAACCTGGCTCTATAATTGAAGATGGGCTGTTTTATCTATTTTTATTGAGCACGAAAAAGCTGTTATTCTGAAAATGTGTAACTAAAACGTTTTTCTGATCATTTAACTAATCACAAGTCTTTTGTCTTCTCCGAGATGCTTTTGATTATCACTAAACACATTCTTTTTCTGTAGCAGACCTAGTCTTCTTATCTGTAGGAAATATATACACTGTTACAAAACTGGTCCCTTGCCGACGTATTACTATTTAGTTTTTAATTCCTGTTTCTGTCTTATTTCGTGTGTTATTTGTAACGGCAAGTTAATGTCCGTTGACAAAGATTTCATTATTTATAAGTCAATGCCTCATAATTCTGAAAGGTACAGTGGGACACATCAAGCTAATTTTACAACTAGTATTTGTAGCTTCAGTTATCCATCAAACTAAGTAATTTATTACACATGGAGTGAATTATCATGATTTTCCTGATTCTATGTAACTTTCAGAGAGCTAACTATAGCTATTGACTCCCGTAATTTAGTATTTTATTTTATTTTACTTTTTGGTTGTGTAAGGGTGAAGCTATTACGTAGGAATTCTATACGAAATTAATTAAAATTATAGAAACCATTAGACACTTTAGCCATAGTAAAACAAAGTTATCCTAGTGTGGACAGATATAATATATTTGTGATATAATTGTAATTTGGCGTTATTTATTAATCTTAAATCTACAGTCTGTACTATGTATGTCAGATATACTATATTTACATAACGAATATCTCTTGCGTTCGATTTCATCCACGTGAACCAGGAAGCTTTCGATCATTTTGTGCTCGATTTGTAAATTATCATCAGCAATTAACATTCACTACCTCCGCGCCTTTGTTAAACTACGGTCATATATTTGGTTTAAGGACTGAAACCAATAAATGGCATTAGTATAGCGTCACATGTATATATTTATTAATGTTCTGATAATGTTTTAATTTTTTGTCTCCAGTTAAGGAAGCGTGATGACATAAATCTCACATTTTGAGTACGATCTTTTGGTTTAAACTATGAAAACCCCACGAAAATTACGTAAGTAGTTTTTGGATTGGTATAAAGGTTTCATGTTGATAAAAGATTTTAATTTTTTGTTCCGGCATCTGGTGGCATAGCATAATAAGATATAGATTACTTCAACTTTTGAGTCAGAATCTACGATTTCAATTTGTGAAAATTCCACAAAATTATATATTTCTCACGTTATATCAGATTGTGGGTGATAATATTTTTTGCCCTGCGCCACGTGAACCAGGGAAACTCTCGTTCATTTTGTCCTCGATTTGTAAATTATCACCAGTAAATGACATTCATTATCTCGGAGTCTTTGTTAAACTACAACAGGTGACGTAGTATCATTAATCAAACCTTAGATTTAAAATCAAATCCTGAGATTTCAAACTGTGAAAATTCTATTTATTTATTTAATGTTTTTCCCCCCCCCCTTTTTTCGCTAAACAGACACAGCCCCGTAAAAATCTACAATAGTATAATTTCATAAATTTTACAGCGAATAATTAATTTTATAACAGCATTTCATCAAATCTAGTTCCAGTACGGTTTATTAACCCTTGCGAAAGCAGCTTTTACATCAACCATACAAGGTTTTGTTCTCTCCGCTGACATTGCTTTGCGTTGTATAACGTGACAACTCCCTGACTTTGCCAATGACCTCTATCAGTATTGCTCAGGCAGTGCGCCAAATCCTTCATAATATTACGTTTACAGCACTAACAGGTTGATTCACGCAACATCGTAACCAGTTCCCCTACGACAAGCTTTACTTTCTACTAACTTGACATGAAAAATCTGCTAATGCATTTACTCCTAAATACGACTGATTCTCTGAACATTAAATTCACCTTCCACAAATCTTGTGATTTCAGTACATATAACAGGCCATTAACTTTTTGTGGTGGGAATTCCGCGTAGCTTGTATTTCCTCTTTTGTTGTTGTTGTGCGAGCTTTAGGCCGCGTCAACATCGAGTTTATTAGCATCCTGACTAATACCTGAATTTATGACAACGTGGCAGAAAACTCAATTGCCGTCCGTGTTGCCGACTGCAAACGGGTCGGCCACACAAACAGCAGAATAAAATAAAATACTTACTGAAATACCCTCTGCATGGCCTACTGTAAAGAGATCGGGAACATAGACGGCAGAATAAAACCTAGGCCGATCTTCCTAAAATTTGTGAGACAAGACCGGCCAATCTACAAAACTTTAAAACCTTAACCACGTTGTCACTGTCATCGTTTAAAATAAAGGACAGATCGTTCGCTAAGCCAATGTCTGCCCTTAAATCTAAAAATATCACACAGTCAGTTAAAATGTGGCGCACCGTCAAAGGTACGCCACAAGCATCACATTTCGGAGGGTCCTCTCGGCGGACAAGGAAACCATGAGTCAGAGGACAGTGCCCTACATCGAGGCGAGAAAGGAGAACCTCATCCCCCCTCGCCCGCTGGAAGGAGCTGCTCCACGGCTTAACGGTCAGTTTGACCAGCCGGAGCATATTATGCTCTACTTTCAGCCACTGCCTCTGCCAAACATCAAGAACAATTCTTCTCGCAGCCGAGGCAAGGTCTGACTTTGAGATTTCTCCTTTTGTCAGACAGAATTTAATGATTTTGGTTAAATAGTAACAGAGGAGGAATGTACTGCAATTCGAATATACCGGTATCTTACATGATCGTTGAGGCCACAGGAAAATTATTTAATGCTTTTTACTGAAAAAAGCTAAGCGTACTCCTTAATCCGAAGGTTGGTTGGATCCTATGGAAGGAGACATATTAAGTCTGGTATCAGAGGTAGTACGACCAGTTCCTTTCCTACAACCCGCTATATTTCTACCGGGTAAATGGGTTCTACAGTTAAACGCGGAATCCGAACCATGGAATCGTTTAGGTGTACTTCATATTACACAGCAAGCTTTGCCAGATGTGAATGTCGGGCTAAGGGCCTTTGAAAATCTCCGTCGCGTCAGGGTCTCCAATCGGATGACTTAACCACAGTCACCAGACTGCTCGCCGTTCCCCTGTAAGTTCATATTGCTTACCACAGCAGGGTAATTGGCTATAGCGCTTGCTTCATATTGCAATGGTTGCTGGTTCGAACTCTGCCCAGACATGGGTAAAGGGTCAACATGTTTTGTCTGTAGTATTCCGAAACATAAACAATCCAGGTTTGTACATCCTGAGGCAACAAACACAACTATAAATCTGGCTACTAACAAAAAAAACTTTATAAACAAAATTTCTTAACACCACACATTCTTACTCAAATCTAGGTAGTTCTTATTCCATGTATTTCGAGGATTACACTATAATCCAACCATAAAATAAATGATATATAACCTTTCTCGCCTCTTATTATGTGACTCTTCCGTACAGTATGACTATGCAATGTAATTTAATTTAATACAATTTCGATGCATCTAATGTTCCGGCGAACAATACACCTACACATCTATTTTCGCTTTTATAAATTTTTACCTCACATTCTTTTACTGATTAAAAATTGTTCAGCATTTCAGTTGGTAACTTCTTCCAATCCCTCTCACACTTACCCATGAAAGAAAATTTTCCCACCTCTTCATGCCTGAAATCAAGTGCAAGTACGTGCTCATGGTCATCTTTTCAGTTCAATGTATTAATCCCACAACTCCGTTCACGCTTCTTCTGTCTTTTATTGACTCCCAGCACTGCTCCATTATCATCTGAGTTACCAATTGTGTCCTGCGGAGATTTCCACAATCAAATTTAGCTGCCCTCTTTCGCACCTATCCGAAATTCTGTATTTGGTACTCATAATATCCATACTATCCCATAATATTGAACAATGGTCTGACCAAGCTTTTGTATCCCATCTCACTCACTGCCCTTCTACAATCTTCATTAACCTCTTCAGTAAAAGCAGGATTTAAAAAAAATCTTAGTGCAACCTGTTCAGTGTAATTTTATGAACAAATCTAAAGAATTCACGCAATTCCTCTTCTTGCTTATAATTATAGAAAACATTTATTTAGCCCGCACAACAGTTTACGTTTCAGGTGGCCCTCGCATCTTTGGACGTGTCCATAGATTCATTTTGAAAGCGGGAGTGACAGAAGACCCTCGCTAATTACCTCTGAATTTCTTTGTCATTATTACTTCGAAGATTGCCAGTCGGATAAAGTTCTGGACTATCACTTGTTCTTGCGAAGTATTACTAAAGTTTCTTTCACTAATATTGTCCATTTTACGGTGATACTGCAGTAAACGATTTTTTTTTCTTGTTTTTTTCTTGTTTTTTGTTTTTTTTTTTGTTTAATGAATTTCACAGATTTAACTGTAATCAGGTACAGGAGTGATGGACTGTCCACTATTAACGCCTCAAAAATGTAAATGACCCTCTTTAACACCTCCGATATATAAATAATCTTAAATTTGAATGTTCTTAAAAGAAAAATCTACTGAGTTTATGCCCGCCGAATATTTATGTTTCCAGGAAGCTGCTGGTGATACCTCGCGTCACCCCAAATTGTCTGCGCGTCGTGGTCGCCACTTGCCTTAAGCCTAACGCATCTCTGTACAACCCTATACACGTCTTCAAAGCGATACTCATGTGGGCAGAGGTGGCGCTCAGGGAGGACTGCTCGCTGGGTGACGTCATCGTCTTCGACACCAGAGGAGTGACTCCGGAGCACGTCTTCAAGACAGGCGTCAACACCGTGCGTGCTGTGGAGGCGGCTTACAGGGTCAGTTGACAACCTGTTCTGCTGTTGTTGAGCAAATCTTCCCCATTACTTTTTTTTCCCCTTCTCCCCTCCCTGTCAAGCTTTACACATGAGTAAAACGTATTTTTTTAACAAAACCGAAGACGATGAAGATTTAGAATTGGAATGAAACAAACTTTTTACAGAAACATGATGATATTTCAATCGGTATAAATGACATTGCGAGCAATTTCAATTATGCTGCTGGTTATAATAATTTCGTACCCTCCAAATACGGAGCTTTCATGGCGCGCTCATTATACAAAATGCAGGCTTTCTGAGGGGATAAAATTAAGTAGTGTCGCGAAGACAACGTAATGTTCCAGCACTATCCAGGAATCGTACTGTAATAATCCCACCGTGACAAATATAATTAAGCGTACACATTGTAGTATACAAGGTTCCTTGGCACGCCCAATATTATTTTTAATTATGTATAATTAATAATTACTGAATGAAAAAGGTGTTCGAAATAATTCTGCAAACTAGGTAAGACTAAAAAGCGTCATAATCTGACAATTTTATTGAAAAATCAGCATGACCAACAGACATGAGGTGTATTTATTTCTAAACATCATAAACAATCAAAATTTGCAAAACAACACACCTGGTGTACGTAAGCGGTCATTCTTATGAAACAAAATATTCTATAACAACAAGGAAATATTTTAATGCATCAGAAAACGATTTTACATGATTACTAACAAGCATATTAAGAAAATGGCAAGGACACGCAGTGGTTATAGCATTTGCTAAAGTTCATATAATTTGCAGCGTTAAACATAATTTTTGGATTCGATAAATGCACGCGACTAAACTCGGATCGTTATTGAGCGGAGATATTCTTATCAGGGTGAATTTCTTCATTGATGGCATTAGTTGGGTATCAGTGCAAACAATTTACTTGAAGTCCGACGTAATCTTTACCGTAATGATGTCCATCACAGTCTTCACCACACCTTACACTTTTTTTATTTTATCCATGATAAATGGACTTTTGAAAGTCTGTAACTGTTTAGAAATATAAGGTGAGCAATTATTTGCTCACCTTATACACCTTACACTGTCAGCCGTTCACAGACACGGCCACGTATCAACTTCTCTAAGTATAGATATCAACGTCTAAGGAAGTATCATAGTTTGATCTTCACCATTCCAGACTTAAAATATTGTGGCTTCTCTCAAGTCCCGCTTGCAAGTCGACCAGTCTACTCGACCGTTCGAAAAATAAGACCCCTTTTTCACCTCCGCAGATTGTTCCCCCTAGAGGCTCGTCCACCGATTTTTCTCCGCCAATCCCAGATCGATCTCCTTGGCCGCTCTCTTGATTCGCTCCAACATGCGGACAAAATTATTGTAAATAGTAACTTATACTCTAAACAAATTCCTTATTGGCTAAAGATTCACGCTTCTCAGGCATACGAAGTTTTTTAGATTTGCAGGTCACAGATTGGTTGCCAGTGTTCCCTCCACATTTACATTCCGTGGACTTGCGTTGACTGACTTTCTCTGGCTTTTAGTGGACACTGTTCGTGAGAAAATGCTTATCGGGCAAATATCTGTTCAGCCACGTCTCGTTTCACTACCGTCTGTCTCCATAAATCCGCGCAAACTTTAAGGTGTCACGACTGGACAGTTGTAACAAGGTGAGTTTTGGAGGCACATAAATTTCGCTCTTTGGGCTATATCGCTACTTAGGCTTTATCCGGTTGACAGTGACGAGGGTCACTTCTTGTTAGGGGAACAATGCCTCAGCGGCCCCTATTCCTGGGAAGTTGAATGAGGTGGTTGACCTACCGACTGCCCGCGTCACTGGCAGTTTAGATAGGCACAAACAATAATTGTTACCTGTTGCATATACCCACACTAAACGAATAATGTAATTGTGATGTTATCATAACATTACCACATAATCTTATTTGGCAACCGATAGCTCTAGCGCAAACAGCGTGGTATGATAATTACGTGTTCTTAAAGGATAAGAAGATAAGGGAATAGTAAAGGTCTAAAATATATCATATTGGGATGATGTAAAGGTTGATAAATATGCAACATGGCAGCGTAAATTTATATTATGATTATGTTGATGTCATGCTCAAGCTTTAATACTGATAAGCAGCACTAGAATTAGGCTATATACGAGGGGCAGTCAAAAAGTTCATTGTAACCCTTTATTAACAGAACATAAGTACACATTTACTTAATCTCCTTCAAAGTAAACTCCTTCTGAACACACACACTTGTTCCACCGCTCATGCCATTGCTGGAAACAACGATGAAAATCCTGTTTTGCTATCTTCCGAAGTACAGTCGTCACTTTGGTTTTGATGTCTTCTACGGTGGCAAAACTGTTACCTTTGAGGTCAATTTTGATTTTGGAAAGAGCCAGAAATCCGATGGCGCTAAATCCGGTGAGTAAGGAGGCTGGTGGAGGACTGGATTGTTCTTTTCTGCGAGCCATGTCTGCACAACAATCGATGTGTGGGAGGGAGCATTGTCGTGATGCAGTGACCATCCTCATTGCCATTTGCCGGGAGGTTTTCTTCGATTGCTTCCCTCAGTCTTTTCAAAACTCGCACGTAAAAAGGGCAGTTAACAGTTTCTCCAACTGGTAAAAATTCATGGTGCACCAGTCCATCGTTGTTGAAAAACGCAATGAGCATCACTTTTATTTTGGATTTGACATGGCGTGATTTCTTTGGTCGAGGAGAGGACGTTGTGTGCTATTGTGATGATTGCATCTTTGTCTCCGGGTCGTAAGCGTACACCCTAGTCTCGTCACTAGTAACTATTGTTTGAAGAAACGTAGTGTCCTCTGTACTTTTTTCAAAACATTCGGCCGCAATCAACTTCCGAGTTTCCATTTGATCTGGATTCAGCAGCTTCGGAACAAACATTGCAGTGACACGTTTCATCTTCAAATCATCTGACAGGATTGCGTTAATCGATCCATGAGAGATCCCTTCTTCTTGTGCCAACTCGTCGATGGTTATTCTTCGGTCTGATCTGATTAACTATTTCACTTGTTCGACCCTTGCTTCGTTTCTGGAGGTTGAAGGTCTCCCAGTGCGACTCTCGTCTTCCAGCGATTCCTGTCCACCATGAAATCTTGAAAACCACTCGTATAGGTGGTGATAACATGTAACTGATGTTGATCGACGTTTGTTAACAAACGTATGACTGTTTCGAACTGAAAGTAAATAACGTCTCACAATAGCGGAGATAAAACAGTGAAAGTACAGGGTTACTCAAAAAGAAAGAGCAGATTTTGCGTTTTTATTTCTCACGAAAGATAGAAATACGTGCTACACGTCACTGGATAGTGGATGTTTCAACATGTTACTGTACACATTTCAGAGGGCTCCGTGCTAAAGCACTTTCAATACACTCAACATCTTCATTTGACGTTCGAGAATGACCTTTGTATATGCATCCATCTTCTACGAATTTCTTATGCCAATCGTATATCTGTTACTACGAGGTGACACTTTATTGGACTTAATACGGAATTTACGATTAACAACATCAATGCATTCACTTTTTTACATACTGTAGCATCCAAAACGATTTCTCCTTTGGCGTCGCCATTTTCTCGTTAACAGACAACAGTGCCGCTGGCGGCAGTGAATGGAACTAACAGGCGCGGTTAAAAGTTTGAATCTTCCTCTTTTCAGTGATGTGAGGCACGTATATGTATCTTTCGTCTCCAAAGATACTAATATTCCAGCGATTAAACTCAGAAACGACTGTAAAACTTCCGAAATCAACTGGCTTACAACTAACTCTGCTTTCCATCCCCGCGCATTTAATTAAGCGCCGGAGAAACATCCAGTAGGGAGTAGAGAGTGCCAACGGACGTTTCTCGAACTCTAACAATTCGTTAACGATTAAATTCCTACAAAAGTAATTACAAATTGTACAAAATCACTTACAATCATTAGAAAACACCTTTGAATGAACGTTAATACAGTTTACATGCATTTACTCACAAAATGATCGACCTAAATCAGTCGAAACAGTTGAGAATTGTCCTCCTAAAATCGTGCTCACCTCAACACTCACCATTACAAACTATTAATTAATGTTTCATATATAATAAATACTGTCCATCATCGTATTTCATATCATTTACACAATTATTCTCCATAATAGCAATGTTCATTTGCCTGACTAATATACACCAATCTACAATTAATTACAGAAAAATATGTACCTACAAATCCATAATTAATCAACTCCCAGCTTGCTATACATAATTCTTAAAATAACATTTTGTGGCGATAAAATGATTTAGTTGCTTGATCGCAAGAGATAATGGGGTATGCCACTGATGCTATGTTGTTACTGTGTTCGATTGTTAAGGTTTGCCGGTTCGACTTTGTACAAAAAAAATAACACGTATCGTTCTACAGTTCACACGGGTTTTATCACCACATAGCAGACTCGTTCCCCATCACCACCAATAAATTAGTTTATTACTTTGATCGTGGATAAGGCTATCGGAACTTTCAGTTTCCAGATTCTGTCCACACTACAGTCTGACAACGTTATACACTCCTGGAAATTGAAATAAGAACACCGTGAATTCATTGTCCCAGGAATGGGAAACTTTATATACACATTCCTGGGGTCAGATACAACATATGATCACACAGACAGAACCATAGGCACATAGACACAGGCAACAGAGCATGCACAATGTCGGCACTAGTACCGTGTATATCCTCCTTTCGCAGCAATGCAGGCTGCAATTCTCCCATGGAGACGATCGTAGAGGTGCTGGATGTAGTCCTGTGGAACGGCATGCCAAGCCATTTCCACCAGGCGCCTCACCTGGACCAGCGTTCTTGCTGGACGTGCAGACCGCGTGAGACGACGTTTCATCCAGTCCCAAACATGCTCAATGGGGGACAGATCCGGAGATCTCGCTGGCCAGGGTAGTTGACTTACACCTTCTAGAGCACGTTGGGTGGCACGGGATATATGTGGACGTGCATTGTCCTGATGGAACAGCATGTTCCCTTGCCGGTCTAGGAATGGTAGAACGATGGGTTCGATGACGGTTTGAATGTACCGTGCACTGTTCAGTGTCCCCTCGACGATCACCAGAGGTGTACGGCCAGTGTAGGAGATCGCTCCCCACACCATGATGCCGGGTGTTGGCCCTGTGTGCCTCGGTCGTATGCAGTCCTGATTGTGGCGCTCACCTGCACGGCGCCAAACACGCATACGACCATCATTGCCACCAAGGCAGAAGCGACTCTCATCACTGAAGACGACACGTCTCCATTCGTCCCTCCATACACGCCTTTCGCGACACCACTGGAGGCGGGCTGCACGATGTTGGGGCGTGAGCGGAATACGACCTAACGGTGCGCGGGACCGTAGCCCAGCTTCATGGAGACGGTTGCGAATGGTCCTCTCTGATACTCCAGGAGCAACAGTGTCCCTAATTTGCCGGGAAGTGGCGGTGCGGTCCCCTACGGCACTGCGTAGGATGCGACGGTCTTGGCGTGCGTCCGTGCGTCGCTGCTGTCCGGACCCAGGTCGACGGGCACGTGCACCTTCCGCCGACCACTGGCGACAACATCGATGTACTGTGGAGACCTCGCGCCCCACATGTTGAGCAATTCGGCGGTACGTCCACCCGGCCTCCCGCATGCCCAATATACGCCCTCGCTCAAAGTCCGTCAACTGCACATACGGTTCACGTACACGCTGTCGCGGCATGCTACCAGTGTTAAAGACTGGGATGGAGCTCCGTATGCCACGGCAAACTGGCTGACACTGACTGCGGCGGTGCCCAACTGCTGCGCAGCTAGCGCCCTTCGACAGCCAACACCGCTGTTCCTGGTGTGTCCGCTGTGCCGTGCGTTTGATCATTGCTTGTACAGCCCTCTCGTAGTGTCCGGAGCAAGTATGGTGTGTCTTACACACCGGCGTCAATGTGTTCTTATTTCAATTTCCAGGAGTGTACAATCCATGTCAAACACAAAATCCTACCCGACCACAGTTCTCCACGAAACAGTTGCAGTTTATACTAAAGGACAAAATTACATTGATTTAGTCCACATTATGCATGGCTCGTGTTACTAATACAATAAGCCGCGCTTCAACTTCGCGCCTGTTTCTCGCGACCACCATCTTCAGACTTCTTCCAACAATCATTTTACTGCTACCACTCTGTGCGCTTCCGCGCTCAATAATGCTTTGTGAAGCAACTGTACCTTAAAAATATTTTTTTTTTATTTCTCCGACTCATCTCATATTGTCAGAATATTTAATTAATCCTTAATCCTCAAAATACTTTGACTTTACGATTGCTTATCCCCTTTTTTCTACCTTTTGACTTAATACATGTTATAGTATGCTAATTTGAAGCAACTGCGTATATCACACAATCTTGATCTCACATCAAGAACAATTTATTATGGCTTTTTAATGATGTTTCCTCTGATTTACAGACAGCTTACCGACGCAGAATAGAGGCTTTCCATCTGGTGACCGACTCTAAGGTGGTCGACATGATTATCACTCTGCTCAAGTCTGCGCTTCCTCAGAAGCTCAGTGAAAGAGTAAGTTTTCTAGGATTACGATGTAAAAATAGTTGTTATGATAATCAATACCTATAATGAAGACCTGTAGGTGTCCAAGAGGTTAAAACAGTGACGGATCTGGGGGAGAGGAAGGGGGCAGGGGCAAACCCGGGAACTTGCCCAGGGGGACGGCAAAATCATGTCTGAAAGACGGAAAATATATGTTACGGTGACCTTTTTTTTTAGCTCCACTTCTGTTCCGGTGGCGAAGGACAATGCGGGTGGCGACAACGGGGTCGCCAAGTAATATTTTATGGGGCGGCAATCTCAGAGTTTTTGCCTCGGCTCAGAATATTCCTAGATCCGACATTGGATTAAAATAATTCCAGTATCCGTAGAGGAACGCTGAGTAATAAGCATTGTTCTGGTATTGTATAAGTAACAGTAATATAGGGATTAAATGACGCAAAACCATTATCTGTGCAACTCACTAAAAAATTGTTTATTCCACAAACACACAGCTACATGGTAAAGTGAAAGATTTGATAGCACAACTAATGCAAGTCGTGGTTACCAATAACAGTTACACAATGCATTTCAAAGCGCTGTGATATTGATGAAGATTTCTATTCACGGTGTGTTTCTCACAAGAAGAAATCGCGCATTAGCGGTTTTGTTAGATTGTTGTTGTTCCTGTGTTCATTCGCCAAAGGTCTATAGCTTATAAATAGCTTATAAATAGCCGGCATTGTTTAATTTAATTTAATTGCAATAGATCACACGCTCCGCTGGCAATTTCCCTACACACTCATCTTCCCCCTATCCTGCACCAACCTACATTTGCCCTCTACAAATATTAACTTTAAATTCTTTTAACCTTTTCGGTAAGTTATTCATCATTTCCCTTGGTAACTCATTGCAATCCCTGACACCCTTACCTAAAAAGGAAAATCTTCCCACACCATTTTGCCTGAAATCGAATGCCAGCTTGTGGTCATGGTCATCTTTTCCCTTCCATGCACTACTTTTCATACCTACCCCAATTGTTTTCACTGGAAAATAAAGACAAAAGTAACCACGAAACTCATTAACTTCACAGCATTTCTGGTCTAGCTTAAAAAAATACTGTTTTTACACAGCATCTTCAAATTTACCATCAATATCGATGACGTAAAAAATTAAAACAACAAATATCAAAAAGACTTCCAAATTTATGATCTCTAAGTTGCCAGCAAAACAATCAATAGTCTTCATTTTTTTAATTATTTTACCTTAACCCAACGCTATTTAGGTCAAGGTACTCTTGCATTAAAATTCCTTGTATTCTAATGTCACAAGGCACGACTTGCACTTAGCAGGTTTCCAATCACTGGGGTTACTTTCTTTTTGTGTTTTCCGAATTGCTATAAATAGTAATACTGGAAATTCCATAACATGGACACTTACGAAACTACATAGGCCTACTTTATAAAGTTAGTAATTTTCTTTATATAATTACTGATTAGGCTCTTGTAATTCAACCAAGATATTATGGCAAACGAAGAACACCATGTAAAATTATATCGTTTTAAAGCTCTAAAATAAAAATTTGAAAATCATTTATAAGCTTTTATACAATTTGAATAATGTTTAGTCTGCTCGTTGTATCAAAAAATTTGTATTACACGATTTAACAACACAATCCACATTTCCCGTGGTAATTACAGACTTCATACGTTAATAGTAACAGATTTATATCTTCATTCCTTTCTTTTCTCGCGTGTCATATCGGTAATATCAGTTTTCATAAAACCGCAGTCCTTATATTTTATGTTGTTTCTACAATGCCACACAATCTACGACTTCACCTCTAGAGATGTTTTCTGCCAAACTTCAACCAACGATAAATATCGGCACAAATATTTAACTTCGAGCAAAAGGGCTAAATAGATATGAAACATGAAATCGTCTCTTTTTTTTTAGTGGTTTAATGGGGTAGAACAGATGGCTGGGAATTATTATTACATGATGTTAAAAACTTTTTTGGTGAGAATTTGTGAAATATTCAGAAAGTAATCATTATAATTAAAAAAGTCAGAGATATAATTCAGCTAAGTTATGATATGTAGCCTAACCTTCAGTAATCATAATTGCACTAAACTGTTAAACTTCCAAATACATTCAATTCTTTTACACGTTTCCCGATTATTTTTACAGATTTTTTGCTACGTCAGTCGATTTGAACACGAATTAATTAATCTGGAACAAAAAATGTTTGTTAGCACCCACTGTAAGGCAAATACACGTTTGTATGCAGGGTATGGCTCCAACAGCAAAGTTGTAATTCTGTAGCAGAGGCTCCTGAAGGTTTAGTCTGGAAACTAATATTAATAAGACGACCTTCAATCTTGACTGGCAGTGCTCTTGTTGAGTTTCGAATCCTACCCTTAAGATGCAAAGACACACTATGCAACAGTGAGGGTTGTAATGACGCCCAATTATTTCATTTGTAAACATGATATTAAATTTTGGTCTTTACTTAATGCACTGATCATTTCACCAAAGCATGATACCTGATCCGACGATCTGAACATAAGAATGTCTCTAGCTCCCAGTATCTTTCAGATCCATGCATACACTACGTGAGGTGGTACCATTTTCTTTAAATAGTAAAAACTTCCCTGGTTCATTACTACTCATACTATCAGTATACCCTGGAATAACATTGGTGATTCGTATTTTTAGTCAGTAAAATTTCTTTCCAAATATTTTTAGTATTTTTTTT
This sequence comes from Vandiemenella viatica, assembly GCA_031002005.1. Classification (NCBI taxonomy): domain Eukaryota; kingdom Metazoa; phylum Arthropoda; class Insecta; order Orthoptera; family Morabidae; genus Vandiemenella; species Vandiemenella viatica. The sequence goes on along the minus strand of JARYHS010011408.1, from coordinate 155,370,510 downwards.
TTATTTTTGGACAATAGTAAACTTTTTGTAATTTGAAATGTTGAATATATTGCGCAGGATTACTCGGTGATGGATATCGTACTCTTCACAGTACTATTGAATCAATGAAATAAACATTAAGGTATAGTAGCGAATAACAAGACAAACTCACCTTGGCAACTTCAAACATCAGTCAAAACCCAGCTGATAGTGCTGTGCAGCATGCTTGAAGTCGGTTCGTTTCATTCATTTATATCTTCAATTTCGAACGTAATGGTTTGCGTCAAGAATGTTTCGCTCTCATGGATGTCACAGGAAATATTGAAAGTTATGATTCAGAAGATAAAACAAACATTTTCTAACATAATTAAATAAGGAGGCCGTCATGATAGTTCAGAAATTTAATAATAAGGAAATACTAGAAAGCCGATTGGTACTGTAATGGTCCAAATTACATTTTGTATTTATTAAGAATGTATTGATTATTAGTGGGAGCTGGGAGGAAGTGTGCTGAAGATTTTCCCAAAGGGTCGAACGGGCAGTTCAGCCGAGGCTGTTATTCACGACTTTGCGGCACCAGCAATCCTTTATTGGCGGGAGAAGGGGTCTCTCTCTACCTGCGCCTAGAAATTTTCTAAGACAAGCTCAGAAAATAATCATTCTTTTCTGGAGCACGAAACGCGCTAGACGTATTTTCTACTGACTGCCCAGTAGTAATGTTAAATTTTTTTCCGTTGCTTGCATGCAGCATGAATCAGACTAACGAGCAGCTGATGGGTTAAGCTTGGTTTCTACCTGTGCTTAATAACGATACATGCATTTACTGTATCCATTTGCCCACCTGTTTTGGCGAGGAGACACGAAGAGGATGAGATAAGCATCTCGAGTCTATTACCTGACGCAGCTGTGGCCGCTTCCTGAATTCTACAAGAAACGGTAAATCACATCATTCTGTTCAACGAATTATCACGAACAATGAGGAATACGGAAACCATAACACGCCGTTAGAGATAATTTCATTGCTCTATTTAACAATTCAGATGCAATCAGTGATTTGGTGTTGCGTGACTAGCTAGCGGCTTAATCATATTTGATTTCATACGATTTAGAGGCGAGAATTATGTTATACTACAGTACGAATGAAAATCTGTAATTTTGTATTAGGGTTTAAATAATTCCTGAAGTGATATTGAGATCAATATACAGTATGTGTTTAATCATTTATTTGTTTGTTTGACGTATCATCTTGTAATATGTGGATTAAATGCAGTTTGTTACCTAATTAGAGAGCTTTCATTTCTGTATCCCGAACAGTAAGAATTTCAATAAGAAAGTTAGACGATTATTACAGTATTGTGGATGAATTGATTAAGGCACGTAAATGAATATCGAAAGGTGTCCAATTGACCTTCAATTTGCGTCTCAGTTTCGGCAGGAACTTGCGGCCTCTTAAGTTTACCGCATTTATGAAAATTTTACTTTCTTCGTGAAGAGTGCGCTACGGTGCTCCGTGGTTCGGATGCCAGGATAAAACTGTATTTCCATTTTATGCGGTTGGATTACTGGGTTAGTTTAACTTTGTCAGTTAGCGGCGAACTGCACGAAAAATTTAAACTCTTTCACTAGCTGGCCGAACAAATTCTTCGTGGCCTCCCGGCCAATAAAGCCAATCACAGGTACATTTAATTCAGAAGAAAACCACACGAAAAAAATGATATGTTCTATCACTCTTCAAGTTTTGTCTTGAATGCACAGTACATATCATGCACTTCAAAATTGGTTGCTTAGCCCTTATTAAGCGCTCTTTATGTTGTTCAATTGCAGATAATGACCCACACGCCAAGCTCTAAAACACTACTCGATCACGTGCCTGCTGAACTTCTGCCGGAGGAGGTGGGAGGCACTGCAGGGACAGCAGAAGAACTGGCAGGTGAGTACGATGGTTCACTGGTCCGCTCGCGACACGTAAATTATCCATGACTCAGAACGGAACACTACTGTAAAATCAAATAATAGTAATAACAACTGTGAGCAAGTAATTAACATTTAATTTCATTAGAACAGGACATTATGTAACAATTCGCAGAATAAGAAACACAAAAATTTAGATAAGATAACTAATAGAAGACACCACAGTTAATTCTAAACAATAGGTAAAATTTCGCGGCACACCGTTCATCTTCACACAGATTTGCCAAGGCACACCGGTCACGGGGCACTGCACTAGTTTATAGGGTTCCGTATTCCAAAGGAATTTGTTCACGCTCCACTGTCTGTCACAGATTTGTAACTTGTAATAAGCCTAACCCGAATATGCTGAAGACTTCAAATTTATAGAGTTTACGTGTTTCGTAGACCCACGGCCAAATATCATGTTAAAATTTTGTAAAATTGTTTTCGATGGGGTGCCATACGAGTAAAGGAGTCCAAAAACAAATATATTACTATATAAGTTGTGGTGTACCGTTGTTTACAGCCCTTCAAGTAGAGGACTGAAATATTTTATCGTTTTAACTGGAAAATGAAGTCGTGACCGTCCGTTCAAGTCCTCTATCTTCGTTACCTTGTTTCTCTCAAAAACTCATTTATCAGGGACTAGAAATTTGTCTCTAATATAGACGTTACACTGTATTTAAATGTAGTAAAAACAACTAATTCAAATATTGTTTGAAAGCTGTGGGTAAAAAAGCAAAATCTTTTATTTTGTTCTAACTTTGCCAAATATTAATAATGTTTTGTTAAATTTGTTCTTAATTGAAAGTGCATAGATGCCTAAACGGAAGGTATTAAGTCTTATCTATAACAAAATATGATTCGAATCAAACGACTCTATAATTAGCGAAGGCATATGGTGAGCTTGGAGTGGAATCCATTACTTGATCTCAAAGTATGCTGACCATAGTGAAAAGTAAAATTGAGTTGCTCAGAAGGAACGTGATTCTTTAGAGAATCGTATTTAAGAATAAGGTAATGAAATAATAGACTACTACTTTTGGGACAATTTTTGATCACTGCCGATATTAACAGAAAATTTAAAAAGTATTTTCTTGATGAATTTGAAGGTACGAAATCATTAGTACTTGACCCTCGCCGGAAAGAGACGCTGATCGAACTTTGTGAAGCCACACTGATGTCCAGACAAAAATGAACTCTTCTCAGTTTAGGGTAGGAATATCTATGTGAATGGAGGTTTTCCTAGCGTGTTAGTGCTGTGTAGTCTTCACAATTTACCAGCCGGGTGGTAATTTGAACTGCAGATTGTGATCTAAACTTCAGATAAATACCTGATGAAGAAGAAAGACCATGTCGCGGAAAAGTAATGTTTTCATAATAGAATCTGGCTGAAACCCTGTGATAACTCCATATCAAGGAATATGATTTATAAAACTGCAAAATGTTTTCCGAATTTCTGTTTGTTTCAGAAGACTTTTCTGAAAGAAATTAAATGGATTTCTATGCAGTAGTGAGTGCCTCATACACAATACTGTAGACGATTTTATGCAAATAAAAATAAAAGCTTGTACTTTTTCTCACCGGATATAATAAAGTATTTTATTTCTGTCTTTGCCATGAACCGGTCCCTGAGATTTCTTTAATATCCTATAGTTATTTTTTTTTTTTTTAATGCTAGTCTAGACTACGAGTACGGACATAATTCTTTCCCTATCTTTATGCAAATAAGGCATTCGATTTGTACTGCTATTGTCTCAGCGCTTATAAGAAAGGCATTTTTCTTCATTTCCTATGCAGCATAATTACTTTTAATTATCATAATGAATATAAGCAGTTATCTCAGTGCAACACGTTCTTTCTTAAGCTTCACTAAATTTCTTCCATAGCAGATAAATATACATTTGAATGTAAGGGTACACCAACTAATGTCTAAGTACTCTTAAGAGTGAGTTAATATACTCTTGCGAGTAATTAACTCACAGCACTAAATACAATTTCTTCCTTGCAAGGAGAAGGAATTTCTTGAATACGAAAACAGATAAATTTCTGTGATCATTCCATTAGGAGAGGATAAATCGTCATATTACTGAATAGTTATCAAATGTCTGTTGTCTTAGTTACCTCTTCCATTACACGCATGCCATTGAGTCAAGTTATCTTCGTACTTTTTGAAATTTTATCTGGGTTGTTGCAGATGCTACGTTCGAGAAGGTGCTGTCGTACGGTTCATGGTTCCTGGAGCAGGACAAGTTCATTTCTGACGAGTTCAGAAGACCTCCAGGCAGCACTATCATCCACGAAATGTTCGGTGTAGATGGCTCCTTCAAGAAACTTGACGTAGACTGATTTGATATTCACAATGTGTTTGAATGAGTATACATCGACTGGTACATACAGTATTGTATTAGGGATTATGTAAAAATTTGTAGAAAACAAGTACTATCAAGTTAATGATTTGTTCCTATACGCTTGTGTTAAGGTTGACAGACAAGGATACTATTACTCTTACACAGTATCTCATGAAAATTGTGATTATCTGTTTAAGATCACTTACTTAATTATAATTTCGTAATTGATGTGTAGTCTTTATGAGTTTGTGTTAAAATTCAAAGCTATAAATGAAATAATGTTTAACTTTACCTAAATAAATTAAACTATTTTGGTATGGCTGTGCGGTTTTTATTCTCTCAACCCACTTTTGGATACATTACTGATATTTTGGTTGTTTCAGATAAAGCAAAATACAGGCATTGCCATTCAAATTTACCTTACAAATAAATATTCAGTTTTTTTTTTTTTTTTTTTTTTTTTTTTTTTTTTTTTTTTTTTTTTTTTTTTTTTTTTTTTTTTTTTTAAACTGACAATAGCCCTGTCCGAGAGTATTTCCAAGAACTGCCTGCCAAATGGTGACCTGACGGCGGTGATTGTACTTCGCTCACTGGCGGGCCCTTATGGATCATTCACGCAAACCACCGCGTAATGGATTAACTATACTGCACGTACATTCATAACATAATTGTGATGTTAACTTAACATTACAATATTTTTAAACTGAATTGTTCCACCGATAAATACAAAACAAGTGGCTAGCTAGACGTTAGATGTAAGACAGTAAGGATAAGTAACTCAGCTAACATGCAATACTTTCAACTTATTATAAGTGTTTTTAGTCTTTTCAACAAAAACTAGTAAAATACAAAAAAGTCAGCTGAGCGCTTGGTTGAAGAAACATATGAAAATGGACTGTGTCGAATTGGTACACGCAGAGCTCAGAGTATACTTGCGCATAATACCATGGTTCGCGAATGGGAGCGCTCGGCTTTGTTCGCAGCTCACTCGCGAACTATGTCGCTCTTTTAGTTCGTTAGTTCGCGTCTGGAATTCAAAGAAACAGATCTTCGTTCGCCTTGCTACCGCTACTGCACGCGCTATTTTGTTTGTTATGACAGTTTTATTAGAACATTACTTAATCATTTTTTTTTTCGTTTCTAAATGGAATTTAGTATGACCTTGTTAACAAAAGTTGTTACTTAACAATAGCCCTTTCAAATGACATTCGCATAATCAGTGGCCGCCAATAAACCAAAGTGTTCATTGTCCTTTGCACAAATGGATAAAATGGGGCATTCAACTATTCTGTTTTTACTTTTTACTTTACATACATTAGTAGAATATTAATTATTTAATGGATTTATTATTATTATTTTGCAACACAGAAACTAATAACAAACAAATTTCTCCCTTTGTAAAATCTGTGAAAGCGCATTATGATTTATCTTTTGAATGATGTGATGTGCGTTTACCTAAACGCCACTTCAGAAATGTTATGTAATGTTAAAATTGGCAAAGTCTAACAAATGTTTGCTCGTGCATCTGTCTTTGCTTCGTTTTTGTTTTGTTAATTATTTTCACTGTAAGTTAGTTATGGAAAGTGGTAGCAATAACGAAAGTGCGTCAATTTCCAGTGAATTGGAAGTCATAGAGCGACTATTTTATCAGTTTATGGGAGGATTATCCAACACACATTCAAAATATTTTGACGACGAATAAAACTGATGAAGATAAAAAAGTTAAAATCTTTTTTAATTTCGTGATCCATTTTTTATATAACATTCACAAAGATGCTAAACAACTGGTAGGTAATAACGTCACAATCTGAGATAAGTATTATATTATGTCAGCTTTAAAATCAGCGCTAGAAAAATGTTAAAACAAAATGTTTCTTTGGTTAAGAAAACAATAAAAAGTCCTTAGAAGCCAAATTCTCCACAGAAATTGATCATGTTAAAAATAATTTTCTATTACTGGATTGATAAATGTCTGGAGGATCTTAATAAATTGTTAGATTTTAATGAAAGTAATTGGCTATACAAAATCCAAAAATTAAATTTAAAACACGAAGTTTTATTTGGTGACTGTGAGACAGTATTAGATATTCTAAATTTACAAGAAAAAACGAGTATCAAAGTGAACGAACTTTACTCTGAAATAACAATATTACACGAAATAGTAGATAAAAGTAATACAAGTATTTCATTAGTAAAAATGAGATTTGATCGTCATTAATTTAACAACTGAATGCGATAAGTCATATGACAATATTGCTGTAAACAAAAAATCGTTAAAGATGCAAGAAGTGCAAAAAATATACCTTACAAATAAAATCGTAGAAACGTAATTTTGTCCTTTTCTATTCTTTCGTAAAATATTATATTTTTATAGCTTATTCTAAATAAAATACTACAATCAAACTAAAAATTTTGATAACCCTAACGGCGAATGGTGATGAACTAACTAGTAGACTTGCACATGATAGTTCGGGACCGGGAGAGCTCAGTTTATAGCTGTGGACTAGTGATGGGCAAACCGATTCTTTTTGATGAATCGTTTGGAATCGATTCACTCCTCGCTGAGAATCGATTCTTTTAAACGACTCCCCCCCCGAAAATGTATTCTATATTCGCCACTGGCTTGTTTACGAGATTTTCGATACAATAAAAGAAATATAGGCGGAAGAAATTTCGGAAGGCGAAAATACGGTATTTTTTTATTGTGATAACGATTTAGTCACTGAGATTAACTGTGGCAATGACATTGTCTCACGAACTCTTAGATACTGATGTTGAATATGGAGCTTATACACTCAGATGAGTGAAGCGAGTTATATAAAATCCTGGATACATACTCTTAAGATAATCAGAAATATACCCTAAAATTCAATGAAATAAAGCTACTGGTTTAAAAAATATTAAAATATGATCTGCAACTCGGTAAAAATCCTGCCCCCAGTGACAAATAAATACCACAAAGAATGGAGACTGATGTGCTCATTCTTGGCAGCGGATGCATTATTAATAAAGACTAGGCAAGATTATAAGTGTAAATGTAAATAATAAATACCTGAAACGTGAAACTGGACCGGTGACTTGAATATAGTGAAGCACAAAAAGCAGGCTCTCCACTAACTATTTGAGCGCCCTTGCGCAATACCGATTACGCCGCCCCCTGTCTAACTACAACCAGTGGTGGATCTGGGAATTTTCCGAACCGGGTCAACAAAATGTGAGATTGCCACACTGTGAAATTTTCAAGGCTTCCAGCTAATTGTTGTCAAACTTCATTACTGATTCTAAGCCTTTTTGCAGATTGTAATTGTCGATTGAGATTGTTGATTTTGTAGGTGGCATGTTTGTTACACGTCTCGCTAGAGGGCGTCCATAAACCACGTAGATCGGTCTTGAGAGGTGGGTGGAGGGGGTTGGAAGGTGGGATTCCGAGCCAGGCCAAATAGCTTTTCATTCATATTATTTGTCACACTTAAAATGAGATACAGAACACTCAACACCATGTAAATATTTATTTCCGTCATGGAAAAAACTACGTGGGGAGAGGGGGGTTAGAGACATAAGCCACGTCGAGTTACTTGGGGGGAGGGAGGGTTCAAAAGAAGCCAAAATGGAGCTACATGGTTTATGGACGCCCCTTACATATGCTCCAATTTTACTCCATAAATTTGGCAAATTTTTTTAATTTGCCGGATGGTGCTTTTCTTAAGTTAAACAGCGTATCACTAGCATTTTACCCACAAACCAATAAATCAGTGTTTGTTTAAATGGCATAATTTAAATTTTATATTTATTTTCTTAGTTTCAGTATTAGTATTTTGGGGGACGTCCAGAAATTACGTGAGGCTATTTTCCGGAAATCTAGACCCCCCCCCCTCCCCGTTGGTGAGATTTCATGAGATTTTCACGGAACCCCCTCCCCCCAGTTGTTCGACCAGGAGAAGTTTCGAGACTTTTTTTAGCTGTCGTGCTCCCCGAAAGAATGATACCCCCTCAAAAGCCGGTTTTTGGCCTTGTAAACTGGTATTTTTTTACGTTTTTTTAGTTCTACACTCGTTCAAGTTCAAAATTTCACGTGAGATATCCGTCGACCCCCCCCCCCCCCTTTGGTGAGATTTCGTGAGATTTTCCGGACCCCTTCCCCCCCCCCCCTAAAAAGTCTCACGTAATTTCTGGACGCTTCCCTATATTCATCGACGGCACTGTTCCCCAACGTCTTTTCGTTTAACCTTTTTCCTCGTAGAAACCTCACCAGCTGGAACAGTATATATGCCGCTTCAGCACCTGCTAATTTTTGTAATGGTCCAATTCATAAACTTCGTTCATTTCTATTGCAAAATGTTTGCATTATCCACAAAATTAAGAACTGAAGAACAACTAAAACACTGATGAAGTTCGTATGATAACCGGACGCGCTCCATCGCAATTAAATTCAGTACTCGATGCATTCGCAATTTGAAAAAACCCACGCAAAATGGGAATAGCAGATGGCTCTGAAATCGGTATACTTTTCCCTGTCCTCAAATAATCGGGAAATACATTATTTGTGGTAAAATATAAAAGTTATAGGACTTATAATTCATTGATAATTTATTTGTAAATCTAAATCTGTGTTGTGGTAGCATCTATAACAGTCTAGAAGGAAACCAAAAACTTATAACTAGTTCCAAAAACACTAGAAAAATGTGTATTTAAGGAAATAAATTCCTAAATTTAAAAAAAAAAACTTTTTATTTCTGTAATATATTTTTAATTTTCCTGTTCCAAAGATAAATATTCTTTATTTCCTTACAAATAAGTTGCCAAACCAAGAAACACGCCGTGGGAACTAAGATTGTGAATCGAAAGGAATCACGAGTTACGCAGATATCAAGAGTTAAAAAGAGCCGAATCCATGGAAGAGTCATTAAGACAGAAGTGAGCCGAGAGCGAGTGAGCCGAGAGTCGTAAACATTGTCGAGTTAACGACTCGGAGTCGACTCAGAACCTGGACGAGTCGGTGAGCGATTGCGCAACAACGGCTCCGCTCCGGAGCTCCCTCTTAACAACTCTTGAGTGAACCGTGACTCTTCCAAGTGAGTCGATTCCGCAAACGATTCTTTTAGACGAGTCGACTCTTTGAATCGATTCACGATTCTTTTGCCCACCTCTACTGTGGACAGAAGAATTGGCGGGTCAGTGTTAACGCGCTGTTGCCGTACTTGGGGATAAACTCGCGATGCGCTCTCTTTCTATCACCTGAAAATTGCAACGCTGTGCGGCCTGTGTTGCCTAGTCCAAGCGGCAGCCCACCCCAAACCTTCCACCTCCCTTTCAACACACAAAAAATGTGTGAACCTGTGAATCGGAGTTTGTGTCAGTGTGAGGGTGAGTTTGCTCGAGAGAAAATATTTTGATTTTAGCGTTTTGCGATTTAAATAATTCGTTTTAGTTATTTATTAATTACAGTAATTTAGTGTCCTAATTTTACCGAACAAAAAGTGCAGTAAATTGTAATAACGGTAATTTAGCAAGAGAATCGTGCTACTAAAAATGGATACTCAGGAAGAGACTTATTCTCCTACTCCAGGTGTTTCCGGACTAACGACTCCCAACAAGACGCACGTCATCGACAGCAGAACCACCGCGGCTGAAGAAGACAACAGAGTTTCGCCGGCAGAGTAAATCTATCATTCACAGTGTATATAAATATTTCAAACTCCTTGTGGACAATGATGGTGAAATTTTGTCTTCTACATGTACGCTGGTAAGAAAAGACTTGAAAAATATGGACGTACTTGATGTTAATGAAATAAAAAACTGTAGTGATTTGTTACCGCAAAAAACAACCATATTGCGAAGAAATTTAGGGAATGTACAGGCTATTTGCGCTGAAGCTTGTGGTGTTAGTTTGAGAACTGTCCAGCGAGTGTGTCGTGAGGGAAAATCGCCTACGTTTGTTTCTCCAAAGAAAAATGTGAAACAATACAGCACTATAACAAAGCTTAACGACTTTGACAGGGACATTGTCAGGAGAACAGTACACGAATTTTACGACCGTGGTGAGTACCCTACCTCAGAAAAATTAAGAAAAATATTAAAAGAGAAGATAAATTTTACAGGATCTGCACGATCTGTAAGACGCATATTGAACAATATAGGGTTTAAATACAGGCGTCAGAATGATGGTAGGCGATTTTTGCTTGAGCGAAACGACTTAGTGTCCTCAAGAGTCAAATTTTTGAGGAAAATGAGCTCCCTTCGTAGCTCAGGTGACACGCGACCCATTTTTTACTTAGATGAAACTTGGGTAACTCAGAACCATTCTTTAAAAAATATCTGGCAGAATTCAAATCAAAGTGGGGGCTTAAAGGTACCTGTCGGAAAAGGGGCAAGGCTAATTGTTTTGCATGCGGGTTCAGCAAAGACAGGCTTTCTCCAGGAAAGTAAGTTGGTCTACAGATGCAGCAAAACCAACAAATCTGAAGATTATCACTCAGAAATGAATACAACGACGTTTAAAGATTGGTTTCTCAACAGATTTTTGAATTTTTTGGAGGAAGGTTCTATCATCGTCATGGACAACGCCAAATATCATTCGGCAGTGATAAACCGAGCTCCAACAACCAAATCGCCGAAAGCTGATATAGCTGCTTGGCTAACAGAAAAGAAAATTTCGTTTTTGCCTACGGAGACTAGAGCTGAGATGCTGGAGAAGGTTCGCATGAATAAAGAAGAACCGGTGTATGAGTTGGATGTACTTGCAAACGAAAGAGGACATGAAGTAGTCCGATTACCCCCTTATCATTGCCAGTACAATCCGATAGAGCTCATTTGGGCCCAAGTCAAAAGAGAAGTGGCGGAGAAAAACAACACTTTCAAAATCGCCGATGTCGAACGTTTGTTGCATAAAGCCTTGGAAAACGTCACCGTCGAACAGTGGCAGAAATGTGTTTACCATACCGAAAAACTGCAAACAGAAGATTTCGAAAAGGAAGTGGTCCGAGATAATGTAATCGAGCCTCTTATAATCAACCTCAACGAAGATTCAACGACAGAGAACGAGAGCAGCGAAGAAGTGGAAGATGATGATGATGAAGAAGAAGGCGTTGATGGAGATGAATAATGACAAGTAAGGTATTAAAGAACATTTAACATATTACGCAATAAACTTATCAATTACTGAGCAACTTTAATAGCTTGTACTTAACAGTTTGAGATACTATAAACATTTGCTGTGTTAATGTTATTTAAAACCCCAAACTCATATTTAACTTGTTTTATTGTTGGTAGTAAGTTACGATATTACTGTTGGATATTATTAATTTTGCTTAAAAACATTTGGCTTTCTAATAATATTCATGATGACAATATAACATTTTTGCTTACTTTTATTATGGTTGGTTTTTATAAAAAGAACTGCAGTGGCCATACTTCTTTTCTACATATAAATTTTTGGTATACAGCAATTTTAATTCTATAGTCTATATATATATATAATTTTGTCGTCAATTTTGCAAGTTTTTCAGTGCAGAGGATAACAAAGTATAATTTTGATTTTAGTTGTAAATAAAATTTAATACGTGCTTAGCCACAAATAAAATAAAGAAGAGTAATTCAATACGTTTTCTTAATTTCTCGAGAAAGTATTCTTCAGTTATATCAAATGCATTTACACGAACATAACTTTCTTAACGAAATGACATAAATCAATATTTTATCACAAAATTTCGATTATAAATTATTTAAAATACAGTATAAACTATTACTTCAAGTAAAAAGGTGAATACAACTGTTAAGCGCGTGGTTTGGCAACGGCGCATTCTAGGAGACCCGCCAATTGTTCTGGCCAGCACTATAGTTGGCAGCTCCCTAGCGAACTAGGTCGCTCCCTTCTCGAATTACACAGACATATCGTTCGTTCGCTTTTCTGCCGCTACTACGAGTACATGCGCTCTTCTGTTTGTTATGGTAGTTTTGGTTATCGAAGGTTGTCTTTTAATTGTTAATGGGATCAAAGCGTGTTTGGTTTCCGTTGTGACTTCTACAATTATTATATGTATTACTAACTGATACCCGCGACTTCGTACGCGCTGGATTAAGAAATTCTTAGCCAGAATTGAATATAGAAGGTTGTTGGTAGCGAAGGATTGGTCCTAAACAACACCGAGTCGGCATAACATGACCGGAAAGCCATCACTATATCATTCTACCATCGAACCTGTCTCTTGAAGATAATCAATTTCCCACATACTTAAAAACAAAAAACAAACGATGGTGAGGGGATGTAAGGGGGGCTTTATTTCAGATTGGTCTTTTCTTCTTCCTTCAGCATGAGCATCCGATTCTTGGATTCTAATAACTTTAGCTGCTCGTGCTTCTGCTATAGCCACAACTTGTACCAGTTAACGCCCGCAAGTCATGTCAAAAAAGAAGGCAAAATAAACTGGTGCCAGAAACATTTAATCAAACACAAAGTACTAGGAAAGAGAAAATAGACATCTATACTAAATAATACGTTTCTTACCTAAACGAAATTTATTAACAAAATTATACACTAACATAATGTGCGAGAAGCATAGCTTGAGCAAGCGATGTAATATTACAGACTAACACACACATCCGTCTCTCTGTCACCATTCGATAAGTTCTCAAAATTTCGTGACAACAACTGTTAATCATACCGAAAAAAAATGTCATGTGCTCTCCTTACAGATGTTCTTGTTAAATTCCGTCTTTATCGGTATAGGCACTTAGACTTCAAAACGTAACAAAAAACAGAGACTTACTTCCGCATTTATAGTATTATTACGGCAGATCACACACACACTTACTGCGAATCACCTCTGAGGGATCAATATAACGTAAAGAAATGTATACGGCCCAGGCGTGACTCTTACGATCAAAAACAATTTTTAAAAATCCTAGCCACCACGGAGATTTGAACCGGAGACCACAATACAAACATTGGTAAGCCAGCGCTTTAGCCATTTTTTGTTTTAAACAATGGAATGCCCAAACTGGAACCGAGGACCGCGCGTTTACAAGATCAGAACGTTAACCACATGGCCACGGTGCTCATGCCACTGAGCTACATGACCGCTACACGGAAAAACAGTAGAGAGACCTCCATATCCAAACGCATCTGTCTATCGCCGTTCAGTAGTATTTCGAAAGTATGGGACAAATGTATTATTTACACAGATAATTTTTCAACCAAATGTAGACAGTATTTTTCTACTTGTTTCGAAGGATAAGTGTGTAACATTTCATCGAGATCAGATGAAAACTGTGGATTTGTATGAAGAACAAACAAACCAACAAACAAACATACATTCTTACATTCATCTTTATATATATAGATTTCTATAAGGTGGTTTTTGTCACAAGCAATTATATCCCCTCATACTTAACCTAAATCAATGTATGAGGTGTCATATTAAAGCTTATGATTTCCACCTTGGTCACATCATATTCTAAGAAATGATTTTTTCAGAATTCCACACTTAAAGGGCCAAAAAGTCAATATTTCTAAAATTCTGTTTTTTGTGTTATGAGTCATTTATCTCCATGGGTACCTATCTGAAATCGTTTAATGATGTATCATTTCAAGGATTTAGATTTCCCCTCTGGTCACATCATATATTAAAACAGGAATTTTTCGAAATTCGACCCTTGAAGGGCAAAAGTATCAATATTTCTGCAACACGTTTTTGTGTCACGAGGCATTTATGACCCTTCATTTCTAACCGATATTGATAAATGAGGTACCATATTAAAGAGTATGGTCTCCACCGTGGTAATATTAAATTTTAAGAAATTAATTTTTCGTGATTCGACCCATAAATGTCATTATTTCTAAAATGCCTTTTTTGTGTCTCGAGCCTTTTATCTTCCTGGATATCTAACCGAAATCGATAAATCAAGTAGGATTATGAAGAGTAATGTCTCAGCTTTGGTGATATCATATATTAAGAAAGAATTTTTTTTTGAAATTCAACCCTTAAAGGGAAAAATTATCAATGGTTCTTAAACGCAACTTTTTGTCACGAGTCATTTATCTCCATTTATATATAACTGAAATAGATGAATAAGGTATCATTCTAATGATTAATGTCTCCGCTGTGGTCACATTTATATTTTAGGAAAGGTACTTTCTGAATTGAACCCTTACAGGGCAAAAATATCAGTATTTCTAAATTACGTTTTTTGAGTCTCCAGTCATTTATCTCCCTTGATAATTAACCAAAATTGATAAACGAGGAATGATTTAAATGACTGAGTCCTTTGTAAGGTCTTCGGTTTTATTAAAGGATTTTTTTTTAAATTCGACTCCTAAAGGGGAAAAAATTAATATTTCTACAACGCGTTTTTCATTCACGTGCCAATTATCTTCCTTGATACCCAACGGAAATGGATAAATAAGGTATCTTTTTAAATATTAAAGTATTCGCTTTTGTAACGTCATATTTTATGAAAGAAATTTATTGAATTCAACACTTAAAGGGCAAAAGTATTAATACTCGTATTATTCTTACAACGTGTTTTTTTTTTTAAATTATGAGTCATATTTATGAATTCGATAAATGATATATCGTTTTAAAGATTAAGGTCTCCAATTAGGTAAAATCATAAATTAAGAAAGAATTTTTCGAAATTTGATGCTTAAAGTGGTTGCGCGTATGAGACTGTTCAGAGCCAAGTCCCTAGATTGCAGCAGCATATTTCACAGGGATATCAGTAAACTGTTTTTTTTTATATATATATATATAAAATAAATAGCTTTTCGAATATTTTTTTCTGTTACTGAAATATTTTTGTTTTGCTTTATTATTCCAATGTAAACATTATACTCGCACAGCAACACATATCACAGATAAGTTGATATGTTGTGTGAATTTTGTTCAGGTTGGTTGTATTCTCTTAAGGTCAGTAACAGTTTGTCGTACATATACTGTGTTTTAAAATGTTCTGTTTCGCAATATGTTGTAAGTATTTTACACCTATTATACTAAACAAAATAAATATTTGCCACAGAAGTGAGGGTTGTAATTTTCATTATATTACAAGTATTCAACCTCACTATTCATCCCATTTTATTCCTGAAATTTTCGCACGGGTTGTCTAGTAATTATTAATATTGAACTGTTTTTTTCTCTCTTATCTTTTTACATAACCTAAAACAAATATCGGTCTACTATATTTGTATAGCTTATTCTAAAGATATACTATAATCAACCGAAAAAATGTTGGTAACCCTAGCAGGTATGGAGATGAACTAACTATAGTAGTCGTCACGAAAATAGACCTGCGAAGGTCAATGCGTCTCCATACAATGTTGCAAATTCTCAGAAAACCCAACTTTCAGTAATATGTGCTGAAAAATTCTAAAAAATAATACTGAATATGTGGAACAAGGTGATGTGATTTTTAAATCGAAATATTTACATGACTAATTTAAAAAAAATAAAAACTAGTTCCCATGAACTTTACGAATGAAAATACTTTCTTCACTTCAACCAACCGAAAAAGCTAAACCAATGATAAAAAATACCTGAAAAAATTTATGCGGCTTCCCGAAAGTTAACAGATTAGTACAGAATATTTTATATTCATTATATAGCGAAGAATGTTATGAAAAAAAAATTAAAGTTATACGAATTTCTTGTTTGTCCCTTTTGTGTAATGTAAAAAGTTGTCGCTGACTAACTTCCGTTTTGTTTGTTCACGTGATAACTTCCAGCGAGAAAGTTTGTGAGAAAATATTGAAATTATTTTTAGAAAAAACAACACCATCTTTAAACGAATCCTTCTGGCTTGTTTAATAATTTATCTGCACGAATTTTGTCGCGCTGCGCTCGCGTCCAACACTGGCCGACAGCTTCCGTCAATTACGACGAGCGAGATACTCGTAGCTACCGTACCTCCTCAAAATATTCAAATTCAGGCTCATGTAAGAAATATTATCTTAACAGAGAATTACATGACAAAATACACATAAAAATGGTTTCCTGAAAAATCTTTTCATCTTAATAAAAATAAAAGTAACGCAATGTCTGCTTTCAATAAAATTACTAAAGAAATGATTGAAAAACTTACAAACTGGCTTATTTTCAGAGCTGTGTGCCATTATCCTCTCCGTAACGTATTCATCTTCGGATTCATTGGACTGAAGATCACTGTCGCTACTCTCTCCCAGCTGTATCACGAACTGATCCATTTCTGTGCCCCTCGCGCACTGTTTGACGTAATCAGTTTCTTGTAATATTTCCGAATGTCTTACACAATTTGCCCAATCTTCTTGAGTAACGCTGTCTAAAACCTCGTGTGTAAGTCGTTCCACATCGGCAAGTTTAAAGGTCGTGTTCTTCTTAGCGACATCCCGTTTTACTTGTGCCCAGATGAGTTCGATTGGATTATACTGGCAATGGTAGGGTGGCAGGCGAACTATTTGATGTCCCATTTCATTTGCCAATTGATCCAATTCGAATACCTTCTTGGCATTTCGAACTTGTTCTTTACATAAAAGTTCATCCCTAGTTTCATGGGGAAAAAATTCAACACCATTCTTACGTAGCCATTCAATAATATCTCCCTTACGCCAGTTTGAAGATAGTGGTTTGTCTATTTGAATGGAATGATAACTGGCATTGTCCATGACGATAATGCATCCTTCTTCCAGCGAGCGACACATATCACTAAACCACTTCTTAAAAACCTCACCGTTCATTTCTGTATGGTAATCCGATGGAGACGAACTTTTTCCGCCACAAACACAAGTTTGGCTCCTGGTATGAAACCTATATGTGCAGAACCAGCATGTACTATAACAAGTCGACTTCCTCGGCCAGTAGGAACTTTAAGACCTCCGTTACCTCTCGAATCATGCCAAATATATTTGTTTGTATGGTTTTGGTTAATGTAAGTCTCGTCCAAATAAACAATTGGCCTAGTGTCCTTTGTTCGCAATGAGTTCATTGTTCGCAAAAACTTTGCTCTTGAAGCCGCAATATCACTGCGTTCCATTAAAAATTTTCGTCCGTCGTTGAATTTCCTAAATTTAAAACCCAGTCTTTTCAGAAGACGAAGAACGGAGCTTTCTGAGCCTGAATAGCTGATTTTACGGGCGAGATCAGACCGTATTTTCATAGCCGTTGGGTATTCTCCTCTGTCGTAGTACTCTAAAACAGTTCTGCGAACTACTTCTTTATTAAAATCATCCAGTTCAGTGCATTTGTGTTCCCGCCTATACTTATTTCTTGGTGATTCAAAAACAGGGCTCAAATCTTCGGTTTCTGCCGAACTTAATATACCGACGATACGTTGTACCGACTTCTTCGAAATACCACAAGCCTCCGCTGTCAATGCTTGTACCTGAGCAAAGTTAATGTTTCTCCTGGCTTCTTCGTTGTGGGAAAGGTTGCTGAAATACTTGAAAACATTTTCCACGACAACTTTACTTTGCTTTCTGATATCTGGACGACCTGCACGAACACCGATATTACTTCTTTTCGGTAACGCACTGCATGTAGAATTCTGTTCTACAACGTCACTCATCATAAAGACAAAATAATAATCTTTAAACTAGCAAAACAAAACCGACCGCAGTGAAATCTACGAACCGACTGGCAGTGGAAGAACATTTGACAACACCGCCGTCTAAACTGAGGGTAAAGGGGGTAGTGCGGGCAGGGGATGGAGGCAAGACTGTGTGACCTTGAGTGGACTAAATTGGTGAAGCGGACTATAGTAGACTTGCTCGTAATAGTTCGGGACCGGGAGCGCTCAGTTTAGTTCCCAACCGGGAGCGCTTAGTTTAGTTCGTAGCTCCTTATCTAACTAGGTCGCTCCCCTCTCGGATTCCAGAAAAACATATCGTTTGTGCGCTTGGCTACGGCTACTCCATGTGCTCTTTCGTTTGTTATGGTAGTTGTGGTTATCGATTGTTGCCTTTTAACTGTTAATGGAATCTAAGCGTGTTTTGTTTTCGCATTCCTTGTTAATTTTCCGTTTGTGACTTCTTCAATAATTATTAATGTTAAACAGGTTTTTATATATATATATATATATATATATATATATATATATATATATATCTGTGTCTACATTTACATGTGTCCACAGTGAACTGTGTTTCCTTTTAGATGACATAGTAATAAATAACCTAAAACAAATAGTCGGTCTTCGGAAAAAATCGAAGGAACTAACGAACAAAGGAGCCAGAGATCCGGGAACTAGTTTGCGTAGTTCGCCTGTGGGAAAGCTCTTCCGAACTAGTTCGTTCGCGAACTACACAAGACAAGCTCAGAGCTGCAAAGATTTAAACAAAATAGTAACTAAATTAACTAATTTTGTTATTAGTGGGTCACAATCATGCATCCTCCAAACATGATCTCTCTTCATTCAGAATCATTCTGACTGGGTGCGGACTTTCCCTCCATGCCCACATTTCATAGAATTACAAATATCGAACTTCTCTGTCTAACAGATAGTCTGCCCATGTCTAGCATGTTGACGCGAATAACAGCTTATCTGTCGTTTCCTTCGCTTTTTCGTTGTTCTTGAGCAGTCGATAATAGACCGTGTCTGCACTTAAGCACATAATATGATTCGACACGGCGAATTCTCGACAGGTTGTCAGGCGCCTTAAATTATATTTTTCATGTTTTGGCGTATTGTAAAAAACTCGAGACGTCATTGACACAACCGATTTTCGTTGGTGGGAGATTAAGGCTTCCCGAGATGTGAAGGCAAGTGGCGAAAATCGCAACGGGGACTCGACCGATGACTCTTGAGGCGAGAGGTCATTGAGACGAGCAGGCAGCCGTCAAGAGGCGACCAATACAGAGTGATAAGTGTTTATGTCCACCCAACTCACTCCAGGCGAATTCCGGGATGCTTCCTTCAAAAATACCATGTCCGAATGATTTTCCCGTTCCTTGTCCCCAGTCCCATCCCGCCACTAATGACTTTGGCCGTCGACGAGGCGTAAAGCAATAAGTAATAATAATAAGTTTATGTCCACACTGGCACAAGTGTGACTTCGACTGGTTTGAGTGAAGATAGACGTGATGGCGTGCCCACTCTGGTGCTTATTTACGGTAAACACGCATACTATGAACTGCACTGAAATTCAGTGGAACTCTCTTTCCCAAATACCGACACTGGCTACGAAACTCGCAGATAAGAGTCTCAATCTGCCCAACGGTAATGAATTTTAGCCGGAGCATATATTTCAAATGACACTTTGTCTTTAAAATCAATGACATGCCTTTGTTATTTCTTTGATTAATCAATTTGTTTGTACATCGTAAATGTTTAATTGTTATCCAACATAATACGTTCATTTTGTATGTTTATAAATGTAATTCACCGATGTTCATCAGTAATATAGGCAAAGGTGTAGAGTATACTTGCCATTGACATTAAAATAGTTTCAACCATCCTTGTGCAATGATGAAACTAAATAGCCAGGTTATGGAAATTTTAGATTAGTCAAGCTGTTATGCGTTTAATTAAAGAACTCTTTCCATTTTTAATAAATTCTAAGTTATCTAATTTTCGTATGTATAAATTAAGACACCCCCACCAACACGTCACGTTACAATATCGGGTCTAGTTTTCAAGCAGGAATGGATAATTTGTTGATGTTAGTTTTGGTAATCAAAACGGCTTTTAATACTGCGAAACTTAACTGTGTTTTGTCACTTGTCCATATTTAATTTATCACAGAAAAATCTCTTTCGACAGGTGTGCTACTTCCAGGCAGACACTTAACGTAGTTATATCAATGTTCGTAAAGTTGAGTGTTTAAATAATTCCGCCCAATGGTTTTCAGCAACAAAATTCTCAGCTTTCCAGCTAGTGAGTTTTTGATCTGTGACGTAGTTGGAAATAAGCGAAGACTCGTCTAACATTTCCTTATTTTGGCTGCTGCTAATACTGTAAATCTTTTCGCTATAGGCAATGGTCTAGGCGTCGACTCGACCGCCGCTCCTCAAAAACTGCATCGTCTTTTTTTTGACATTAATAGATACGCAGATACAATCAATTGTTGTTTTGTTTGCGAAAACGGGACATTTTTATTGTCGCCGGGGACATCGGAACAGACAGTTGAGAGCGGGACTGTTCCGCCCAAAGCGAGACGTATGGTCACATTATGTATGTCGTATGTTCAGCTACGAAACAAACTATCACGTTGTGTAAGTTTCGTTTTAAAATTATTTTATTAGTTTTTTGTGTGATGCATGCACAGACACCATCTGAACAATGGAGAGCTACTGGGTTAAACGAATACTCCACTATAAGTAAAGACACTATTTCTAGTTTCGTTGAAATTCAATTGTTAATTCTTGCTCCATTATTTCAAATTTACGGTTTTGGCTTTTGTATGATCGTAAACTATAATCATATTAAAAAATATGCTATACATGTTAATCAATGATATGCCCTATCGCAATTTGCAGTTTTGTTGTTATAGATTCATCAGTTCTTCCGTGATTCGTTCACAAACATAAGAAAGATAAGCTCTTCTTATCATTGGAAACTATGTGAGCAATCAGCATATAAAACCGTCATAAATGCTAGCCGAAGACATAAGCTATTGCTAAATGCTTTTTAGTTAAAATCCGTTCACTAATGCATAAAGTGGTGGGAGGAAAAAAGGCTGCGATGTCGGTGTCTGTATCAGTGTGTTATAAGTTATGTAACGGAAGCAGAAACGGAAACAGATGTCGAAAGTGAATCTTAGCGTAAACGGAAGCAGATGCGGAAGCGCAAATCGAAGAAAAAGTGCAATTTTTAACAAGTATATTTGTTTATTAAATTAATATTCACAATTACGTACCGTAACTGTAAGTTTTATAAATAGTGGTTTGACCTCTTTTTACACCCCATAATCTGTTTTGGTATTCTTCATATATTAGACTAGCTCCGCTAGATAATTGTTTACTAGAACGATACTGGAGAACGCTGATAAATATTGCAGCACTGTTGGCAAAAGATGATGGTATTTTTGTACGTTTGATTTCCACCACATAAAGGGATCCTTATGTAGAGTTAATCGCTTTTTTTTTTTTTTTTTTGGTGACCCGAAAGTGCGACTGTAACCCCAAAAGTAATCTGTCACTATCGTTAGTTCTAGTAGAGACTTGCTGGTCTTCGTTCATATTTAACACGGATTCCAACATTTGCAATGATGATGACGTATCATTCTTATTTTCAGTTCGGCACCTGTTGGGGGATGGTATGTCATCATCATCACGAGTGGAGTTTGTTGTATCTCTGGATTCTCTGGTTCTCCTGATCGT
This sequence comes from Vandiemenella viatica, assembly GCA_031002005.1. NCBI lineage: Eukaryota > Metazoa > Arthropoda > Insecta > Orthoptera > Morabidae > Vandiemenella > Vandiemenella viatica. The sequence continues at coordinate 155,348,945 of JARYHS010011408.1, read as the reverse complement.
CGTATTTAGTAATTTAGACTCAAAGTACTCTATCGCGGATCTAAATGCTTTACAATTATGTATTTGTCCTCTTTGGTCAGTTTTCCCAATCTTGCGCTTGCGTTCAATTCATAGCGTAAACTTCTTGTCTAGTCTTAGAGGTTTCATCTCTTCTTGTAGTAATGTGGTTATCAGAATATGAATGAAGGGTATGACTGCTGAAATAGTCACTTCAGATCTACACGAATTGAGTCTTGAGGGGAAATCATCGTTACTTTATTTGAGCTTCGAAATAAGACTCCTGAAAATTACGCAATTACACTCAAGTACCGGGTATAATAAACTAAAAAGAATATTTAAACATCAAACGAATGCTTTGCGTTTGACACGTGCCGTCTCTATCTATGGCTGGCACCCCCCCCCCCCCCCGCTCCACGAGCGACTCGTCCACCGAGGCGGCACCGTCCCGTTGTAAACTTCCGATTAAATTTCCGTTATAAAAGTTGTGGAAGCAGAAGCAGATGTGAAAAATGGTTCAGAACTTCTTCACATGCGGAAGCAGAGGCAGAGGTCTGTTGTATCACTAGTTGCAACGGTAACGCTGAGATTGCATCCTCTCCAAGGTCTCGCCGATGATTTGGAAGGAAGCAAAATCCTTCCTATGGTTCCTCAGCACAAGCAAGCCTCAGCTTGCGCAGCTCCGATGTCAGCTTACAGTCTCAACTAAGCCTGTTACTTCTTGCATCCACCAGTTCAGGTTCAAGGCAGCGAAATGACCACAGAGTAATGACGGTTAACATTATTTTATTTCAATAACAAGAGCTCAACTGAATACACGTCTACACTTGGTCAAAGCCTGCAAACATCTCTCTTCGTGTCCAGCGCCGCTCACTCACCCCCCCACCCCCAGTCATTCCAACCCACAGCTTACTTAACGGTATCGCCCCTTCAAGGTCAGGCCATGTGTGCATACCTGTAGACCAGCCGGGAGGCTATATGGTCACTCACACTACACCCCCTTTTTTTTCAGAAGAAAAAGACAGGAAACTACTTTTTTTTCTTCTTAAAATACTACCAACTACACCTCACCATTCTGCACCTACTAACTGCAATATCAGATAATACCTTAAATATAAGACATATATATCAAAAAGTATATACATATAGTATATACATAAAAAGGAACAAAAAATACAATATAAAGGCTATACTTGAAATAGAAACTAAAATCATAGAAATCAAATATTTTTTCAGTGGGTGCTGATAACAATGTTTGCGGAAAACAATATCTCAATTTCTTTCCTAAGGTCAAATCATAAAAATTAATATTAATATAAACTTAAATCTAATACAATGTTCAAGCAATAATAATGATAATGAATCACATACACTGTAAATACAGACAAGAGGACATAAAATTCAAATACGTTTTACTGACTGCTGTAAACATTGACCATCAGTACTGTAGTTCATTAGCTTTAGCCAAGCCATAGAGTCATCATTCGTTTTAGCAAACACTGAAAACCTGAGCTTGACTTTCTGCAAGCCTTTTAATCACTTACTACTTGCACGTTTGAACTTTATATCGATAATATGTGGCTACAGACTGCATGATAGAACAATGACCAAAAATAAACATTTACCAATAATTTATAATGCGCCTGAAAAGCTACATTTCCGAAAACTGGTTCAGTATAGTATCCATTGTCCAAATTGTTATACAAATAACAGCTGCAGCAAAAGGAACGATTAGTGCAGCTCCAACCATAAAATTAAATATTCACAAGATCTAAAATCTAACACAAAGTTACAAAACAATAACGATAATGATACACACACCCACACAAAATATTAAAAAAACACACAAAATCATATATGTGTCAGCGGCTTCTGCAAACAATGTCCACAAGAACAATTGTTAATTTACTTCCATATGAAGTTCAGCCAGTTGTTTAAGTGGAGCAACATTTTTCTAAAATCACTTGTTTTACACGAACACTCAAAATAAACTATGCTTGCAGCTTCGCAAGCTTTTAAGCCACTATTCACTTGCACATTTTCACTTTCCTATCACAGGAAGTGACCATTGCACGAAGTGTAACGAATAACAACTATGGTATAGGCTTCTGCATTTCCCAGTCCATCGGACAGAATGAACCTGTTACCACTTAACAGCTCGCTTGACTGCTTTTTACAACTAATATCCAATGCTTTCCAGGAAGCAAATCTTTTCCTGCAATTATCGTGACGGATAATATCTATTGTTATATCATACACACAAACTTCCGCCAAATATTTCACATTCAACTTACGACTACACTTGCGCAGTCCATCAAAACCAAAGTTCTGTCTCCCCAGAAATATCTTTCCACCTATCTCTATACTCTGGCACACAAGAATTATTCCTTGTTTTTCTCTAAAAGGCGGTTTTAGAACGAATCCTCCAAATGACAAATCAGTACTGTTCGGTTTGTCGCTGCCGCTACTCATCCATCTCTCAGTCACTGCCTCCCGTTCTGTCAGTATACTGGAAGTCATCGCCTCACACAACAGCTGATTAACACTACCAGATTGGTAAATTACATCACTACATATATTCTTTTTCACATCTGTCACCACCCTTCCCTCTTTAGTCCACAGTGTCTGCATTTCAACGCTTGCAAATTTCGCATCTTTTCTTACTGAAAAAATCCCATTCTGCCACTTTCTTTTTTCTTACATCCAGCAGTAAGTCCCCGTCCCTATTCTCTTCCTCTCTGTAATCGACATATAATATTTTGCCAACAGCATTAACTTCCGCTATTTTTTCAGCATCTAAATACCCCTCTTGTTCTTTATTTTGTCGCTCATCTGTGTTCACAGTCAAACTATCATTTTTAACATTCATTAAAGATTTTTTCGTCTCGTGTAACATGTTATCTAACCTTGTTTCAGACTCCCGCATGCAAGACATTAACCTTTCTTTACTATCTTTGTGATTTTTATCCATTAATTCACTAAAATTTTCCGCATCTTCATACAGGGGTCCCCCCTTGCCCTTGCGCTCTTCCCTCATTTCTTTCACACTCCTATCAACCATTTCCACCAAACTTTCTGACGCGTCCTCAGTCCTCTTTGAAACAAACGTCTTTATCTCATTCATGCAGTCTAGTTTCTCCTGCCTGTTCTCCTCATAATTCTGTTCAGACTCATCAAATCTCCTATTTATCCTCTGAATAACTGCCAAAATGTCATTAATTGTAGAAATTATAGTTGCTTCTTTGGAATCACTAAGATTACTTCCTCTCTCTACCCTATCCTCACACTCCCCTTCAATCACACTAAAACCTCCGTCGTCCATTTCTACACAACCCAATAATCCTCAAATGCTGACATAAAGAATACTAAACCTCCAGACAGAACTCGAAGACAGAGATCAGAGAAAAAAGAGAGCACCTAACGCTACTATCGAACACATCTGAATATTTTCATTTGAAGTACAACCTTTAATTATTTCACGTACATCAACAAAGACATTAGAAATGATAGAGAACCACTTCAACTATAAACACAACAAGCGGGAGGAAAAACAAGAAACACTCCTAGAATTGCGACCAGAACATTATCAAAAGCAATTAATTGAATAAAAACACACACCATTATCAAAATTTATGCCCCCTCTCCCTTGAAATCCGTAAACAACAAACGAACAATAACTCCGGTATACATAAAAAAAAATTCCATGCTTGAAACTGTGAAAAGACACAGTTACAGCCCTTATGAAATAAAAAAAAAAGGATCTACATAATTACTGCCAGACATGAAATAAAAATCTACAAGCTATGCAGTCAAGTGCACTGTCAGCAAACCAAGCCACTCTCTCCGCCGAGAGGAAAAAATTATACAGATAACCATCACCAAAGTTAATTCGCTCAGCCACGTGCTAAGGCTCACCTCAATATAAACTGTCTTCCAGATTGTTGTTCACCCGCCTTCAAGGATGAAATTTTTTGGCCAGGGTCGCCAGATGCAACGGTAACGCTATGATTGCATCCTCTCCAAGGTCTCGCCGATGATTTGGAAGGAACCAAAATCCTTCCTATGGTTCCTCAGCACAAGCAAGCCTCAGCTTGCGCAGCTCCGATGTCAGCTTACAGTCTCAACTAAGCCTGTTACTTCTTGCATCCACCAGTTCAGGTTCAAGGCAGCGAAATGACCACAGAGTAATGACGGTTAACATTATTTTATTTCAATAACAAGAGCTCAACTGAATACACGTCTACACTTGGTCAAAGCCTGCAAACATCTCTCTTCGTGTCCAGCGCCGCTCACTCACCCCCCCACCCCCAGTCATTCCAACCCACAGCTTACTTAACGGTATCGCCCCTTCAAGGTCAGGCCATGTGTGCATACCTGTAGACCAGCCGGGAGGCTATATGGTCACTCACAACTAGTATGTATCATCCATAACGCTGTAATTTCTGGGTAGGCCAATAAGTATCCAGTATGTTAACTGATGATACGATATCACTAATGGGTAACTTGGTTGAAAGCCTTCTTGAAGAATGCTAGCGCAAACTGAAAAAAATGATACGCTTGTGGCCTTCGGATAGCATCTTAATAGATAAAACGCACAGGATTTCTGGTCTGGGGAACACAGAATAATTAGCACACAAATTGTCAGCGGTGTTACTGGTTTGGGATTATGTAATGAACAAGAGAGTAGGTAAACTGGTGTTTTTTTCACCAAAATGCTCTCACCGAGTCAATGAAAGTTCTCCTTCCACCCTTACACATCAAATTAGGCTTGATGAAGCATTTTATGAAAACCTTTCCAAAAGATGGTAAATGTTTCCAGTACATATGCAGCAAGTTTCCAGCCTTGTCAGCCGTAAAATTAAAAGACGGTATCTTTACTGATTTAGACTTTAGAAAACTTTTTGAAGATGGAAATTTTGAAAAATAAATGGTAGTTGCTGAAAAAGAATCCTGGATCACCTTGAAAGACATAGTAATCAAGTTTCTGGGCAACAAGAAGGATCCTAATTTCAAGTCTATCGTTGAGACAATGCTGCAGAAGTACCAAAATTTAGGCTGTTCCACGAGTTTGAAGGTTCATTTCCTACATGCACATTTAGACTACTTTCCTGAAAATCTGGGTGCGGTTAGTGAAGAAATGGCTGAGAGATTTCATCAGGACATGAAAGACTTGGAAAAGAGTTACCAAGGCAGATGGATTAATACAATGACTGTGAACTATTGCTGGATGTTGCATCGAGATGATCCCAGAACAGCATATGCACGGAACTGCCTGATTCAAAGCATTGCTGGTCCGAAGAGACGTCGACTTAATGACTGAAATGGTGTGTGTTCTATTTTCTAATATCTATTATATATTAGATTTCCTTATTATATTACACTAGCTCGTACCCGCCACTTCGTACGCGTGGATTAAGAATTTTTTTGCCAGAATTAAATATAGAAAGTTGCTAACGAAGGATTGGTCCGAAACAATATCGAGTAGGAATAATATGACAGGAAAGCTATCACTATATCACTGTACCGTCGAACCTATCTCTTGAAGAGAATCAATTTCCAACATATTTCTGTCACCATTCCATAAGGTCTCAAAATTTCGTGACTTCAACTGTTAATCATACTGGAGAAAATATCCTGTGCCCTTCATACAGATTTCCTTATAAAATTCCATCACAACGATATAGCCATTTAGTCGTCAAAACGTAACAAAAAGACAGAGACTTACTTCTGTATTTATAATAATATTACTGTGGTTCACACTCACACACTGACTGCGAACAATACCTGAGGGATCATTATAACGTAAAAAAGTGTACACCTACAACATTGCAACACTACCTTCGATTTGCCTCTCATTGCACCCCTAACTTTCTAATATCTACGGTTTAATATTCAATCCGAATAACCTACGGTGCAGGCCTGACTCTTACAATGAAAAACAATTTTTAAAAATCTTAGCCTCCACGGAGAATGAACCGGAAACCACGACGTTCGTAAGCTGCCAGTCCACTATACGGAAACACGGTACGGAGGCGACCATATCCAACGTGTCTGTCTGTCGCCGTATTTCGAAGTTATGAGACAACATGTGTTATTTATACAGATAATTTTTCAACCAAATGTAGACAGTATTTTTTTCCTTGTTTCTAAGGATAAGTGTGCAAAGTTTCATGGAGATCGGATGAAAACTGTGGATTTATGTGAAGAACAAACAAACAAACCAACAAACAAACAAACAGCCGGCCTCGGTAGCGTAGGGGCTAAAGCACTAGCTCCGCGTGCCGAAGGTCGCCGGTTCGAATACGGCCGTGGGCATGGATGTTTAAGTGTTGTGTGTCTGTGTGAATGTCCTGTCCGTCCTGTGGTGTCTATACTTAAGAATAATTACGTACTGGAGAAAACTAAAAAATCACTTGATTAAATATCATAAGCACATTGAGCTGGCTAAATGGCTTAGTTGCCGAAGGCCATTAAAAAAAAAAAAAAAAAAAAAAAAAAAATCATCTTTATATATAAAGATTATACTGATTATTATAAGCCATAAATTAATACGTTTTATGCGAAACAACCTGTCTTTTTGGCTCATTTTTGTGATACTTCTGGCTCAACGCGAATTGCAAAAACTTCTGACGTGATAATACTAAACTAACGTCATTTTCGGGTTCAACGCACCAATTTACATGGGAATCAATCATAAAAAATTTAAAAAAAAAAACAGAACCATCGCAGGATAGTGTAATCAGACTGAAAGTGTATAAAATCCTAAATTTATGGTGCCGGCCTCACTACCATCAGCTCAATGCGTTGCCATTAAACTTTCTGAAGTAAATTTTGTGCACAAGCACCGCTTTTCCGAAATTCTATTATATGTGGAGATGATAACTGCAAGCACGAATTCTTTGGGTATTGGAGATCTTATTTAACTGTTGTATTTATCTGACATTGTACATTATAGGGCAAAACATCATGTGTGGTATAAATACACAAGTACCTGAGATTTCAAGTACAAACATTTTGCTGTGGCCTAGTAGCCGAAAAACATCAGAGAAATAGACTCAAACAATTTCCTACTAAGAGTCCCACGACAATTCGGTAGTTAAACAATAGTCAACAGTTATTTCCTAGGATACGTTTACATCTGGCACAAATTCAGAACATGAATCCAGATTTCTATTAGAATGGGAATCTGACCTGATGTTTACATCTCTATACACATTTATTAAACGCTTTAGTGGCATCCAGAAGTGTAATTACTGTTTACATCCTGTAGAAAAAGGAAAGAAAAAGAAGCTGCGAAAATATTTCCTGTCTAAACGAGAAATACATTGTGCTTATGCCATGTTAATAAGAGAAGTAACTTTGGAGGATGCAGCTTGATTCAAGAACTATGTGAAAATGAGTCTCACATCTACTGTTTAAAACTAAATTTCACTAACCAATTATTATGAAAGAAGGCACTAAATTCTGAGACGCAATTTGGTCAGATGGCAATAGTAGTAAGATTTTTGGCAACCGGTTGTCACTTTTCTTAATTAATGAAGATGCACAGAAATTCAAAAATCTCTATCTATTAAATTTAAAGTATTTAAAAATTCCCGCGAATGACATTTTTACCGAATCTATTAGTAATTTGTATAAGGTAATGAATGAGCTGGGACTTCTCAAATCTGCAAATCCCAACACAATTTCTGATAAAAATATCCAAATATAAACCTAGCTTTACACAACCTAGATTTTCTATTGTTTAGCTTAATGGCTATGATATGGTCATTTTTGTCTAATTTTTGATATTCATAGTATGCCAGTGGGCGTGCTGTGATTAACTACATGCGAAAATTTCATTGTAAGCTGTTTCGGTGACCCTTAAGACTGCTTCTGATGAGTAAAAGATATGAAATAATTTATTATTTCCCATTTTTTTTAAAGTGAAGATAGGGCAAAAATAAAATTTTAGTATAGATATTTACGCTGGTTAATGAAAAGATTTAAATAAATTCATCTGATTGGAGAGTATTAACAAAGGAATACGTAAATGAAACGCATTTATTTTCTTATGTTTCTATCTATATAAAATCAGTAATATAGAAACAGAATTTGTAAAATCTATAATTCAATACCACAAGCTAATGACGATTTAAAAAAAAAAATCTGTACTGTATTTGGTATCTGTAACTGAGCTGCCAAACCTAAGGCTACAGAAAAGGACATCCATATGTATGTAATATAATTTTTTATGATGTGTCATTACTAGCAGAACGTAATTGGCTGATATACAGAAAGTTAAGCTGCCTATGAATATTTACAAGGAGTTCTAGTTAAATCTATAACGTATCAGCCTGTGAAGTGTCATTGATTTCAAGAGACCAGTAATAAAAAAAAAAAAAAAACATAAATTTAATCATTATGAATTCAACATAATTAATATTACATAAGTGATTCTGGATGACTGCAGCCGAATGGATTATAGTTCCCTCAAGCTTATACGAGAGGCAGGAAATAAAATACTCCTCGTGGACCTCTTCCCTGCTTATAGAACATATATGCTGTAGTTAACCATCAAATTTGAAAACACAGGCTACTGCGAAGAGAAGACCAGTGGTGACCTGGATGAGTGAAGGAGACTTTGAAAATTTTAAAGAACCGTAACATTTTCAATGGAGACAACGGGCAAGTATTCCACAACGCATGGCGCTCGTTGCTGACATGTATCACTACTCGCTGATAATGCTGCAGGATGACAGCCGAAAGATTATTAAACGGTACAGAAACGCGGTATTACCCTTGTGCTAGATTCTGGTTGAATGTTCCTCTGAGAAAATTTGATTGATATATCTCGAATTTCTTCTCTTGAGCAGATAGTTTCCCTTTGAGCCAAATATTTGCACGTATTTATAAAAATATAATGTAACTTTAATCTCGTTATAATGTGATATAACTGTTGATAACGTAACGGAATACATAGTCCTACAAGGCAATTACTGTTTGAAAAATTTCATATCAAAATTCTTAAAATTGGCAACACAGTATCTTTTCAAGGTAAACTCCTGCGTGGAAAAGTCTGGTCTTTAAGAACCAGCTTGCACTAATAACCCCATGCAACAAAAGTAGACGCACCGGTTGAGCTATACATATCTACGCGGAATCTACAGTTCCTGCATTAGTGAAGAGGCTTTCGTCCGCAGACGACTACCATTCTGACGGTAAGGAGCGTAGTTGTTATTAATATTTTGTTCACACTCCACGCTTCCTCCTCTTTGTGGTGAATAAGTGAATAATAATAAACAAAAATCTGTGTGTCAATAATAACCGCGTGACTAATTACGAAGTTGCAGTGAATTCCGATCTATTCTGGAGTGTAGTAACGTGGTAACCAGGCAATCTGAAGGGGTCCTGCAACTTAACGTTAAATCTAAGCCCTGATCCTCTTGACATAATACTCATAAATAATGTAAATTTTGCAAGATAAGTTATTAGAAAAAACAAATATTCGAACGATGGGCTAGATATTACTTTCATCATACGAAAAAATAACAAACGTCTTATACGCATGTTATTTTCAGCGGTAGCTATCAATTTAAATATTTGTCACTATCACCTATTATAATCATAAAATATCTCCTAGTTTCAGTCCGTTATATTCACATTCTTGCTTAAGTAATGGCTTAAAATCAAGCTTCAATTCTCATTTTGTACCTATATCTGATGAAACTGTTACCCCTCCTTCCTTTCAACTAATACGAAATATTTTTAGTAACTTTCTAGCAGCGTCCCCATACCAACACAGAGCAGTTTAATCTAGAAATGGAGAATGTAATAGAAGAGAAAAAATTGTATTCATTTTAATTGTATGATTTTAAATATTTACGTATTGTAAGTTCTTATAAAATTATAACGAACCGAGATCTAAAAACAACGATTAAAATTAAAAATAAACTAGAGATGATGAAGCATTCACTTCAGTGATGTTTTACCGTAACTTGAGGTTTTCGTTTATCCACTTAATTATTGAGATTAACGATCTTTGTTTTATACAGTATTACTGCTTTAGAAGATTTACTGGCATATTACAAATAGATTCTGCCACCCATAGATATTTACTATCTAGTTCATCACAATATCATAAACTTACTAAACAAATGACAGTCTCATATGCAAATATCACAACATAAGCACATATTCATGAAAACAGACATTTATGTCCCGTGAACTTTTGTTAGAAATGAATGTTTGCTAAATGTGAAATGCTCTTTCACAAAGAACACGTACCTATTATCTACAGCTTCGTTGATTAACTCTGACAGTTATCAGATGTGACATTGTGTGCTCCATCGCAGTTTTATCAATTATTATTATTCATGTACCTTGATACGAAAATCATGATTAGATTAGCTTTTTCTTCCGAAATTACCTTCCCAGAGAACAGGAAAGTAAGACATTATCGTAGAAGTAAGAATGTTCAAAGATTTTGTGTGGTTTTTTTTTTTTTTTCCTCTGTCGTCAGTCTCTCGACTGGTTTGATGCAATACTCAGTCAGTTCCTATCTTGAGCTAATCTGTTCATCTCAACATATACGTTACAACTTACGTCCTCAAATATCTGCTTCATATATTATAATCTCTATCTTCTTATACTATTCATATCTTTGACGGTTCCTTCTAATAATAATTTAAACCAATCTCGCAGGCCTTAAAATACGAACCACCATCCTGTCTCTTCTTTCTGTAACACTCTTCCTCAAATTTCTTTCCTTACACATCATTTCCAAAACTCGTTCATTTCGTACTATATTTTTCCACTTCATTTACAGCATCCTTCTACAGCACCACATTTCAAATCATTCTACCTTCCTGGTGATCCTAAAGTCCATGCTTCGCTACGTTTAAAGTGTTGTGCTCCATTACATTGAGTTTTAAAAAGTTCTTTTTGATTTAAAAATTTGGAACCAAAAGGCTTTTCCAAGAAGGCACTTTTTGCTATTGTCATTCTGCGATTAACTTAACTCCAGCTGCGTCCATCAGTTGTAATTTTAATTCCTAAGTAACAGAATTCACTTACTTCTTCTGTCGCATCCGATCCAATTCTTATATTTAATATGTTATTCTTGCTATCATTTCTGTTACACGTTACCACTTTTGTCTTGTTTTGGTTCATGTTTAGTATCTTGATCATGCAATTCAGTAACTCGGTCTGTCATGTTATCTGGCCTATGTCATTAGCAAATCATGTCATAATGATTTTTTCTCCTTGAATATTTATGCCACAATTAGTTTTTTCTTACTTTATTTATTAATTCGTCTACATACAAGTTGAATATTAACAGGGTTCGATAACAATCTTGTCTCACATCTCTTTTAACAGATGCATGTCTCTCATGACTATTTTTATTCTAGCCACTTAATT